>CM024634.1:25587055-26787055 GCA_014182715.1 Eucalyptus cloeziana | reverse complement strand
ATACTTATGTGTATCTTTGGTAATTTTTGACATTTAAATATCACCTTGTATCAAGTTTTGGCACTTTGTATTGTACTTTTGCCTAGAATATTGCATACATTCTCTATTGCTCCTCGTTGATTATTCAGCTCATGAATGATTTGAGCAACTCATCAGTAAGTCTCCATTAGGCTAACCATCAAATTTTGCATATCACGTTACACCTTGAATGATCAGGAACATACGTATCGTAGAATGAGTTGCTAAGGGGAGATAATTTTAAGTCACCACATTGTTACATGAATGAAATTGGAGCTTTCGAAGAAGCAACTTGACAGCACATCAAAAGTTTGGTGCAAGACGCTTGGAAACAAATGAATGAAGATGTTCTCGATTATTACTTGTGCTCTAGGCCTCAACTAGAGGTGTTAAATGGGTTGCCCAACCTATTTATGGACCCATGTTTGCTTAAATGGGTCGTTAATGGGTCATGTCTTATTTCCCAATACACCCATGATGGGTTTTAAAAATAAAAAGACTAAAATATATGGGTCTTAAATGAGTCTATTCTATACTCATTTAAGACCCATTTACCAACTCATTAAAAATACCCACTATCTAGTCTACCCTATTAGAGGTGGTAAAATTATAATTATTTTTTTATTTTTCTTTTCTTTTCCTTTTTCTTTTTTCTTTCTTTTTTTTTTCTTTCTTCTTCCTCCGGTGGCTAGCCTAGCGATGCCAAGCGAGCCTTGAGCTCACTAGATCCGGCGAGCGGAGGCCTCACCGACGCTTGGTGAGACTTGAACTCGCCGATGTCGGGCGAGGCTCGAGCCTCGCCAAATCCGGCGAGGGCAAGCTCGAGCTCGCCTAATGCCGGCGAGCCTCGAGCTCGATAGAGGCCTTGCCAGACCTCGGCGAGCCTCGACTCAGCCTTGATCTAGTGAGGCGGAGGCCTCGTTGACGTTTGGCGAGACTCAAGCCTCGCCGATCTGGTGAGCCGGGCGAGCTCGAGGCTCGCCTGTGGCCGGCCGCCGATCGTCGTCATGGTTGGTGGCGGCCAAGAAGAAGAAAAAAAAAAAGAAAAAAAGAAAAAATATATTTTAAAAATAAAAATAATTTTTAATTTTTTAAAAAAAATAAAAAAATTTTTTTAAAAAATAAAAAATAATAAAAAATAATTTTTTAAAAAAAATTAAAAATAATTTTTTTAATTTTTTAATTTTTAAAAAAATAAAAAATTTAATTTTAAAAATTTTAATTTAAAAAAAAATAATTAAAATTTTAATTTTTAAAAGTAAAAAAAAATTAAAATTCAATTTTTTAAAATTATTATTTTAAAAATGATAAAAATTGTCCATTAAATTTTTGTTGTATAAAACTATTTTAGCAATACCATTAAAAAAAAATAACATATATACAAGAAATAAGCTTAGAAGTATTTTAGTAATATAATCTTAAAAAAAAAGCATAGGAATAAGTTTTTCTAAATTTGGTTAAATATGAAAATATTTTATTAATATGGGTGGGGTTGGGTATGGATTGGGTATAGGTCGGGTCGGGTATGGGTTGAAAAATTTACATTACATATAAAATGGGTCATAAATGAGTTAATGGGTTAATTTAGGTCGGATTTTAATGACTCGATCCAAACTCGACCCGATCCACCCGTTTAATAACTCTAGCCTCAACTGTTCCATCAACACGAGGACAATCATGGAATTCTAGACCGCGACACTAAAGACAACCTCAAGCCGATCGTCATTCAACTTGTCCCGATTAAAAAAGAAGCGAGAAGCTATACTTGCCTGCGATTGGATATCTCAAATAAGAAGTGAGCTGACGAGCTACTTGGAAATTATACTAGAAAGGTTGTTTGTCCAAGTAATGTAAGCTCTTGCTTCTTTCTTTTTTGTTTTTGGACTGCAACGCCAACCGTAGCAATGCGGGGCTTCCTACGATCTGGGAGTGTAATAATGTTGACAAGTTCAACTTTAAAAAGCTTCGATCCCCGGAACAGGTTTAAGGGTTACTGATGAGAATGCAAGTACTTTAAAACATATTACGTAACTCGAACTCAAATCCAATGCCAAAACCATATCAAGTTACCAAATCTATCCATCCTCTACCAAACATCTCTTGAGAAAACCATGGCCGCCACCAAAGATGGGCTGAGAATTCGGTGCATTAGGGCATATTGATCTTGTTTCTTGTTTTACCGGGCAATAAATCCAAGCTCAAGACGGTAGATCTCAGCAATGTTTTTAACACAACAAGATTGGAAATTTGGGTCAAATATGGTATGGATAACTCGGAAAGTATATAATAGAAGCTGACTATGTCCCTTTCGTGATTCCTTTCTTGGAATGATTACTTTCCAAGGACTCCCATTTTTTCCTTTTTCTTTTGGCTCACACTTGTCAATTAAAAGGGCAAGTACATTAAGTTCTCATGGAGAGCAAAATGTGTCTTCACTATTAATTTTCTTTCCTGTTCTGGCATGATTTGGCAAAGGAATTTATTAGGTAATAAATCTTGCCCGTTTAATTTTCTTTTGCCCTTAGTTTAAGAAACCAAAATGAGAGTTTTACTTCGACGGACCTCGATTGGGCTTTGTTAAGCAAGCCCATGTCCAATATCAACTCATTTTATTAGATTAAATATAGCTGGTGCGATCATTTCGCTATATATTCATCTTTTATCCGACCATTTATTCATTCACCTATCGTTGCTGTAATCGTATATTTTAACAATTTGAGAGGTTTGTTAAGCTGAGTTATCGGTGTCTTCTTCTCTGTCACCGTGCTTTCAAAAGTCGTATCGAAAACTCTACGCTCTATACCTATCATTGAGCATTAGAGATCCCGATCCATTCCGACGACTGTCGTAGCACTCCTTTTGAGGACAAAGACTGGAGATAAATCTCCATTTTAAACAATAGGCGCTCTAGCTCCCGAATGGTTCCGTTCTAATTAAGCTTACACGGCCGATCACCTCATCGACCTGGTCATGTGACGGAATCAAGCAGCCGGAGCCAGCAATAAAATCCCACATTCACCCTCCTAGCGGGAGAAGCCGATTCTTGATCGCCAACCTCGACCTCGAGCCGATGGCCCGGGTCTTCGAGCCCAGCCGGAGGGCGGGCCCCTCCGGCCAGCCAGCCCGGGGTGAGGGCATCCTGGTAACTTCACCCCCGCCCGGGGCGACGTCGCTGAGAGGCGGAGAAGGGATTTTCGGCTTAATTAAAAAGGGGGGCGAAAGGGGGAGGGAGGGGAGAACATTTCCCCGAGCGCTCGTCTTTCAGGCCCGAGGACAACTGGAGTCAGGCGCCACGCCGGGGGGGTGGGAAGAGGGAAAAAGCACGAGGGGATTAATATCAGAGCGAAACAGCGACAGAGCGGCAGAAGAAGCGAAAGAGGAGAGACGAGAGAGAGAGAGAGAGAGAGAGAGAGAGAGTGAAATAAAAAAAAAAAAAAAACGCACCGGAGATTTCCCTCCCCTCCCCTCCCGCTTCGGCGAAAACGCTCGTTCCCTGCTCTCGGGGGCTCCGTTCGATCTCTCCTCCTTCCTCCCGCACGCTCGCCGCGAGTCCTCCTTCTCCGTCGAGGCGCGGCCCTCTCGCTCTCCTCTCGCGCGGTCGCTCTGCCCTGCCCCGATCTAGCGCGCCGGCTCCCGATTTCTAGGTCAGTCCCCGTCGCTCTCCGGTCGTCTCGTCTCGTTCTGTTCCTCCCCCTCCGCCTCGCGCGCTCGTCGCGGCGGCTCGCTCCGCGGAGCTCGCTGCAATCGAGGTTTTTCGAGGCCGAGCCGCGCGCGCCTCGACGCGCCCCCGGGGGGAGGCTTCCGCGTTCGTTCCCGGTGGGGGCGCCGCATTCCTAATTCTCGTTGGATTCTCTCTTTTGGTGGAATTTAGGGTTCGGACGCCGAGGGCTGGAATCGGAGCGAGATAGGAGAAGGCGAATTGTTGCAGCATGAGCATCGACAGCCCCGGGGGAGGGGACAGCTAGGGTTTCCGATTCCGGGGGCGGAGAGGATTTCCATGGGTGATGGAGGAGTCGCATGCATGCCTTTGCAGCACCAGCATAATAGCATCATGGACAGGCTCTCAGCGCCGGAGAAAGCTCTCTGCGGAGGCAATGGGTTCAGCGCCAAGCCGCTCAAGTTGGACGGTTCCCAGCCCAAGAAGAAGATGAAGAAGGTCAAGAAGGTGGTCACCGTGAAGAAAGTGAGGACCTTGAAGAGTGAGGTGGCGCTGGCGCGGAAGGATAAGGGCGGCCAGCAAGTCGAGAATGGCGAGGCCTCTGCGGATAAGGCGCAGAATGATGAGGTGGAAGAGGGTGAATTGGGCACTCTGAAGTGGCCAGCTAAGGAAGTGGAGAACGGGGAGCTGGCGCTGGAGAAGCTGCAGCCGCGTAAAACTGAGGGTGACAAGGAAGAGACCGTCGCCGAGAAGTTGAGAAAAGGAGAACTGGAACATCATGGAGAATATGTTTCTGGTAGACCAAGAAAGGCGGAGGTGGAAAAGGAAGAGATAGTTTTGGAAAAGAGCAGGAGAGGTGAAGCCGAGAAAGGTGAATTAAGGCCCTGGAGAGGCTCCATTGACGATGTTGAGAAAGGGGAATTCATTCCTGACAGATGGGGTAGAGGCGAAGCGGCCAAGGATGATTACAGGTATGGTAGATCACGCAGATATGAGGCTGTGAGTCACAAGGTTTGGAGACGTGACCTTGACCATACACCACCTTCACATATGGGGAGCTCGGGGAAGTACTCCGGCGATGATAATTATCGGAAGAAAGAATTCAGCAGAAGTGCAGGTCTGCAAGTACAGAATCCTTTCAAGTGGGAGGCTGGCCAGGAGAAAATAGTGAAACTGGGGTCGAAAGTTGTGGATGAAGGTGGTTCCCACAGGGTTGACTATCACAACGGTAAGAACCAGGGAAGAGACTACTTTCCTGGCAGTCGGCTGAAGCGCCATGGACATGATGCAGATTCGGATAGCAGTGATCGTGATCGCAAGAACTATGCGGATTACGTCGATTATGCAGGCTCAAAAAGCCGGAGGATTTCTGATGATGGTGTTCGTCCTGCGCAGTCGGAGCACTATTCTCGCCACTCTCCAGAAAGGCTTCATAGAAATTCTTCTTCTTTTAGGCTGTCTTCATTTGACAAGCATACTTCTAAACATCATGAAATTTCTTTATCTTCCAGAGGAGCTTATGACAGACATGGCCGCAGTCCGGTCCAGGCTGATAGGTCCCCACGTGGTCGAACTCGGTATCATGATCACAGGGAACGGAGTCCACTTCATCACGAGAGGTCACCATATAACCGAGAGAGATCTCCCCGCTATCAGGGAAGAATTTTTTCTAGTCGTGATAAATCTCCTTATGGCCGCCAAAGATCTCCATATGCTCGTGATAATGCCCCATACAACCGTGAGAAGTCTCCTTGTGGCCGTGAAAGAACGCCATATGGCCGTGAAAGGTCTCCCTGTGGTCGTGACAAATCCCCATTTGAGCGCAGCCATCACTTTGATCGCCGCAACAGAAGTCCTTATGCAGAGCGGTCACCGCAAGATCGAGGTAGGCATCGGGACCGCAGGGACACACACCAAAATAATAATGAGCGGTCCCAGGTCGATCGAGGTCGGCCCAATAATAGCCGTGAAACAAGCCATAAGAGTGGAAAGGAAAAGCCCAATATTCAGTTGGGAAACAAAGGGGAAGAAGAGAAGCCAAATGAGAGGAATTCTACTGCAATGGAGGCCGATAATTCCGTCAAGGAATGTGATGTCAGAGTCAGTATGCCTAATACAGATACATCATCTCATGAAGAGAGAAGTGGCAGCATTCAATCTCACAAGGAGGACCAGACTCAGAGTCCAAGTGTTGATTGCAAGGAATCTCCAAATGTCAATGGGGCTCTTCAAGAAGAGCTGCTCTCCATGGAAGAGGATATGGATATATGTGATACACCACCACATGCGCCTCTGGTGGCTGACTCAACGGTGGGGAAGTGGATTTACCTCGATTACCTGGGTTGCGAATGTGGCCCTTCGAAACTCTGTGATCTCAAGTCACTTGTTCAAGACGGCATTCTTCATTCCGATCACTTTATTAAACACATGGATAGCAACAGGTGGATGACTGTTGAAAATGCAGCTTCCCCTTTGGTAACTGTGGCTTTTCCATCTATAGTATCAGAAAATATAACGCAGCTGGTAAATCCTCCAGAAGCTCCTGGTAACGTTTTGGACGATACTGCCGATGGTGGTCAATCCGGTAATCTGACTGTTGAAGAAATGCAGTTGCCTGTTGCAGCTGAGCCTCTGGAAGATCTTTGCATTGACGAAAGAGTTGGAGTTCTGCTTGATGGTTTCACTTTGATTCCGGGGAGGGAACTTGAAACTATTGGAGGTATTCTTATAAACATCAATTCTAGAATTACATGGTTGGATGTAAAGATTTTGCATTTAATTCTTTGGATCTAGAATTTTTTTTTGCGGTAGTCTAACATTATTCTCTCTCAGAAGCCTTGAAGATGACATTTGAGCATCAACAATGGGAAGAATGTTCTAGCCCTGAAGGTATGATCTTCTGGCATTGATTCCATATTTTTTGGTTGTTCATGCATATGCTAATCTATTTTTTTCCTTCAATTAATTTGAATTTAAGGAGTTGCAATCCACATACTGACAGTGCTCATTCTGAATTCTAGTAACATTCTGTGGATCGTGACAATGCTCCTCTTTCTAAAGTTCTATTTGGTGTCGTTCCTGATGTCTTTGATGATCTGAGTTTACACCTTGCTGTTATGTTGACATCTGTGATGCTTGTTGATCTTTTGAACCTGGGTAATTATTTGGAAAAGCATAGCCTGTTGAGAAAAGGCAAAGAAGTTGCAATTTGGATGTCATATAGTTAATGCTGATGTAGGGAATGAAAAGAAGGAATATAATACCGAGGAAAAATCAATCTGTAAATTTCATCATTTTCTCTGCATTTCCTTGATGTATTTCAATAGTTTCAAGATGTGGCATGATGAGTAAGATTTGACCTATCTTCCTTTATGAATTTTAATGGCTTTTTTTTCGGATGGATATTTACTGGACATTTCCTGTTTCGTTCCAAGATGTTAAAAATTTTGATTTCCGATAACTGTTTGCCATTTGATTTCATTTTTAAATTTGTTCTCATAAATCTTGATTCGAATTGAATGAAATGTATGTTGCCTAGACAGGTAAATTTTACTTTGTAAAATTTTGGTTGCCCTCTTTTAGGTCGTAGGTTTAATTGTTCAAATGTCATATATATAGCTAAGTGCTTTGTGAAGAACTGTCCTACTCTCTTATTTCTATGTGGTTCCCATGCTAGATATGGGAGTATAACCTATAGTGGACCCAGTAGAGAGATCTTATCCACATTTCCCTTTTATTATTCCTCGTAACTTCTTTTCCTGCTCTGGAAAGTGACTTCATTTATTGAAACATGTGGATTTCAGGAACAGGGTATCTGATGTCTTTACATAATTTCTTTTTGCTTTTGTATGTGTAAACCTTCATAACAATCTACTTCTGCATGTAATTCTTTGAATGAGTAATGTGTTGGCACTTATGACCACTGCTATCTGTATTTGGTAGATTTTTTCTGGCATCGAGCTTGTGTTGGAGAAAGACCAAATAGGATGGCAGATGATGCATCAAGATGTTCTGATGTTGCTTCGGCTGACTTTAGGGAAAGTTCAGTGTCGGACAAAGATTTCTCATTTGTCCATGATGACTCTAACGATTGGTTTTCCGGCCTCTGGTCATGCAAAGGTGGAGATTGGAGAAGGAATGAGGAAGCTGTGCAAGATAGAATTTTGAGAAAGAAATCTGTTGTGAATGATGGTTTTCCCCTATGCCAAATGCCAAAGTCTGGAAACGAGGATCCTAGGTGGCATCAGAAAGATGAATTATATCATCCTTTGCAGGCCAGAAGGCTTGACTTGCCTCCTTGGGCATTTAATTGGCCAGATGAGAGGAGTGAGAATGACCTGGCTAGCAGATTGCAAGTTAAGCCTGCTATGATGCGAGGTGTCAAAGGTACAATGTTATCTGTGGTCAGGATAAATGCATGTGTTGTGAGGGATCAGGGCTCTTTTGTTTCTGAACCTCGAATGAAAGCCCGGACAAAGGAGAGGCACTCTTCTAGGTCTGCTCGGTCACATTCTTCAAGTTCTGATGCCAAGAGATCCTCTGTAGAAACTGATTCCCGGTCGAGATTTATTGATGAACACAGCTCGCGGGGCTTAAGGAAGAGCATTGTGACCATTAACACTCCAAAGGACCGAGTATGCACTGTCCATGACCTGCAATTGCATTTGGGTGATTGGTACTATTTTGATGGAGCTGGACAAGAACATGGGCCTTCTTCATATTCAGAGCTTCAGGAGCTAGTTGATAGAGGTACCATCCAGAAATATACCAGTGTTTTCAGGAAATTTGATAAACTCTGGGTTCCAGTGACATCGGCAGGTGAGAATTCTGAAACTCCTCTCAATATACAACAGGAGAAGAGTTCCTGTGGTGGTTCTTCTGGTCCTGCTTTCCCACAATTGAAAGGCGGTATGATTGAAAGCAGTAAGGCTGCCTCTTCGTTCCACAGCATGCACCCACAGTTTGTTGGTTATATGAGGGGAAAGCTACATGAACTAGTCATGAGATCATATAGAAGCAGGGAGTTTGCTGCTGTGATTAATGAGGTATTAGATCCGTGGATCAGTGCCAAACAGCCAAAGAAAGAGCTTGACAAGCACATTTATCGAAGATCAGGTCTGCACATAGTGATAACTCTTAATTTTTTGCTTTATTTGAGGATTGGATAATAAATGATAGGAAGGCTTACATTAAAACTTTCATTTTTTTACCTTGTATAGACAATTTTTTTTTTCAATCTTTGATTGGAGGACATTTTCACGCCTCCTATATTACTCATGATTCCTCTTTGCCTGTGATTTTTTACTTGATTGGGTAAATTCTTGTGCACCTTATGCTTATTTCTAAGTGGTTGATACTGTGACCAAATTGTAGATGCTGATTACCATGCCGGCAAACGAGCACGTCTTTCCAATGACGAAACCGAAGAAGATAGTGAAAATGAAGAAGTCGCTGAGAGAATTCAGAGGGATGACATCTCATTTGAGGATCTATGTAATGGCAATTCTTTCAATCAGGAAGAAATTGTTTCTTCCGAAAATGAGTTGGGTTCTTGGGGTTTATTGGATGGTCGTGTGCTCGCTCGAGTTTTCCATTTTCTGAGGTCGGATATGACATCCCTTGCTATTGCTTCTTCTACTTGTAAGCACTGGAGGGCTACAGTAAGGTTTTACAGGGATATCTCCCGACAGGTTAATTTGTCATCGCTGGGTCATAGCTGTACTGACTCAATAATCTGGAAAGTCCTGGTAGGTAAATTAAGATTCTCTTTTGGAATGTACTAGTATCTCCTAGCTGGGAAGTTAATTTTCTTTTGTTGCCTGCAGAATTGTTATGACAGAGAAAAGATAAAGTCACTGATATTGACTGGATGCACCAATGTAACTCCAGGCGTGCTTGAAGATATTTTGCGTTCATGTCCTTGTTTATCTGACATAGATATCAGAGGTTGCAGTCAGCTTGAGGACTTGACCCTAACATATTCCAGCATAAATTGGGTCAAGAGTCGAAAGAAATTTGGTGATGTGCACTTCAAGATGAGGAGTCTAAACCAGTTGACGGACAGGAACTTGGAATACGCTGGAGTAAAGGGTATAGGCGGTGATGTAGATGATTTTAGTGGTTTGAAAGATTATTTTGATAGTGTGGATAGGAGAGATTCAGCTGGTCAATCTTTCCATCGGGGGTTCTATAAACGTTCCAAATTGTTCGATGCGAGAAAATCCTCCTCCATTCTATCAAGGGATGCGCGTATGAGGCAATGGGCTGTTAAGAAATCTGAAAAGTGGAACAAGAGGATAGAGGAGTTTCTTGCTTCAAGTCTGAAGGACATCATGAAGCAAAACACCTTTGATTTCTTCATGCCGAAGGTATCACTGGGATTTTTTGTTTATGAATGTTTGACATAGAGGTTATTAGAGCTCTAATTAATTGCTTCTTACTTTTCTTCTCCGGGTTCAGGTTGCTAAAATTGAAGAGAGGATGAAGAATGGTTATTATATTCGCAATGGGATTAGTTCTATCAAGGAGGATATTCGTCGAATATGTCGGGATGCCATAAAGTAAGCTCCAAAGTTACCCTTTTGTTATATTTTCCTAATTTTTGTCTTCTTTCACTGACGGTGCCTTGATTAGAACTACTTAAGAATTTTCTGTAATCTAATATCCAAACTACAGATTGTTCGTATTTTATGGCAGAAGCCTGACTCATTCTACTAATTAAGCTGTTAACTCTTTGCCTGATATCACATAATAGTTCATTTGAATGAGCAATTAGTGATTGCATTGTTTCATAAGTGGCACTAGTCTGCACCCACAGGTTTTGTGGGTGTTGGTGTCTATATCCCATTAATCTCTCTCTACCATGTTTATGCGTAAAGGAAGAATACATTTTATTCATGTGAGTTGAAAATGAATTCTTAGTCTGACTTTTATCTTCTTTTACAACCCTTGCTTTTTGTTGTTCCTGCTTTTGGTTTGTATGTCCAATTAACCATAGCAATAGCTAGTTTATCTTCCTTTTTAAGTCTTTAATGGTAACTTTTTGATGTAGAGCAAAGAATCGTGGTGAGGCCGGGGATATGAACCATGTCATATCATTATTTATCCAACTCGCCACTCATTTGGGAGAGAGAGATGACTCATCAGAAAGGTTCTCTGCTTCTTCAAAGTATAAATGGAAAGTAAGCAGAGCTGATAGTGAGAGAAAATATGCAAGTAGAAGCAATGGTTCCTCATTTGTGAATGGCGCTTTAAATGATGGGGAGTATGCTTCTGATCTGGAAATTAGAAGGCGTTTGTCCATATTGAATAAAAAATCAATGGATTCAGATAGTGAAACATCTGATGACTTTGGTGGATCTTCTGAAAGTAGCAAGTCTGAAAGTGAGACTACTGTTTCTGACGCAGAAAGTGACTTGGGATTGCAGCAAGATCAATCTGTATTCTCGAGCTCAAGAGAAGATAGCAGTTCCATGGCGGATGAGAGTTTTGATGACGACCGTGAGTGGGGTGCCCGCATGACACAAGCAAGCCTTGTTCCTCCTGTTACGAGAAAATATGAAGTTATCGACCAGTATGTCATAGTAGCCGATGAGGATGATGTGAGGCGTAAGATGCAGGTATCTTTACCAGAGGACTATGCTGAGAAGCTCACTGCTCAGAGGAATGGAGCCGAGGAGGTGGATATGGAACTTCCAGAAGTCAAAGACTACAAACCCAGAAAGAAGCTTGGGGATGAAGTGATAGAGCAAGAAGTTTATGGAATTGACCCCTATACGCATAATCTTTTACTTGATTCAATGCCAGAGGAATCGGATTGGTCTCTCTCAGACAAGCATGTATTCATTGAAGATGTACTTCTTCGTGGTCTGAACAAACAAATCAGACACTTTACAGGCACTGGAAACACTCCTATGATTTATCCTTTACAGCCTGTTATCGAAGAAATTGAAAGGACAGCTGAGGATGATCACGATTTCCGGACTGTGAGAAATTGTAGGGCTATCTTGAGGGCCATTGATAGCCGTCGAGAAGACAAATATGTTGCTTATAGAAAGGTATCTGCTTGCACTCTTTTTCATGGGCTTAATACCTACTTGTTAAAATATTCGTGCTGCGAGTTTAATCTTGTGATATGAACTGACTAGGGGCTTGGCGTTGTCTGCAACAAAGAAGAAGGATTTGGTGAAGATGATTTTGTGGTGGAGTTCTTGGGAGAGGTATAAATGAAGTTTGTCATTACACAATTCTATTATGTTTGTTGGTTATAGCATATTAGCCTTGGAACAAGTAGAAGTCCTGTGTGATACATGTTTTTAAGAATATTGTTATCTAAAACTTTTTTTTGGGATTATATATTCTAAAATAACTAGAAGGAAGAAAAAAATTCATTCTTATGGCATTTGCTTGGAGCTCAAGAGTGAAATATCCAACAAATCAGTCTACTCTATCAAATTATCAAGCATCAAAGTACGTTTAATTATTAAATTATACAAAATTAATGTTGAAGTTCGTTAGTCCTACCATTAGTGGGGTAATTAAGCATTTTCTGGTTCTTTTGTAGTTAATGAGTAATTTATTTATTCTTTTGGGGGGTTTCTGTACTGATGTGGCATGAGGATGAAGCTCTACTCTACGCACTTTTCTATATATATATATATATATATATATATATATATATATATTATTCTCTCTCTATTTTTACTTTGTTTGGCCATTATTGATTGAGTCTCGTAATGTTCCTGAATAATCTGGTGAAGGCAATTTTTTTTTTTTGGTTTATGTTTGCACATTCTGTTTTTGATCATTAATTCACTAGCTCTTTGAAAATGAGTTTTGACTTTGAGGCACACTATGAATATTTCATGGCTGTCTTTTTTTTTTCATAGTTTTTCAAACGTTATTTTTTTTACTGGTGTTTCAAATGGAATTAAAACCAGCATATTTCGTTCACATGCCACAAGCTATTTTTGATCTTCTGGTGAGCTTGTGTTGGTGCGGTTCTAGTAATCCATTTTAGTATGACATGAGCCTCCCACCTTTTTTTCCCCCAAATTAAGAGATTTAAATTTGTTGAAAACAACTCTATGCCTCCCCTGAATATGCCATTGCAGGTCTATCCTACTTGGAAATGGTTTGAGAAGCAAGATGGTATTCGATCATTGCAAAAGAACAATAAGGATCCTGCTCCAGAGTTCTATAATATTTATCTTGAGAGGCCAAAGGTAGAAAAATATTTTTAACGTATTACTCTTCTGGCTAAGACCTTTCCAATGTAATCAAAATCTCTCATTATTTTGATGATTTGTTGCTTGTTAATTTATGCCTTTGCCAGGGTGATGCTGATGGTTATGATTTAGTTGTTGTTGATGCCATGCATAAGGCAAACTATGCAAGCCGAATTTGTCACTCTTGCCGTCCTAATTGTGAAGCAAAGTAAGTGACAGCTCTATATCTTTAGTTTGATTTCTCAGAGATATGTGACCAGACATTAAGCTATTTAATGTCCCTTAAAAGTTCAACCATCCAAATGTTCTTTAATGGGTATTGGGCTTTTCAGGGAAGCCCATTCTTTCCTTAAAAGTTTTAGAGTCTAAATCTCGGTGACTTTTGGCAACTTGATGTTGCAAATAAAACTGAGACTATTTTCCCCATACTAATGTTGTTAAACTTTTCATTTGCTGAATTCTCAATGATGCCATGACCGATTCTCTTCTTTTCTTATGCTATATGTTTGACTTGCAGATATTGGCCAGTATTATTATGATGCTTTTATCCCTATGGTAGATGGTCCCAATTTGCTTTGGCAAGGTATCTTGGCTGATAGATTACTTTTGATATATTAAATACAGGGTGACTGCAGTCGATGGACAGTATCAAATTGGAATATATTCTGTACGCAAAATCCAATATGGTGAGGAGATAACATTTGACTACAATTCGGTCACAGAGGTATGTGTATTGTTTCTGTAGACTCAATCCATCGTCATATGGTGTCTTTTTTGTTCTGTGATCATTGCCATTAATTCTTGCAGAGTAAAGAGGAGTACGAAGCCTCTGTTTGTTTGTGTGGTAGCCAAGTCTGTCGAGGGAGCTATCTCAATTTGACTGGAGAGGGAGCTTTTCAAAAGGTAGAAATGCATGGCCATATTTTCTTTTTCTGCCCTCTACCACTGTTTGGTTTTTGATATCATATATATTTGGCCGAACGAATCTATTTTTCTGTTAACGTGAGGAATTGTTTCAGGTTTTGGAGGAATGGCATGGGATTTTGGATAGGCATCAGTTGATGATAGAGTCTTGTGAGGTGAACTCAGTGTCTGAAGAAGATTACTATGACTTGGGAAGGGCGGGCTTGGGCAGTTGCTTGCTAGGCGGGCTGCCAGCTTGGTTAATTGCATATTCTGCTCGCTTGGTTTGCATCCATTGCTCTCTCATTGTTGTTGACTTATTTGGTTATATTTTCTGTTGCTAATTTCTCTTGAATATATTGCTTTTGGGGCAGGTGAGGTTTATAAACGTTGAAAGAACTAAACTTCCTGAGGAGATTCTTTCGCATAATTTGGAGGAGAAGAGGAAATATTTTCTGGATATTTGCCTTGAAGTAGAGAAGAGTGATGCTGAAGTTCAGGTGAATCAATTTTTCAAATTTTGGTTCTGTGGCTGGAGCTGACCCGTTCCTTGTGCTCTCTTGTCCAGTTTTCCCTGCCAACACCCTCCCCACCTCCTCTTGCGTGGGTGTGTGGGTGGGCGGGAGCTGATGACACTATTCACCTTCAGTAGTGTCAAAATCTTTACTGGCATGCTTATCCTTTCTATTTGGATTGACCCATGTCGCAGGCTGAGGGTGTCTATAACCAGAGGCTTCAAAATTTGGCCGTTACTCTAGACAAGGTCACTTTAATCTTTTTGGTTTGCTCTTAAGTTGGTGTTTTTTTTTTGCTCCTCTGTGATGATCTCTGCAACTCTGCTTAAGCTTATATGGCTTTTCAGTTGTTGATATCACCCTGAATGATGCAGGTGCGGTATGTTATGAGATGTATTTTTGGAGATCCAAAGAAGGCTCCACCTCCGCTGGTAAGACTCAGTCCTAAAGAAGTAGTCTCCTTCCTGTGGAAAGGAGAAGGATCACTGGTGGAGGAACTTCTTCAGTGCATGGCTCCTCACGTGGATGATAATGTGCTAAATGATCTCAAGTCAAAGATTCTTGATCATGATCCTTCTGGTTCAGATGACATCCTGAAAGAGCTAAAACGATCCTTATTGTGGTGAGCAATGAAAGCATTTATGTTCAAAATGCTATTATATGTTCTGCTTTCTGTCAATGACGTGGTGGATGTTTTCGGTTTTTTGATCTCTCTTTAATATGCAAGGTTGAGGGATGAGATCCGCAATCTTCCATGTACATACAAATGCCGGCACGACGCCGCCGCTGACTTGATCCATGTCTACGCTTACACAAAGTGCTTCTTTAAAATACAGGTAAGATTCTGCCGAAGCTATCTAATTGTTTGGAAGTGTTATCAGGGAATGTCCTGAAGCCCCTTCACTACAAGGAGATAGCTATCAATTGAAGTTCTGCTTTAATGGTTTGAAATGACCAGAATGATCTATATTAGAAATTTTTACCACTACTCTCCAACTTCTAGAAATGATCAGGTTAAATATTTATGCACTGCTAAAAGAGTCAAAAGTTGGTAGTTTTGTTCTTGGGAGATCTTGAAATGGTGTTCAGTTAAAAGGTCACTTTTATTGACATGAGTTAAATTCCTTGTTTGGTCTCTAAAATCTTTCTTGCATCCTCACGCAGGGATATAAATCTGTGACGTCACCACCAGTTTACATTTCTCCGCTTGATTTGGGTCCAAAATTCAGCAAAAAGTTGGGCCCAGGTTCTCATGAGTATCGCAGGACCTATGGAGAGAATTATTGTTTAGGGCAACTTATTTTTTGGCAGATCCAGACAAACACCGAGCCAGATGGTAGCTTGTTTAGAGCAAGTAGGGGATGCCTGTCATTACCTGATATAGGTTCATTTTATGCCAAAGTTCAGAAGCCGTCACGGCAGCGTGTTTACGGCCCAAAGACCATTAGATTTATGCTGGGAAGAATGGTAAGTCCGTTACTGTTTTTCTCCTTTTTATTTATATTAGAAACGGCACAAACACTTGTGATTTTAAGCATATTCTACTGAGGCAGGTAATGCATGCATATGAAATTTTAAGATGCTGAGGTGTTCTTATTCAACCTGTTCTTACCCTTTGGTTTTGCTTAATTCGTTGGCTTGCTAGTTCCCTTTTCTATTTTCTGGAATATTCTTTCATTTTGAAATTGCTCTATAGGGATGTTTCATGTGGTGCAACATTGATGAGATAAAACTTTTTCTTAGAAAGCATGTCAAGCTGTTGCTTTGGTTCTTCATTTAGTTTGATTCAGGGAGAAAGTCATTTTAACATGCTCACAAAACTATGATTTGGGATGCAATCAGAAAACTGAGTTTTGTAGATAGGCAAAGCTGTGTCATATTTTGGGATGAGGTAATCTGATGGAGGTTATGAATATTTCTGCGAGGAGCAATAGCTGTTGAATGAGTTGAAAACGAAGTGAAACCCGTAACCTTTAATCTAAATGGAGTCTGGCGATTATCTAAACTTGAGAATACCATTACAAGTTGCAACAGTCTTAGTGTCGTTTAAACCCTCACTTTGTCTCTCCAGGAGAAACAGCCCCATAGACCGTGGCCAAAGGACCGGATATGGTCATTTAGCAGCTCGCCCAAAGTGTTTGGGAGCCCAATGCTCGATGCGGTTTTGAACAACACTGCGATGGACCGAGAGATGGTGCACTGGCTGAAGAACAGGCCCGCGGTGTTTCAGGCAATGTGGGATCGGTGACCTCTTCAATTTCTGCGTCCAGGGGAAGAGAAGGCGGCACAGCAAATAACTAACCTGACAACTACTCGTGTTTCTGGTAGCTTCAAGATATAACTACACAGCTCAGTTCGGTATCTCCTGATAAGGCGGGAGGGGGTGGTGCTGCTTCCCCTGCATCATTATTGTGTACAGTCTCGTTTTATTGTTTTTCTCCCTCCCCCCCATCCCTACCTCCCTCCTCTTTTTTATTTTTTTACCTCCTCTGTAATCTTGTAATTCATCATTTAGTGGTAGTGCATTTTTTGTTTTAGTCTTGGGTATATCTGTAATCTAAAATAGAAACAAAAAGGGAAAGAAGTAGTCTAGTGCATCGTCATTCTTTTTATCTGCCAATCTTTGTTGCGATTTTCTGCTCTTGCAGATTGGAGGTTTTGCCTTTTCTTTTCTTTTTCTTTATTTTTTCAAATCGGCCATGCCGTTTTATCCATTTTGCGTTGAATTTGGCTCTAGAAACTATGTGCAGGCCAAAACACAATCTTGGCTTGTCCGTTTTACCTCCCCTTTTCCTCTTCAGGCTCCTCCTCCTTTGCTTGTTAAAGCTTACTCCACCGGGGTCTGGCTTTACATAAAAGTTGTATGGATAAATGGCGACAAGTTCACACGATTGAGTTGTCGAACCAGTCTTCTCGTTTTTAAATGGGAAAAATCCATTAAAAATCTTGAACTTTTTTTTGTGATACAAGAAATCCTAAATTTTGTTAATTTTGATACATTTATCTTAAACTCTATGGCCAAGGACGTTTTTGTCTTGTTATTTTCCTTTATCTGTTTTTCTTTTTCATTTCTTTTTTTCTTCTTCTCTCTTCCCTCCATCTCAGGTAAGGGCGACCTTTGTCTGGGTCGGGCAAAGACAGTCCTTGCTAGATCTGGCAAGGGCCACCCTCACTTGATGCCCCCTAGGGGGCCTTCATTGGATCTGGCGAGAGCTGCCCTCGCCCGACGTCGATAAGGGTGGCCCTCGCCCAACACCGGCTTCTTTTGCCATGGCTAACGGAGGGAAGACGAAGGGAAGAGAGAAGAAGAAAAAATAAAGAAAGAAATTTAAAAAAAATAAAAGATGAAAAATGTCTTGTAGTTTGGAAAGTAAATGCGTCATGCAAATATAAATTTAAGGTTTTTTGTCTTACAAAAAAAGTTTTGGGATAAATGTATCATCGTTAGAAAGTGGATAAATTTGTCATACTTTTTTGGTGATTTTTTCTCTTTTTAAAACGGAGGCAGTTTCCTCCTTGAAAATAAAAAAAAAAAAAAAAATGGACATATTCCTTTTGCCTGCATACGAGTTTGGGAGGAAAAGAGGAAAAGAGGCGCCGCGTCTTTCGCATCTGTTTTACTTCCCGCAGGGTAGTATTGGTACCGGCAGCGGCACTGGCGAAGACAGCGACCTCACCATCGGCGGGGACAAGGGCATCGGATTGCCAGCCAATGGGAACGCCGTACGTCCGGGTCGTGCGTTCCGCGCCCTCCCCCGTCCGCCTCTCTTTTTTGCCACTTTTTTCCCCACTTCTGTTTACGTCTTCTGAGCAGACGAGTATGTGGCTCGTAGGCCTAAACGGCAACGCTTCGAGTGGGTAATCAATTTCCTCAGGGACACGGGTGGGGTTTGCTCCTTTTCAATTCCGAGCGTTTCTTTCTTTCTGGGGGCCTGTGGCGCTCGTAAATATGTCCTGGCACCGCAAAACCAAAAGCCCCCAACGCTTCTAATTCCAATGTAAAAGAAGGATTTAACAAAAAGAAACAGCCGGATTAGTTTTTGGCCAGGCGAGCTCGCATTTTCCCGGCGAAAGAGAGGTTGGGGGGTAAATACAAACGGCAACGAGTAAACAAAACGACATGCATGTCAGAGAGAGAGAGAGAGAGAGAGAGAGAGAGAGAGAGAGACATCCCTCCCGCGCACACCCAATCGTCCTCGAGCATGTAGCCGCCTTTCTGATTCTGTTTTACCGTACGTCCCCCCGGTCCCTAATCCCTCCCCGCCACGTGTCCCGCCCCGGGGCGAGGGAGCTGGTATCGCCTGCGCCTCCCCGCCCCAACCCCGCACCCTCTCCCACGTAATATAAACGGGGGGGACGACACACGCTCGCTTCGCCATTTTCCATTCGCAATCTCTCTCTCTCGACATGAACGGCGATCCTCTCTCGGCCTTCTACGGCGGCGAGCCCTCCTCGAGCCGCCGCCGCCTCCTGCTGTCGTCATCCCCTCCGGCGGCCGCCGAGGACATGTCCAACTTCGACGCCATGTTCGCCGGCGTCAGCCTCCAGTCCCTCTTGCTCGACAACCCCGTCGTCTCCTCATCCCCTTCCCCCTTCTCCTCCTCCTCTTCTCCGTCCCCTCTCTGGTCGCCGCTGCCGTCCCCGCTCTCTCCCTACTCTCCGAGTCCCGAGCAGCAGCAGCTCTCGTTTCGCTGCTCGCCGTCCCCTCTCAAGATGCCCAAGCAAGAACCCGGTCATGGCTTCCCCGACTTCGCCCCCGGTTCGTCTACGTTTTGCTCCCCCTCGCTCGCCGCCGCCGCCGCCGCCGCCGACGACTCGGCCCTCTGCTTCCCCCTCCACCGCTTGTCCGACCTCCTCCGCTCCCTCGAGACGCTCCAACCGCAACCCCCGCAGCCGCCGCAGCCGCAGCAGCCAGCGGCGGCGGCGGGCCCCGGCCCGGCTCGCAAGCGCTTCCCGCCCGACCCAGAAAAGACGAAGAGGGCCAGAGAAAAGCGGAGGAAGATAGGCGACTGCATGAGGCGGTTGCACGAGCTGGTGATGCCGCCCGGAGAGAAGAAGATGGACATGCTCACCACGCTGGAGGAGGCCTGCAAGCACGTGGCGTACCTGCATCAGCTGGTGAAGTGCGCTCTCCAGCTCGTGCCCCGCGAGCCGCCACCGCCGCCGACCCCATGTTTCCTTCCCCACTGCCCGACCGCCGACGACGTCGGCGGCGGAACGTTGGGGAGGTTGAATATGCAGCATCTGCTGGAGACGGTGGTGGACTCGCCTCCGGCTCACGCAGTGTGGTGCGACCAGGAGTATGGTGCGGCGGCGGCGGCGGCCGCAGCAACGAACCAGCAATGGCAGTTTCTGCTGAAGCAGCAGGAGCAGGAGGAGGAGGCGTCCGAGATAAGTATGAGGATGCAGATGTTGATGCAGCAGCAGCAGCAGATGTGGTTGAATCTTGAAGCTCCTCCTCCAAATCAGCCCCCCGTTTGAAGGAAGAGAGTGAATGCCACGGAGGACGTCTCCGGGTGGGAATGGCTATCCGGGTTCGTGTCGAGTCTCTCGCGTATATGTCAACAGGTAGAACTACTACAACCATCTTCTGATATGGCTCCAGCCCCAAAAAAATCTTGAAAAAAAGAAGAAAAAAAAGAAGAAATCGGACATGGCTTCTTCTTCTTCTGTCTCGTTCTTGGTTTGAACTTCTTTTTGGTTATTTGCAGTTTGTCTTTTAGAGTCGGTATAGTTGAGAGATGAAGAGATGAGCATGCCATTTTGTAATCAAGAGGCGTCATGCTTCGCTGCGAAAGTGATGATGAATATGATAGTGCTGATCCTTTCTGGACTTTTTGCTTGTCGCCCGTTAAATCACCGGAGGAGCCTTTATTACAACAGAGATTCTCAGAAAGCCACGCGCATTTCCATATTATCACAGAGCTTGCACATTCGAGTTCGTCCGGTACGACAATGCCTGGCTCTTTCTCTGAGAAAATATTGCATCATCATCATCATCCATGCCGTTTTGAATCCGGTACACCGCGTAAAAGGACAAAAAGAAACGAAACAGAAGAAGTTAAAAACGACAAACCATACAATATTAAAATATAAATATCACCCCTTTTTTTTTCTCGTTGGGTGGTGGGTCATCAGAGCGAACGAAGATCTCCTGTTGAAATGGGCTCGACCACTTCTAAAACCAAGAGGAATTACGAGGAGGAGGTGCGGAAGATCTGTGACGGCAAAGCCCAAATGCTTAAGCCCACCTGTTCCTTCCGCGCTGCTCTCCTTGTCCTTGAGCTGGTCGTGGCTCCGGCTACGAAAATTCGTCATTGCTGTACTGCACTTTTGAGGGATCAAAAGGCTTGTTCTTTTCCGTCTCCAAAATGATACCAGCGTCATCATAGACATGTTCATCACATTGCGCCATTAAAGTTTTTGAATTGACTAATGATTCAGATACTCCGCAATAAGACGATTTTGCCAAATCTGTTAAATGCTATTTCTTTTTCTTTTTTTGCATACATGAAGTGCGGGTTTGTTTACGCTAGTAATACAAAATAAAAGGCAACATAAGTAGTACCTTGTTTTATTGTATGGATCGCGAGTACTACCGGTATGAATAAATACAATCAGACATAGTCTCCCTGTCTTTTGGTGGTCCGCGCATATTTCGGAAGCCACGTCAATCGCGCTAACCAAACTCGTGTATCCCACGGACCCGAACTATTAAACAAGTGATGTCGAAAATCGCCCAGGAATGTAGATACATTGAATCGATATGGGCAAGTCTACTTAACTCTTTTTCTAAACTCATTTTCATATTTCCATTCAAGAAAACAACAAAATAAAGAAGAAGAGAGAGTTGGAAGGCACCATGAAAAATCTCTTATTTCATTTTCGTATAGAAAAATGTGGATTAACAGAAGAATGTACGGCAAATAACAAGAGATGGCAATATGGTGAATTTACTTTATTATCTGCTGGCTTGCGACTCCGTATTCTCTCAAGCCAGCGATGCACCAAAGACCCATATTTTAATTTTTAAAATTTTTAAAATTTTTAAAATTCTTTTAGTTTTGATCCGCACTTTTCACTAGGAGTGATTCATTCCAGAACTAAGAGCGAGGGTGCGCGAGATGACGTCGGAGCCCCCACCGCAAAAGCCAGCCTCAGAGGGAGGGCTCAAATGGCGAAGAGAAAGGTGCGAGCACGAGCGAAAAGGAAAGAATTAAGAAGGGCCGCGAGTTATGTCTGATAGAGAGGAGGCCGACAAAGCTTAGGGGCTTTCTTCTTTTGTGAAACCGATTCCAACGCGGTTCAAAAAACGGGTCCGGCTCTCGGTTTCTTTTTCACTTGAAACGCAAAGCCGGTCCAATTCCAGCAGGGATTGGGTTTGTTCTTAGAGTGGTCCGATCCGATTCTCGAATAGAATCGGTCCCCCTGTACTCCTCCAACTTTCACAAAGCTCGAGGCTCGAGCAGATAGATGATGAAGACCTGACCCAAGTTTTGACCCTTGGTGATACGGAACCACCGACTTTCTGACCCAATACATAAGGCTTCCAAATCAACCGCGGCCTGGGCCCCATTTGTCCCGTTAACGCGGTTTGCTCTTTTCTTTATGGGAAAATGTCACGAATGATTCGAATTTTCATCTGTCTTGATTTTATCCCAAAACTTTCAATTCTCAATTTGATCATTAAACTTTCATCAATGTTCAATTTCGTTCATAAACTTTCGATTTCTTCGATTTGGTCCTGAACTTTCATCTAATGTTCCATCTAGTCCATAACTATTTGAAAATTGATCAATTTCCTTTTTTAATACCAAACTGTTTTTTTTAAAAAAAATGCCAATGGATTTTTTTGTCGAAAAAATACCACATTCATGCAAAGTAATAAAGGTCAATATTTTTTTCCTTTCTCCATATTAAAAACAAATGGAAAAAAGGGACGGTAATAATAAACAAAGGTGAATCTTGCATTTTGATTTCCTTTTTGTATATGCAAATTACTTGAATAATGTACAAAAACCCATCAATCGATTTTTTTTTTTATGGACTTCACCAAAAGGAAAAATCCATTGATGGGTTTTTGTACATTATTCAAGTAATTTCATATACAAAAAGGAAATCAAAATGCAAGATTCACCTTTGTTTATTATTACTTGTCCCTTTTTCCATTTGTTTTTAATATGGAGAAATGAAAGAAATATTGACCTTTATTACTTTGCATAAATGTGGTATTTTTTCAAAAAAAAAAAAAAACCTAGTTTGGTATTTTTTTTAATTTATAGAAAAAACAGTTTGGTATTAAAAAAAATGGAAATTGGTCAATTTTCAAATAGTTAGGGACTAGATGGAACATTAGATGAAAGTTCGTGATCAAATTTAGCAAATCGAAAGCTCATGGATGAAATGAACATTAGATGAAAGTTCGACCAAATCGAAGTGAAATCAAAAAGTTGAGATGAAATTCAACATTAGATGAAAGTTGTGACCATTTAATGACATTTCCCTTTTTCATTTGTCAGCTCTTATGTTTTCCCATCTCTGGAGAGTGTCCACGATCCTTTTGTCTAATGTATTAAGCAAATTGAAAAATAAAAAAAGTCGGATTCTTATTTTGTATACTTCAAGCTGGTCTAATACACAATTCGACCGCACCGACCGAAAATCAAAAACAAGGGAAGGGTTCTGTAATGAGCAGGATTAACAAGATCCAGGCTGGGCATCTTGCCCATGAAGAAACCTTCCCCAGATTAGTAAGATCTTCCCCCCTGATTTGGTCCAGAATGATGGAACCAATAAAGAAGACGCTGCAGCTGCGGTCACTGCACTACTGGTGACACTGCCTTGAATATTGTCATGTTATATAGGTTAGACAGCGATTGTGTTATTTCAATCGCCGGGTCACTCTTTCCTATCCGCGTGAGTTGGTTTATTCTCTCTGCTTTCCTTGCTCCTCCATCAAAGGGATCTTACCGAAGGGAAAGAGAAAGAAAGCACAGTGACAAAAAGTGTATTTTTGCACCGCGTGGTGGACGAAGAAAAGAAGCTTTTTTTGGCCTGTCTTTTCAAACAGCTCACCACATTCTCCTCCCCATCTTTTCTTCAGTTTTTCCTTAGGCACAAACACATTCTTGATTCCCCTACTAAACCCCATGCGCATGTCTTGATGACTTTTGTCCCACTTTAAGTAGCACCACCTAATTCTTCCTCTCCTTTCTTCCAGACACCCACATACACAGCAACAGCAGCAGCAGCAGCAGCAGCAGCAGAGTTTCTCAGAAATGGTGAAAGGAGGGGGGATTCTTGTGTGCATCCTGATCATAGGCCTGGATATTGCAGCCGGGATTCTTGGCCTGGAAGCTGAGGTCGAGCAAAACAAGGTAAACTTGAAATAGAGAAGAATGAAGAAAAGGAGATGGCATCTTTAACGTTTCTTGAAGATGCAATAACCAGGGAGTCTTTGTGGTGTTCAGGAGAAGCACATGAGGCTGTGGACATTCGAGTGCAAAGAGCCGAGCCCGAAGGCGTTCAAGCTCGGTGTTGGCGCGGCGGTATTCCTCGCCTTAGCCCATGTCCTCGCCAATTTGCTCGGCGGCTGCTACAAATGTATCGGCACCCAAGACGGGCTCCAGCAGGCGCCCCCCAATCGCCTGATCACCATAGCCTGCCTTGTCTTAACATGGTATACTCTCTCTTCCTCCTTTTCAACAACTATCCATCGATTTCAGTTGCGGATTGACCGTGGATTAATGAGTCAGGATCCTACTGGCGATCGGCCTATCCCTGTTGGTCATCGGGACGCTGGCGAACCACAAGTCCAGAGGCTCCTGCGGTGTCTCGCACCACCACTTCCTCTCCATCGGGGGCGTCGTCTGCTTCATCCACGGCCTCTTCTCCGTTGCTTACTACGTCTCCGCCACCGCCACCGACGGCTAATGCATAGCTGGGTCGTGAGTCCAGATAACTTAAGTCTGCAGATGGTTGACTGACGTTGTTCTGTTCCCCAATGCTTCACTTCCTACGTAATCCATGTTCTTTCCTTCTTTCTTCTAGCCGTTCCAGGTTCTTTGGTGTGTGCAATTTTCCTCCTCTTCTTCTTCTTCCTCCTCCTTTTTTCCGGTTATTAATCAAGTGGTTATATTGTTATTTGTTCATGTTGAAAATCATGATTTAATTTTTGATGATTGCAAAGGCATTTTTGTTCTTCTGAAAGAGACTTCAGTACTTTGAAGTTGAGCCAAGCCCAACGCTCACCCCGATGAACTGTAAAGTAACGCTTCTCCTCAGGTTCTACCTTGACTAAAAAGTAGTCATCTCTCCCCAAAAACAAATTTTTATAATGGGCATGTAAAAAAGACGTGCCAGCTCCTCAGAGGAAAGTGCCAAATGGAACTCATTAGATCGATCTAGAAAAGACAAGAAAGATAAATTGCTTGAAAACTAAATTGCAAGGGTCGGAAATTAAATAAAAAATTAGAGGAATAATACAAAAGTGACAAGCTTAACTCGAAAGACCGGAATAAAATGTGAAAAGGCATTGCTTCCAAAGCAAATCACTTTAGAGGAAGATCTCGACACGGCCGCCGAAATTCACGTGCCGTCCTTCCGCCTGTCTGTCTGTCAGGTCCAACAGTAGCTTCCTCAGTAGCTTCCATGTCCGACATGCATCTCGCATTAACAGGAGAATTAAGGCGACGAGCATGACCATTGTAGAACTCAGCACCCTCGGTGTCGGTGACGAAGAAGCATGTCTTGGCATACTTTCCCGCTGGTTCAGTACTCAATCTGAGCTCTTCGTCTTGGATGCAAGTTCAGCAGAGTGTGATGTGGGTTTCTTGTTGTGCCCATTATGGTTCACTCCCCATCCCCAACCCACCTCGGAAACCCACTGCTCGCACTTCTTCAGAGATCCAAGAACACGTCGCAAATCCTTCAAATCCATGCCCAGCTCATCACGATCGGCTTCGTCTCCGATTCTTTCACGTCGAGCAAGCTACTCACTTCCCTGACATCGTTGAACCCGCCCAACATGGACTACGCGCGGTTGGTGTTCGAACGAATTCACATGCAGAGCGTTTTCATGTGCAACACCATGATCAGGGGCTACGTCAGCAGCTCAAACCCAGGAAAAGCTTGGAGCTTTTACGCGGGTATGAGAAGGAAAGGCCTTGTGGGGGATGATTACACGTACCCGTTCGTGTTAAAAGCGTGCGGGATGATGATGGGCTTGGGCGAGGGAAGGGTGGTTCATGGGGAGTTAGTGAAGAGGGGAAGATGTTGTCATGTGTTCGCAGTGAATGGGTTGATTGGTATGTACGGGAAGTGTGGAGAAATAGGTTGTGCGAGGATGGCTTTCGAAGGGGTCGAGGAAAAAGATTCGGTGTCTTGGATTCTATTATTGAGTGCTTATGTAGGGTGCGGGAATACAGAAGAGGCCCAGAAGGTGTTCGATGAAATGCCGGAAAAGGATGTGATTTCTTGGTCTATGATGATAGATGCTTATGGTAAGGTCTGTTCCACATGATTTCTATAGTTAAGTAGTAAATCTGGGGTTGCAGAGAAGTTTGTTTACATGAGGCATTGCCTTTCTGCGGTTTTTTCCACCTGAATGTGACTTAAGGCATTTGGCTACCTAATGTCAATGGATATCATAGTTGCTTATGACTTTTATCTTCTTTTTTACCACCACTTAAGAGTAAATAATGATACTTCAGATCTTGTTTATCTTCTGCTCTTTACAACTGTTAATAGATGCCTTGGAATGCTGGTTTGGTTATATACGAAGTTATTTTCCTGAGTTTGTGGGGGAACTTAATTACATTTTACGTGCAAGAAGAAGGAAAGGAATTGGCTTCAGAGTATATAAGATAAAGATTGCAACTTCTATAAAATTTGAAGCGATGAAACTGGAAGAAAGTTTCGATAAAAAAAAAAAAAAACTGGAAGAAAGTTGCATTTTCCATGAAGTAATTTCTCCTCTTGAAAATGTGGATGAATGCAAGTGATTGTTTATCTCAGAGAATTTGTGCTTACAGGGCTTCTTGATTTTGTCAGAGAAGTGGTGATGTTGTGAGGGCTCGACTTTTCTTTGATAAAATGCCTATCAGAGATACTATTTCATGGAATTCTATGATTGCTGGATATGTCAAGGTGGGAGATGTGATGGCTGCTCGTGAACTATTTGATATGATGCCAGGGAAAAATGTGATATCTTGGAGCATTCTGCTAGATGGATATGTTTCGCATGGAAATCCCCTGGAAGCATTGAAACTTTTTAAGCAGATGCTTTTGGAACATGTGAAGGTTGATAAGGTTGCAGTGGTTGGAGCACTATCAGCATGTGCCCAGCTGGGGGCGCTTGATCAAGGGAGATGGATACATATCTATTATCTATATGGAGAGGAACGGAATTGACATTGACATAGTCATTCAAGCTGCGCTTCTCGATATGTACATGAAATGTGGGAGTGTCAATGAGGCTAGCAGGACTTTTGATAGCATGTCTGAGAAAAATGCCATTTGCTATGGTGTGATGATTTATGGATACGGTACTAATGGCTACGGAAAGAAAGCCTTGGAATTATTCAGGCAGATGGTTTTGGACAGAAATGTACGGATCAATGATATGCTTTTCCTGGCAATTCTTACTGCATGCAGTCATGCAGGTTTTGTCTCCGAAGGTCTCAGTATCTTTGGACAGATGAAAGGAGTTTATGGTATAGAACCCAAGCTCGAGCACTACAGCTGTTTGGTTGATCTCCTTAGTCGGTCCGGTCAATTAGACAGTGCCCGAGAAGTCATAAAATCCATGCCTATGAAACCCAACTGTGCTGGTCTCTGGGGATCTCTGCTCTTAGCATGTCGAACTCATCAAGATATAATGCTTGCAGAAGTTGCAGTCAAGAAGCTTGTGGAGCTAAAAGCTGGTGATTGTGGGACTTATATTCTTTTATCCAATATTTATGCCAATATGGGTTTGCAGGAGGAATCATTGAGGGTATGGAAACTTATGAAGAACAGAAGTATGGATAAGGAAGCAGGGAAGAGTTCGGTAGAAGTAAATGGCATTATAAAAGAGTTTGTGAGTGGAGAGAAGTCCTCTGTAGTAGCAGATGCATTGGGATGGATCATACGGAGCCTATCCAGATTGCATTTGCATGAGGGATAGACTCAAGAAGCCACGGGCTGAGCTCCCTTTTTTTTTTTGGCTGTCCTCTCAGGATAGCAACGCAATTGAAAGATTTTTCCTAAATCAGAAATGTTCTCTTGGGTGAGTTAAAGAAGCTGGCATGGAGATAACTTGCGTGGCACTTCTTTTAAGGCAGAGTAATATGGTGCTAACCCATGATCACTAAAGGCAATTCAAAGATAAATGTGCGTAGAAATGGGTCTAAAACTCTGTTTCTCTCAGGAGTTTGTGCAATGAGGTTCAACACACGCAGCATTGAACTATCACTAGATGCAGAACAACATGATGTCAGCGAATTCTATCTTTCTGCAGCAAGAGAAAGCTTTAGCAGTTGTTGTGAAGTCTTTTTTTCTCATCAGTAGGTTTGGCCTCAGCATATGCTAATTGGCCTGATGTAGATGCTGAATCTGGTAGTGAATAATGAGATGATGGTGCCTCAATGGATGTCATTATCTATTCTGACTCAAAGACCACTTTTTTGTTGGATAAGGGCCTGCAGACGCTAGTTAGCTGAGAGATCATTATAACTTACGTGGGGCTTGTTGCCATATGAAACCTTGTTGATCCCCAGTTGCACCGTAATGAGCCTGACGCAGATCTGTCTTTACTTCAAAGTTTCGTTTCTCTGTCCCAAACAATTGATAATTTTGTATGTGAAGGTTTTCATCAATGAATAACAGAGTAGAGGCCGAACAAGTAAGGTGACAAAAGTGTTTCTTGCATTTTACTCAATATTGTTGGAGTACATTAATCAGTTGCAGAATAATTGGTCTAAATAATCTGCAGTACCATGTGTACTTGGTCTTCCATGAGCAGCATGGCTCATGCGAGCTTATGTGTTGTTTTAAATCATTGATGTCATGTGGATATTCCTGGATGAAAGGGCCACTTAGCATTTCTTTTTTCTCAAGCGGCAATGACTGGACAAAGCCCCAAATAACAAAGTTTTTATGTTAATGAAACATAATTAAAGCTGAAAAGCTGCCTCTATTAGAATCAGTTTTGGTGAGTTTGAGAGCATGAGTATGCATTTTCTATTCAACTCTGCTTTCTTTTACGACGACTATACTTAGGCTCCATTCATTTTGCGGAAAATAATTTACGGAAAACGTTTTTAAATTTTCCGACGTTCGTTTCACGGAAAATGAATTCATTAGGGAAAACATTTTCCATGAAAGGAAAAAAATCTTCTGAATTAAGGGAAAATGCACTTGATCTCTCTTATCTTACATCTTTACAAATCCTCATTTCCTCCTCTCATATTTTCTTCTTCTTTTCTTTTTTATTCGAATTATTTCTTAATTTTCTTTTTCCTTTTTAATTCGAATTATTTTTAATTTCTTTTTCTTTTCTATTTATTTTCTTTGTTTCCCATCGTCTTCTTTCTTGGCTAGTCGTTGGCCGTCGCCAAACGAACTTCAAGCTCGTCGATCTCAAGCTCGTGCTCATCGATCTGGCGAGCCTCAAGCTCGATGCTCATGCTCACCAACTGCGAGGAGCAATAAGCCTCGAGGCTCGGCTCGTCGGTGGCCGATCACGAGGCCATTGCCGTGGCTAGCGACCGGCCAAGAAAGAAGGAGATGGAAAACAAAGAAAAAAAGAAAAGAAAAATAAAAATTAAAAATTAATAATATATTTTAAAAATTAAAAATAATTAAAAATCAAAATTTAAAAATATAAGATAAATGAAAAGAGTATATGAAGGAAAAGATTTTTCTTATTGAACAACGAAAAATATTTTCCACTTCATTTTCAGGTTTCATCCAAACACCGGAAAATAATTACATTTTCCTAAAAAATGATTTCTTGAAAATTTTTTTATAAAAACGCCATATTTTCCGCGAAAAGAACTGGCCTTAGAATTCCACCAACTTCTCATTGAATCAGTTTCGGGAAGCCATGACCGGGTTCTTGCTTGGTGAGTTTGAGAGCATGAGCAGCTCTTGTTTCGCTGCTCGCCGTCCCCTCTCAAGATGCCCAAGCAAGAACCCGGTCATGGCTTCCTCGACTTCGCTCCCGGTTCATCTACGTTTAACTTCCTCTCGCTGCCCACCGCCGCCGCCGACGACTCGACCCTCTGCTTACCCCTCCACCGCTTGTCCGACCTCCTCCGCTCCCTCGAGACGCTCCAACCGCAACCGCCGCCGCCGCAGCCGGAAGCGGCGGCGGGCCCCGGCCCCGCTCGCAAGCGCTCCCCGCCCGACCCAGAGAAGACGAAGAGGGCCAGAGAAAAGCGGAGGAAGATAGGCGACTGCATGAGGCAGTTGCACGAGCTGGTGATGCCGCCCGAAGAGAAAAAGATGGACATGCTCACCATGCTGGAGGAGGCCTGCAAGCACGTGGCATACCTGCAACAGCTGGTGAAGTGCGCTCTCCAGCTCGTGCCCAGCGAGCGGCCGCCGCCGACGACCCCGTGTTTCCCTCCTCTTTACCCCCGGACGACGACGTCGGCGGCGGAACGTTGGGAAGGTGGAGGATGCAGCATCTGCTGGAGACGATGGTGAACTCGCCTCCGGCTCAGACCGTGCGGTGCGATCAGGAGTACAGCGCGGCGGCGGCCGCGGCCGCAGCAACGAACCAGCAATGGCAGTTTCTGCTGAAGCAGCAGGAGCAGGAGGAGGAGGCGTCCGAGATGAGTATGAGGATGCAGATGTTGATGCAGCAGCAGCAGATGTGGTTGAATTTGAAGCTCCTCCTCCAAGTCAATCCCCCGTTGAAGGAAGAGAGTGGGTGCCACGGAGGACGTCTCCGGGTGGGAATGGCTATCCGGGTCCGTGTCGAGTCTCTCGCGTATACGTCAACAGGTAGAACTAATACAACCATCTTCTGATATGGCTCCAGCCCCAAAAAAATCTTGAAAAAAAGAAGAAGAAAAGAAATCGGACATGGCTTCTTCTTCTTCTGTCTCGTTCTTGGTTTGAACTTCTTTTTGGTTATTTGCTGTTTTGTCTTTTAGAGTCGGTATAGTTAAGAGATGAAGAGATGAGCATGCCATTTTGTAATCAAGAGGCGTCATGCTTCGCTGCGAAAGTGATGATGAACATGGTGATCGACTCCGATCCTTTATGGACTTTTTTTTTGCATGTTGCCCGTCAAATCACCGGAGGAATCTTTTTTACAGCAGATTCTCAGAGAGCCACGCGCATTTCCATATTATCACAGAGCTGCACATTCGCGTTCGTCCGGTACAACAATGCCTGGTTCTCTCTCATTTTGCATCATCATCCATGCCGTTTTGAATCCGGTACGCCGCGTAAAAGGACAAAAAGAAAAGAATCAGAAGAAGTTAAAAAGACATAAAAATTTCACCCTTTTTTTCCTTGTCGGGTGGTGGGGTCATCAGAACGGAGATCTCCTGTGCGTGAGAAAGGGTGTGAACGGACCCGCCATTGAAATGGGCTCGAGCTCCCCTCCAAAACCACGAGGAATTACGAGGAGAAGGTGCGGAAGATCTGTGACTGTAGCCCAAATGCTTAAAAGCCCAGCTCTGTTCCTTCTGCCCTGCTCTTCTTGTCCTTGAGTTGGATGTGGCAACAGAGCAACGACGCTGTACTCCACTTTTGAGGGATCTCGAGGCTTTCTTTTATCTTTTCCTAAATAATATAAATGCGATTTCATGCGCCATTAAAGTTTTTTAATTGAATCTTGATTCAAATATTTCGCAATGAGATGACTTTGCGAAATTTGTTATATGCTGATCTCTTTTTGCTTACATGAAGCGCATGTCCGTTTGTGCTAGTAATATAAAAGAAAGGAAAACGTAAGTAGCACCTCGTTTCATCATATGAATCGTGGTTACTATAGGTATTGGTTAAATGCAATCGGACCTAATCTTTCTTTTGTCTTTTGGTGGTTGGCCAATTAGACCGCATGTATATCGGAAGCCATATCAATCACAATAGCTAATCTCGTTTGTCTCGGACTTGAATTGGTAATAAAGGGAGGTCGAAATTATCTCAAAATGTAGATAGATTCGATTGATATGGACGAGTCTACTTAGCTTTCTTTCTTATCTCATTTTCATATTTCCATTCAAGAAAACAAAAAGAGAGAGTCGGAAGAGACTATGAAGAATTTCTTATTTCATTTTCGTAAAGAAAAATGTGCATTATTAACAGAGGAATGTACGGCAAATAACCAGATGGCAATATGGTAAATCTACTTTACTAATGATGACTCCGTGTCTGTACTCTCTCAAGCCAACGATCCACCGAAGACCCATCTTTTAAATTTTTATCTCGACCCGCACTTTCTTTAGAAGCGATCGGCGCCGGACTTGAGAGCGAGGGAGCGAGAGATGACGTCGGAGCCACCACCGCAAGAGCCGACCTCAGAGGGAGAGGCCTCAAAAGGCGAAGAGAAAAGTGCGATCGCGAGAGAAGAGGAAAGAACTAAGAAGGGCTGCGACTTATGTCTGAGAGAGAAAACGAGAAAATTATTTCGTGCAACCGATTCCAAGCTAGTTCCTAAAATCGGTCCGACTCCTGAGTGGTTCTTCACTCTCGAAACCTGAAATCAGACTGATTCTAGCAAAAACCATATTTATTTTTAAGAGAGAAAATGTCACAAATTGCCAATGAACTTTCATTTAGGGCCCGTTCGTTTCGTGGAAAATTGGCCATTTCCGAAAAATATTTTCCCTTAAGTCATTTTTCGGGAAAATGACAATATTTTCTCAGTGTTAAATTTAAAACCTGAAAATGTTTCGGAAAATATTTTCCGATGTTTGGTAAGGAAAATATTTTCCGCTCCCAGTTGGCGAGCACGAGCGTCAAGCTCGAGGCTCCCAGATCGACGAGGGCGAGTTTGAGATCGATGAGCTTGAGGTTCACCCAGTTCGACGACTAGCCAAGAAAAAGAAGATGGGAAACAAAAAGAAAAAAAAAAAAAAAAAAAAAAGAAAAGAAAATTAAAAAATAATTCGAATAAAAAAAGAAAAGAAGAAGAAGAAAGGGGAGGATGAAGTGATGATTTGTAGATGTGTGAGATAAGAGAGATCAAGTGAGGAAAATGTTTTCCACTTTTCAAAAGTGGAAAACATTTTCCCTACTTTAGAAGATTTTTTTCTTTTGATGGAAAACATTTTAAAAGAATTCATTTTCCGTGAAACGAATCTAGGAAAATTCGGAAAAACGTTTTCCGGAAATTATTTTCCGTGAAACGAACGGAGTCTTAATGTTCAATTTTATTCCTAAGCTTTCGATTTGCTCAATGAACTACCACTTAATGTGCAATCTCGTCCCTAGACTTTTAATTTGTTCAATTTGATCCCTAAATTATCGATAAATGTCCGATCTAGTCCTTGACTATTTGAAAATTGACCAATTTTGTTCTTCCGTTAATTAAAGTTAACGAATTGGCTTCCATGGCTTTTAGTCTCTTAAATATAAAATAAAAAAAGGAGATGTGGAATATCCACATGGAAATTACCTTTAAAACAGGTCAAATTGTGGCCATCATCCAAAAAAAAAAAAAAAATACAGAACCACTTATTCTCTCTGCTTTTGTGATCAGTATTCTCATCTCTAGCTGACCCCTAATTTGTTTTTCTTTTTTAAGATATATATTGACTCATAATTCTAGTAATCAAACTTAGTTCCACGTCATCAATTAATGCTTCACGTCATCACTTAACGGTTTAAACGGAATGACTAGATAGAACATTTATTAATAGTTCATGGACCAAATTGAGCAAATTGAAAACTTAGGGATAAAATTATAGTCAGGGCTTAGATCGGATATTTATCGATAATTCAGGGATCAAATTGAACAAATTAAAAGTCTAGGGGCAAGATTGCACGTTAAGTGAAAATTTAGGGACTGTTTGTGACATTTTTCGATCCGATGTGATTTCCGAATAGAACGGTCCGGCTGCATTCCTCCAAACTTTCGCAAAGCTCGAGGCTCGTGCAGATAGATGATGGGACCTGACCCAAGAGCTTGACCCTTGGCGACACGGATCCACTGATTCTTTGACCCGAGACTTGCGGCTTCCGAATCAATCGTCGCCCGCGAGGGCCCACATTTGCCCCGTTAACGCGGTTTGCTCTTTTTTTCCATTTGTCAGCTCTGCTCTTATGTTTTCCCACTCTCTGCAGAGCTTGTACCATTCTGCCATTATGTCCAGAGTCCTTTTAAGTTTTATCTAAAGTTGTATACTTCAAGCCGGTCTAAGACACAATTCGATCGCACCGACCGAAAATCAAAAACAAGAGAAGGGTTCTGTAATAAGCAGGATTAACAAGGTCCAGGCTGGGCACGTTGCCCATGTAGATACCTTCCCTGATTAGTAAGATCTTCTTCCCCCCGATTTGGTCCCAAAGATGATGGAACCATTAAAGAAGACGCTGCAGCTGCGGTCGCTGCACTACTGGTGACACAGCCTCGAATATTGTCATGTTATATAGGTTAGACAGCGATGGTGTGATTTCAAATTTCAATCGCCGGGTCACTCTCTCCTATCCGTGTGAGTTGGTTTATTCTCTGCTTTCCTTGCTCCTTCATCAAAGGGATCTTACAGAAGGGAAAGAGAAAGAAAGCAAAGTGAAAAAAAAAAAAAAAAAAAAGTGTTTTTTTGCACCGCGTGGTGGACGAAGAAAAGAAGCTTTTTTTGGCCCTCTTTTCAAACAGCTCACCACATTCTCCTCCCCATCTCTTTTTTCTGTTTTTCCTTAGGCACAAACGCATTCTTGATTTCTTTACTAAACCCCATGCACACATCTTGATGACTTTTGTCCCACTTTGTCCCTCTTTAAAAAGCACAACCTAATTCTTCCTCTCCTTTCTCCCAGACACCCACATACACAGCAACAGCAGCAGCAGCAGCAGCAGCAGCAGAGTTTCTCAGAAATGGTGAAAGGAGGGGGCATTCTTGTGTGCATCCTGATCATAGGCCTGGATATTGCAGCCGGGATTCTTGGCCTGGAAGCTGAGGTCGAGCAAAACAAGGTAAACTTGAAATAGAGGAGAATGAAGAAAAAGAGATGGATTCTTTAACGTGTCTTGAAGATGCAATAACCAGGGAGTCTTCGTGGTGTTCAGGAGAGGCACATGAGGCTGTGGATATTCGAGTGCAGAGAGCCGAGCCCGGAGGCGTTCAAGCTCGGTTTTGGCGCGGCGGTGTTCCTCGCCTTAGCCCATGTCCTCGCCAATCTGCTCGGCGGCTGCTACAACTGTATCTGCACCCAAGACGAGCTCCAGAAGGCCTCCCCAAACCGCCAGCTCACCATAGCCTGCCTTGTCTTCACCTGGTATACTCTCTCTTCCTCCTTTTCAACAGCTATCCATTGATTTCAGTTGCAGATTGACCGTGGATTAATGGGTCAGGATCATAATGGCGATCGGCCTATCCCTGTTGGTCATCGGGACGCTGGCGAACCACAAGAAAAGAGGCTCCTGCGGTTTCTCGCACCACCACTTCCTCTCCATCGGGGGCATCGTCTGCTTCGTCCACGGCCTCTTCGCTGTCGCTTACTACGTCTCCGCCACCGCCACCGAAGGCTAATGCGTAGCTGGGTCGTGAGTCCAGATAACTTAGGTCTGCAGATGGTTGACTGACGTTGTTCTGTTCCCCAATGCTTCACTTCCTATGTAATCCACGTTCTCCCCTTCTTTCTTCTAGCCGTTCTAGGTTCTTTGGTGTGTGCAATTTTCCTCTTCTTCTTCTTCCTCCTCTTTTCCGGTTCTTGTTTTGAGCTATGCTTATGGAGGTAGATGAGTGACCAATGTACTGGTAGAATCTTTATGTGGACAGACCGACTTAACTCACTTCCTCTTTCGCGCAAAAATACTCTCCATCCCACGACTTACCGTACCATAAAGGGGCGGATGATTCATTTGAATGCATTGTATCATGGACTCTGTTATTCTCGAAACTTGAATATGAAGCTCAAAGGGAAGGAAGGTGTTTACAAGAATCGAACTCGAATTGTTCGTCTGAACTATTCATTTCTTAACGACGAAGCCAAATTTTCAAAGAGGGTTTTTTTTTTATGCAATCTTACTATCAAATGTATTGCTTTCATCAATGTTCCTTTTTCTTTTTCTGGCAAATCATCAATGTTTCCTTCGCCACTCGGTCTTTCTGAATAGAGAAAGTAGAAATCGACCTCCATTCCACTAGTGGGGTGAATCCATACTTTTTGGTTCTTCTGGATAAAATGAAAGGAAGTCTCTTTATGATCCGACATGACCGTCTCCTTTTTGGGTCCGAGGAGGACGCTTGAGCATGATGAGAATGCTTCAGAACTCGACCTCCATTGGTCGACAGCAGACGAAGCGCTCGACTTTTAATCAACCAATTACGCCATCTTGTAGAAATCAATGGATGGGCCGCTTCAATCTATGATTTTGATAAGATTGAGAGAACATAAACAAAATCCGCATGGTTCTGCATGATGATCGCTTCAACAACGGAGAAAAGGATGAAGGCGACCACTTCTAGATGCTGTCCAAGACAGTCTTCCAGATCGTAAAGTGATCTTTTTACAGGTCGATAATTTTGGAGCGAGGCAAAAGCTTTTTGACATGCTCAAGGTAAGAGTTGTGTATAAATGAATCAGCAATCATCTGTTCTTAATTCGTAGAAAAATTGTTCTACAAATCCTAAACTTATTATATGATTATCAATTCAATTCTAATATTTTCAATTTGGTCAATTTAATCCTAAATCTTTTGATAATTTACCGATATAATTCATTTAGTTGATTTTGATTGAAAATTGCTAACGTGATAATCTAGTTAATGTTGATCGTTCTATGTGAGAGACGATAAGTTCTTAGTAACTTTGCTCCCCAAAATCAAGCGTGAGGTCATGGCTCTAAGGAGGCAGAGCTTCATGTCACGGGTTGCTCTGCTTCGAGGACCTTCACTGCGTGGCCTATCATTGCGCAAGTTGCGACACTTGCACATGATCAAAATCAAGGTTGACTGCCTAACCTTTCGGTACAATATCGTGCAAGTGAGCTATTCTCTTGATAAAGACTGCACAATTTGCTTGATGAGGGCAGAGGTGGCTTGTGGGTGGTGAGGGCTACCACGCCCTTGCCCGAGACACCGATCACCCCTCCAGCCTTTTCAGAAGATAAACGGGAAAAAGGAAATGAAAAGAAGAAATTGAGGCGTTCATTTCGCGGAAAATATTTTCCAAGGAAAATGTTTCCAGGATTTTCCGAAATTCGCTTCGGAAAATGAATTTCTAGGGAAATGTTTTTGTGGAAGGAAAAAGTCTTCTAAATTTGGGAAAATGTTTTCCACTTTTCAAAAGTGGAAAACATTTTCCTCACTGATCTTTCATTTCTTCTTCTTCTTTTCTTTTTTTATTCGAATTATTTTTAAATTATATTTTTCTTTTTTTATTCAAATTATTTTTAATTTTCTATTTTGTTATTATTTTTTTCTTTTCTTTGTTTCTCATCTTCTTCTTTCTTGACTAGTCGTTGGCCATCACCAAGTGAACTGTCGTGGATTGCTCATCGATCTAGTGAACCTCGAGCTTGACGCTTGCGCTCGCCAATCTAGTGAGCGGAAAGATATTTTCCTTACCGAACACCTAGGAAAATATTTTCCGAAACATTTTTGATTTTAGCCAAACGCTAGGAAAATATTGTCATTTTCCCGGAAAATGACTTCTGGAAAATATTTTTCGGAAATGGCCTATTTTCTATTAAACGAACGGACCCTAATAAAAATATATGAAATTTCTCAAAATGATTGACATTAGCGATTTCTGGCTTAAATTGGTTAAATGGATTATATTGGAATTTTGCACAAAGTTTTATTATTAAATTGATCAGATTGAAAAATTTAGGATTAAATTAACTATCGTACAACGGGTTTATGAAAATTTGGATGATAATCTAGTGCATTGCAAAAGGTACACATGGCAATTTTTTTTGGCAAATTAATGTATGTTACATTCAACATAGATATTGCACTTTTTATTTTTTTGGCTTTGTATGGAAATCGGTTTCAAAATAGGTGGCTTCTTAGCCAATTCTTAGCTCTAAATTTGGGAATTAACTTTGTTACCCTAGATTCCAAAAGATTGGAATTGGGAACCTGATTGGTCGCTTTTGGAATCGATCAATTTTGATTCAAGTTCTCGATTTTATCCAATAACAAACATTATATGTTTTTAGTAAAAAAGAAAATTTTCATAACGAGATATAAAAATAGTACCATTTTACTTAAAAACAGTTATTAATCAAGTGGTTATGTTGTTATTTGTTTATGTTGAAAAATCATGAATTAAATTTTGATGGTTGCAAAGGCATTTTTGTTCTTCTGAAAGAGACTTCAGTTCTTTGAAACTAGCCCTGAACCAAGCCCAACGCTCACCCCGATGAACTGTAAAGTAACGCTTCTGCTCAGGTTCCACCTTGACTAAAAAGTCGTCACTTCTCCCCAAAAACAAGTTTTTTCAGAGCAGCATCGAGTAATAGGCATGTTAAAAAGACGTGCCAGCTCCTCAGAGCAAAGTGTCAAAATGGAACTCATTAGATCGATCTAGAAAAGACAAGAAAGATAAATTGCTTGAAGCTAAATTGCAAGGGTCGGAAATTAAATAAAAAATTAGAGGAATAATACAAAAGTGACAAGCTTAACTCGAAAGACCGGAATCAAATATGAAAAGGCATTGCTTCCAAAGCAAATCACTTTGGAGGAAGATCTCGACGCGGTCGCCGAAATTCACGTGCAGTCCTTCCGCCTGTCTGTCTGTCTGTCTGTCTGTCTGCTCCAACAGTAGCTTCCTCAGTAGCTTCCATGTCCGACATGCATTAACAGTAGAATTAAGGCGATGAGCATGACCATTGTAGAACACAGCACCCTCAGTGTCAGTGAAGAAGAAGCATGTCTTGGATGCAAGTTCGGCAGGGTGTGATGTGGGTTTCTTGTTGCGCCCATTATGGTTCACTCCCCGTCCCCAACCCACCTCGGAAACCCACTGCTCGCACTTCTTCAGAGATCCAAGAACACGTCGCAAATCCTTCAAATCCATGCCCAGCTCATCACGACCGGCTTCGTCTCCGATTCCTTCACGTCGGGGAAGCTACTCACTTCCCTGACATCGTTGAACCCGCCCAACATGGACTACGCGCGGTTGGTGTTCGAACGAATTCACATGCAGAGCGTTTTCATGTGCAACACCATGATCAGGGGCTACGTCAGCAGCTCAAACCCGGACAAAGCTTGGAGCTTTTACGCGGGTATGAGAAGGAAAGGCCTTGTGGGGATGATTACACGTACCCGTTCGTGTTAAAAGCGTGCGGGATGATGATGGGCTTGGGCGAGGGAAGGGTGGTTCATGGGGAGTTAGTGAAGAGGGGAAGATGTTGTCATGTGTTCGCAGTGAATGGGTTGATTGGTATGTACGGGAAGTGTGGAGAAATAGGTTGTGCGAGGATGGCTTTCGATGGGGTCGAGGAAAAAGATTCGGTGTCTTGGAATCTATTATTGAGTGCTTATGTAGGGTGCGGGAATACAGAAGAGGCCCAGAAGGTGTTCGATGAAATGCCAGAAAAGGATGTGATTTCTTGGTCTATGATGATAGATGCTTATGGTAAGGTCTGTTCCACATGATTTCTTTAGTTAAGTAGTAAATCTGCGGCCGCAGAGAAGTTTGTTTACATGAGGCATTGCCTTTCTGCGGTTTTTTCCACCTGAATGTGACTTAAGGCATTTGGCTACCTAATGTCAATGGATATCATAGTTGCTTATGACTTTATCTTCTTTTTTACCACCACTTAAGAGTAAATAATGATACTTCAGATCTTGTTTATCTTCTGCTCTTTTCAACTGTTAATAGATGCCTTGGAATGCTGGTTTGGTTATATACGAAGTTATTTCCCTGAGTTCGTGGGGAACTTAATTACATTTTACGTGCAAGAAGAAGGAAACGAATTGGCTTCAGAGTATATAAGATAAAGATTGCAACTTCTATAAAATTTGAAGCGATGAAACTGGAAGAAAGTTGCATTTTCCATGAAGTAATTTCTCCTCTTAAAAATGTGGATGCATACAAGTGATTGTTTATCTCTCAGAGAATTTGTGCTTACAGGCCTTCTTGATTTTGTCAGAGAAGTGGTGATGTTGTGAGGGCTCGACTTTTCTTTGATAACATGCCTATCAGAGATACTATTTCATGGAATTCTATGATTGCTGGATATGTCAAGGTGGGAGATGTGATGGCCGCTCGTGAACTATTTGATATGATGCCAGGGAAAAATGTGATATCTTGGAGCATTCTGCTAGATGGATGTGTTTCTCATGGAAATCCCTTAGAAGCATTGAAACTTTTTAAGCAGATGCTTTTGGAAAATGTGAAGGTTGATAAGGTTGCAGTGGCTGGAGCACTATCAGCATGTGCCCAGCTGGGGGTGCTTGATCAAGGGAGATGGATACATATCTTTATGGAGAGGAACGGTATCGACGTTGACATAGTCGTTCAAGCTGCACTTCTCGATATGTACATGAAATGTGGGAGTATCAATGAGGCTAGCAGGACTTTTGATAGCATGTCTGAGAAAAATGCCATTTGCTATGGTGTGATGATTTATGGATATGGTACTAATGGCTACGGAAATAAAGCCTTGGAATTATTCAGGCAGATGGTTTTGGAAAGAAATGTACGGATCGATGATATGCTTTTCCTGGCAATTCTTACAGCATGCAGTCATGCAGGTTTTGTCTCTGAAGGTCTCAGCATCTTTGGACAGATGAAAGGAGTTTATGGTATAGAACCCAAGCTCGAGCACTACAGCTGTTTGGTTGATCTCCTTAGTCGGTCTGGTCAATTAGACAGTGCCCGAGAAGTCATAAAATCCATGCCTATGAAACCCAACTGTGCTGCTCTCTGGGGATCTCTGCTCTTAGCATGTCGAACTCATCAAGATATAATGCTTGCAGAAGTTGCAGTCAAGAAGCTTGTGGAGCTTAAAGCTGATGATTGTGGGACTTATATTCTTTTATCCAATATTTATGCCAATATGGGTTTGCAGGAGGAATCATTGAGGGTATGGAAACTTATGAAGAACAGAAGTATGGATAAGGAAACGGGGAAGAGTTCGGTAGAAGTAAATGGCATTATAAAAGAGTTTGTGAGCGGAGAGAAGTCCTCTGTAGTAGCAGATGCACTGGGATGGATCATACGGAGCTTATCCAGCATGCATTTGCATGAGGGATAGACTCGGGAAGCCACGGGCTGAGCTTTTTTTTTTTTTTTCCTTTCTTTTTTGGGTCCTCTCAGGATAGCAACGCAATTGAAAGATTTTTCCTAAATCAGAAATGTTCTTGTGGGTGAGTTAAAGAAGCTGGGATGGAGACAACTTGCTTGGCACTTCTTTTAAGGCAGGGTAATATGGTGCTAGCCCATGATCACTAAAGGCAATTCAAAGATAAATGCGTGTATATATTGGTCTAAAACTCTGTTTCTCTCAGGAGTTTGTGCAATGAGGTTCAACACGCAGTATTGAACTATCACTAGATGCAGATCAACATGATGTCGGTGAATTCTATCTTTCTGCAGCAAGAGAAAGCTTTAGCAGTTGTTGTGAAGTCTTTTTTTCTCATCAGTAGGTTTGGCCTCAGCATATGCTAATTCGCCTGATGTATATGCTGAATCTGGTAGTGAATAATGAGATGATGGTGCCTCAATGGATGTCATTATCTATTCTGACTCAAAGACCACTTTTTTGTTGGATAAGGGCCTGCAGACGCTAGTTAGCTGAGAGATCATTATACTTTACGTGGGGCTTGTTGCCATATGAAACCTTGTAGATCCCCAGTTGCACCGTAATGAGCCTGACGCAGATCTGTCTTTGCTTCAAAGTTTCGTTTCTCTGTTCCAAACAATTGATGATTTTGTATGTGAAGGTTTTCATCTATGAATAACAGAGTAGAGGCCGAACAAGTAAGGTGACAAAAGTGTTTCTTGCATTTTACTCTATTGTTGGAGTGCATTAATCAGTCGCAGAATAATTGGTCTAAATAATCTGCAGTACCATGTGTACTTGGTCTTCCATGAGCAGCACGGCTCGTGCGAGCTTATGTGTTGTTTTGAATCATTTAAGTCATATGGATATTCCTGGGTGAAAGGGCCGCTTAGCATTTCTTTTTTCTCAAGCGGCAGTGACTGGACAAAGCTCCAAATAACAAGTTTTTATGTTAATGAAACATAATTAAAGCTGAAAAGCTGCCTCTAGTAGAATCAGTTTCGGTGAGTTTGAGAGCATGAGTATGCATTGTCTGTTCAACTCGCTTTCTCTTACAAGTAAAAGATGACTATACTTAGAATTCCACCTTCTCATTGAATAAAGACCAGCAAACCAATATAAAACTATGGAAGTGGGCTCTCGTCATCTGAACTAGAATCATACATCTGTCGGTCTAAAATTGCTGGAAAGAGTCTCTGCCGGATATCAGGTGATGGCTGATGGTTTTCTCGGGACGGTGATGCAGTTGGCGTCTCTGTTCTGGAAGTCTTAAATGTCTTCGTCGCCGAGCCTCTCGCTTCTTTGCAGGCCTTATCCAACATTATCAAGAAATCACGTACAATCACAAAGAGCCGTAATCCTTCTGATTTCCCTGCGCTTCCATGGAAGTAAGCTGCCGTGCTTTCCACCAAAGCCATTATCCTCTTTTCTTCCTCCAGTATCCATGCGACATCACCTTCTATACACTCGACAAAACTGGTGAGTGAGTCACAGAATTTGCTTTCTTCCTCCGTGCTCTTCATCTCAGTGTTGAGGAACTGTCTAGTCTTTGCAAGTGAGCCCTCCAGCTTCGCTACTGAAGCCGATAAACCATCAGCGTCAATTATGGCAGCTTTTTTCACGTCTTCGAGTTCGTTGCTGACTCCAGAAACCACCTGCAGCCCAAGAGCACGATAATGTTCTGCCGAATCATGGTTTGAATCGTCCACGAGATCTTCCGACCTAACACTAGATATGCTTTGGCTCGTGCTTGCAGAACGAGCAGCCCGAATTCCTTCAGAACGGATGATCTCCTGAACGACGAAATGCAAAAGGGTGGTTTTACCATCCTTTCCTCTGACATCAGACAATTTCAAAAGTGTGTCAAGCCTAAATGCCTGCGCACCCCCTCTATACGTCCCATCATTCATGCGGTTACCGGTTTTGAGGACTGCTTCTAAGAGTTTAAGAAACAGTCTGCTATCTCTGAGTTTACCACAGGCGACCTGCCATTAAGAGAGGTGAATTTTGGTTATGGAATGGCAATGATCAATCAATATATCCCTGTGCAGAACTGTATACGAACTAGAGCTAGGTTTGCCCTAAATTTCCCATATTGCACCTCTGCCAACTCGAGTTAAGCAGAGAATCATGTATAAATCAAAGAAACCGAAGTGCAACAAACACCCAGTCTGAACAAAGTAGTAATTATTTACCTCTAGAGTTGCCAAGGATTCTTTGATGCTGGATACTTCTTCCTGAGCGGAGTTCATAAATAGTAGTGTTTCCACTCGCTTGAGAGCATATGGTATGTCAACCAAGACCTTCAAAAACCTCTCTGCAGGGCCAAGTTGAGACATTTCGCCACTAAACAATCGAAGTTTCAGTTCCTCTTCTGTTGTTGGAGCCATTTTTAGAATAGTCTGGAGAAGCTCCACTGGAAGCTGGGTACCTGTATCATAACAAGCATAAGAGTCAGACGCCACCTTTACAAGTAATTAAGAATGTGATATCCATGAAAAGTTGAGAACTCAATGTCTCTGACCTTACTATAAAAGCAGTGAATTGGTCTACATACCAACTTGAGAATGGCAACTCATCCTTTCTAGTCATTGTTTGGTTAATGACTCCCAAGGCATATACAGGATTCAATATCTGGATTGTACCTCACACTTGTTGTCTTGCAGACAACAGCAAATAGTCTCAGGGCACAAAGAAAATTAATAGTTTTTAATAGGCTACCAACCTCCAGATCATGAAACCCAGGCCGTGAGCTATTGAAGCATCAGGCTTCACAAAGTTGGTCTCCATGTCATGGTCTCAATTACACACAGGGATGTCATGTTGCTTAGTTATCAGATTCTACAAAGTATGTACTAGGATCTATCAAGTGGTTACTTGAAGAAGATCAACATAGAAGAGAGAAGGCTCTACATGAAGAGGCAAATGATCAATACTTGTCACTATTATGATCTAATTTCCAGTTCCAATTTCAATACATTTAGCAGTAGTTTAGGACATGAGAAAAGCATGGGAAATTCTGCGTAATTTAGCATGGTGTGAAAAGAATATTCTTTTAGGCTATCATAATAAAATAGGTTATTTGACACACTGCCTGAGAAAAGCATGACTAAAATGCACAGGTTCAACGACATGGATGCCCCATCCAGATATCGAGGTTACCTTCTCGAAGGGCATCACAGACTTCCTCTGTTGTCACATTAAGTGCTCGTAGTAGAATTGAGAGGTTCTGCGCTTTCTTCGTATCAATAATTTGAATATACTGAGGAGTTTCCAGGGATAATGGTTCTTTTTTACGGTCAGTTTTGTTCTTATCCACGGTGCTATATCCAAATAATGACTCCATCATCTCCTCATTGAACCTGTGAAAAATATCATGACAATGACCATTCAAATACTTAGTTCTTAATTGACAAAGTCAATTTCAAATCATACTCGGTTGACTAAGTCAACCTAAGATAGATCCTAGACTTACTGGAAGGACCCGGATTTGATCTCATGCCAGACCATTGTCTGATCAGAATTTGCTAGGACCTTATCCCAAAAAAATGGCTTCAACTTGGTTTTGGGGGCTTCAGATTCTGCATCGGGGTCATCCCGCTGGTTTGGTCTAAGAGGTGAAGCTCCTTTAGAAGGTAGTGGTGGAGGGCGAGCACCCTTTGGAGGTGGTGGAGGCCGAGGATGGAGAAGAGGTGGCGGTGGGGGTCCAGGAGGTGGTGGAGCTGATTTTCCAGGAGGTGGCTTCAATGGAGGAAGCGGTACTACTCCAGTTGTTTCCAGGGAGGATACTTCAGGCTGCGATGAATCAGGATGGTCGGATACTATGGAAAGATGACTCACAAATGATGGGGTCTTTCCACTATTAGAACTCGTTGGTTTACTGCTTGAATTTCCAATGCTATAGGATTTTTGGGAAGAACCTGATAAAGTTCACATATCGTCAGATCAGACATCAGAAATTTAGAATGATAACAGGCCAATGATAGAAGTGACATCTAATAAACGAATACCAGCAGAGTAATCACTCAAACTCAAGTTTAGAAGAGGTCTATCATCTTTTTGTCCTGCTCTGGGATCAACTTTCTTGTTCCTGCCCTTGGAACAGCATAATAATAAGATTAGCGCAACAACCAAAAATGTTGCAGCTGCCGTACACCCGGCAGCTATTGCGCTTTTCATCCACTGGTGATCGTCTTTGTTAGGTGAATGGCTTGGAGCAACATGTGTCCTCATAGGTAGAATTTCATTACTTGGCGGTTGCTCTGGTGACTCACTCGTATCTGGCGGTGAAGATGGCTCCTCTGGTGGCTCCACGGGCGCTTGTGGTTTTGGGGATGGAGAAATGGTTGGAGCAAGATCAGATGGAGCTGGACTGGGATTTGGAGATTCTTTTGCAGAATATGGAGAAGGGCTTACTCCTACATTTTGGTTCGGAGATGGAGCCGGAGCAGGATTTGGCATGATATTTTTATGTTGAGATGTTGATGGAGCTGATGCTAGTATATCAGGCGATGTTATCCGGTGACGTGACCTGCTTACCAGATTTCTCCGAGGAATATATGGCCAATAGAACAGGAACTCCATGCACTCCTTGAACCAGTTCCTCGAGTTCGGCTCCCCATTGGAAGTGCGTGCTCGGAGATTCTTCTCTCTTAAGCAATCCAGGAGCATGCGTTTCACATCGGGCGGCAGAATTCCCGAGGCTTTGTCCATGTTTCCTTTGATTGATCTAAGGCCCTGGATCGCCTCCTGAAGTACGTTTATGTCAAAATCTCGAATCACCTCTGCCCTGGCCATCAGTTCATTCTCGCAGTAAATCCATGCTTGCTCTGTCTGTCATCATATAATGCATTCGAATTTTAGGGGGGTTCTTGATCTCAAAAAGCAAATGAGTGGGGCTGTCAAGTCAAATGTGTGTAAGGACCATCATTGTTCCTTAGATATCCAGCTACTAAGTTTCCAAAAAGGGTTCTATCATCTAATCAAAGTGATATTTCCCTTCAAGAATATGCAGCACAGGCTGATTGCAATGTCTATCTCGAGCCATGAGAGACTTAAAACATCAAAATAGAGCGCCATCAAACTCGCAGGAAATTGAAGAGTCTTACAGAGGGAAAATATCAGAGGCAAATTGGTTTCAGTTGAAATGAATTCTCAGATTTTTCTCTCTAAAGTTACCATTTCATTTTTTCCCTAGGAACATCTCAGTTAATTCACATCCTGAAAATTTATGCATTACGAAGCACCCGATGAATCAATTCTTTTCCTCTTATATGTCTTTGTTTTCATGTTTTTCTTTTGCGGGGCCCTCAAATTTGTCTTATTATCAAAGAATACTACGCAGTGGATAGGCCATCCGATCATCTATCTTGGCAAGTACAGATTCTTTAGAAAGAGCTTTTCTTTTTCCAGGAGCTTTTTCAACGAAAGAGAAACCAGCTAAACGGACTCCAACCAGGAAACACATACATAGGCTCCAGAGGAGGCAAAAGAACTTGTTAAATTTCGAAAAGAAAAGAACACACGTGAAAAATCCTCGTACCTTGGGGAAGCTCGTCGGCAGCGGCGATGAAACTCCTCCGTTTCCGAGAAGTTCGTGCGGAGCTTTTCTCTTGCCTTCCGAGCTCCCAGTGGCCAAGGCACAGAGCAAAATCACCAAAACGACCGACCCGCTTTTGAGTCTCATATCTATTCCTTCTCACGTTTCCATTCTCTCGTTCTTCTTCTCATCTCATCCAATTTGAATTTTCCCACAACTTTGTTTCGATGACCACTCAAGAAGGCGGTAGGTAAAAAAAGAATCACCCTTGCCACGCAAAACCCAAATGGCCTCTTATCTTCTCCTCCTCCTCCCTCCTCCTCCTCTCCTCCTGCCGTTCATCGACCCACGACGGGCACGTCCCCTTTACGTCGATTCACTCAGGATCAAGATTGGGACGTCCCAACGACACAAAAAAGAACCGAGAACACACGAAATCTGGGATGAACACGGGAAATGTGGATCGACCAAGCCTCACAAAACAAGGGATCCGCCAACGGGGGACGTGTCAAGACTCGACCTTTGCTGGAAATTCAAGAAACTCGAAGGCAAAAGAAAGATGGGTTGCCGGCGTGCCGATCAAAAGAGCGCGTCCGCAAGACGATCTCGAGCCTTCTCTCTAGCGACGACGAGCTTTTTCCTCCACCGTTTTTGCATGTCTTTCTTTCTTTTTTTTTCTCTCTCTCTCGAATGCAAGAGGAAAGAGAAGGAACGACGCCTCCCGCACGAGGAGGGATAGACGTGGCGAGAACGAAGTTGGGGAACGCCCATAATCTTTGGGGGTCGAACTTGCCGTCCACCCCTCGCCTTCGCGTTTAATTACGCTTCGACCAAAGTCCAGATGGAATTTCGGATTCTCCAAAATATTTTCGAAGCTTTATTATCTCTCCGGAACGTCCGGTCTTGTGAGCCTGACACCGTCTCATCTTTTGATTCCTTTAACGGAAAACCAAAAAAAAAAACAAAAAATCTTTTGGTTTTGATCCATTTCAACACATTGGCCAAGATAATCTCAACAAAACACAAGTGAGTTCGGGCTGATTTTCGCATTCATTGTTTTGAGGGTCTAAATTGTTATTTAAGTCCCATCGACTCGAACATGATAACTCCAGAGAAGTAGTCCAAGGGCGCGTGTGTTAATTGGGCGAATAAAAATAGAAGGATCACATTTGGCGGAAGTTCAAGGAGATTCCGATCATTTTCATCTGTATTCGTACAAACTTAGAAATTACCATTTTGAGATTTTCTTTAAGTCCTAATACTTTTTTTTTTTTTTTTGACGATTACCAATTATCAGCACATTTGCTCCTTCACAACACACATCACAAGTTGGCCCTTTTGGGTACACCAATAAATAGTAATTAATTCCGCTCCCCCTTCCTAACGGGCAAGATGCGCTAATTAATCCCATTTATTATGAAAAGAATTGTCGGGAGCAAGAATAATTGTTGTTCTATGTAATTAAACCCAACACATCTCACAAGGGGATGTAGCTCAGATGGTAGAGCGCTCGCTTAGCATGCGAGAGGTACGGGGATCGATACCCCGCATCTCCATATTCATCTTTTCTGCTTTTTTTTTTTTTTGGGTCTTTAGCTCTCTGATCTTGCATGCAAATTAGTTGCATGAGAGCTTTGAGTGATGCCTGAGCAACATGGAGTTGGAAAAATCCGTTCTTGTGGAATTCAATGATCAGGAGCTACGCTTGTACCGTGAAATGTATTGATGAGTTTCGGTCGAAAGGCGGGTAAGTTCGGTTACCCTTTTGTCCTGAGGGCGTGCGGTGATCTGTCGTCTGTCGAAATCGGGAAAAGAGTTCCTGGCGAGATAGTGCTTAGCTGGTTGGAGTCCGATATTCATGTGGGTATTTCTTTGCTCGCCATGCATCTGAGGTTTGGGGACATTGAGGGTGCTGCGAGGGTGGTGTTTGACAGAATGCGTGAAAGAGTCTTGACTTCTTGGAGTACAGCGACATTTGGGTTATGCAATGAATGGCAAAGCGGAAGAGGTTTTATTGGTTTTCTAAGATGGACAATTTGCTCGCTCTTCTCACGGCTTTGTCTAACCTTTGAGGAGCGAAGCAGGGGAAAGAGGTTCATGCCTATGCTGTCCGTAATGGGGATAGACGTTGCGACAGATTTGTGTCGAATGCTCTTGTAGGCATGTATTGTGCATCCTGTTTTGTATTGTAGGCAAGAAGATTGTTTGTGGCGACAGTAATTGATACAGGGTCATGGAACTCGATGGTATCTGCTTATGTGAAGATTGGAGATGCTGTGGAAAGCATAAAGCTTTTCTGTCTGATGGTTCATAAAGGTATAAAAAGTGCCGAAGTCACTGTTGCGGCTGTTTTTGGAGCTTGTGATCAAATCACGGCCTTGCATTTTGGCATGTCTTTCATTCACATCTAGTTATAAGAGAGGATCTGGTGCTAACACTATTGTAGGAACTACCCTCGTGGACATATATTAACCTCTGCACATTGCACTTTGATGAATTGCCCCAAAAGAATTTGTTTTCTTGGACTTCTATAATTTTTGGATTCAGGATGCATGGAAAGGGAAGGGACGCTGTTGCCTTGATTTCTGCAATGATGGAAGAAGATATTACTCCAGATGGGGGTCTATTTTCTTCGGTTTTGTCTGCATGGAGCCATGCAATTTTAGTTGATGATGGCAAAGAAATATTTTAGGAAATGGAAAAGCAATACAAAGTCAAGCCTACAGTTACACACTTTACGTGTCTGGTAAATCTTCTTGGCCGTCTAGGGAAATTAGATGAAGCATACAAACTGATCGAGACTCTGGAATTGGAAGCCTGCAGGTGGAATAGAAATATTGAGCTGGCTGAAATCTCCTGCTCAGAAATTGTTTTCTATTGATCCTGGTGGTGTGGGTGGATATATGTCTTTCAAACATATATGCCACTGAGAATAGATGGCATGATGTTGAAAGAGTTACTCATGATGAGAGGTCATGGTTTGAGAAAACCAACAGGAAACAGTTTTACTGAAGTGGATAAGATGGTCCATCACTTCTTGGTTGGAGATAGGTCACATGAACAGTCAGAACATATATATGCCAAGTTGAAGGAATTGAATGGTGAATTGAAGAAGGCTGGATATAAACCTCATACAAGTTCAGTGTTTAATGATGTGGAGGAAGAAGTCAGGAAGAAAATGTTCTGGTATCACAATGAAAAGTTGGCCATTGCTTTTGTTTTTATAAACACAGGTCCAGGGACCATTATTAGGATAACCAAGAATCTTCGTGTTTGTGGGGATTGCCACACTGTGTCAAAATTTATTCCAGAACTCACAGTTCATGAGATCATTATGCAGGATATTTCACCATTTTAAAGAAGGAAATTTTTCTTGTGGCAATTAATGGTGAGAAATAAGTTTAGACGCATTTTATTTGTATAGGAGCAAAAAGTGGAGAGCAGCAGCGTTACTCCTACAGGATCTGATTTGCCATGAAAGGACGTTCTGTGATCTTTGGAGATTTCTGTGCCTCAGTGGGCATTATTGTACTGCTATTCACTCTGTCGTTCTTGGGTCTCCTCACTTCAAAATAGAGGTGAATTTTTCTATGAATTTGTCGAAGAAATCAGCAAGTGCACCACCAACGCTCATGTCTGTCTCTTTATCCCATGGGAATGGCTTCATTGGTTCGGTTGCTTCTAGCAAATCTTCAATTGAAAGCTTTGGATTTGAACGCTCTAGTGGATCTAAACATTGGCCATACTTTCTTGAGTCCGCACAGTGGTCCTGGACCAAAAAAAGAGTGTTTGGACATCTCAATGAAGATTTGTACGGAGATTTCGTGAGGGTTTTCTTTACCTGATCAGCATGCATTTTTTTCACAAATGTCTTGAATATCTTGAAGTTGTTTCTGTCGAGTAAAATGTCTGATAAACGAAGGTATGTTATTCCATACATTTTCAGCTTTGGCAGGCCATCTCTATTGACCCCATTGGGCCTAGCATTTAGAAGTATCTGATTGTAGGCAGCTCGATCATATCTTGAAAGTGCATTCTCTCCTGCTACCTCAATTTTCTCTCTCAAACCTCCACTCAGAACCTGCAAATTATGAACCCCAAGTGGAGTCATTCTATTTGATTATCTTGCCCTAGCAATCATGATTTTCTTATAGTAAAGTTCAATTCTGGTAGAGATCACAGATCTTCTATCCAGATATTTCAACTGGAGATAAATTTTTCCCTTAATTTTTTTCAGTCATGATTATTGCTATTCATTCACTACCTTTGATTCTATTGTTTCGAAGAATTGAAAGTTGTACCTGCTGTACAAGTGCCTCAGGCCCGCATTTAGCAGCAGCAGTCTGTTCAGAGTCTCGCATCTCAAGACATGTGAAATTAAGAATTGCATGATGCCTTGACAGCATCCTCGCTATAGGTCCGTAGCCATCTCTGTCATTAAGATTGTAGTATCCTGAAGTGAGCTCTGTAGCGTGACTATCATCTTTATACCACCAATGTATGCCAGCTACCTGATTCGTAATGACATTTGATTGATAAAGTTATGATTCTGAAAACACATAACTAGATAAATGCTTTAGTTGCTTGCAATCTAGGGAGTCACCTTGGCCGCTAGCTTGACTCTACAGCCTAGGAATACTTTGTTGGCTTCATCCATTATCTGATCACCATGGGTTATTAACTTGTTAGAGTACCAAGTCAAGAAAAACTGTCCTCTGTCGGTGAGGTATGTCCTGTTTGGACTGAAGAATTCTGTTGATTCAGGTGTGGCATTGTAACTTCCTGCATTATCTGGGAGTTCCCATTTGGGATGACCCACATTTATTGCAGCCTCCTTGAAATCTGCTTTGAGATACTTGTCGTAGCACTGAAATTAAAGTTTGTCGTTTCTGTTATTGCCCTGGTTAACGTCCAAGGGAATGTCATGCAGTTATGCAGACATTGTCTAAGGGTGACTGTTACCTGAAATTCCCCAATACCAGGAAAAACCCATCCTTGACTTTCAGGATAAGAGGGGTACCTCAGCTCCCCTGCAGGTCCTAAACCTACTTCAATGTCTATTATCAGTTCTGATTCCAGGAAATCTGACATGCTTTCCCTGAAGCTCTTCATGTAGTCACTATACATCTGAATACACAACAGGACATCATATTTAAACTGCGAAGCAGAAAATTTATCACATAAATGGATATAACAACTGAAAGAATTGCCTAATTTGGTTTTAATGTACTTACATCTGACTTAGTATAAAAAGATGATCACTATGCAAAATTGCAGCAGTCTAGCTGATATCATTTGTCTGTAATAATCAAATCTAAATAATTTGATAGCATGAGTTAAAAATTCATGATCATGAGTGTGCATGCTATGTATATTCTAAAGATGACTTTTCCACTTAAAACATTTATTGCCTCTATTAGTAGCGTGTGCTTCACACCTCTATTTCATTCTAATGGTACTTAATATGAGGTAAACCCAATGTATTTCTGTTGTGTTCATTCTAGGACAAATTCATTATTGCTCGGACAAACATATGGTGAAAGTATCAATTATCATCCTCACTTTAATACCTGCATATCAATTTGTATCACTTTTGAAAACCTACATGTTGCATCATGTGTTTTGTTACTATACTTCAATTTGGATCTCCCACTCATGATCCTTGTCCACTTATTTACCAAACTGCCATTTTCTTTCCATGTTGGTGTCATCACTCTTTTATCCCTTCTTCCAAAAGAAAACCTTAACCCTAAAATCCATTCCTCTTTCCTCCTCCTCAGTTGTTCATCGTGTCCCAACGGCCTAACTCCCTAAAAACCACCCAACTTTAGGTTCAATCCCTTCCCCCAACTCTTTTTTGCCTAAAATAATTATTAAGTTTCACTCTTATCCCACACCTGCCCCATCCAAAAATCTCACTGGTTTCTTCAAAATTATCAACATCACCAGGATGTTGTTCTATACAAAGGTGAGGGTATTGATAAAGATGCAGATTCTGATAATGAACCTCTAACTGGCCCTGACTTTTTAAAAAAAAAAAAAAAGGTTTGGAATAGAATTGTGATTGAATATAAAGTTGGGGTCTGTTTAGGGAATTAATCTATGTTCCAACCCCTCTCTCTCCTCCTCACACTTGGCTTCCTAGTTTTGAGGCCATTGGAACTGATGTCAACATCAAATCGGAGGTTGCGAATGTTCTGACCTCTGTGACAGCCCAGATCAGTTGGGCCTGAAGTCGCTCTGGGCACGGAGCTCGGCATCACGGCCATGGCGAGCTTTGAACAGAGCTTGGGCCTGAGTTCCATAGCCATGGCAGCCAAGCTCTGGACAAAGCTTAAGTGTGAGCTCCATGGCCAAGCTCTTTTAGAGCTCCATTAAAAAGGGAAGGGGAGGATCGTGGTGGTCAGTGTGTGGTTGGTTGGTGCGGCATTGTTGGGCAGGGCATCGGTTGGCGGTGTGCAGCGCCAAATGTGTTTGGGTATGGTGGACCTTGGATTGGTTAGGAGGTGGTGGGTAGTTTTGTGTGGTTTTCTATTTGAAAGAAGAGCAAATGAGTCTTTTAAGCTTTAGATTTTGTCGGGGTGCAAATTGCAGGTTTTGAAAAGTGGGAATACATATTGATATGAGTGAGGAAACTCAAGTTGGATTTTGAAATTTTCCTTAGGATATGATATCATGATTCTTATCTTACAGCCAACTCAACTATTTCAGTGGCTAGCTGTAGCTATGCAAGACTCAAATATGATAAAAATGAAGCTCATAATCACCTGCACAGCAGTTCTTCCATAAAAGAGAGGTTGGTTATCCACACCGATTGTGAGACATTCTCTGTTCCTGTTGCCATTTTTATTTGTGTAGAATATATCTGGGTCTTTTTCTCCAATGCCAAGTACCCATTGAGGAATTGGGATGTTTACCGCATCTCCGACATTCCCACCACATTGGTGGAACGACATTATGGCTTGTATCTTTAGATTGCATCGTTGAACAATCTGAAACAGGCTTCTATATGCAGTCCAGTCATATTGTTTAGGACCTTTGGATTCCACGATTCCCCACCAGACATCAACCATTATTCCATCGATGCCTGCTGCGCTCAGCTTCTTGAGCTGCTGCTCTATCCCATCTTTGTCCTTGAGAGTGTTATCAACTGTGACGACATCCAGCTGAAAGTAAGCATTGGTAGTAGAGTTAATTATTTGCCATCTTTAGTTGCATTTTGCGTTTTTCATCGGAGAAGATTTATTGGTACTTACAGGGAGCATTACATAGATTGGTACATAGTTCGCTAACATCTTCTCATCATATGCACGGGGAGATGTTGTAGCCTGCACATTGTAATGACGGCTAGGTTTAGAATGTGAGAGATGGGATATATGGAGGAAATAATCACGACAGGAAGGCGTATAGAGAGATGATGGAATGGGAGATAAACTTTTCGGAAACAATTATGGTGCAATTACCGCCCCTGGAAATTGGAGAAAACAGGTACAAATGATACAACGTGGCTACAGTCATTTGGGTCTGGAGTTTCGGACAGACGGACGCAGCTATGGACTATCTAGTGTTATTTCCGCATTCTGACAATGCTACATGAAAGTCCACGCTGAATTGCTAATCTTAATGGGATGCTTCAACTTTTGAAACGAGACATAAAATTTAATTGAATCAAGGCTGAGCAGAGGGTATCACTTGCCTCTGATTCCGTGGGCACCGCGGACGCCACTGCTTTGGGATTTCTGAACACCCTGCCAGAGCTGAACGAGAGACCTTTCCCGTAGCCAAGCCTCTCCACTTGCCTGGCTTCTTGTACCCTGGGATTGACCACTCTCAAATCCCAACCGAGTTCTCCGCGGAAGAACTTACATTTCGACCCCATTTCGGCAGGTGATGCACAATTTAAGATGCTCATCATGTTGGCCGCGACTTCTCTCCTCCGTTGCCTTACGCCTGTCAATGCTTTTGAATGGCAACTCCCTGTGTCTATCCGGGCTTGTACGTTTGCATATGAAGGACGTAATGAAGACCCTCGTTCGCAAGAAAAATCTAGTCTATTTTGTTTCTTGTTGAGATTTTTCTCGTGCGCTTGTGGTCGCATATAGGCTTTTTTCCATGATATGAAGGAAACCTCCAGCAAGGAATGCAACGGGTGGTCCAGACTCTCTCATGGTATAAAGAGGCCAATGTCATGAACGTCTCTCAATCATGAATGTTCATCTTCTGGTTATATGTGTGCGTCGGCAATGGCTGGTCCAGTCACTGTCCATGCTTTTGCTCTTTCTTCCAGCCATTGTCCTTAACTTGTGCGTGGGGAAATCAGCAGCTTTATCCTTTTCCCTCCAAAAAGAAAAGTTCAGCAGGGACGCTAGAGGTCGATCATTGATTAGTAAGGTTTCAGGAGACCTCGCCCCGGTTGAGGACCGTCGGTCTCCAACTCGATGATAGCTCTAATCCCGCTATTTTCCCGACATGCCTATGTCAAGAGGGTCATGCTAGCTTCTAGGATATTCTGTCAATTTTCAATAACTATTTACCTCAGATTATTGGATAGCTTTTATTTATTTATTTAGTAAATATTCTGATTACTTTTTAAGAGTGAGATCTTGTCGTCCGTATTCTAAATTTAGTATATAAAAAACATAATTTCTTTAGAAAAAGTGAAAATTTGCATATTAAATTAGGATAATGTATATAAAAAAGGCTTATGAAAAATGTCAATTCTAATAACTACACCGTATCAACAAAAAAAACCAATGCAGTGTAAGAACGATATCAAGTAGTCAGTAGTCGTCGACATACAATTGGTCCACCACGTCTGAAGAAAATCAAATTGAGAGAAATAGTCATGATTATAATTGCTTACGAAAAAGACTATGCAATTAAAGATTGTGAATGGGAAGCCAAGAATTTTGGAGGCAATTGAAGTTTGTGATTTAGAAGATAGTCGCTTATTGATGATTACACTTCGAACAACATTGATCAAATTTCTACAATTCAATTTAGTTTACGACTTATCAATTTTTATTCGTAATTATTTATTATTTCTATTTAGGTAGCATCAGCAATATGTTCCCTACCTATTGTTTCCTGCTTGAATTGTCATAGAGCCCAATTCACTTTAAAAATAAAAGATTCAACGTTTGGTGAAAGGTCTTTTGTCGATGATCATTGGTCTATTGTCAACGACCATTTACGTCGAAACATAGGAACAACCATCCTAACTAAGAAATGCATCTGCAACTCAAAAAACGTTCTTTCAACAAGAGAAGGGGTATAAGCTGCAGTAGAGTGGCCATCGGTGCCACGATGAGGCTCTAGTCGGGGCGGCTAGAGCTGTCATTTGGCACGTTTTCTTGCTCTCTCCGATCTCTCCGACCACTCATGGCGAGCGCTCGCACCACTAGGATCGACAACTAATCTGTCTGGTGCGACCGTGCCGTCGACGAAGTAGCTCACTAGTTCCAGACAAAACGAATCACTTTCAACGGTGAACGCTACGGAAAGCCAACTCGTCCGGGTGAGGTGAAGAATTAACAACTTTTCAAAGGTGTACCAGTTTGGCAACCACTCCGGTACGGTACGGGACCCGCTCACCGTGTAAGAAAATTCTCGAATTAAAGATCCGACGCCTCTTGTCTGGACGCGCGGCGTACTTCCACTGGTCGGCCGTTTCGCACTCCCAGCGAGGAGAAAATATTCAGTGGTTCATGAGTGCCACGTCATCAGCTGACGTGGCACTCACGAATTTACTAATACCTAATTAAAAATTGACACGTGTCATTAAAAAATTAACTTAAAAGGTTAATTTTTTTTCTCTTTTCCCCTCCATCTTCGACCTCCGCTCCGCCTGGGCTCCGCCATCTCCACCGCCCAAGTCGCGTCTGCCCCTCCTTCCGCCATAGCCACCAGTGGAGTTGGAGTTGCCAGCGCTGCATCAAACCAGTTTGGCCATCTCCTCTGCCCATGCCTCAGTTCCAAATCCAATGAGACGACGAAGAGAGTGGACGCGGAGATTATCTCCAGATCTGGTTTGTTGCAACACCTCCAGATCTAGTTTGTTGCTCCAGATCTTGGCTCGTCCATGGCTGCTGGCGAAGAGCTCAACAACTTTGCCGCAGACCGAGAAGCCATCCATTGCCGACCACTCCTCTAGATCTAGTTTGCAGCAAACCAGATCTAGTTTACTACTCAAAAGCTTCGAGCTCCAGTCTTGGCTCATCCCCATGGTTGTCGGCAACGAGCTCAATAGCTTGCCGCAGACTGAGAAGTCGTCCATGGCTGACTGCTCCTCTGCATCTCCAGATCTGTTTTGCCGCAATGCTCCTCTACATCTCCATATCTGGTTTGCTGCTCAACAGCTTTGAGCTCGAGTCTTGGCTTGTCCATGGTTGCTGGTGACGACCTCAATAGCTTTGCCGCAGACCATGGTGGCCACGGTGGGGCGGTGGTTCAGGGACGACGGTGGCGGCGGTGGCGACTTGGGCGGTGCAGATGGCGGAGCCTAGGCGGAGCGGAGGTCGAAGATGGAGGGGAAAAGAGAAAAAAAATTAACTTTTTAATTTAATTTTTTTTTCAATGACACGTGTCAATTTTTAATTGGGTATCAGTAAATTCGTGAGTGCCACGTCAGCTGATGACGTGGCACTCACGAACCACTGAATATTTTCTCCCCAGGGAGCGAGCGACCTACCTACTGGACTCTCGCCAAGCCCCGTCTTCTTCGTATCGTGGGGGGCATCTCGAGCAGCAAAAACCTCCTGACACGCCCGAGCTCGCCGAATCAGAACGGCAGCGGGGACGCCTCTCCCCGCCACTTGTCAGCAGATAAAAAAACAAAAAACTCGACTTTTAAGGACATGAAAAGGGTCGAAAAGGGGTCGCGATTCCTCATTTGTTTTAGTCGCTTGATGCCACGAAACCCATGATGGTGGTCGTCGCATGGTAAGCAAAGATCGGTTTTTTTAACGAGAGCGTTTTGTCCCGTAACGAGGTTCACGTGCCACCCTCCCAAAAAGCACCGCACAGCACACATACCCACAGACCAGACCAGACCAGACCAGACCACCAAATGCAAACTCACCCTCCATCTCCTCCCTCCTCCCCCTCCTCCTCCTCGCCTGGATCGCCATGAGAAAACGACGAAAGCGACACCCAAAGACGCAAAAAACAAGAGGAAAAGAGGACCCCCGAGCACCTCCAAAGAGACCAGCGCAGCCCATCCGGACCCCATCCCGTCTCACCCTCTCTTGAAAGCAACAGAAGAGCTACGCCAGGACTACTGACCCATCTCCGCGTCAGAGAAACCGATCAAAGGTTCCTGCTTTATCGCTTAGCAGAATCCGAGGGCAGAATGTGTTATGTCGGGAAAGCGACCAAGATCTTCATCTTCATCGTCACGGCGCTCGTCGTCCTCGGCCTCGTCATCGGCTTCGGCCCCTTGCGTCACTCCCTCCACCACCACTCCAACGCCCACCAGTGCTCCGGCGACTCCTCCTCCTGCACCTTCTCCTCCCCCGTCGTCACCCCCGCCACCCCCACCAACCCGACCGCCACCCCGGTCTACCCTTCTCCCCCGATTCCGGGTCCTCTCGACCCAGCCCGCCCCAACTAGCTCCAACCCCCTCCCAGCCCGACCGCCTCCACCGCTACCTCATTTTACCCGCCACCGCCCGTCCCGATCCTGAGCCCGCCCATCGCGAACCCCGCCGCCCCTCCTCCGACGTCGCCGTCATTGCCACTCTCTCCTCCGCCAGCGCCGCCAGCGGAATTGCCGCCTCCGCCGCCAGCGGAGTTGCCGCCTCCGCCTCCGCCGCCGCCGCCAGCTACGACAGGCGCGGCGCCGCCCTACACAAGCCCGCCGAGCCCGGTGGATGTGACTCCAGGTCCTGTGCATGCTTAGCTTAGCTTAGCTTAGCTGTTCTTTCTTCATCTTAAGAATTAGTCGAGATACAGTGCATCAAATTTTCTTTTTTTCTCATTTTAAGAGGCGAAGACAGATTTGTGGGTTTTTAGAGTGAGGGATGTAGCTTGATCTGGGATGGGCTGTGTACAGATGACGGAGGTGTAATTTGGATGGTTGGTGGTGCTGTTTCTTTTCCTGGAAATTAGCCAAAAATCACTCCTTTTTCGCTTTTGTCCTTTGCAACATAGGATTCTCTTTCGAATCTCTTCATTATTTGGTTGAAGGTCTTATTACTGTGTGCTCGAGTAAAGCATTCCTGTGGAATTCACGATGTCGTCGCTTTTTCCATGCCAAGATTGTCAATTGGGTCACTTCGTCTTGACTACGTTGATCTCTTTCGATGGCATGATTCTCGGCATCTTTTACACTGTATCGTCCTTCCTCTGCTCGTCTCAACAGTAAATCAAATAGTGCTGGAATCAACTCTTTCTTTTGGCCAGAAAACAAAATTTCTGCTGGAACATGCTCTGCATCTTTCCTTTTCGGCTTTCCCTCTTCTGGGCTCAATGAAGAACCAACCCGAAAAGGAGGCTTCATAAATTAATGTAACTCGATGAGCCGCATGTGGTGGTCGGACTTGGAATTGGGCTTCTCCCTTGGTTATTGTGAGGTGATCTCAAGCATCCAGTGGCAGATGGAGTCACGTTCTTTATCCCATCCTACCAAGAAGAAACGGGAATTGAGTAGGGTCTTTCTTCCATAACTGAGCCAGTAATCCATGTGATGTCCATACGTTGCCATGTGACAGATATCTTAGATGGGATGGAGATATATATTAGGTGATACCGTGGATATACTCTCCTCATGCTGGACGAGTTATTAACATTGCAACCAAGGTTTGATGCGTACTGTATAGTTGACTCTAAAATTATCCCAAAGTAGAATTGGCGAATGAAATGTATGTAAGGGTCATCTTGCATCTTTTTCTTTGACAATGCCACTCAGAATTGGATAGAGTCAACTTTCAATATATGGAGATTTGGTATGTAGTCCGAAGGCCATCCTAAGTTCGGCAGAGTCAGAAATTAAGGCCAGGAGCGTAGTTGGAGGACAGAATCGTTTGACTTCAGGCAGCTAGCAATTACCACCGATTCTTAGGAAAGGCCTCCGTGCCCACGTTGTAGATGTTCCAACTGTAAAGTTCATGATGGGATTTTACTTCACGACGGAAGCGATAGAGCTCTAGCTAGATGGATGGCCTTGGTGGCGATTTAGGGTGTGGGGCTCATCTCATCTGAAAGTCATTGCATGACTCACTCAACTAATGGCAATGCTTCAGTCCTGAGGAAGTGACCAATGTGCGCAGAATTTCTATCTCTGGTTGGACTGTCCTTGTCGAGACTGCCCTTTTTCGTAATTCTTAGTAGAATTAGATTACCTTTTTGGATTGTCGCCGAAGTAATCTAGTTATAAGATACCACAGCGCTCATGTTTATGTAAAAGCTGCCTGACTATTTTATTAGAGGGTCATGCATGATGATCACCTCTCTGCTTTGAAAAGTATAAATTACTTCTTAAACACACCAGAAAAATGTGACGGAAGATAAAAAAAAAAATTTAATAAAATGCAGAGATCTAAAAGAATCACACAAGAATGTTTAGCTCCTCACACAACCAGAAGGCTCACAACTCCAAAGCATACTCCTATTGCCCAAGTAAAAGTCGAACTTCCTCTGTTGGCCGATGACTTGGGTGCTTCCGCAACAGTTCCGCTCGGGGCAACTGATCCTACGGAAGTGTCGCTTGGTGGAGCCAATCCTGGGGTCGCTGCTGGTGAGGATTCGGGTGTTTTAGGAGCCAGAGCGGAACGTGGAGGACTGGCCGGAGATTCTGCTGGAGGAGAGGCTGCTGGAGATCTCGACGGTGGGGAAGCAGCTGGGGATCTCTGCGGTGGGTGGCTGGAGATGTGGGTGGCAGGGGGGCAGGAGATGCGCTTGGGGGGGTGGCGGGAGCGGCTGGTGGCTGGGATGAAGTGGCTGCGAGGGTGTCTACTTCGAGCTTCATTCCTGCGGTGCAGTGTCCCGGGGTAGAGCAAATGAAGTATCTCTTGCCCGGAGATGTGAGGGAAACAGTGGTGGATCCGCCAGTGCTTGTTTTGATTGGACTGGTTGCTTGGCAAGAGTCGTACCCTGCCTTGTTGACTTCGGTTACATCATGGCTTGGCGCGTACTGAAAGACTACAAAGAATAGAGAGCACCACTTAGTATCGAGTGCTTAATTAGAGCCATTTTGACAGAAATTTTTGCAAGAAACCCTTTGTATAGAAAGCGTGTGATTTAGGACCACACAATGACTAAATTCATTTCGTCGGATTTCATTCCGACCAAGGATTTATGATCTACCCGTGATGGCATTGAAACTCAAATAAAAAGTCTATTCGTAGAAGTGAATACAAAATATATTGGGTTCCCCCTAAAAATAGCATGATGGGCTAATCATATATGTTTGTTTCTTTCTATAGAGAATCAAGTCATGAACGTCCGTAATATTTCAATTTTGAATGTCATTGCTTTTCAAGTACTTCACACTTCTAGAAAGAATAAAGGTATCTGCAAATGCTACCACGAGTTGAATGACAAGTCACAAGTAAAATCCTCGAGATACAATAAAGAATGCAGATCATCCCAACTGGAGAATTGGGAATTTGGGATATTTACTCACCCAGAGTATCTCCTGCTAAGAACTTCTGAGATGATGCCCAGGTCTGGACATTGGTAGCTGTGTCCCACCCGCCGTTCGGGCCTCCGACCGTGTAGCTAGCTGCCGCGGCTAGTTCGATCAGCAACGCTGCTACGACGAAGCAAGTCAACGATCTGAGAGTTGCCATTTCTAATTTTTGTCACAGGATTGGAGAAGAGAGGCTCAATGGGAGGTCTTGAATTGGCACCTCTGTCTTGGCGAGGGCGCTTGTATATATAGAGATAGGAGGAAGCAGAGCAAGTGTATTCAGAGAGTAAGTAATATTTTTTTCACGAGTTGTTGATCGGGGTTGGTTTTGACATATTAAGAGCTTCTTGGCTCGTGACAGGTTGTTCACCAGATTTGGAGATCTAATCGACTCGTTAATCTTTTGTTTTTCTCCCTTCGTTGACTTGGCTTGCATTCCGTGTTATCCCTCTTGTGGCAATACCCATTCACTGAAGTTGTCATAACGCGAAGGAGCGATCATCGAACTACTCATGATCTTCATGTAACAACGACTCGGTTCGGACAGAGAGCACCCCCCCACTTGATGACCGAGGACCCGGCGTTGCGGTGTTCTGTGCTTTGACCGGAGAGGTTAGGATTTGTTCCAAGGGAAGGTGGGTGGTGATCACCATCCATGTGCAGAAACTATTGACTTTTTCTTCTTCGTATGTATCGCACGATTCAAGAAAGTTGGCGAGCACGACCAATCAATGATTTTGCGATAAAATAAGGGTACAGAGGTGGGACGTTTACTTGATACGTCCTTGATTCACTATTATAATTCCTAGTCATGTTTCGGGGAAATTTAAGAAAACGACTAGATAGAACAACCTCACTACACTGATTTGAACTTCTGATGAATGCAATTTTCAATCAATGTGAAGGCACAAAGGTTCGAAAGAAAACTTTCTCTATTTATGAGACATTTTACATCCCTTCTCTCAACCTAGGAGAAACTAAGGTATTCAAATCCACCGTGCTCTTTTGACATCCTCGACAGTTAAGTCAAGTTTCACATACAACCTGAACAAAGTTAAGAGGGCATGGACTCATCGTAACGATTGTTGTGATACTCCATACACAAGTTGATTCAAGCATACTGGTGCGATTGGAATGATGTGTATGATCACACACCTATTGCGGTAACGCATTTCTTTGAAATGGCTAATCTTAGAGCATACATGAACTCAGCTCACATGCACGAGATCGGCCAATGATTGATATGTTAGGGTTTCATGAATTGTGTATAGGTAAAATTGTAAAAAGAACGCAGCGGAAACAAAGATATGTTTTATACATGATTCTCCAAAGGCGTTGTTCGTGCGTTTTAATTAAAAACCTTAATACAAAAATGGAGTTAAACTTATTATCTCTCGAAGTGCGCTTTATATGAATTGGTTCGAATGTTAAACAGTTCGAGCCTTACAAACGTCGGATCTCTAGTTTAGACACACTAACAATGGACGTGGAAACGGAAGAGAGAACTTTCGGATATTCACCACTATGATTGTGCTAGCAATCTCGTGGAGACAATTCGCTGTATCTTGATGCTTTAGTCACGACCCGAACTAGAGAAAATTCCTTTTCGTTTTCGCGTCTCTCAGACACAAAACAAAATGCCCGTTTCTCTCTATCTCGCAACCCTTTTGCAGCCTTTCTTTTTAAAATTTATTCACGAATCAGCAACGGTTGCCGATCGTGGGATCAGCAACCGTTGCTGATCCTCATTTTTTATGCACGATCGAACACGATCGTGCATGATGGTCAGCGGTTGCTGACCATCCATGCACGAATTTGTGCGTGCATGATGCACGATCGTGTGTGAAATGGTCAGCAAGAATTGCTGACCATTTCCACTTTAATTAATTAATTAATTAATTAATTAATTAAACCCTTAAAAATAAAAAGAACATAATCTTTATATGTACATTTGGAGTACATTAATATGTATTCATTTTGGGCATGTGTGTGAATCATATGCACGTAGGCTCGTGACTATAATACGAATTATTAATTTAATTTCAAATTGACTCAATTCGATTACAGTAATTGCAAACACATTTGCAACATTTATTTCTCTCTTGTTCTACATTATCCTAATTGTTTATGGTGTGTGACATCCCTAGGTTCATCACTAAGCTGGTAGTAAGACTTGTACTAATACATTAGTACTCCCAAAAGAATTAATTGTCCCAATTAATCTTTGGGTCCTACAAGCCATGATTGACATCTAGCAATATGTCATGGCTGCCTAGATAGTGTGAATGCTTTAAGAACATAATGAACTTGTCAGTTTTGGCTACAGTGTAATTCAATCCCTCTGTCTTACTATGTTCCCATCAAACAAAGACCATGGAATATTTGTCAAGTCTCCAATTCGATCATATGTACAAATCTAATTAACATGCATTTTATTTGAGACATAAACAATTTATTCTTGGTTACAACCTCGGACGAGGATTTCAATGCAGTGTCATAATTAGATCACATAGGACATCATTATTATACCTTGCATGTAACGAGGAGACATATTCCATATTGCGCACACGTGTAACTTTGTATATGAACAAACTATGACCATCAGGTATAAATACGGATCAACGACCCGGCATTACGTGCACCCGTGAACCATAATTGTTTGACACACAAGTTAACACTGTGCCTCAGGTCTAAGGATTATTTACACAAGACGAAAGCATTGACAATTAGACATTGACCACGCTAAAAGCTTCCATGTTGCTAATCGTTCCATATGCGTCACGTTCAGTGAACTTGTCTAATACAAACACTCGTGTTCTTAACTCAGGCGTCACAATACCCAATGACTTGTGACTCATCATTCCCTTAAGTATCCAATACTTAATGGTGAAGTTAAGAACACACCGGTCTCAATAGGATTATTAATATCCACTCGATAATCCATCGACCGGGAACGATTTAAAGATTCAGTCTAGCTATGAACCCATCACATATATTCTTAACATCTTAAGAATAGGTCTAGTTGCAACTGATCTTATGAAATCATTCATAAATATAAAATAATTGGACAAATGAATGAACACGTCATTGCCATTAATTAAATAATAACAATAATGGTACAACTGAAATCCTTAATATGTAACTATTAATATTAGCTTTAGGGCATACATCCAACGGGATATTCCTTTGTGCCAACACACTATAGATAGATTTGCCACCAAGCAGTATCAATTGAGTGGCATTAACCTTCTCAACGCCTCCATATATATTTCAGCCAATAATACCATCACAAACAGCCTGTGGATGATAAATGATGTTGATGCGCACCGAGAGTTAAAAGTGGCCGTAGACAACATGTTACTCCTTATACATCATAGAAGTACCAAATGAAATATTGGGATAAGTTGGAAAAGGCAGTTAAGTTTGTCCCCAAAGATCAATAATATATTATAACGTTCAAAGAAATTTGATTGCTTCAATACTTTATCTTCATTAATTTTATGCAAATTATCATGACGATTATTTCTTTGGAATTTGACTCTATGACAAATTATCTTTCATCAAAAAGTGCTCTTCAATTTTACTAGAGGAGATAGGTTCTATGGCAACTCTAGATAGGAAATATCATAGGTAGACGAGAGAAATTATAACTTTACTTCAAATAGAACCAAACATATACAAATCATGTTGGAATGTAATCGATGACAAAGTCTGAGAACATAAGTGCTCCAAACGGAACCAAAATATACGTTAACTTTGTCGAAATTTAATCAATGACAAAAATCGAGAACATGAAGATGCAACACTGAAATATAATCGACGATGAGGCTCCCATGTTAAAAGAAACATGCCAGAATTTAAGCGACGGCACGAATTTGAAAACTACAACTAAGAAACACGCTAGAATTTAATCAAAGATGCGAGTCTGAAAACTATAACCACCATGCAAGAATGTAAAGATCATTGAAAGCTAATATGTATGTTTGTTGGTGCGTAGAAGGTCCCCAATATAGAAACGTTAGTATTTATAGTGTTCAAACCATAATCATCTAGGAAAAATTCTCCTACAAAATTATAACCATATGATCACATCTCTGAGAATCTTGTCTGTGAATCTTGTGCCCATGCTCTCATGATGCCATGATCATATTTTCAAGCGGTTGCCCTTTTAAAGTTACATTTTGATCCTTTGTGTCCATATATGTTGCCTCGTACATTCTTGCTTCATGATTTACTGGCCTTTGTAGCTTTGCTCGCCAATGATTTTAAATTCCAAATTTCATAATTGCATCCCGGCGCCTTCTAAGTATCCAACATTCTCTTGGTGTTTCAATCAGTAATCCATTGTCCCTTTTAATTGATATCTTTGTCAATAATCACCAACCATACATTGTTGTATATTGATAATTGATTAATGATCATTGATGCATCAATATCGATAATATTTTTTTATGATTGTCAACAATAACTCACGTGTTTAATAATAATTTGTATTCTAGTCCGCCCCAATCCATATTGACGACCTTGTCAATTTATAGCTAAATTTTCCCCCAAGTCAGTCCAAGAATTAATGCTTTATATCATTCGCAACAATCCTCAAATAAATTCATGTAGGTCCATAACCAATCCCTCACAAGGAGATACTTAATTGGTAACTTAAACTGAGTCTCCATTGATATATCACCACACAACCTCCTCCTCCTCCTCCCTCCCTCCCTCCCTCCCTCCCTCCCTCCCTCCCTCTCTCTCTCTCTCTCTCTCTCTCTCTCTCTCTCTCTCTCTCTCTCTCTCTCTCTCATGTAGGATTTAGAAGGTGTTGTATTGAAGTTTAAGACCACTTTCTTTTGTTGCATGCTCAGTTAGAGTGGGCACTTTTAGGAAAAAACAAGAAATTTGTTACAAAAGTTTGAACCTGAAAAACTAAACATCCTCGTGAGATTCATCAATTATTGGATTTAATTTCTTCAAACTTTGATGCTTCATACATGCCTGCCGCATCCATTTGTAAATATCATTGAGTTTCAAACAATCTCAAACATCGACGAAAGGGTAAAGCTCATATCTAACGTTGCAACTCGCCCCAACGGTTCTCCCTCCTCGTTTGCCATAGCAACAGCTTGGCAGGTCACTTATCGCGCCCTTGAGGCACGTCTTGCAGTCATCTGCGGATAGATCCCTCGTGCACTGAGCCAAGCCAAACAGTGTCTTGTACCCTCCGAGCCCGAGTTCGCCATACGCATACAATTTGGGACCTGCCACGGCTTCGTCCGTCAAGTTGCCCAGCAGTTGCTTGATCTTCCTGTAGAATTCCATGAAGTCCATGTCGACGTCCTGCACGTTGAGCAAGTAGAACTTGTTCTTGGTGTCGATCTTGCCGAAGAATTCCAGATTGGAATACTTGAGGAGACAATTATCATACCTAAGCGCGCCAATCAAGAGAATCGTGAATCGACATATCAGATATCGTGTTGAAGCAAAGCAAAAATAGTAATAATAATTAGGATGAGGAGGAGAAAGTATAGGAGCAATCGAGGGAAAATGGAATTGGCTAATTTGAGAATGGAACCGGATGATTTACTTACTTTTACATACTTGATTTATGCTTCCAGAGCATATGCTTTTGCAAACATATGAGTCACACCGCCTTTTACTTTTGGATTAATGATCTATTTGAAAAAAAATTGAACATCTTTTGATTGAAAACCTAGCAAATTGATAGCTAGAAAAGTTAAACTAATTGTGGTTTACATAAAGAGCATTTTTTAATTTATACCAACCACAGAGAATAATGTTTTAGACTAGATATAGTTCAGGTTGAAGCCATTTTAAGCAGAAATGAACCATTAGTGTAGTTTGAAATTATCACTTTTTTCAGTTGGTTTGGCATCGGTTATTACACTTCAAAGCGGACTCCATGAGTCGTCAAAAGTTGAAAGCTGTCATACCAAATAATAGCACCCTTCTGCTCAGGGCAACGCTGCAGAAGCTCTGGGCCTGCATCGGAGACGCAACTTTTGCAGTCGGAGCTCGATGCGTCACCCCGGCAAAGGCCTAGCCCGTACACTTGATCGTTTCCCTCGCCGCTTGAGCCGGTTCCGAACCCACTGGGAGGGACCTTGGAAATGAGAGTAGTGAGCAAGCTGTCGAGATTGGTTTTGAAAGGACTACCGGAAGTGTAGTTATCTTTGCCAAAGCAGATATGGTAAAGCGGATCAGCGCTGAAGCTCGTGTCGAGAAGAAGGAAGAAGGAGAGGAGGAGGAGGAGAGGGATTGATCTAGAGAGAAACATACTTGTGACTCTTGTACAGATTAAAGACTAGGGAGGTTTTGGCTCCTTGAAGAAAGAAAATGATGATTAATTTAAGGGAAGAAGGAAAGTGAGAGGCTAGAATGATGGAGCTGAAAATGTTGACTTTGACTATTCAATTGAGTGGCATGGACCTGGTCAACTCTCCGGAGATATTTCAACCAATAACACCGTCACAGACTGCTTGTGGATGATAAACGATGTTGATTGGCACCGAGAGTGAAAAAGTAGCCAAAGACAACACGTTTTTCCTTGTACATCATGCAAGCACCAAATGAAGTGCTGGATAAGTTGGAAAAGGCAATTAAGCCCATCCTCAAAGAGCAATAATATGTCGATATTCAATCGCTTCAATACTTGATCTTAATTAATATTAAGCGATATCTTGATAATGTGAATAGATTTTTGGATCTTGAATTTAGAGGATCTGTGCAAATACTCAAAGGGTGTGATAGACATATGGATCGCATAGATGCGCATGACATAGTTATCAAAAGTGAAATATGCACATATATTGAGAGGCCAATAAACTTATAAAAGTCATATTTTGCAAAGCTATCTAGATAATATGGATTGTTTCATTTTCTAATATATTCTACTTGAGTAAGAATCGAACACATTTCAAGAAATAATTAAGTGAACATAAGAAATCACATTAAAAATAAGCTCTGGTTGTAGTATGATCGAATCCGTCAAGCCAAAGTGAGGCCAGTGCTGAGGTGAAGATTCGACCAAGAGGCGCAGCGACTGGCGGGTTCGGCCTAATGGCCATTATTCTTGAACCACTAAGCACGTGATTTGTTTTTGAGTTGCTCTTTTGGTCCACTTTTGAGGCACGACCAATTACTGAGCTTGAATTCTAGAAATCGAAGTTTCTTATTTTTGTACTTTTCTTCTTTTTTCTTAGGGGGGTTTTCTCGGTATTGGCTTTTGATTCGAGTGGATGGTGAGGACCAGCGAAGCGCACCAACTATGTCGAGCACCAGAAATGGCAGCCATCCACTAACATTTCCATTAAATTTCAATTCGCTACACAAGAATAGTTGCGGTCATGGAGCAAAATTGCTCCCTATCTCGTCAATTATTATTACAAAAAAAAAAAAAAAAAGGTTGAATTTTCACCTCGAGCTCATAGTTGATCATGGTCTTCTGGGGATCATGGCATGCTTCAACCCCAGTTAATATGAAAGTAACAATCATAGCCCTCTTGCTCCAGATCCTATTGAATGCTCAGCAAAGGAAAAATAAATAAACAAATTGACAACTATGAACTCAGATCTAATCTGAAGTCAACCCTTCTAGAAAAGGGAGGTCGACAAATGGCTAAAAAAAAGACGGCATTCAGCTTAATTAGGCCGCGGTTTTCTTGGTCACACATTTCGTTTCTATGTAGGTATTATAATGAAAACGAAATGACGAAATGAAGACTAGTTCAAAAGTCAACTGTTGTCCCTTCGGAATTTCGAGTATATCTTTGGATAATTCAATATGAGACAATTCTTTTCAGCGGTATTATCCTCAAGACAGTTGACTTGTTCAAAAGTCAACTGTTGCTAAGTGGGCCCGTGATAGTCGAATTAGAATAAGGACAAAAGAAGTAGATCCATTTCCACTCCCGGAAAGATGTAGACTCTCGTGGCGGTGGACACGTGAACAACTATGGTAGACAGTTTTTTCTTCTTCTTCTTCTTATTGTTTCTCGAGATGATCATAAATGGTGATCGTATTATAGATTAATAGAAAATGTCATAGATCTTCTATAAAACGAGCACGTTTTTTGTCGTAATTATTGGCTTTTCATAACGAAGTTGTTTTTGATACGTGACGCAAAAAATCAGCTCACAACGAGTGAGTACATTTTTTTTTCAGACTTTCATATTAGAATAATGTGTTATAAACTCAAATAACTAAGCCTCGGTTGTCCCAAGAGGTGGCTGGTCAAGTGGTGACAATATTCATTTTCTTGACCTGTCGAATCTACCTTTGGGTGTATAGATTTACGTTTTCACGATAATTATTTGGAGTTTGCATGAGTGGATTTTCTTGAGGCTAAAAATCCCTTCACCCTACTCTCCTTTTTTGGGATAAAATTACCAAAATTAGTCCTAACTTTATTATATGAATGCCAATTCAATTCTAAATTTTTCAATTTTGTCAATATGACCTTAAATTTTTTGCTTGAAATTCTAATGTAACTCTTCCGAAAATTACTGTCGGATATTACTGACATGGTGATTCCCAATAACTCCACGTCGGCTTGCCATGCAGGATAGCTCATGTTGATTGGACGTCACGTCAGCAGTCTTCAGCTATAATTGGCTAGAAGAATTACATTAAAATTTCCGCAAAGGCTTAAGTTTACATTGACAAAATTCAACTCCTTTGGTTAATATCCCTCTTTTTCATGTGAATGTCAAATGTTCTCGGCTGAGCGCCGTTGCCAGCCTCACGAAGCCGCCATCCCGGCCGTTGAAGCCCTCGCCGCTGCCGAGTCAACCCGCCCCGCGTCTCCCTACCTCTCTGTCAATATTGTCAAAGGCCCCCCCGTCTCTCCCCTATGAGTAGGGAGTAAGAATTGTGGATTTCTATTTTTCCTTCACTTCTTTTTATTCTTATTTTTGGGATTATGTGTTTAACATTACACGTGGGTGGTGTAAGAGCATATGCCCACCAAGATCCTGATCGAAGGAAAATATAAACCTTACTTAATAATGTTGGTGACCATGGAGAAGAGATCAACTCTACTAGGCTTTACTTATTCTATACGAAAGACTTAAAGAATTGCACGATGCATGTAACTTATTTGTTTGGCATTTTAAAAGTAAACATTCGATTCATATGTAATACATTTAAAAAAGAGAGAGAGAGGATATGATTGGATATATCAATAGTTGAACACAACCATGGAAATTCTCTTTACCTAGGGTATTGAATGGTCACAAACGGGAAAGGTATTTCCAGAATAATAATAGGTTCTACACCAACCATTCCGGAAACATTTCCACATGCAAAACATTGGCAAAATGGCGTTGTAGACTAAAATTTTTACGTATCAACTTGTGGATGGTCAGGTTATCATCATATATACACAAGAATTGTAACTTCTATGTTGCCACAACTACAAATTATAGACTTCGCGGATAGCCACAGTTATGCTAACTTAAAACATAGCGAGAACATTTACGTAAGAAATTATTCATGACATATTGATGAAGACATCAAATTTTTATTTACAGCTGTATAAACCATTCGAATGATGAAAGAGTCTCAGGTAAATTCCCAAACTCGCCTTCACTTTATTTACCATGTATTACACTAGGAACACCCTAGCTAGGGAATCATTAAACCACACTTATTTAGGTCCTTGAGCGAGGACTCTTAAACATTGACAAAAGGGTAAATCTCGTATCGGAAGTTGCAGCTCCCGCCAACCACTCGCCCACCTTCCTTCCCGTCGCAACAGCTCGGAAGCTCGCCGATTGCGCCCTCGAGACACTCCTTGCACTCGGTCGCCGACAGATCCCTCGCGCACTGCACCAATCCGTACAGCTTCGTCTTATCATCCAGTCCCATCTCTCCAGTCGCGTACATCTTTGGCACCGTGTAGGCCTTCTCGACCAGCCCGGTCAGCAGCCCCTTACCTTGCCGTTGAACGCCTCCGGGTCGCTCACGTTTTTCAGGTTCCACATGTAGAACTTGTTGGCATTGTCGATCTGGCCGAAGAAGTCGGTGTCAAGGTACTTGAACATGCAGTCGTCGTACCAGATTATCGACCCCTTGTTGCGAGGGCAGCGGCGGCGGATCTCAGCGCCAGCGTCTGCCACGCAGGCCTTGCAGTCCGATGGCGATGTGTCACCCCGGCACAGTGCGAGGCCATAGACCTGGTCTTGGTATTGGCCGATGGAGCCGAGGCCGAAGCCTGAGGAAGGGGTCTTGGTGTAGAGGAAGCTGGTAAGCTTGTTGAGGTTGGATTCGTACGGGCTGCCCGCGGTGAAGTTCTCGGGGGTGGAGCAGAAGTGGAAGAGAGGGTCGGCGCCGAGGGCGGCCTGGAGGAGGAGGGCGGAACAGAGCGAGAGCAAGACAAAGCGGGCCGAAGACATGTCGTTACTTAAAGATTTGATATGAATGTGCTGTGAGGTGAAGTCGTGTCACCTTCGTGTTGTGTTTGCGATGAGAATGAGATGAATATGTTATTTGCATGCTTATATATATAGGCGTCGAGGGGATATGAGAGGATATATCGAAGTTGTTAATCGTCGTGGTTTGACCAAAGGGAAGGACTTTCAGATATACGACTTTTTCCTTTGCAACTTCGTAAGTTCGATTTTTACCGTGTAGAAATCTTCAATCATGGGCGGCGTCGTCGGAGTATTTTAAAAGAGATGGGTTTAAATTAATGGATTAGCTCGCGGCGCACTCGGCCGCAAATGTGGGCTACGACAACTTGAGAGAAACTATTGTATTATATCGAACTAAAGATGGCTCGTGAAGTAGTCTCGTGTATCGGATCGATTTTGAGGGGAGAGAAGGTCCATTCTCGCAAGGAAATGTTGTCGCACTCGTGTAATTAAGTTGACACAGGAAGCTGCACTTCGCATTAAAAGAGTAAATTATGCAGGAAGAGGTAGGTCCACTTTAGGGCTAATGACTCTATCAGAGTAAGCTAAAACATGAATAGGCAATCATCAATGGAAAAGGAGATGAGCTGCCGTGGGCTATGCTAATTCTCTCCATCTCTACCCACTTAAAAGAAATGTGACAAGGCAATCATCATCATCATAGCGTACGTAGGAATAGTAGCATTGCCGATGTAAAGATTGGCTGATGAAATTGGTATGTGCAGTTTTATACGGCCGTTTGCTACCATGCCATGGTGAAATAGGACCAAGTTAAATAAAATTACCATTTAAAGTATTTTTGTGATGTCGTTGGGAGAGTCGGGGGCTAGTTAATTGCTAATGTTGTCCTCTATCAACTATGGCGATTCCTATCCGATTACATTGGGTAATTATGGATAATTATGGAATTATAAAGGTCTGTGACTTTTGAAAGTCATTATTAATAAAGTTTGTATGTATGAGAATAAATTAGTAGACCAAGCCCTTCATTCTCATTAAAGCTTGGTGAGATTTACGAATTCTTTTGTAAGATTGAGAGATTATTTCGTAAGGAATTGTGGGGCTAAACACATGTGGGTTATTAGGCATAATTGGAGATTGAGAAACATTGAGAGTGTTTGAGTAACTCGAGTGTGGATGTAATATCTGTTGTATCGTTTAATTCATAATAAAATCGATTGTTCCCAATGGATGAAGGTCACATCGATTAACTGAATTATGTAAATTCGATATCCGATTTATTTTCTCATTATGTTTATTTTATTATTCAACCGTTTATTTTGACAACATTGTCTTTACTCTTGGACATCTTCTAGAAAAAAGAAGAATGTGGGTCTGGCACACGGAACCGGATGCAGCTCCCTAATGTTGCAAATGTGTGCTTCGTCAATGAATTTCCGCTTCTCCAATGCCAGAGTGTCTCTCCCACTTTGATTGCATCGGATGGCGTAGCCTTAGGATACAAACGTCACTTACTTTGAAGAAATGTTTCACCTTGGGCTCATATTTGATCATGATCTTATGTGGTTGGGGTGTAAATATTCTATGATCTTCTAGAGAGATGGAAAGAATATCAATAAATACTACATCTTTACTCAACCAACTTTATTAGATAAGGATATTTATGCCCGAATAATATGCACAGGAAGGAAACAATCTGATCTAATAAGGAAATTAATTATCTTAGAAATAATGAAGTATTAAATAATATTACTAATATTTAATGATATTTCTAAAAATATTATTTATTTGATAAGTCTCTACTATCCATAAATATACATCAACACAAGGCATGCTTCACTTCCAGTTGATATCAAAAGAACAAACACAACCTTCTTTTCTCTCCAGAGTCATGCAATTGCGATAAGTCATGTATGGCATTATTTACCACAAGAATATCCTTTGCCTGATTCCAAGAGGGTGACTCCGCAAGATTCTCAATTCTATTGGGCAAAGTACAAAAAAATTCCTAAACCTACTACATTGATACTCAGTCCTAAACTTTTTAATTAGACTAATTCAATTCTAAATCTTTTCATGTTGGTACCAATTGAGCCCATTCGGCCAATTTAAGTTAGAAATTGATGACATGGACACCAATAGTGCTATATGGCATAAATCGTTGACATAGACAAATTTTATAATTTTTAAATATTCTTCAATTTTTTTTTAATATTTCTTTTAATTTTTCTTCACCCTTTGGTAGGTGAGGTCGTTAGTCGACCATTGCTAGCCATAGGCTAGTTTGGGTGAGGGCCACTGTGCCCTCTTTGGCCACAAATAAGTGTGTCGGCCCTTGCCCAAATCCAAGCGACGGCCGAAACTTTTGCCTATTGGTCGACAAGGGCATCAGGCCCTCGCCTAGATCCAGGCGAGGGTGTTGCGCCCTTGCCTAGCACAAGCAAGGGCGTCGCACCCTCACCCAAATCTAGGCAAGGGTCATGGCCCTCATTGGCCAACATGCAAAGGTGTGCAGCCCTCGTTGGCCAACATGTTAGGGTTTTGAACCTCACTTGGATCTAGGCAGGGCCCCGCGCCCTCGCCTATGGCCGGCGATGGTCGATCGGCGATCTCATTGGCCAAAGGGTGAAGAAAAGAAAAAGAAAAGAAAAGAAAAGAAAAAAGAAAAATAAAAAATATTTAAAAATTCTGAAATAAATAAAAATTATTAAAAAAAAATACACATCAACATCAATTGTATCACGTAGGACCACTGACGTTCATGTTGGCAATTTTCAGTCCAAATTGGCTAGTTGGATTGAATTGGTATTAATGCGAAAATATTTATGATTAAATTAATCAAATTGAAAGGTTTAGTACTGAATTTGTACTAATGCAATATGTTTATGATTTTTTAATATTTTTCCCAGATTTTATCCAACGTGCGACCGGAGGAAAAATCAAAAGAAGTTGCGGCTTCCCTCGGCAACTACAAGCTCAGACCTCATCCCAAGTCAACCTTTTCTAGGGGAGGGGACTTTGACTAATAGCTAATAAAAGAAGGTGTCGGCGTCAATTGGGCCGCAGTTTTCGCGCTTTAACTTCAGGGAAGACAAAATGGCGAAGCTAGTTCAAGGTCAAAAGACGAAATTTTGTTCTCTGTACTCAGTCTTATTTTCGAAACACGATAAATAATTCTTTGTTAGATAACCCCCGCATAATACCATTCTCTCTAATAGACTAATAGTATTATTGCCTAATTATATTGGAGTACTAAGTTCCCTACAATAGTCAAATTAGCTTAAGCTCGAAAGAAATGAATCCATTGTCCACCTTCTGGAAAGATGTCAAATCTAGTGGCAGTGGACATAGGTATGGCTACAGTAAATAAGTTGTTTATTTATATGATATGTGTTCCCTACAATAGTCAAATTAGCTTAAGCTCGAAAGAAATGAATCCATTGTCCACCTTCTGAAAAGATGTCAAATCTAGTGGCCGTGGACATAGGTATGGCTACAGTAAATAAGTTGTTTATTTATATGATATGTCATCACATCGTATTGTTAGATTGATATAAAATCTTGTAAATTACTGTTCTTCCCATCTTTTCCCACTTTATACTGTTGGTATTTGCCATGCTTTGATTAGCATTACCGGTGTAAAGATTGGTTTATCAAATTGATTTGTGCATCTTTTTATGGCCGTTTGATACTATGCCCTAACAAAATATGACCAAGTTCAATTATATTTACCATTTAAAATGTTTCTTGTAATGTTGTTAGGAGTGTTGAGGGTTAATTAATTGCTAATTTCGTCTTCTCTCAACTCTGCCGATTTTTATCCGATCAGATTGGATAATTATAGAATCACACAGGTCATCATTAAAGTTTGTATGTGTGAGAAAATGGGTTCGCAGACCAAGCGCATCTTTTCTTGTTCTAATAACCTGAATTATAATTTGCTTTAGCTGCTTTCCCGTGTTGCACTATTTGTGTTTCCGATTGTGTTGAACTAGCATTTCAAGTAACCATCCCCTAATTTGAACAGAAATCATGTATCTTACTTCCTTTTTCTTATAAACTTCATATGCTATCGCAAGGTTACTATAACAAAAAATTAGAAATAGCCTCGTTTCATACGGCAAAAGAGGAAGGGGCATGAATGAGATAAGGTACTATCGTATACCAAGGTATAATTTGTATAGGTTCACGTAGTATTTGTATTATTTTGAAAAAGGTTTAGCTGCTTTTGCAGAAATATTCGGAGAGAAAATTACAAAGTGTCCGGTAAGCGGCTCCACTTTCTAGAATTGATCTTTGGAGAAGTCTATCACATAAGCTAGACTTTTGGGGCAAATGGTGAAAAGTAGAGTAACTAAACATCATGGTTTGAGTAGTTAGCAAATACTACCTGGTACGTATTTATGTTCTTCTTCACAATTATGATTCTAGAAGACATTACAAGCTTACATCTTGCATATATTTCAATGCAATTTTTCTATGTGGGACAAGACATATTTTTCAATAATTACTCAAGTCTAGGAGTCCTCCACCGTGTGGATGGATTTGTCTCGTGGAAATCAATGGAAAGTTCAATTTTCAAGCTCAAACTGATAGGTGAATAGAGATCACATGCTAATAAAAAGCATATGAATCCCGCAAGCAAATGATATTGGATACTTTAACACGCCTCTCACACGCAAGCCGAATTTACGACCCGAGGAATTTGATGAATTGGGAGTCGCACACGCAAAATGAATTGGAGCAGAACCTTCAATTTGTTACCATATTAAAGAGTCCACTCAAAAGTTTAAGCACGTATGATACCTCTATTAAGTGCATATAAATCATGTAGAAAAGGGATGAGTTATATTTTAACAGAAATGAATATATTTCTTGTGTGATTATTTATTGTTCCTAAATACAGTGATTTCCAACATTAACACATAAAATAATGTGACAAATTTATAACTTTAGTGATGATTGGCTCATTAGAGCATGCCCCAGGAGTACATCCTTTTAGATAATAGCAAATAACACTCCATTTGACTAGTAATTGCGTTTACTGGGCATATCAGCATTTTATGATTTTAGGTAATCATGCACGTTTCTAGCGTTCTCTTCGTCAGCGTCGCTGATTATCTCAAACTTCTTCTGATTTTGTTGTGACTTGGCTAATTATCTATCCTACGAAGAATTATCTAACCCACAAAACAAATCACGCGGTTATGAAATACTCAAATGATTTTGAATTTCAAACGAGATCATGTGTAAATTACTTGTGTTATATTCCCTGTCGAATACAATAGTTCTCTCGTAGAGTGTATCTTGCGCTTGTGCAGATGTTCGAATCACTAACTTGTTAAATCAACCGAAGTCCTGTCTCGTCCCTAATTCAAGAGGGGTCAACACAATAAAAACTTTTTCAAAAGAGTGGCCAATTGGAAGAGTTTTTTAAATGATAGAATGGGATTTTAATAGTACTATAAATATATATATATATATATTTTTTTTTTGTATGACATTGTAGTATAGTTATGAAAATCAGCGTGGCCTCATTCAATTAAAAGAATTAATAGTTTTATATATCATGAAATTCCGACACCATAAATTATAAGATCTTACATTTTTCGCTTATGGTGTAAAATATTGTAAAATACACAAAAGAAATGTTCTGAAGAAATGATTCACCTTGGGCTAATATTTGATCACGATCTTATGTGGTTAGGGCGTGAATATTGTAGAATTTTCAAGAGAAAGGGAGAGAGAATTAATTCATCTATACTCAATTGAAGAGAAGGGTATTTATATCTTAGCAAAATGCATAGGAAAGAAAATAATCTAATCTAATAAGGAACTCAACTATTTTAGAAAATAACGAAATATTAAATAACATCCCCAATATCTAATGATATCTTTCAAAGTATTCTCTAATAGAGAATTCTCTACCATCCATAAATACACATCCAATTGATATCAAAAGAACAAACACAACCTTCTTTTCTCTCCTTAGTCATGCAATTGCGATCGATCATGCATAGCATTAGGGTGCGTATGATAACGTTTTTGTTTCTGGAAACAATTTTTGTTCGGAAATAATTTTTTCTATTTTTGTTCCTTGGACAAGTTCCAAAGCATTTGAATGCATTCGATAGTTGGACAAAATTTATACTTCCGGAACAGAAATGCGTTTAATAATTTTATTACATGTTTTTTTATTTTTGTTTTCTTCCTCTTCTTCTTCTAGCTAGTCGCTAGCCTCGGGGGAGCCTTGTCCTAGCTTAGCGAGGCTCGACCTTGCCTTGGCTGTGTGAGGCAACCTCGCCCAACCACCATCAAGGCTCTACCTCGCTTGGCCACCATGAGGTCAATGTCGATTGGTCGAGCCTCTTTGTGGCTGAGTGAGGCCGGCGAGATTGCCGAGCCTCATTTGGCTAGCAATCGACTAGGGGAAGGAGAAGAGGAAGAGAACAAGAAAGAAAGAAAAGAAAAGAAAAGAAGAAAAGACTTGTTTTTTGAGTTGTTCTAGGGAACAAAGAAGCAATTTTATTTTTTTATTTCTTGTTTTTGTTCCTAGTCTACTTTTGGAAACAAATTTATTACTAGGAATAAAAATCTATATAAACAGATTTCTATTATATTTTTATTCCCATGAATAAAAAATTTTAAAAATAAATAAACAAAGGCGTTACCAAATGCTCCTTTAGTTGCTGCAAGAATATCCTTTGGCCGATTCCAAGAGGGTGGCCCCGCAAGATTCTAGATTTTATCGAGCGTGCAACGGAGGTAAAAAAGAAAGTTGCGTGTCCCCTTGGCAATTACGAGCTCAAATCTCATCTCAGGTCAACCATTTTCTAGAGGAGGGAGGTTGAGTAGGAGCTAATAAAAGACGGTGCCGGCGGTACTTAGGCCGCAGTTTTCGTGCTTATACGGCTTTAACTTCAGGGAAGACAAAATGGCGAAGCTAATTCAAGGTCAAATGAAGAAGTTTTGTTCTCTGTACTCAGTCTTATTTTCAATACACGACAAGTAATTCTTTTTTAGATAACCCCATATAATGCCATTCTCTCTAATAGTAATTTGTGCAGTTTTATATGACCGTTTGATACTATGCCACAACAAACTATGACCAATTTAAATCAGAATTAACATTTAACATGTCTTGTAATGTTGTTAGGAGTGTTGAGGGGTAATTACTTGCTAACATCGTTCTCTATCGACTGTGACGATTTTAATTTGATCGTATCGGGTAATTATAGAATCACACAGGTCTGTGGTCTTCAGAGTCATAATCGTTGAAGTTTGTACGTTTGAGATGATGAACTAACAGACAGAGCGCTTCTTTTCTTGTTCTACAAACCTGGACTATAATTTGCTTTAGCTTCATTCCTACGTAGCACCATTTGCGTTTCCGATTGTGTTCAACTAGCATTTCAGGTAACCATCACTTAATTTGACTGGAAATCGGCTTACCCCCCTATTTCTTATAAACTTTATATGCTATCGCAAGTTTACTATGAGAAAAAATAGAAATAGCTTCATTTCATACGGCAAGAGGGGAAGGGGCATGAATGAGACGAAGGTACTATCGTATACCAATATATAATTTGTATAGGTCCATGTAGTATTTGTATCAATTTGAAAAGGTTTAGTTGATTTTGCAGAATCCCGAGAGCAAATCCGTTAAGGGGCTCCACTTTCTAGAGTTATTCTTTGAATAGGTCTACCGGATAGGCTAGACTTCTGGGGCAAATGGTGAAAAGTAAAGTTTACTAGACATCAAGGTTTGACTAGTTTTTTTTTTTTTTGGGTCGAAAGGTTTGACTAGCTAGCATATACTACCTCGTACTTATTTGTGTTCTTCTTCACATGTGTGATTGTAGAAGACTTTTTTTTTTTTAATAGTAGAAGGCATTACGTGGTTACATCTTGCATATATTTCAATGCATTTTTTCTTTGTGGGTTCAGACATTTTTTTCAATAATATAATTAGTCAAGTCTAGAAGCTCCTTCAATGAGTGTGTAGACGAATTTGTCTCACGGGAAATTGATTAAGAGTTCAATCCTAAAACTTAGAATGATAGATGAATAGAGAGCACATGTTCATAAAAAGCATGTAAATACTGTAAACAAACGACGTTGGATACTTTGACACTTCTCTGGCATGCAAGCTGAATTTACGACAAGAGGAATTTGATGATTTGGGAGTTGCACACATGAAAAAAAATTGGAGCAGAAATTGAATCTAATACCATATTAGAAAGTCCACTCAAAAGTTTAAGCATATAGGTAGAAGGAGATCTGCATGTACATCAAGAGCATAAAAACCACGTATATAAGTGATCTGCAATATTTTAACAGAAACAAATATATTTCTTGTGTGATTGTTTGTTATTGCTAAATACAGTGATTTCCAACATTAGCACATTAAATAATGTAACAAATTTATAATTTTGGTGATGATTGGTTCATCGGAGCATGACCCAGGATGGCATCCCCTTAGATAATAGCATAGAACACTCCATTTGACTGGTAAATTGCGTTTACTAGGCAAATCAGAATTTTATAATTCTAGAGAGTTGGTGATTTTAGGTAATCATGCACGTTTCTAGTGTCCTCTTTTTAAGTGTCGCTGATTATGTCAAACTTCTTCTGATCATGTGGCGACTCTTACGCTACGAAGAACTATCTATTCCATCTCTGGCATAGTAAAACACATCACGCAGTTGTGAAATACCCATATGATTTTGAATTTCGAACAAGATCGTCTATAAATTATGTGTCGTTTTCCTATTGAATAGAGTAGTTCTTTCGTAGAGCGTATCTTGCGCTTGTAGAGAGACATACGAATCAGTAATATGTTGAATCAACCGAAGCCTGTTGTCTCGCCCCTAATTCAAGAGGGATCATCTGCGGCTTATAGGTTTGGAGTAAGGACTCTGCAATTATGAACACAAGAAACTTTTTCCAAGAGTGAACAACTGGAAGAGTTTTTAAATTATAGAATTCCATTTTAATAGTACTATAGAATCTATTGTTTTTGTTTTATGACATTGTAGTATAGTTATGAAGATCAGCGTGGCCTCATTCAATGAAAAGAATTAATAGTTTAAAATATCGTGAAATTTCATTACACCATAAATTATAAGATCTTCAACATTTTTCCACTTGCTCATGGTGAAAACACGATTGGTCATTGTAAAATATTGCAAAATACATTAAAAAAAAAAAAAAAAATTCACATCTGCACTTGGTTACAACTAAAAAAATACGGCATTACAAAAGACAAAAATTATTTTAGAATGTTTTGCTTTTTAGTTAAGATAGGCAAACTTTCGTAAATTAAAATTTTGCGCTTTAGGACATTTTGAACCTGAATATGATTAGATATAGTGAACGCCTATAGAAAGTCATCAAGTTAAAATCCCATATATTATGACATTTTATACTTGGTTATTTGTGACAACTATCTCTTGTTGACACCAAATTTTTGGTGACCCCATTCATTACATAGAAAAATTCTGGATCGATCTTGCCTAAAGAAACATATTATTAAATTACATCTGCACATTAGGAGCATTATCATTTAGTAGTATTAAGCACACACAAATTGCATTATAATTGGACTGAGTTAAGTGAGGAAGCTCTGATCTTAATAGTATTATCTGGACTAAGCCCAAGAGAATACAAAATTCGGCCAAACCGGAATTTCACATATGGAATGCACAAAAGGGAAGTCAAATTAGAAGAGATTGCATTCTTTAATTGAAGAACCATAAAGCATATGGAGCTCAAAGCTTCAATTGTCATGAAAGAGATATCTAATTTTATCGTCTTGAAGATATCGCACAGTTCCTTTCTTATTATGAAAGAGTGTCAGATATAATCCCCCACTCTCCTTCACTTTATTTGTCGTAATTTCCACTAGGAACACCCTAGCTAGAGGATGATCAAACCGCGCTTAGGTCCTTGAGCGAGGAATCTTAAATACTAAAAAAGCGGTAAGTCTCGTATCGAAAGTTACAGCTCGCGCCACCCAGTCGCCTACCTTTTTGCCCACTGAACTTGATCGGAATCTCGCCGATTTCGGCCTCTAGACACGCCTTGCACCCAGCCGCCGACAGATCCCTCGTACACTGCACCAATCCGTACAGCGTCGTCTTATCGTCCACTAGCTTCTTTCCCGCCGCGTACAGCTTCGGAATCGAGTAGGCCTTCTTAGCCAGCCTGGTCAGCATCTCCGTTACCCTGAGGTTGAAGAACTTAGGGTCGCTCACTTTGTAACTGTAATATATGGGCTTTAACTAAGAAATGAAAATAAAAGAAAAGGAAAAGAAAGGGTTGAAAAGTCAAAAAGGAGGCTGTGGAACATTCGGTGGGTTTTAAAAAGAGAGAAAGAGGGAGAGAGAGAAGAGCACAGCAGAAACGAAAAGCAGGGGAAAACGCAAAACAGGGGAGAAGAGAGAAAGAAAAGAAAAAGGAAAAAAATTTTGGCGCGCTCGTGATCCGAATGCCTCATCAAGCCGACTCAAGTGTGTTTTGCAACGCTGGTAAGGAATTGAAGCTTTTAATCACCTACTTCAAGCAATCGCCGCAATTAGGGCTCGAAATTCGGATTTCTTGGATATTTGTGTGGCGAAGCCCGATTTTTGAGTCGTTGAGCTGTATATTTTTATAGAAATGGTACTTTGGGACATTGTGAAGCTATAGTATCTTACGGATCGTGATTTGAGCTTGTGGTTTGTCCGGAATGGAATTTTGAAGTTGGGGACGCAATCTGGTACTGTAGCGGCAGTAGCTTCGAGCCTCTTTTTTTGTCGTTTTCGGTTTTGTTTTGGGGCAGCTGAGTTGGGGTTGTTGTTGTACATTAAAAGAGCTTTCTAAAGACTGCAAGATGGCTTGAAACGGAAATTTGTGGAGGGAGTCATGGCATGACGAAGTTGGCGCATGGACCGCGCCTAGCTGAATTGTTGGGTTTATGCTTTTTGTGTGTTTTTGTGGCGCGTAGGTATCGTTTTATTGACTAATAGGCCTAGTTTAGGCGAGTCGTTGTAAGAATATTCCTTTTTACTCGGCCTTTTGATATTGTTTTTCCGTTAATTGTTAGGGATCCGAGTGCGTGGTTCGAGTGAGCGTCGTATTTGATTTTTGGCTTTTCCCTGGTGAGTGACACTATTTCTTCTTTGTATTTTAAACTCATATTTTGAGAATCGTGGTGGATTATATAATCCGTGAGTTGATAAAAAGCATATCTTGTTGCATAAAACAGGATCGAGCTATTACGCCATCTTTGCTATTTGAAAGGGGTTATATTTCGATTTCGATTGGAATGGTTGTTTGAAAATAGTTTGTGAAATTCTTTATGAAAGAATCGAAGAATGCTTTGATATTTATTTATCAAATTTTGAGTTGTGACATAACTTCCTTTCTGATGTTGAATTGCTGGATATTGTGATTGGTGGTTGGTGCTCAATGTCTCTGTGGACCCTGAGGGGTGTGGGTATGCGCATACTTAATCTAGGATATCCTTGTGGGCCGAGCCACCGGCTAATAATAGGTGGAGACTTTGTCAAGGGGGGAATCTTGGTCGTCTCGTCACAGGCGTTACGCGTGACCATGGTTAGACATTTGAGCATGAATTGGTCAATGGAGTAGACCATTGACGTGTGATTTGAGTTTAGTCGATGGAATGGACCATCGATGTGATTTGATGAGATTAATCAATGGAATAGACCATTGATACGTGTTTTATGAGATTGACTAATGGACTCGATCATTGGTACTTTCGGTATTTGAGTTGTATTTATGTTTTAAAATGTGCATAGTGATTTCTCGATCCGCTTAGAAGAAATGTGTTACTCATTGAGCCGTGGTAGCTCACTCCTCTCATCTACTTGCTTTTTAGGTTCTTCAGCGAGTCACGAGTAGGCGTGAGCATTCGTTCGGGAAGGACTTTTGTGGTGGAAATTTTTGGGTATGATTTGTGCATAGTTAAAAGGTTTATGTTTTGATCTTTTGTGGATTATAGATATACTCTGATATTGTAACCAAATACCCTTTTTTGTTATATATATATATATGGATGTATATATATTGTTTTTGGGTTGAATTTTGGTTATGTTGAGGCTGCGTCCTTTGGTAAAAGGACGGCCGTGTCATGCCCCTTTTTCTTGTGAATCGGGGTGTGACAGTAACCGTTATACAAGTAGAACATGTTGGCTTTGTCGATCTGGCGAAAGAACTTGGTGTCGTTGTACTTGAACATGCAGTCGTCATACCATATTATCGCCCCCTTGTTGCAAGGGCAGCAGCGCCGGATCTCGGTGCCAGCGTCTGCCACGCAGGCCTTGCAGACTGAGGGTGACACATCACCTCGGCACAGCGCGATGCCATAGACCCGGTGTTGGTGTCGGCCAATGGAGTCGAGGGCGAAGCCAGAGGGAGGCGTCTTCATGTCGAGGAAGCTGGTGAGCTTGTTGAGATTGGATTTGCGGTGGCTGTTTGCGGTGAAGTTTCCGGAGGTGCAGAAGTGGAAGAGCGGGCCTGCGCCGAGGGCGGCCCTGAGGAGGAGGGCGGAAAAGAGCGAGAGCAAGACAAAGCGGGCCGAAGACATATCGTTACGTGAGGATACGATATGAATGTGCCGTGAGATGAAGCTATGTCACCTTTGTACAGTGTTTGTGATGAGAATGAGATGAGTCTGTTATTTGCATGCATCTATATAGGCGTTGAGAGGATATCGTTGAAGGTGTAAATCGACGTGGTTTGACCTTGCAACTTCACATGTTCAATTTTTACTATGTAGGAATCTTCGATCGTGGCCGGCGTCGTTGAAGTATTTTAAAAGAGATGGGATCAAATCCAGTGGATTAGCTCGCGGAGCACTCGGCTGCAAATACGGGCTACAACAACTCGAGAAACTTTGTATTATATTGAACCGAAGATGGCCCGTGAAGTAGTCTCATGTATCGGATTGTTTTTTGCGGGGAGAGAAGGTCCATTCTCGCACGGGGTGTAATCAAGCTGACGCAGAAAGCTTCACTACGCATTAAAAGGGTAAGTTATGCAGGAAGATGTAGGTCCACTTTTGAGCTGAAGAAACTTGTCAAAGTAAGGTAAAAATTTCTGATGTTGCAGACATCGCAAGGCCATCTTCAATGGAAAAGGAGATGAGCTTTAAATGCTGTTTGCTTATGAGATTCATATGCTTTGGTCTCTCTTCATCTATCATTTTAAGTTTTTGAATTGAACACTATCAATTTTCCGTGAGATAAATTCGTTTGCATGTTCATTGAAGGGACTTCTAGACTTGAGTAACTGTTGAAAAATACATGTAGACCCACACAGAAAAAATGCATTGAAATATATGCAAGATGTAACCTCATAATGTCTTCTAGAATATTCTTTAAAAAAACAAAAAAAATGTCTTCTAGAATCATACATGTGAAGAAGAACACAAACATGTACGAGGTTTCATTTGCTAGCTAGTCAAACCATGATGTTTTTAGTAAACTTTTCTTTTCACCATTTGCCCTGGAAGTCTAGCTTATCTGGTAGACTTATTCAAAGATTAATTGTAGAAGTGGAGCCCCTTAACGTATTTTCTCTCGGGATATTTCTGCAAAATCAACTAAACTTTTTCAAATTAATACAAATGCTACATGCACCTATTCAAATTGTATATTGGTATACGATGGTACCTTCATCTCATTCAAGCCCCTACCCCTCTTGCCTTATGAAATGAAGCGTTTCTAATTTTTTGTTATAGAAACCTTGCGATGGCATATGAAGTTTATAAGAAAAAGGAAGTGAGCCGATTTCCAGTCAAATTAAGTGATGGTTACCTGAAATTCTAGTTGAACACAATCGGAAACACAAATGGTGCTACATAGGTATGCAACTAAAGCAAATTATACTTCAGGCTTCTAGAACAAGAAAAGAAGCGCTCAGTTTGCTAGTCCATCATCTCAAATGTTCAAACTTTAAGATTATGACTCTCAAGAGCCATAGGCCTGTGTGATTCTATAATCACTCGATATAATCAGATTAAAATCGTCACAGTCAATAGAGGATGACATTAGCAACTAATTACCCCTCGACACTCCTAACAACATTACAAGTCACATTAGATGGTAATTTTAATTTAATTTGGTCATATTTTGTCATGGTGTAGTATCAAACGGCCTTATACAACTGCACAAATCAATTTGATAAACCAATCCTTACGCCGACAATGCTATTATTCCTACAAACATTGTGATGGCAATTGCCTTGACGCTATGATAGTTTTTTCAGAGCTCAAGTTGTGGTCACTGGATGAAGCCCAGCTAATCAAAGCATTGGCAAATACCTGCTATATAAAGTGGGAAAAGATGGGAAGAACAACAAATTATGAGATTTTATATCAGTCTAAGAATATGATAACATATATATATATATATATATATATATATATATATATATATATATATATAAGCGCTGTTTACTGTAGCCATGCTCGTGTCCACAGCCATGAGAACTTCTGGAAGGTGGACAATGGTTTCATTTCTTTCGAGCTTAATCTAATTTGAATATTGTAGGGCACTTAGTACTCCAATATAAGTAGGCATATGGGGTTACCTTAAAAAGAATTATTTACCGTGTATTGAAAATAAGACCGAGTGCAGAGAACACAATTTCGTCTTTTGACCTTGAACTAGCTTCGCCATTTTGTTAATCTGAAGTTAAAGCCGTATAAGCACTAAAACTGCGGCCTAATTAAGACCACTTTCGTTTGTTGCATGCTCAGTTAGAGTGGGCACTTTTAGGAAAAAAACAAGAAATTTGTTACATTAAAAGTTTGAACCTGAAAAACTAAACATCCTCGTGAGATTCATCAATTATTGGATTTAATTTCTTCAAACTTTGATGCATCATACATGCCTGTAGCATCCATTAGCGAAGATCATTGAGTTTCAAACAATTTCAAACATCGACGAAAGGGTAAAGCTCATATCTAACGTTGCAACTCCCCCCAACGGTTCTCCATCCTCGTTTGCCATAGCAACAGCTTGGCAGGTCACTTATCGCGCCCTTGAGGCACGTCTTGCAGTCATCTGCGGATAGATCCCTCGTGCACTGAGCCAAGCCAAACAGTGTCTTGTACCCTCCGAGCCCGAGTTCGCCATACGCATACAATTTGGGACCTGCCACGGGTTCGTTTGTCAAGTTGCTCAGCAGTTGCTTGATCTTCCTGTAGAATTCCATGAAGTCCATGTTGACGTCCTGCACGTTGAGCAAGTAGAACTTGTTCTTGGTGTCGATCTTGCCGAAGAATTCCACATTGGAATACTTGAGGAGACAATTGTCATACCTAAGCGCACCAATCGAGAGAATCATGAATCGACATATTAGATATCGTGTTGAAGCAAAGCAAAAATTGTAATAATAATTAGGATGAGGAGGAGAAAGTATAGGAGCAATCGAGGGAAAATGGAATTGGTTAATTTGAGAATGGAACCGGATGATTTACTTACTTTTACATACTTGATTTATGCTTCCAGAGCATATGCGTTTGCAAACATATGAGTCACACCGCCTTTTACTTTTGGATTAATGATCTATTTGAAAAAAAATTGAACATCTTTTGATTGAAAACCTAGCAAATTGATGGCTAGAAAAGTTAAACTAATTGTGGTTTACATAAAGAGCATTTTTTAATTTATACCAACCACAGAGAACAATGTTTTAGACTAGATATAGTTGAAGTTGAAGCCATTTTAAGCAGAAATTAACCTTTAGTGTAGTTTGAAATTATCACTTTTTTCAGTTGGTTTGGCATCGGTTATTACACTTCAAAGCGGACTCCATGAGTCGTTAAAGTTGAAAGCTGTCATACCAAATAATAGCACCCTTCTGCTCAGGGCAACGCTGCATAAGCTCTGGGCCTGCATCGGAGACGCAACTTTTGCAGTCGGAGCTCGATACGTCACACCGGCAAAGGGCTAGCCCGTACACTTGATCGTTCCCCTCGCCGCTTGAGCCGGTTCCGAACCCACTGGGAGGGACCTTGGAAACGAGAGTAGTGAGCAAGCTATCGAGATTGGTTTTGAAAGGACTGCCAGAAGTGTAGTTATCTTTGCCAAAGCAAATATGGTAAAGCGGGTCGGCGCCGAGGACGGCCGGGCGTTGGAGGAAGGCCCGGATGGCAAAGCGGAGGAGGAGGAGGAGGAGGAGGAGGGCGGAACTGAGCGAGAGCAAGAAGAGCGGGCCGAAGACATGTCGTTATTTTAAGATTTGGTATGAATGTGCTGTGGGTGCAGTAGTGTCACCTTGTGTATATATAAGGGAAGAAGGAAAGCGAGAGTCTAGAATGATAGAGCTGAAAATGTTGATTCTATTCAACGCTCCGGAGATATTTCAACCAATAACACCGTCACAAACTGCTTGTGGATGATAAACGATGTTGATTGGCACCGAGAGTGAAAAAGTAGCCAAAGACAACACGTTTTTCCTTGTACATCATGCAAGTACCAAATGAAGTGCTGGATAAGTTGGAAATGGCAATTAAGTCCATCCTCAAAGAGCAATAATATGTCATACGTTTCAAAGATATTCGATTGCTTCAATACTTGATCTTAATTAATATTAAGCAAATCATCTTGACAATGTGAGTAGATTTCTGGATCTTGAATTTAGAGGATCTGTGCAAATACTCAAAGGGTGCGATAGACAGATGGATCACACAAGTGTGCATGACATAGTTCTCAAAAGCGAAATATGCACATATATTGAGAGGCCAATAAACTTATAAAAGTCATATTTTGCAAAGCTGTCTAGATGATATGGATTCTTTCATTTTCTAATATATTCTACTTGAGTAAAAATCCAACACATTTCAAAAAACAATTAAGTAAACATAAGAAATCACATTAAAAATGTAAGCTCTGGTTGTAGTATGATCGAATCCGTCAAGCCAAAGTGAGGCCAGTGCTGAGGTGAAGATTCGACCAAGAGCCGCTGCGACTGGCGGGTTCGGCCTAATGGCCATTATTCTTGAACCGCTAAGCATGTGATTTGTTTTTTACTTGCTTTTTGGGTCCACTTTAGTTTCTTATTTTTGTACTTTTCTTCTTTTTTCTTAGGGGGGTTTTCTCGGTATTGGCTTTTGATTCGAGTGGATGGTGAGGACCAGCAAAGCGCACCACCTATGTCGAGGCCCAGAAATGGCAGCCATCGACTGACTTTTCCATTAAATTTCAATTCGCTACAGAAGAATAGTTGCGGTCATGGGGCAAAATTGGTCCTTATCTCGTCAATTATTCCGAAAAAAAGAGAAGAAGAACAAGTTGAATTTTCACCTCGAGCTCATAATTGATCATGATCTTTTGGGAATCATGGCATGCTTTAACCCCAGTTAATATCAAAGTAACAATCATAGCCCTCTTGCTCCAGATCCTATTGAATGCTCAACGAAGTAAATCCATTTCCACTCCCGGAAAGATGTAGACTCTCATGGCCGTGGACACGTGAATAACTATGGTAGACAGTTTTTTTTCTTCTTCTTCTTATTGTTTCTCGAGATGATCATATCTGGTGATCGTATTATAGATTAATATAAAATGTCATAGATTGGTCGATAAAACGAGCACATTTTTAGTCGTAATTATTGGCTTTTCGTAACAAAATTGTTTTTGATACGTGACGCAAAACATCGACTCAAAATGAGTGAGTATATTTTTTTCACAGACTTTCATATTAGAATAATGTGTTGTAAACTCGAATAACTAAGCCTAACTAGTCCCAAGAGGTGGCTGGTCAAGTGGTGACAATACTCATTTTCTTGACTAGTCGAATCTACCTTTGGTGAATAGAATTACGTTTTCACGATAATTATTTGGAGTGTGTATGAGTGGATTTTCTCGAGGCTAAAAATCACCCCACCCCACTGTCCCTTTTTTTTTTTTTTTTTTTTGGATAAAATTATATGAATGCCAATTCTAATCTTAATTTTTTAATTTTGTCAATATAACCTTAAATTTTTGCTCGAAATTCCAATGTAACCCTTCCGGAAATTACTATAAGATATTACTGACATTGTGATCCCCAATAACTCCATGTTAGCTTGCCATGTAGGATAGCTCATGTTGACTGGACTCCACGTCGGCAATCTTCGGCCACAATTGGCGGGAAGAATTACATTAAAATTTCCCGCACAGACTTAAGTTTACATTGACAAAATTTAGAAGTTTATGACTCCTTCGGTTATTATCCCTCTTTTTCATGTGAATGTCAAATGTTCTCGGCCAAGCGCCATTGCCAGCCTCACGAAGCCGCCATCCCGTCCCGGCCGTTGAAGCCCTCGCCGCTGCCATGTCAACCCGCCCCGCGTCTCCCTACCTCTCTGTCAATATTGTCAAAGGTCCCCCGTCTCTCTCTCTCTCTCCCCCTAAGGGTAGGGAGTAAGAATTGTGGATTTCTAATTTTCCTTCACTTCTTTTTATTCTTATTTTTGGGATTATGTGTTTAACATTACACGTGGGTGGTGTAAGAGCATATGCCCACCAAGATCCTGATCGAAGGAAAATATAAACCTTACTTAATAATGTTGGTGACCATGGAGAAGAGATCAACTCTACTAGGCTTTACTTATTCCACACGAAAGACTTAAAGAATTGCACGATGCATGTAACTTATTTGTTTGGCATTTTAAAAGTAAACATTCGATTCATATGTAATACATTTCAAAAAAAAAAAAAAAGAAAGAAAAAAAGAGAGAGGATATGATTGGATATATCAATATTTGAACACAACCATGGAAATTCTCTTTATCTAGGGTATTGATGATCACGAACGAGAAAGGTATTTCCAGAATAGTAATAGGTTCTGCACCAACCATTCCGGAAACATTTCCACATACAAAACATTGGCAAAATGGCGTTGTAGACTAAAAAATTTTACGTATCAACTTGTGAATGGTCAGATTATCATCATATATACACAAGAACTATAACTTCTATGTTGCCACAACCGCAAATTATAGACTTCGCGGATAGCCCCGGTTACGCTAACTTAAAACATAGCGAGAACATTTATGTAAGAAATTATTCATGACATATTGATGAAGACATCAAATTTTTATTTACAGCTATATAAACCATTCGAATGATGAAAGAGTCTCAGGTAAATTCCCAAACTCGCCTTCACTTTATTTACCATGTATTACACTAGGAACAACCTAGCTAAGGGAATCATTAAACCACACTTATTTAGGTCCTTGAGCGAGGACTCTTAAACATTGACAAAAGGGTAAATCTCGTATCGGAAGTTGCAGCTCCCGCCAACCACTCGCCCACCTTCCTTCCCGTCGCAACAGCTCGGAAGCTCGCCGATTGCGCCCTCGAGACACTCCTTGCACTCGGTCGCCGACAGATCCCTCGTGCACTGCACCAATCCGTACAGCTTCGTCTTATCATCCAGTCCCATCTCTCCAGTCGCGTACATCTTCGGCACCGTGTAGGCCTTCTCGACCAGCCCGGTCAGCAGCTCCCTTACCTTGCCGTTGAACGCCTCCGGGTCGCTCACGTCTTTCAGGTTCCACATGTAGAACCTGTTGGTTTTGTCGATCTCGCAGAAGAAGTCGGTGTCAAGGTACTTGAACATGCAGTCGTCGTACCAGATTATCGACCCCTTGTTGCGAGGACAGCGGCGGCGGATCTCAGCGCCAGCGTCTGCCACACAGGCCTTGCAGTCCGATGGCGATTTGTCACCCCGGCACATTGCCAGGCCGAAGACCTGGTCTTGGTATTGGCCGATGGAGCCGAGGCCAAAGCCTGAGGAAGGGGTCTTGGTGTAGAGGAAGCTGATGAGAATGCTAAGGTGGGGTTCGTACGGGCTGCCCGCGGTGAAGTTCTCGGGGGTGGAGCAGAAGTGGAAGAGAGGGTCGGCGCCGAGGGCGGCCTGGAGGAGGAGGGCGGAACAGAGCGAGAGCAAGACAAAGCGGGCCGAAGACATGTCGTTACTTAAAGATTTGATATGAATGTGCTGTGAGGTGAAGTCGTGTCACCTTCGTGTTGTGTTTGCGATGAGAATGAGATGAGTATGTTATTTGCATGCATATATATATATAGGCGTCGAGGGGATATGAGAGGACATCATCGCACTTGTTAATCGTCGTGGTTTGACCAAAGGGAAGGACTTTCAGACGTACGACTTTTTCCTTTTTTTTTTTTTTTTCTTTTGTTAACCGAGAAACTGCCGGAGGTTTACGGCTTTTTCCTTTGCAACTTCGTAAGTTCGATTTTAAGCGTGTAGAAATCTTCAATCATGGGCGGCGTTGTCGGAGTATTTGAAAAGAGATGGGTTTAAATTAATGGATTAGCTCGCGGAGCACTCGGCCGCAAATGTGGCTACGACAACTTGAGAGAAACAATTGTATTATATCGAACTGAAGATGGCTCGGGAAGTAGTCTCGTGTATCGGATTGATTTTGAGGGGAGAGAAGGTCCATTCTCGCAAAGAAATGTTGTCGCACTCGTGTAATTAAGTTGACGCAGGAAGCTGCACTTCGCATCAAAAAGAGTAAATTATGCAGGAAGAGGTAGGTCCACTTTAGGGCTAATGACTCTATCAGAGTAAGCTAAAACATGACTAGGCAATCATCAATGGAAAAGGGGACGAGCTGCCGTGGGCTATGCTAATTCTCTCCATCTCTACCAACTTAAAACAAACGTGACAAGGCAATCATCATCGTCATAGCGTACGTAGGAATAGTAGCATTGCCGATGTAAAGATTGGCTGATGAAATTGGTTTGTGCAGTTTTATACGGCCGTTTGCTACCATGCCATGGTGAAATAGGATCAAGTTAAATAAAATTACCATTTAAAGTATTTTTGTGATGTCGTTGGGAGAGTCGGGGGCTAGTTAATTGCTAATGTTGTCCTCTATCAACTATGGCGATTCCTATCCGATTACATTGGGTAATTATGGAATTATAAAGGTCTGTGACTTTTGAAAGTCATTATTAATAAAGTTTGAATTATTAGAATAAATTAGTAGACTAAGCCCTCCAGTCTCATTAAAGCTTGGTGAGATTTGCGAATTCTTTTATAAGATTGAGAGATTATTTCGTAAGGAATTGTGGGGCTAAACACATGTGGGTTATTAGGCGTAATTGGAGATTGGGAAACATTGAGAGTGTTTGAGTAACTCGAGTGTGGATGTAATATCTTTTGTATTGTTTAATCCATAATAAAATCAATTGTTCTCTATGGATGTAGGTCACATTGACCAAATGAATTATGTAAATTCGATATCCGATTTATTTTATTATTCAATCGTTTATTTTCGCAACATTGTCTTTACTCTTGGACGTCTTCTAGAAAAAAGAAGAATGTGGGTCTGGCACACGGAACCGAATGCAGCTCCCTAATGTTGCAAACGTGTGCTTCGTCAATGAATTTCCGCTTCTCCAATGCCAGAGTGTCTCTCCCACTTTGATTGCATCGGATGGCGTAGCCTTAGGATACAAACGTCACTTACTTTGAAGAAATGTTTCACCTTGGGCTCATATTTGATCATGATCTTATGTGGTTGGGGTGTAAATATTCTATGATCTTCTAGAGAGATGGAAAGAATATCAATAAATACTACATCTTTACTCAACCAACTTTATTAGATAAGGATATTTATGCCTGAATAATATGCACAGGAAGGAAACAATCTAATCCAATAAGGAAATTAATTATCTTAGAAATAATGAAGTATTAAATAATATTACTAATATTTAATGATATTTCTAAAAATATTATTTATTTGATAAGTCTCTACTATCCATAAATATACATCAACACAAGGTATGCTTCACTTCCGGTTGATATCAAAAGAACAAACACAACCTTCTTTTCTCTCCAGAGTCATGCAATTGCGATAAGTCATGTATGGCATTATTTACCACAAGAATATCCTTTGCCTGATTCCAAGAGGGTGACGCCGCAAGATTCTCAATTCTATTGGGCAAAGTACAAAAAAAGTCATAATCCTATTGCATTGATACTCAGTTCTAAACTTTTTAATTGGACCAATTCAATTCTAAATCTTTTCACATTGGTACCAATTGAGCCCATTCGGCCAATTTAAGCTAGAAATTGATGACGTGGACACCAATAGTCCTATATGGCATGAATTGTTGACATAGACAAATTTTATAATTTTTATATATTCTTCAGAATTTTGTAATAGTTTTTTAATTTTTCTTCATCCTTTGGCAGGTGAGGTCGTCAGCTGACCATCGCTAGCTAGTAGCCATAAGCTAGTCTGGGTGAGGGCCGATGTGCCCTCTTTGGCCACAAGTAAGTGTGTCAGCCCTTGCCTAGATCCAAGCAACGGCTGAAACTTTTGCCTATTGGTCGATGAGGGCATCGGGCCCTTGCCTAGATCCAGGCGAGGGTGTTGCGCCCTTGCCTGCCACAAGCAAGGGCGTCACACCCTCACCCAAATCTAGGCAAGGGTCATGACCCTCATTGGCCAACATGCGAAGGTGCGCAGCCCTCGTTGGCCAACATGTTAGGGTTTTCAACCTCACTTGGATCTAGACGGGGCCCCACGCCCTCGCCCGTGGCCGACGAAGGTTGATTGGCAATCTCATTGGCCAAAGGGTGAAGAAAAAGAAAAAAAGAAAGAAAAGAAAAGAGAAAAATAAAAAATATTTAAAAATTCTGAAATAATTAAAAATTATAAAAAAAATACACATCAACATCAATCGTATTACGTAGGATCACCGACGTTCATGTCAGCAATTTTCGGTCCAAATTGGCTAGTTGGACTGAATTGGTATCAATGCGAAAATATTTATGATTAAATTAATCAAATTGAAAGGTTTAACACTGAATTTGTTTTAATACAATAGGTTTATGATTTTTTAATACTTTTCATAGATTCTATCCAACGTGTGACCGGAGGAAAAATCAAAAGAAGTTGCAGCTTCCCTCGGCAGTTACAAGCTCAGACCTCATCCCGAGTCAACCTTTTCTAGGGGAGGGGACTTTGACTAATAGCTAATAAAAGAAGGTGTCCGCGTGAATTGGGCCGCAGTTTTCGCGCTTTAACTTCAGGGAAGACAAAATGGCGAAGCTAGTTCAAGGTCAAAAGACGAAATTTTGTTCTCTGTACTCAAGTCTTATTTTCGATACACGATAAATAATTCTTTCTTAGATAACCCCCACATAATACCATTCTCTCTAATAGACTAATAGTATTATTGCCTAATTATATTGGAGTACTAAGTGCCCTACAATAGTCAAATTAGCTTAAGCTCGAAAGAAATGAATCCATTGTCCACCTTCTGGAAAGATGTCAAATCTCGTGGCCGTGGACACAGGTATGGCTACAGTAAATAAGTTGTTTATTTATATGATATGTCGTCACGTTGTTAGATTGATATAAAATCTCGTAAATTACTGTTCTTCCCATCTTTTCCCACTTTATACAGTTGGTATTTGCCATGCTTTGATTAGCATTACCGGTGTAAAGATTGGTTTATCAAATTGATTTGTGCATCTTTTTATGGCCGTTTGATACTATGCCCTAACAAAATATGACCAAGTTCAATTATAATTACCATTTAAAATATTCTTGTAATGTTGTTAGGAGTGTTGAGGGTTAATTAATTGCTAATTTCGTCTTCTCTCAACTCTGCCGATTTTTATCTGATCAGATTGGATAATTATAGAATCACACAGGTCATCATTAAAGTTTGTATGTGTGAGATAATGGATTCGCAGACCAAGCGCATCTTTTCTTGTTCTAATAACCTGAATTATAATTTGCTTTAGCTGCTTTCCCGTGTTGCACTATTTCTGTTTCCGATTGTGTTGAACTAGCATTTCAAGTAACCATCCCCTAATTTGAACAGAAATCATGTATCTTACTTCCTTTTTCTTATAAACTTCATATGCTATCGCAAGGTTACTATAACAAAAAATTAGAAATAGCCTCGTTTCATACGGCAAAAGAGGAAGGGGCATGAATGAGATAAGGTAGTATCGTATACCAATGTATAATTTGTATAGGTTCACGTAGTATTTGTATTATTTTGAAAAAGGTTTAGCTGCTTTTGCAGAAATATTCGGAGAGAAAATTACAAAGTGTCCGGCAAGCGGCTCCACTTTCTAGAATTGATCTTTGGAGAAGTCTATCACATAAGCTAGACTTTTGGGGGCAAATGGTGAAAAGTAGAGTAACTAAACATCATGGTTTGAGTAGTGAGCAAATACTACCTGGTACGTATTTGTGTTCTTCTTCACAATTATGATTCTAGAAGACATTACAAGCTTACGTCTTGCATATATTTCAATGCAATTTTTCTATGCGGGACAAGACATATTTTTCAATAATTACTCAAGTCTAGGAGTCCTTCACGGCGTGGATGGATTTGTCTCGTGGAAATCAATGGAAAGTTCAATTTTCAAGCTCAAACTGATAGGTGAACAGAGATCACATGCTAATAAAAAGCATATGAATCCCGCAAGCAAATGATATTTGATACTTTAACACCCCTCTCACATGCAAGCCGAATTTACGACCTGAGGAATTTGATGAATTGGGAGTCGCACACGCAAAATGAATTGGGGCAGAACCTCAATTTGTTATCATATTAAAGAGTCCACTCAAAAGTTTAAGCACGTATCTTGTATCTCTATTAAGTGCATATAAATCATGTAGAAAAAGGATGAGTTATATTTTAACAGAAATGAATATATTTCTTGTGCGATTATTTATTGTTGCTAAATACAGTGATTTCCAACATTAACACATAAAATAATGTGACAAATTTATAACTTTAGTGATGATTGGCTCATTAGAGCATGCCCTAGGATTACATCCTTTTAGATAATAGCAAATAACACTCCATTTGACTGGTAATTGCGTTTACTGGGCATATCAGCATTTTATGATTTTGGGTAATCATGCACGTTTCTAGCGTTCTCTTCGTCAGCGTCGCTGATTATCTCAAACTTCTTCTGATTTTGTTGTGACTTGGCTAATTATCTATCCTACGAAGAATTATCTAACCCACCTCTGGCATAATAAAACAAATCACGCGGTTATGAAATACTCAAATGATTTTGAATTTCAAACGAGATCATGCGTAAATTACTTGTGTTATATTGCCTGTCGAATACAATAGTTCTCTCGTAGAGTGTATCTTGCGCTTGTGCAGATGTTCAAATCAGTAACTTGTTAAATCAACCGAAGTCCTATCTCGTCCCTAATTCAAGAGGGGTCAACACAATAAAAACTTTTTCAAAGAGTGGCCGATTGGAAGAGTTTTTGAAATGATAGAATGGGATTTTAATAGTACTATAGAATATATTTTTTGTTGTTGTATGACATTGTAGTATAGTTATAAAAATCAGCGTGGCCTCATTCAATTAAAAGAATTATAAGATCTTACATTTTTCGCTTATGGTGTAAAATATTGTAAAATACACGAAAGAAATGTTCTGACGAAATGTTTCACCTCGGGCTCATATTTGATCATGATCTTATGTGGTTAGGGCGTGAATATTGTAGGATTTTCAAGAGAAAGGGAGAGAGAATCAATTCATCTATACTCAATTGAAGAGAAGGGTATTATATCTTAGCAAAATGCATAGGAAAGAAAATAATCTAATCTAATAAGGAACTCAACTATTTTAGAAAATAATGAAATATTAAATAACATCCCCAATATCTAATGATATCTTTCAAAGTATTCTCTAATAGAGAATTCTCTACCATCCATAAATACACATCCAATTGATATCAAAAGAACAAGCACAACCTTCTTTTCTCTCCTTAGTCATGCAATTGCGATCGATCATGCATAGCATTAGGGTGCGTGTGATAACGTTTTTGTTTCTGGAAACAATTTTTGTTCGGAAATAATTTTTTCTATTTCTGTTCCTTGGACAAGTTCCAAAGCATTTGAATGCATTCGATAGTTGGACAAAATTTATACTTCCGGAACAGAAATGCATTTAATAATTTTATTACATGTTTTTTTATTTTTGTTTTCTTCCTCTTCTTCTTCTAGCTAGTCGCTAGCCTCGGGGGAGCCTTGTCCTAGCTTAGCGAGGCTCGACCTCGCCTTGGCTGTGTGAGGCAACCTCGCCCAACCACTAGCAAGGCTCTACCTCACTTGGCCACCATGAGGTCAATGTCGATTGGTCGAGCCTCATTATGGCTGAGTGAGGCTCCCGGCGAGATTGCCAAGCCTCATTTGGCTAGCAATCGACTAGGGGAAGGAGAGGAGGAAGAGAACAAGAAAGAAAAGAAAAGAAAAGAAAAGAAGAAAAGACTTGTTTTTTGAGTTGTTCTAGGGAACAAAGAAGCAATTTTATTTTTTTATTTCTTGTTTCTGTTCCTAGTCTACTTTTGGAAACAAATTTATTACTAGGAATAAAAATCTATATAAACAGATTTCTATTATATTTTTATTCCCATGAATAAAATTTTTAAAAATAAATAAACAAAGGCGTTACCAAATGCTCCTTTAGTTGCTGCAAGAATATCCTTTGGCCGATTCCAAGAGGGTGGCCCCGCAAGATTCTAGATTTTATCGAGCGTGCAACGGAGGTAAAAAAGAAAGTTGCGTGTCCCCTTGGCAATTACGAGCTCAAATCTCATCTCAAGTCAACCATTTTCTAGAGGAGGGAGGTTGAGTAGGAGCTAATAAAAGACGGTGCCGGCGGTACTTAGGCCGCAGTTTTCGTGCTTATACGGCTTTAACTTCAGGGAAGACAAAATGGCGAAGCTAATTCAAGGTCAAATGAAGAAGTTTTGTTCTCTGTACTCAGTCTTATTTTCAATACACGACAAGTAATTCTTTTTTAGATAACCCCATATAATGCCATTCTCTCTAATAGTAATTTGTGCAGTTTTATATGACCGTTTGATACTATGCCACAACAAACTATGACCAATTTAAATCAGAATTAACATTTAACATGTCTTGTAATGTTGTTAGGAGTGTTGAGGGGTAATTACTTGCTAACATCGTTCTCTATCGACTGTGACGATTTTAATTTGATCGTATCGGGTAATTATAGAATCACACAGGTCTGTGGTCTTCAGAGTCATAATCGTTGAAGTTTGTACGTTTGAGATGATGAACTAACAGACGGAGTGCTTCTTTTCTTGTTCTACAAACCTGGACTATAATTTGCTTTAGCTTCATTCCTACGTAGCACCATTTGCGTTTCCGATTGTGTTCAACTAGCATTTCAGGTAACCATCACTTAATTTGACTGGAAATCGGCTTACCCCCCTATTTCTTATAAACTTTATATGCTATCGCAAGTTTACTATGAGAAAAATAGAAATAGCTTCATTTCATACGGCAAGAGGGGAAGGGGCATGAATGAGACGAAGGTACTATCGTATACCAATATATAATTTGTATAGGTCCATGTAGTATTTGTATCAATTTGAAAAGGTTTAGTTGATTTTGCAGAATCCCGAGAGAAAATCCGTTAAGGCGCTCCACTTTCTAGAGTTAATCTTTGAATAGGTCTACCGGATAGGCTAGACTTCTGGGGCAAATGGTGAAAAGTAAAGTTTACTAGACATCAAGGTTTGACTAGTTTTTTTTTTTTTTTTTTTGGGTCGAAAGGTTTGACTAGCTAGCATATACTACCTCGTACTTATTTGTGTTCTTCACATGTGTGATTGTAGAAGACTTTTTTTTTTTTTTTAATAGTAGAAGGCATTACGTGGTTACATCTTGCATATATTTCAATGCATTTTTTCTTTGTGGGTTCAGACATATTTTTCAATAATTAGTCAAGTCTAGAAGCTCCTTCAATGAGTGTGTAGACGAATTTGTCTCACGGGAAATTGATTAAGAGTTCAATCCTAAAACTTAGAATGATAGATGAATAGAGAGCACATGTTCATAAAAAGCATGTAAATACTGTAAACAAACGACGTTGGATACTTTGACACTTCTCTGGCATGCAAGCTGAATTTACGACAAGAGGAATTTGATGATTTGGGAGTTGCACACATGAAAAAAAATTGGAGCAGAAATTGAATCTAATACCATATTAGAAAGTCCACTCAAAAGTTTAAGCACATAGGTAGAAGGAGATCTGCATGTACATCAAGAGCATAAAAACCACGTATATAAGTGATCCGCAATATTTTAACATAAACAAATATATTTCTTGTGTGATTGTTTGTTATTGCTAAATACAGTGATTTCCAACATTAGCACATTAAATAATGTAACAAATTTATAATTTTGGTGATGATTGGTTCATCGAAGCATGACCCAGGATGGCATCCCCTTAGATAATAGCATAGAACACTCCATTTGACTGGTAAATTGCGTTTACTAGGCAAATCAGAATTTTATAATTCTAGAGAGTTGGTGATTTTAGGTAAATCATGCACGTTTCTAGTGTCCTCTTTGTAAGTGTCGCTGATTATGTCAAACTTCTTCTGATCATGTGGCGACTCTTACGCTACGAAGAACTATCTATTCCATCTCTGGCATAGTAAAACACATCACGCAGTTGTGAAATACCCATATGATTTTGAATTTCGAACAAGATCGTATTTAAATTATGTGTCATTTTCCTATTGAATACAGTAGTTCTTTCGTAGAGCGTATCTTGCGCTTGTAGAGAGACATACGAATCAGTAATATGTTGAATCAACCGAAGCCTGTTGTCTCGCCCCTAATTCATGAGGGATCATCTGCGGCTTATAGGTTTGGAGTAAGGACTCTGCAATTATGAACACAAGAAACTTTTTCCAAGAGTGAACAACTGGAAGAGTTTTTTAAATTATAGAATTCCATTTTAATAGTACTATAGAATCTATTGTTTTTGTTTTATGACATTGTAGTATAGTTATGAAGATCAGCGTGGCCTCATTCAATCAAAAAATTAATAGTTTAAAATATCATGAAATTTCATTACACCATAAATTATAAGATCTTCAACGTTTTTCCACTTGCTTATGGTGAAAAGTGAAAACACGATTGGTCATTGTAAAATATTGTAAAATACATTAAAAAAAATTCACATCTGCACTCGGTTACAACTAAAAAAAATATGGCATTGCAAAAGACAAAAATTATTTTAGAATGTTTTGCTTTTTAGTTAAGATAGGCAAAATTTCATAAGTTAAAATTTTGCGCTTTCGGACATTTTGAACCTGAATATGATTAGATATAGTGAATGCCTATAGAAAGTCATCGAGTTTTTTTTTTTGTCAGTCCTACTCTATTCCTATTCTACACTTTCTCTCAGACTTTTGCCTTGTCTCTTGCAGGGCGTGGGAGTCGAAACCCACTCTTGAAATTTACGCGTCCCCCACCCCATCCCCCCTGAGAAGGTGGGGATTTGAACCCCTCACTCCCCCTTCCATGGTGGAAGGGTGACCACTGGGGCGAACTCATATATTATGACATTTTATACTTGGTTATTTATGACAACTATCTCTTGTTGACACCAAATTTTTGGTGACCCCATTCATTACATAGAAAAATTATGGATCGATCCGGCCTAAAGAAACATATTATTAAATTACATCTGCACATTAGGAGCATTATCATTTAGTAGTATTAAGCCCACATAAATTGCATTATAATTGGACTGAATTAAGTAAGGAAGCTCTGATCTTAATAGTATTATCTGGACTAAGCCCAAGAGAACACAAAATTTGGCCAAACCGTAATCTATGTAGCATTGACACGGACACGCGACACGTGACACGACACGACACGCCGACACGTCATTTCTTAAAAATAGAGAATTTCGACACGTTCCGACACGTTATATATTAAATATATTTTTATATATAAATACATAAATATATAATAATAAAAATAGCCTAGAATGAATTTACATGAAAAGTATTAAATAATATCATTCATTATTTTAATTTGTTACAATAATACATAAAACTTAGAGGAAAAAAACATTGTTTAAAGAAAAATGCTGAAATGATATTTTTAAATTTATTTATTTATCATATATAGCATTTTTTTTATTACTTCTTTCATAGTAAAAGACTTTTTAAAAAACTAAAAAAATTCTAAAAAAACAAAACTGAAAAAAAAAATAAAAATTGACCCGTGCGTGTATATGTATAGCATTTTTATTACTTCTTTTGTGTATATTTATATTTTGACCCCACAAGTATTAGAAATTTTTAAAATTGACCCCGTGCGTGTCGGAATTGCGTGTCAGAATTTTGGACTTGAGTGTCGGAGTGTGTCAGAGAGAGTTAACCACGTGTCGGATTTTTTGACACTCATTGACCGCGTGTCGGACACGTGTTGGAGTGTCGGACACGACACGAAGACTTCCGGAGAGTGTCCGTGCTACATAGACCGTAATTTCACATATGGAATGCACAAAAGGGAAGTCAAATTAGAAGAGATTGCATTCTTTAATTGAAGAACCATAAAGCATATGGAGCTCAAAACTTCAATTGTCATGAAAGATATATCTAATTTTCTCGTCTTGAAGATATCGCACAGTTCTTTTCTTATTACGAAAGAGTGTCAGATATGATCCCCCACTCTCCTTCACCTTATTTGTCGTAATTTCCACTAGGAACACCCTAGCTAGAGGATGACCAAACCGCGCTTAGGTCCTTGAGCGAGGAATCTTAAATACTAAAAAAACGGTAAGTCTCGTATCGAAAGTTGCAGCTCGCGCCACCCAGTCGCCCACCTTCCTGCCCACTGAACTTGATGGTAATCACGCCGATTTCGCCCTCTAGACACGCCTTGCACTCAGCCGCCGACAGATCCCTCCTACACTGCACCAATCCGTACAGCGTCGTCTTACCGTCCACTCGCTTCTTTCCCGCCGCGTACAGCTTCGGAATCGAGGAGGCCTTCTTAGCCAGACTGGTCAGCATCTCCGTTGCCCTGAGGTTGAACAACGCAGGGTCGCTCACTTTGTTCCCGTTATACAAGTAGAACATGTTGGCTTTCTCGACCTGGCCAAAGAAGTTGGTGTCGTCGTACTTGAACATGCAGTCATCATACCATATTATCGCCCCCTTGTTGCGAGGGCAGCGGCGCCGGATCTCGGTGCCAGCGTCTGCCACGCAGGCCTTGCAGACTGAGGGTGACACATCACCTCGGCACAGCGCAAAGCCATAGACCCGGTGTTGGTGTCGGCCAATGGAGTTGAGGGCGAAGCCAGAGGGAGGCGTCTTCGTGTCGAGGAAGCTGGTGAGCTTGTTGAGATTGGATTTGTAGGGGCTGTTTGCGGTGAAGTTTCCGGACGTGCAGAAGTGGAAGAGCGGGCCTGCGCCGAGGGCGGCCCTGAGGAGGAGGGCGGAAAAGAGCGAGAGCAAGACAAAGCGGACCGAAGACATATCGTTACGTGAGGATACGATATGAATGTGCCGTGAGATGAAGCTATGTCACCTTTGTACAGTGTTTGTGGTGAGAATGTGATGAGTCTGTTATTTGCATGCATCTATATAGGCGTTGAGAGGATATCAATGAAGGTGTAAATCGACGTGGTTTGACCTTGCAACTTCACATGTTCAATTTTTACTGTGTAGGAATCTTCGATCGTGGCCGGCGTCGTTGAAGTATTTTAAAAGAGATGGGGTTAAACCCAGTGGATTAGCTCACGGACCACTCGGCTGCAAATACGGGCTACAACAACTCGAGAAACTATGTATTATATTGAACCGAAGATGGCTCGTCAAGTAGTCTCATGTATCGGATTGTTTTTTGCGGGGAGAGAAGGTCCACTCTCGCACGCGGTGTAATTAAGCTGACGCAGAAAGCTTCACTACGCATTAAAAGGGTAACTTATGCAGGAAGATGTAGGTCCACTTTTAAGCTGATGAAACTTATCAAAGTAAGTTAAAAATTGCCGATGTTGCAGTCATCGCAAGAACATCTTCAATGAAAAAGGAGATAAACTTTAAATACCATTTGCTTATGAGATTCATATTCTTTTTTATAAGCATATAATCTCATCTATCATTTTAAGTTTTTGAATTGAACGCTCTATTAATTTCCTGCGAGACAAATTTGTTTGCATGTTCATTGAAGGGACTTCTAGACTTGAGTAACCATTGAAAAATACGTGTGGACCCACACAGAAAAAATGCATTGAAATATATACAAGATGTAACCTCATAATGTCTTCTAGAATATTCCTTAAAAAAAAAAAAAAAGTCTTCTAGAATCATACATGTGAAGAAGAACACAAACATGTACGAGGTTTTATTTGCTAGCTAGTCAAATCATTATGTTTTTAGTAAACTTTTCTTTTCACCATTTGCCCCGGAAGTCTAGCTTATCTGGTAGACTTATTCAAAGATTAATTCTAGAAGTGGAGCCTCTTAACGGATTTTACTCGGGATATTTCTGCAAAATCAACTAAATTTTTTTTCAAATTAATACAAATGCTACATGCACCTATACAAATTTTATATTGGTATACGATAGTACCTTCATCTCATTCATGCCCCTACCCCTCTTGCCGTATGAAATGAAGCGTTTCTAATTTTTTGTTATAGGAACCTTGCGATGGCATATAGAGTTTATAAGAAAAAGGGAGTAAGCCGATTTCCAGTCAAATTAAGTGATGGTTACCTGAAATGCTAGTTGAACACAATCGGAAACACAAATGGTGCTACATAGGTATGCAGCTAAAGCAAATTATATTTCAGGTTTGTAGAACAAGAAAAGAAGCGCTCACTCTGCTAGTCCATCATCTCAAATGTTCAAACTTTAAGATTATGACTCTCAAGAGCCACAAGCCTGTGTGATTCTATAATTACTCGATATAATCAGATTAAAATCGTCACAATCAATAGAGGATGACATTAGCAACTAATTACCCCTTGACACTCCTAACAACATTACAAGACACATTAGATGGTAATTTTAATTTAATTTGGTCATATTTTGTCATGGCGTCGTAGCCAATGGCCTTATACAACTGCACAAATCAATTTGATTAACCAATCCTTACGCCGGCTGTGACAGCTCCCTCTCTTGTCCCACATCGCCTAGGGAGGGAGTCCTGAGCTAGCTTATAAGGCTTGGGTCCCTCTAATTGTACATACGCATTTTCTTGGGGTAATATAGATTGCCCAGAGAGGAACAAAACTGTCACGCCCCAAATCTCGAGACACGTGAACATCCCACCTTGGTCATACAAATGCGACATTCTCAGGTAGTGTCGCCGACCCAATTAATTCATTATGCGCATGCGGAACGTGTTAATTAACCCCTGACAAAAACTCACGGGATAGGAAAGCAGAAAATAAAACCCCAACATAACACTTTCAAAATTCAACAGAATTACAAACAAAGGCCTACAGCTAAAAGTCTACAAAAGATCGACTCTTAAAAAGGAACTGTCCTACGACCTACAAGTCGGACATGTTCTTCAATCCTTATGACTTCACCTCCGCAACTCCTCAGAGCCAACCAAAGCTATCTAGCCGCTCCATCCACCAGGGACCTGAAATTGTTGTCCCCAAACCGGGATGAGACAATGTCTCAGCAAGTTCAACCTCCTAAACCCCTATTAGAAAGAAAATACACCCCGGGTGGCCTAGCCACATCACACAGAAGACTTACCTCGTCTTAATTCCTTCCTGCAGGTTATCACAATTTATATCTCACAAACTTAGGTAATAATAAGAATTCAAACAATTGGAACGCCAACACTTTCATAGAAATCATAAATACACTCGACACGCATTCCAATTATTATTCACTGCCACCCAAGGGCATAGCCTACTCGCAATTCAGCTATCTTCTGACATTAATGCCAGGCATCGCCTCCCCCCTTGGAGCGCGGCTTCGTCACTATGTCGACGGCATTCCCGAAGGAGCATCGCCTCCCCCCTTGGAGTGCGGCTTCGTCACTACGTCGACGGCATTCCCGAAGGAGCATGGATCCAGTTGGTCTAGCCGACGGCATTCCCGAAGGAGCATGGATCGATCCGAATCACGTCACTATACCGACGGCAATCCACAAAGAATACAGGTCCAGTCGGCCTAACCACTACTGCGACCCGAGTCTATCAACCAGCACACGACAAATCATTATTGACTTCCGGACATTCCACATTTCACTCACATACTTCAATTTCAATAGTAAACCATAACAATCAAATTTCTGCATCAAAATCCAACACTTTGGTTTTTATAGCTAAAAACCCTATTTATCACAATCAAAACTCAATTTGCCACATCCATTCATCAAATTCAAATTCTAAATGCATAGCATCAATCAGCACAAAATTCTAAGCAATTGAGGCCAAAAATAATTTTTCGAGTTTTTTTTTTTTAAATAAATAATAGTAATAATAGCCGACATTCAATTTTTCCACTTCCATTCATCAAATTCAAATTCTAAGAGTACAGCGATGATCGGCCCGAAATTCTAAGCAATTTGAGTCAAAAATAATTTTTCGAGTTTTTTTTAATAAATAATATTTTAATAATTTTCGGAATATAATATATTATTTAATTCCAGAATTTCGAAAAAATTAAATAAATAAATAATAAAACCCATTATGTCACATCAAGGCTTATATTAAAAATAAACCTACTTAACTTTAAACTAAATACCATTTAACTTAATTAAACACACTAATCTAATCCACAATCAAATAAACTAATCAACACACCTAAACTCACTTAACTTAGACTAAGCACACTTAGGGCATCATTAACCGTCTAATCAAGATTTAGTGAGCTAAACTCATCGGATTAGCGAGCTGAGCACGCCAAAACGACAGGGCCGACGCGAGGATCGACTTTCCTCAAGGCGGGTTGAGCAACCGGGGCCGGGAAGACGGCCAAAGAGGGCCCCGAACTTCCAGATCTAAGTTGGAAATTCAAGGTTCGTCCATGGCCGAACGGAGGGGGAAAGAGGGGCGACTCGGGCGCGGGCGGCGGAGTGGGGCGACGGCGGTTGGCGGCGAGCTTCGGCGAGGTGGAGCAGCGGCGGGAGGCGGCGGGGCGGGCGGCAGGGTGCGGGCGCGGGTGCGCGGCGGCGGTCCGGCGGCGGCAGTTCGGCGGTCCGATGGCGGCTGCTCCTCCCCTTCCAAGCTCCTATTGGCTGCTGGTTTTTGCAGAAAATTGGAGAACAAACATGGAGGAAGAAAGCTACGGGGGAGAAGAAGAAGAAGAAGAAAGAGGGAGGAGAGAGAGAAGGGGGGTTTCTTTTCTTTTCTTGTTGTCTTTTCTTTAATCCACACAATTACCTCACCATGACATCATCATGATGTCATGCCCCACTAACTCTCCACAACCTTAGTCCAATGGGTCAAATTTCATTTTCCGCCGGGGCCTAAAATCTCGTACCTTGAATTTCTCAAATCCAATCAATTCTCGTCCAATTGAGCCCAATTAAAATCCATAAAATTATTACATGATCCTCATAAGATATGTGACACCCCAAGACTTCCAATTTCTTAATTCAGTCACAATTTCACGGTTAATTTCATTCTGGCACGATATTAGCGCGTCCTGACTTACCGGTTAGCTTTTAGAAATTTTTATGCACTCGACTTGTGGTTAATAAATCTCAAGCCACAATGTACATCTTTGACACATTGGCGACCCTCGGTTGTCGTGAAAATCTCAAGGTTTCAAATACGAACACAGGGGACCCAATCGACAGAAAAGTCGGTCCAGTGTCGACTGACAAGAATAGTGTGATTTGGTGGAATCACCCACACTCGATCACATGCTTATGTCGAGCTGACCTATCTCCGGCTTCTAATCGATTTTTAACTGTGCCATAATGACCCTTGCAGATTAGCCCGGTCGAAAGGTCGTTTCCTGGTCAAATTCTCGAGTCCGATGCATTAGAATCTCTTACCGGCTTCACCTGATAGACTGGTTTTCACATGAGTGGCCAACTCAAGGAAATGAACTATATGCGTGCAGATGAAATGCTTGTTTCAATTCATTGAAAATAGAATTGGAAATTCGAGATGTCACAACTCTTCCCCTCTTATAAAAATTTCGTCCTCGAAATTTAAACCTTTACCAATTCTTAAATACAAAGGTGGGGTATTGTCATCTCATCGAATCTTCTCTTTCCCCTTGGTTGCACTTGCTATCCAATACTTTCGGTATTGCCGAATCACTTCCAAACTTGTCCAAACCATTACGGATTCAAAATGCTAAACGCTTGCCCACTTTTGCAAAAATAAAAAGCTGCAAAAATTTTGGTTCTTCTTCCTTTTCTTTTTATTTTTCTTTTCTTTTTCTTTCCACTAAGCGGCTAACTGCCGCGTCGGGGATTCGAACTCCCAACTTCGGACCCGCTGCTTCACACCCGCATACCACTTGGCTAAAGGCGCCGACAGTGTCCCGAATTGCTTTACTTAACCATTTAAAGTCAAAATCCCCCTTTGAACCCAAATTTCGATGGATCCCGATTTAAATTCTCTTTCATCTTCCATTCTTTAACAAAACACGATGTCCCTATCATAGGCGACATTTAAGGAAAATACCTTTCCCCTACTTGAAATTCCAAAGGTTTCGATACTAATTTGTTAAGCTAAATTTCCCGGCGCTTACGAGTGGCCTCAAGTCGTCTTTGATAATGTTCGCAAATTGAATCACTAACTCGAACCAACTCGGGCTGCGATTTTCATTTCTCGATCTCACCACGACCAACGAAGTTGTGTACACTCGCTCCGCTTTGCTTCGAAAGAACCATCTGACTGTGCTGTTGAAACTGGGAACCAACTGAAAACTCTGCTGGCAACTGTCGTTGTAAGTGAACTCAACGAGAAGGAGTTGCTCCTTTCCACTTCCTTTAAAAACCAACCCACATGTTCTCGCTGTCCTCAAAGATGGGATCGTCCTTTAAAACTAGTCATCCGTCGAAGATGATAATCCGTACTATCTTTTGTAGTTTCATTCCCAAAACACTTTGCAACTCTTCCAAAAGATAGCCATGAATTTCGGTCTCGGTTTGAAGAAATCATCACCGACACTCCAAATAGACGAACTCTTTGACGCACGTAAAACTCAACGTGCTTGTCCAAATCAAGGTTCTTTCGTACTGTGATGAAGTGAATCGACATTGCCAGTCTATCGACTACTGTCCAAATCGAATTATTTCCTTTTTGACTCTTTGGCAACCCAGTCACGAAGTCCATCGTGATATGCTCCCATCTCCACTCAGGAATCTCGAGAGGTTACAAAAATCCTCCCAGTTCATAGTGCTGGGTTTTGACCTGCTGACACATCCAACACTTGGCGACACGCTTGGCGATGTCCGCTTTCATACCAGACCACTAGTAGTGTCGACGCAGATTTAGATACATCTTGGTACTACCAGGATAAATGCTGTAACTATTACGATGAGCTTCTGATAGGATCTCTCTTTTTCGATGCTACATTGTCAAGTACACACCATCGCTCCCAGAACTTTAGTGTTCCGTTATAAAAATCTGGAAGTGAGGCTTCTCTCTTTTCTGTATTTGCTTGCACGACTTTCTGAATCTCTGAATCTGACCACTGAAGCATTTTGATTCCGATTTGTACATCCAGCTCAATTCTGAGGATGGCCATAAGAGTCTAAAGGTGGCCTGCCTCAATTTTAAAACCCGAGTTTTGTGTGCCTTCTCAATTAAAACCCATTCCTTAAGTACCATTTGCGCTACTGATCACAACTCTAGTATTTCCAAAGTTCCAACTAGCAACGCTGTCTCATATTCAATTTTTTTTTGAGAGAATGAATACTGAAGGCTATGCTGATCAGTGAAGATCCATAATCTTTCTCCACATAACTAACATCTCCAAATTCAGTGCGAAGATTAAAGTTACGAACTCTAAGTCATGCGTTAGGTAATTAAGCTCATGAGTTCTCAACTAACGGGATGTGTATGCAACAACCCTGTCATGCTGCATCATCACTCAACCCAATCCTTTAAATGACGCATCACTGTAGACCTCGAATCTTACTGGACCGGATGGAATAGTGAGCACAAGTGCAGTAGTTAACTTCTGCTTAAGCTCTTGGAAACTACTTTCACACTTAACTGACCACACAACTTTTCTTCCTTCTTCATAAGTCTCGTCAACGGCGATGTTAACACCGAAAACTTTTCTACAAACTATACGTAATACTCGCTACTTTTGATCTCTGTCACTGTAGTCAATCTCGGCCAACTGCTAACTGCTTCAATCTTGGACGGGGTCTACGGAGATTTCTTCGCCTGAAATCACGTGACCTAGAAGCGCAACACGAGTCATCCAAAACTCACACTTGCTAAACTTAGCATAAAATTGAAGAGTCCTCAAGGTCTGAAGTACCATCCCCAAATGTCTCTCGTGCTCCTCAGCACTCTTTGAACACACCAGGATAACTTCAATGAACATGATCACAACTAATTTAAGTACCCTTAAACATTCTGTTCATTAGACGCAAACAAATAGCTATGGTGTCCATCAAACCACTTGGTATTACAGTGAACTCATAACTGCCGTATCAAGTGTGAGATGCTAACTTCGGTATGTCTTTCTTCCTGATTCTCAACTGATGATACCCTGACCTCCAATCGATCTTGAAGAATATCAATATACAAACACAACGAACCAACTTTCTTCTTCACGAATAGAACGGGTGCTCCCCAAGGTGATGCACTGGAACGTATGAATCCCCTATTCAACAATTCTTGCATCTGCACCTTCAATTCTTTTAACTCGAGTAACACCATCCGGTAAGGAGCCTTAGGGACTGGCTCCATTCCGGGTGTTAATTCAATTACGAACTCTATTTCTCTTTCGACAAACTGGCAATTTCTTCATGACACACCTTAGAAAACTTCGTACCATGGCTAAGTTTCTCATATCCGGCTCCTCAAGGCGACGCATCTATTACAATTGCCATGTAGATTCGATCACCAACAACCTTAACCAGGTCATCTTTAGTGACAAATAACAAGGATTGAAGTTCCTCTTCGACTTTCAGTGATTCAAAACGTTCGCACGCTAACTGAACAAACTGAATTACATTACTATCACGATTCAAAACAACAGAAAACTTCTTAAGCCAAACCTTTTTTTAAAAAAATGACTTCCAAGTCATACTTAAGCAAACCCTTCAAGTACAACTATAGTTAGAGATTCATCTTTCTATTACTTTATTACCACCACGAAAATTCTATAACCTTCACTCAAAATTCTGCTGCGCGACTCTGATAAAAACATCTCAAAAACACCATTCCCTTGATCGATGCATGGTCGACTCATTCATACTCCTTTAGCCATCCTAATGGCGTCCTATCTGCAGTAATGGTGCTTACGCTCTCCCAAACTTGCGCGGACAGTTCTTAACCTGACGGCCATGCTGGCCACATACAAAGCATGCTCCCGTTTAACCGGGACACTTAATTGATTCATGTTTTCTTCCACAAACTCGGCACACGATCGGTGAGTCCTTTGCCTCCTGTTGGGTGATAGCATGCACCCTTCCTAGCACTGGGGTTCTGTTCCAAGTACTCCACTAAACATCCTGAAGCATGATTCCTCTGTTCTATCTTATCAACGGCGGTGATAGAAACAGCTGTGATTCCATCCGTCTATACGGACAATCTTTGATCAAATGACCGTACTGGCGACCCTTGTAGCAAGTCCTTTCTCTCTTACAGCACATAACAGATCCATGTCTTTTCTTACAGACACGACATGCATCGATCGAGTTAAGCACAGACTTTCCAATTCTACTCTGCCGGTTAGGTGAAAGGGGCACATTTCCTCTTACATTGGCCTTTTCTCCAATTGATTTCCATCTCCATCTCTTAAATTTGAACTTTGACTTAGATACAATGACTTGTTCCCACGGTCACAACTCCAATTTGGGCCTCAACGGGCGCAATAACAACAATAGTTCGATCTTGAGCTTGTGGCAACAACTGACAACGGCAACAACGGCGGCTCGATCTTGATCTTCTTGACTCAAAAGCTTCCTAAAGACTACCGCGCGCGAACGATCCCCACAAACCTAGGATCGCTCTAAATCTTTACACTCTCACTCATCCGACTTGCGGTGGTACTCTTAATCCCATATTATAAATGACCCCACAAACACACTACCAAACAGCTATCAACCACATGCATCAGCATAATAAAAGTCTTTCCTACTAACTATCCCATGAGTCATCGCACCTTATCACTCCATACACAAACCATGCTCTGATACCACTTAAATGGGGATGTCACGCCCCGAACCTCGAGACACGTGAACATCCCACCTTGGTCATACAAATGCGACATTCTCAGGTAGTGTCGCCGACCCAATTAATTCATTATGCGCATGCGGAACGTGTTAAAACCCCGACAAAAAACTCACGGGATAGGAAAGCAGAAAATAAAACCCCAACATAACACTTTCAAAATTCAACAGAATTACAAACAAAGGCCTACAGCCAAAAGTCTACAAAAGACCGACTCTTAAAAAGGAACTGTCCTACGACCTACAAGTCGGACATGTTCTTCAATCCTTATGACTTCACCTCTGCAACTCCTCAGAGCCAACCAAAGCTATCTAGCCGCTCCATCCACTAGGGACTCGAAATTGTTGTCCCCAACCCGGGATGAGACAATGTCTCAGCAAGTTCAACCCCTTAAACCCCTATTAGAAAGAAAATACACCCCGGGTGGCCTAGCCACATCACACAGAAGACTTACCTCGTCTTAATTCCTTCCTGCGCAGTTATCACAATTTATATCTCACAAACTTAGGTAATAATAAGAATTCAAACAATTGGAACGCCAACACTTTCATAGAAATCATAAATGCACTCGACACGCATTCCAATTATTATTCACTTTGCCACCCAAGGGCATAGCCTACTCGCAATTCAGCTATCTTCGACATTAATGCCAGGCATCGCCTCCCCCCTTGGAGCGCGGCTTCGTCACTATGTCGACGGCATTCCCGAAAGAGCATGGATCCAGTTGGCCTAGCCTCTACTGCGATCCAAATCACGTCACTACACTGACGGCAATCCACAAAGAATACAGTCCGGTCGGCCTAGCCACTCTTTGCGACCCGAGTCTATCAACCAAAGACACGACAAATCATTATTGACTTCCGGACATTCCACATTTCACTCACATACTTCAATTTCAATAGTAAACCATAACAATCATATTTCTGCATCAAAATCCAACACTTTGGTTTTTATAGCTAAAAACCCTATTTATCACAATCAAAACTCAATTTGCCACATCCATTCATCAAATTCAAATTCTAAATGCACAGCATCGATCAGCACAAAATTCTAAGCAATTGAGGCCAAAAATAAATTTTTGAGTTTTTTTTTTAAATAAATAATAGTAATAATAGCCGACATTCAATTTTTCCACTTCCATTCATCAAATTCAAATTCTAAGAGTACAGTGACGATCGGCCCGAAATTCTAAGCAATTTGAGTCAAAAATAATTTTTCGAGTTTTTTTTTAATAAATAATATTTTAATAATTTTCGGAATATAATATATTATTTAATTCCAGAATTTCAAAACAATTAAATAAATAAAAAATAAAACCCATTATGTCACATCAAGGCTTATATTAAAAATAAACCTACTTAACTTTAAACTAAACACCATTTAACTTAATTAAACACACTAATCTAATCCACAATCAAATAAACTAATCAACACACCTAAACTCACTTAACTTAGACTAAGCACACTTAGGGCATCATTAATCGTCTAATCAAGATTTAGTGAGCTAAACTCACCGGATTAGCGAGCCGAGCACGCCAAAACGACGGGGCCGACGCGAGGATCGACTTTCCTCAAGGCGGGCTGAGCAACTGGGGCCGGGAAGACGACCAAAGAGGGCCCCGAACTTTCAGATCTAAGCTGGAAATTCAAGGTTCGTCCATGGCCGAACGGAGGGGGAAAGAGGGGCAGCTCGGGCGCGGGCGGCGGAGTGGGGCGACGGCGGCGAGCTCCGGTGGCGACTCGGCGGGCCTCCAGCGAGGTGGAGCAGCGGCGGGAGGCGGCTAGGCGGCGTGGACAGCGCGCGGGCGGAGCGGTGAGCGGGCGCAAGCGCGCGGCGCGTGGGCGCGCGGCGACGGTGGTCCGGCGGCGGCGGTCCAACGGCGGCTGCTCCTCCCCTTCCAAGCTCCTCTTGGCTGCTGGTTTTTGCAGAAAATTGCAGAACAAACATGGAGGAAGAAAGCTACGGGGGAGAAGAAGAAGAAGAAGAAAGAGGGAGGAGAGAGAGAAGGGGGGTTTCTTTTCTTTTCTTTTTGTCTTTTTTTTAATCCACAAAATTACCTCACCATGACATCATCATGATGTCATGCCCCACTAACTCTCCACAACCTTAGTCCAATGGGTCAAATTTCATTTTCCGCCGAGGCCTAAAATCTCGTACCTTGAATTTCTCAAATCCAATCAATTCTCGTCCAATTGAGCCCAATTAAAATCCATAAAATTATTACATGATCCTCATAAGGTATGTGACACCCCAAGTCTTCCAATTTCTTAATTCAATCATAATTTCACGGTTAATTTCATTCTGGCACGATATTAGCGCGTCCTGACTTACCGGTTAGCTTTTAGAAATTTTTATGCACTCGACTTGTGGTTGATAAATCTCAAGCCACAATGTACATCTTTGACACATTTGTAACCCTCGGTTGTCGTGAAAATCTCAAGGTTTCAAATACGAACACAGGGGACCCAATCGACAGAAAAGTCGGTCTAGTGTCGACTGACAAGAATAGTGTGATCGGTGGAATCACCCACACTCGATCACATGCCTATGTCGAGCCGACCTATCTCCGGCTTCTAATCGATTTTTAAGCGTGCCATAATGACCCTTGCAGATTAGCCCGGTCGAAAGGTCGTTTCTGGTCAAATTCTCGAGTCCGATGCATTAGAATCTCTTACCGGCTTCACACGATAGACTGGTTTTCACATGAGTGGCCAACTCAAGGAAATGAACTATATGCGTGCAGATGAAATGCCCGTTTCAATTCATTGAAAATAGAATTGGAAATTCGGGATGTCACAAAAACCGTGAGGACTTAATGTCCAAAGCAGACAATATGTGTACAGTGGAGAATCCGAGATATTACAAGTGGTATCAGAGCCGACTCCCGACCGCATGTGGGGCCATAGCAAGAATGCTATTCTAACTCCCGACCTCGTGTTGGGCGTGTGGGGCCATAGCAAGAATGCTGTTCTGACTCCCAACCTCGTGTTGGGCCACAGAGTTCCCTCTCTTGTCTCACATCGCCTAGGGAGGGAGTCCTAGGCTAGCTTATAAGGCTTGGGTCCCTCTAACTGTACATACGCGTTTTCTTGGCCTAGTATAGGCTCTCCCGAGAGGAACAAAACCGTTAGGACTTAGTATCCAAAGCGGACAATATGTGTATAGTGGAGAACCCAGGATGTTACACCGGCAATGCTATTATTCCTACAAACACCGTGATGGCAATTGCCTTGACGCTATGATACTTTTTCAGAGCTCAAGTTGTGGTCACTAGATTAACCCCAGCTAATCAAAGCATTGGCAAATACCTGCCGTATAAAGTGGAAAAAGATTGGAAGAACAACAAATTATGAGATTTTATATCAGCCTAAGAATATGATAACATATCGTATCAATAATAAATACATTAAAAAAAAAATGCTGTTTACCGTAGCCATGCTTGTGTCCACGGCCATGAGAACTTCTGCAAGGTGGACAATGGTTTCATTTCTTTCGAGCTTAATCTAATTTGAATATTGTAGGGCACTTAGTACTCCAATATAAGTAGGCATATGGGGTTACCTAAAAAAAATAATTATTTATCGTGTATTGAAAATAAGACCGAGTACAGAGAACACAATTTCGTCATTTGACCTTGACCTAGCTTCACCATTTTGTTAATCTGAAGTTAAAGCCGTATAAGCACTAAAACTGCGGCCTAATTAAGGCCGGCACCGTCTTTTATTAGCTATTAGTCAACCTCCCCTCCTATGGAAAGTGGTTGACTTGGGATGAGATCTGAGCTCGTAATGGCCAAGGGGACCCGCAACTTTATTTATTTATTTATACTTTTTTTTTTCCTCCGTTGCACGCTCGATGAAATTTAGAATCTTGCAGCGTCACCCTCTTGGAATCGGCCAAAGGATATTCTTGCAGTAACCAATGCCGCCCATGACCCATCACAGTCGCATGACTAAGGAGAGAAAAAGAAGAATGTGTTTGTTCTTTTGATGTCAACTGGGAGTGAAGCATGCCTTGTGCTGATGTATATTTATGGATGGTAGAGAATTCTCTATTAGAGAATACTTTTAAAGATATCATCTGATATTGGGGATATCATTTAATATTTCTTTATTTTCTAAAAAAGTTGATTTCCTTATTAATTTAGATTATTTACTTTCTTGTGCATTTTGTTTAGGTTTAAATACCCTTCTCTTCAATTGTGTATAGCTGAATTGGTTCTCTCTCCTTTTTCCCTTGAAAATCCTAGAATATTTACGCCTTTTCGACATTCTGCTTGTGATTGCTCTTGGAGAAGTAGAGGTGGCAAGGAACCACATGAGATCATGATCAAATATGAGCCTGAGGCGAAACATTTCTGAAGAGCAAGTGAGTTCTGCAACAACCGATTTATTAGGATCGGCGATTCTCGTGGACCACATCTGTATCTTAGGGCTACGCAATCCGATGCAATCAAAGTGGGACAGACATTCTAGCATTGGAGAAGCGGGAATCTATTAACAAAGCATATGTTTTCAACATTAGGGAGTTGCATCCGGTTCCATGTGCCAAATCCATATTCTTCTTTTTTCGACAAGATCTCCAAAGGATATTCTTGCAGTGACTCATGCTGCGCATGCCTGATTACAATTGCATGACTAAGGAGAGAAAAGAAGGTTGTGTTTGCTCTTTTGATATCAAGAGGGAGTGAAGCATGTCCCATGTTGTTGTATATTTATGGATGGTAGAGAATTCTCTATTAGATAAATTTTTTAAAGATATCATTAGATATCGGGGATTTTATTTAATATTTCATTGTTTTCTAAAATAGTTGATTTCCTTATTAGATTATATTATTTTCTTTCCTATGCATTTTGTTCAGATATAAATATCCTTCTCTTCAATTGAGTATAGATGAACTAATTCTCTCTCTCTTTATCTCGATGATCTGACAATATTTACGCCCTAACCACATAAGATCATGATCAAATATGAGCCCGAGGTGAAACATTTCTTCAAAGCAAGTGAGTCTGGTAATAATGGATTTACTAGGATCGGTGATTCTCCTAGACCACATCTGTATCGTAGGGCTACGCCATCCGATGCAATCAAAGTGGGAGAGACATTCTAGCATTGGAGAAGTGGGAATCTATTAACAAATCACACGTTTTCAACATTAGGGAGTTGCGTCCGGTTCCACGTGCCATATCCATGTTCTTCTTTTTTCGAGAAGATCTCCAAGAGGAAGGACAGTGTTACGACAATAAGCGATCGAATAATAAATTTATCATAACAAGAAAATAAATCGAATGCCGAATTTTCATGGTTCGGTCGGTCGATGTGACTTATGTTCACGGGGAGAACAACAAACAATTACACTCTAAATTAAACGATACAATGAAGATTACATTTACATTTGAGTTATTCAAACATTCTCAATGTTTTTCAGTCTCCAATCACACTCAATAATCCATATGTGTTTACCCTATAATTTCTCACGAAATAATTTCTCATTCTTACAAAGGAATTCAAAATCTTACTAAGCTTTAATGAGAATGGAGGGCTTGGTCTGATAATTTATCCTCATACATACAAACTTTAATGATAATGACTCTCGAAAGTCACAAACCTTTGTAATTTCGTAATCACACAATCTAATCAAATAGAAATCGTCATAGTCGATAGAGGACAACGATAGCAATTAACTAGCCCTCGGCACTCCCAACAACATCACAAAAATACTTAAAATGGTAATTTTATTTAACTTGGTCCTATTTTGCTGTGGCATGGTAGGAAACGGCTGTATAAAAACTACAGAAATCAATTTCATCAACCAATGTTTACATCGGCAATGCTACTATTCCTCGCTACGATATAATGATGATTGCCTTCTCACATTTCTTTAAGTGGGTAGAGACGAGACGGAAAGAATTAGCATAGCCCACGGCAGCCCATCTCCTTTTCCGTTGATGATTGCCTACTCATGTTCAGCTTACTTCGATAAAGCATAGAAATTACCAACTCTCTAACATTTCTTTTGTTTCGGGAGAAATATAGCATTTTTGGAAAATATTTTCTAGAAAGCTATTTTTCATAAAAATATAATTATTTTTCGAGGTTCGGGTGAAACTTAAAAATGAAATATAAAATATTTTTCTTTGCTTAGTAAAGAAAGTATTTTCCTCTGTACACTCTTTTTCAATAATTTTATTATTATTTTATTTTTTTAAAAATCGATTTTTCATTATCTTTTTTATTTTTTAAAATCGATTATTAAATTATTTTTTAGTTCTCTTTTCCTTTTCCTTGTTTTTCTTTTCTTCTTCAACTGGTCATTGGCCATGGCGACGGTCGGCGATTGGCCACAGGCAACCTTGAGCTCACCAACAAGCACGAGGCTCACCCACCTCTTGCGAGCCCAGGCTCTTGACTTGCTAAATCGGCGAGCACGAATGTCAAGTTCAAGGCTTACTTGATTGGCAAGTGAGAGCCTCTTGCTCGCCGATCAGGAGAGGCCCAAGGCCAATGAGTGTGAGCCTCACCATAGGTTCGAGCTCGTTGACCTTGGGCCTCACTAGATTGGCGAGCCTCAAGCTCACCGACCTCGAGCCTCGCCTATGGCCAGTTGTCAGCCATCATCGTGGCTAGTGATTGGCTGAGAAAGAAGAGAAGGAAAATAAAGAAAAAAAAAAGGAAAAAAAAAAAGAGAAAGAAGTGGGGACTTGTAGGTATGTGAGATAAGAGAGAGCAAGTGAGGAGGTTGGTGATCAGCCAAGAAAGAAGAAGGAGGAAAAAAAATAAAAATAAAAAATAACTCTTATTTAAAAAAAAAAAAAAAAAAAAAAAAGGAAAGAAGAGGGAGCTTGTAGGAATGTGAATTGTGAGATAAGAGAAAGCAAGTGAGGAGGCTGGTGACTAACCAAGAAAGAAGAACAGGAAAACAAAGAAAAGAAAAGAAAAAGAAAAAGAAAAAATAATTCTAATTTTTTGAAAAATTAAAAAGAAGAAGAAGAAGAAGAAGAAGAAGAAGAAAGAAGTGGGGGCTTGTAAGGGTGTGAGATAAGAGAGAGCAAGTGAGGAGGTTGGCGACCAGCAGAGAAAGAAGAAGAGGAAAACAAAGAAAATAAAAAGAAAAAAATTTCCTTTCATGAAAAATGTTTTTCCCAAACAATTCATTTTCTGTGAAATGAACACTGGAAAATTCAGAAAATATTTTCTTGAAAATTATTTTCCGCGAAACGAATAGAGCTTTCGCAGAAAATAATTTCCAAGAAAACGTTTTCCAAATTTTCTAGTGTTTATTTCACGAAAAATAAATTAGTCAAGGAAAACATTTTCCACAAATAAAAAAATCTCCTTCAAAATGAGGAAAATATTTTCCACTTTTCAAAAAGGGAAAACATTTTTGACTACTCTTTCTTTCACCATTTTGTTTAGTTATTTTTTTATTTTACATTCCTTTTCTTTTTTAAATTAGATTTTTTTTTTCTTGAGTTGATTGTTAATGTGAGGCTCAAGCGTCGCCAGATTGGCGACGCTTGAGTGTTGCTAAAGGGCCATGAGGCTCAGGCCCCGCCAAATCGGCAATGCTCAAGCGTCGCCAAAGGGAGGCGAGGCCTCGAGCCCAAGCTCGCCGGCTGTCATCCGGTCAACAATTGACTAAGGAATATAAAACGAAAAAGAAAAAAATAATTAAAATTACTAAATTTAAAAAAAGAAAATACAAAATAATTAAAAATTAGATTATTTTTAAAAAAATAAAAAAGGAACAAAAAAATATAAACATAAAATATAAATGATCAAAATGAGTTCATGGAGGAAAATCAAATCAAATACCTAACGGTGGAATCATTTTCATGTTTTAGCCAAATACTGGAAAATATTTTTATTTTATAGAAAATGGTTTTTTAGAAAATATTTTCTAAAAATGTCACATTTTCCGAGAAACAAACAGAGCCTTAATATTTTAACGCCCCTCTTGCATGTAAGCCGAATTTACAACATAAGGAATTTGATGAAGGAGTTGCACATGCAAAGTCAATTGTGCAAAACTTGTAAACTTGTATCTGATGCCATATAAAAGAGTCCATCCCAAAGTTTAAGCACGAAGGTGGAGGGAGACCCATATGTATATTAAAAGCATACAAATCATGTAGACAAGTGATACGTAATATATTTCTTGTGCGATTATTTGTTATTACTAAATACACAGATTTCCAACATTAGCACATAACATAGTGTAACAAATTCATAATTTTAGTGATGATTGATTCATCAGAGCACGACCCAGGATAATATCCCCTAAGATAATAGTAGATAACACTCCATTTCCCTGGTAAATTGCGTTTACTAGGCAAATCAGAATTTTATAATTCTAAAGACTTGGTGATTTTAGGTAATCATGCACATCTCTACTTTCTAATGTCCTCTTCGCCAGCGTCGCTGTTATCTCAAACTTCTTCTGGTTTTGATGTGACTCGGCTAATTGTCTATGTTTCGAAGAATTATGTATCCCACCTCTGGCATAATAAAACAAATCATGGAGTAATGAAATATTCGAATGTTTTTGAATTTCAAACATCATCGTATGTAAACTATTAATATCATTTTCCCTATTAAAGACAGTAATTCTCTCGTAGAGCGTATCTTGTGCTTTCAGAGACATGTGAATCAGTCACCTCTTCAATCAACCGAATCCATTGGTCCCGTCCCTAGTTCAAGAGGTGTCATCTACGGCTTATAGGTCTGGAGCAAGGACTTTGCAATTTTGAACCCAAGAAACATTTTCAAAGAGTGGGCAACTGGAAGAGTTTTTGAAATTATAGAATGGGATTTTAGGGTACTATAGAATCTATTGTTTTTTTTTTGTTTTATGCCAATGTAGTATAGTTATGAAAATCAGCGTGGTCTCATTCAATTAAAAGAACTAATACTTTTATGCATTAGAAAATGTCATGAAACCATAAATTATAAGATACTACATTTTACAACGTTTTCCACTTACTTGTGGTGAACACACCATCGGTCATTGTAAAATATCCTAAAATACACAAGAATCCCATTTGCACTTGATTGCAATTTTTTTAAAAAAATGACATTCGAATTCTGGACCAGTAGAAATGTATGAAAAGTGGTCTTGTCCTTTCCTTTCCATTGTAAAAGACAAAAAGAACTTTAGAATGTTTTGTTTTTAGTTTTGATGGGCAAATTGTCGTAAATTTTAAAATTTTGCGCTTTAGGACATTTTGAACCTAAATTCGATTAGATATAGTAAACACTTGTACAAAGTCATAAATCCATATACTGACGTGCTACACTTGGTTATTTATGATAGAGGTTGGTCAGGTGGTGACAATATTTATTTTTTTGGTGGGAATTTCTCGAAACTTCTCTTGTTGACACCAAATTATTGGTGACCCCATTCATTGCATAGAAAAATTATGGATCGATCTCAACTCCCAAACAAAAATATTAAATTACATCTACACATTAGGAGCATTACCATTTAGTAGTATTAAGCTCACATAAATTATATTATAATTGGACTAAGTTAAGTGAGGTAACTCTAATCTTAATAGGATTATCAGGACTAAACCCAGGAGAATACAAAATTCAGCCAAGCACATGATATGATTGGATATATCAATATTTGAACACAATCACCGGAATTCTCTTTACCTAGGGTATTGAATGGTCACGAACGAGAAAGGTACTTCCACAATAATAATAAGTTTTGCACCACCGTCCAAAAAAAAAAAAAAAAAGTTGCACCAACCATTCCGAAAACATATCTACATACATAACATTGGCAAAATGGCGATGAAAAATGCCATATAATTTGTAGACGATATAGTTTTATGTATCTAACTTGTGAATGATTGGATTATATATATATATATATATATATATATATATATATATAGATATATATACACACATATACACGAGTGCGCTATAACTTCTATATCATAACAGTTACACAATATAAACTTGTGAATAGTTTTAGTTATGCTAACTTGAAATATAATGATAACATTTGTATAAGACATCAATCATGACATATTGATAAAGACATCAAATTTCTATTTGCAAACGGCCTATATAAACCATTAAAATAATGAAAGAGTCTCAGGTAAATTCCCAAACTCGCCTTCACTTTATTTACCATGTATTACACTAGGAACGCCCAGCTAGGGAATAATCAGACCACACTTAGTTAGGTCCTTGGGCGAGGACTCTTAAACATTGACAAAAGGGTAAATCTCGTATCCAAAGTTGCAGCTCCCGCCAACCACTCGCCCACCTTCCTTCCCGTCGCAACAGCTCGGAAGCTCACCGACTGCGCCCTCCAGACACTCCTTGCACTCGGTCGCCGACAGATCCCTCGTGCACTGCACCAATCCGTACAGCTTCGTCTTATCCTCCAGTTCCATCTCTCCAGTCGCGTACAGCTTCGGCACAGTGTAAGCCTCCTCGACCAGCCCGGTCAGCAGCCCCCTTACCTTGCCGTTGAAAGCCTCCGGGTCGCTCACGTTGTTGAGGTTCCACATGGAGAACTTGTTGGCATTGTCGATCTGGCCGAAGAAGTCGCTGTCAAGGTACTTGAACATGCAATTGTCATACCAGATTATCGCCCCCTTGTTGCAAGGGCAGTGGCGGCGGATCTCGGCGCCAGCGTCCGCCACACAGGCCTTGCAGTCCGATGGTGATGTGTCGCCCCGGCACTGCGCGAGGCCATAGACCTGGTCTTGGTATTGGCCGATGGAGCCAAGGCCAAAGCCCGAGGAAGGGGTCTTGGTGTAGAGGAAGCTGGTGAGCTTGTTGAGGTTGGATTCGTACGGGCTACCTGCGGTGAAGTTCTCGGAGGAGGAGCAGAAGTGGAAGAGAGGGTTGGCGCCGAGGGCAGCCCGGAGGAGGAGGGCGGAACAGAGCGAGAGCAAGACAAAGCGGGCCGAAGACATGTCGTTACTCAAAGATTTGATATGAATGTGCTGTGAGGTGAAGTCGGGTCACCTTCGTGTTGTGTTTGCGATGAGAATGAGATGAGTATGTTATTTCCATGCATATATATATATATATATAGGCGGTGAGGGGATATGAGAGGACATCTTCGAAGGTGGAAATTGTCGTGGGTTGACCAAGGGGAAGGACTTTCAGACGTACGACTTTTTCTTTCGCAGCTTCACATGTTCGATTACCGTGTAGAAATCTTCAATCATGGGCGGCGTCGGAGTTTTTAAAAGAGATGGGTTTAAATTAATGGATTAGCTCGCGGATTACTCGGTCGCAAATGTGGGCTACGACAACTTGAGAAACTATCGTATTATATTGAACCAAAGATGGCTCGTGAAGTAGTCTTATGTATCGGATTCATTTTGGGGGAGAGAAGGTCCATTTGCGCAAGGAATTGTTCTCACTTGCATAACAAAGTTGACGCAGGAACCTTCAATAGGCATTAAAAGGATAAATTATGCAGGAAGATGTAGGTCCGCTTTAGGGCTAATGACTCCATCAAAGTATGCTAAACATGACTAGGCAATCATCAATGGAAAAGTAGATGAGCTGCCGTAGCTATGCTAATTCTCTCCATCTCTACCCGCTTAAAGAAATGTGAAAAAATCAATGATCATCATACCGTAGGGAGGAATAGTAGCGTCACCGATGTAAAGATTGGCTGATAAAATTGATTTGTGCAGTTTCATATGGCCGTTTGCTATCATGCCATACATGATCAAGTTAAATAAAATTACCATTTGAAGTATTTTTGTGTGTCATTGGGAGTGTCGGCAGCTAGTTAATTGCTAATGTTATCCTCTATCGACTCTGGCAATTCCTATTCAATTAGATTGGATAATTACGGAATTACAAAGGTCCGTGACTTTCGAGTGTCATTATCATTAAAGTTCGAATGCATGAAAATAAATTGGCAGATCAAGTCCTCAATTCTCATTAGAGCTTAGTAAGGTCTGTGAATTCATTTGCGAGATTGAAAAATTATTTCAAAAGAAATTATGTGATTCGATACTTGTGGGTTATTTGGTGTAATTGGAAATTGAGAAACATCAAAATTATTTGAGTAATTTGAGTGTTGTTGTAATTTGTTGTATGGTTTAATCTATAAAAGGAATTCTTTACTAGTCTCCCCATGAATATAGATCACATATTTTTCTGTCAATTTTATTATTCGACTTCTTATTTTCAAAATACTATCCTTGATTTTGGAGATCTTCTCGAAAAAAGAAGAACGTGGGTCTGGCACACGGAACTGGATGCAATTCCTTAAAGTTGAAAACGCACTTTTACATGAATGGATTTCCGCTTCTCCAATGCCGGAACTGCTCCCACTTCGCATCGGATGGCGTAGCACCAGGATATAAAGATGGTCCATAAGAACTGTTGTACTTTAGCTTGTACGTTCATGATGGAGTGCAATTGGACGCACCGTTTTAAGTTGAAACATTACGATGGAGAGACACTAATGGAGGGGTACGAAGGGAGACGTATATAATCCTCACGAATACAACCATTGAAAAGGTTGTCAGATCATTTGCACCAAAATCTCTCTTCATTTCCATCATCAAATAAGAAGGCATTCCATTTCAATTTTGTAAGAACAGTTTGCATTTACGCCGTGGAACTCGGGTGCTTTCCTCGTGATCGCATCCAAACCGACGTGAGATAGTTTTTGTTCGTGTTTCATCGGCAATTCAACGTTCGTTCCGGGGCTGTTTGCTGTTTGCGTATTGGAATCAGGTAAGTCGTCTTCCGCCGACTAGAATTCCAACATTGGTATCAGAGCCCGGTTGTGTTTTCTGCCTTGTTTTTCATTGAGTTTTCTCATTTACCATTTGATATTGAGAATCAGAGTATGAAATCTACACTATTTGGATGTCTAATGGTCGGAATTGCCATTTGAGAAACTCGAAGTCGAATCGAAGCGAAGAACGGACTCGGGGTCGTGTACACCCGTACGGTTTTTGCCATTTTTCGATATAATTTTTCGGCCAGAATTAATTTTTGAATATACAGGGTGATAGATCTCGTCGAGACGAGTCTGGTGATGGATCGATCTCCGCCGTATGACGTCGCATGCGCCCACATGCGCGGCCAGAAGCCGCTGCGCATGGGCGCCACGCGCCTGAAGCGCTGCCAAAGCCAATGCGTGCGCCGCACATGCCGGTCAGCGAACCGGCGGGTGCGCATCATGCGCCGATCAGCGAACCGGCGCGTGATGACGTCACTGTGACGTCATCCAACGGTCGGTAACTGTTGGGATGACGTCATCAATGACGTCATCGCCGGCGGTAGTTGGCCGGCCGGTCACTAGCCGGTGACCCAACTCGACTCGACCCGACCCGACCGGCAACCCGATCCGTTGACCTTGACCCGACCCGTTGACTGTTGACCGATGACTCGTCAACAGTCAAACCAGTCAACGGTTGGACCGGTCGGACCGGCCAGGAGCCTTTGGGCTTGCTGGCGCGTGCGCCACACGCGCCGCGCACTCAGGCGGCACGTGGAGGTGCGTGCGAGCTCCAATTGGAGCGTGGTCAGTGGCGTTGGGTTCGTATGAATGTCCTCTACACTGTGGTATAATTATTTTTCATTTTTGGATTTTATAAATGTATGAAAATGTGTAGGGAACCCTATGTACGCGTATTTTTTTGGGGTTTAATGCATAGTTTATTCATTTGTAACTTGTATTTTCTTGTGGTTTAGGAAATACAGTAGCTAGCTTGTGTGCAAATGATGTCATATATGCTGTGTAGAGCTTGGTTCGATAATATCATGTATATAGTTTAATATACTTGCAATTTTCAAGTTGCTAGAAAATTCGAACAATGGTAGGAAATCCATTACATGTTGACTTGTGGTTTTGATTGGAGTTGCTGCATGATTGTTATTTGTACATTGGTTTACATCATGTTATACTTTTGTGTTAATGGAAAAATGTAGACATTATATGAGGTCATGTAATTATTTTTTCTAGTGGGAGTTCGTAGGTTGGTAGAATTCGAAGAAGTTCTCACGTAGAACTCAAAATTTGTGCAAATTAAACTAATTAATGATAATAGAACAATCGTACATAAAAGTTAATTGGGAACATAGTGAACTTTTGTTTATGTTTTTTTTTGTTGAATTATCATTATTTTAGTTTGTTTTTGCTGCAAATTAAATATGTGTGTTACTCTGAAAAATGTGCTAGTATTGATTATGCGTCTATTATGTCAATGTGTTATAGCAATTGATTATGGCATCGGCATCTAAGACTATTGTGGCTGACCTCAATAAGGGTGAAAAGCTTAACGGTGACAATTATGATATTTGGCACCGAAAGGTTCAATACATCCTTGAGGAGCAAGAGGTTTTGGAAACCCTCAATCACACCATGGATGAACCCGAGCATGGAATTTCAGCTCAACACAGGAGAGATCTAGAAGCTTATCAAGCTTGGAAAAAGAATAATAGCATTGCTCGCATCACGTTGCTGAGCTGTATGCAAGATGATCTCGTGTGTGAGTTTAAAAGTTATGATAAAACTCAGACAATGTGGGTTGCCTTGAAAGATAAGTTTGGGGGTACATCTGCCACTAAGCTGAGGAGACTCACCATCAAGTTTGACACATGCCGAAAGCGCCCAAATATAACGATGAGGCAGCATCTTCGAGAGATGTCAAATATGATTCGTGAGCTGAAGTCATCAGGTCACTCCTTTACTGATGAACAGCAGGTTCAGGCTGTTATAAGGTCTCTTCCTGACAATTGGGAGCATATGAAGATCAATATGACGCATAATGAGAATATTGTCACTTTTGATGATATAGCGCGTCATTTGGAATTAGAGGATGAGCGCCTAGAAGTTGCGAGATCCTCTACTCATGCTTATGTTGCTTAATCAAGTTCGCGCAAAGCTTCAAACTTCAAGTGCAAAAGGAATTCTCAATTCAACAATAAAGGGAAGAAGACTGATCAGGCACCTAAAAGGGCTAAGACCTTCCAACGCAAGAAGCATGGTGGAAAGAAGGACAAGGCCAAGATGAAGTGCTACAATTGTGGCAAGATGGGTTACTTTGCTCGTGAATGCACTGAGCCGAAAGAGGTACCCTATTACTCCATTACTTTAAGTAATGCTTTTGTTTCTAATACTGTAATGCTTGCTGAATCTCATCCAATGTGAACTGTAGACTTAGGAGCAACAGACCACGTAACTAGAGACTGAGAAGTATTTGTGGAGTATCGTTGGATACAGCCTGGAAGAAGATGGATATATGTTGGAAATAACTCAAAAGTTGAAGTGAAGGGTATTGGCACATGTAAATTAATTTTATGTGGTGGTCGAAGCCTATTCCTACATGATGTCCTCTATGCTCCAGATATTCAACGAAACTTGGTCTTTGTAGTTGTTCTTCTTAGCCTAGGTTATGCTTTAAACTTTCATGGTGATTGTGTTGACATTTTATATGGAACAGTTTATTATGGTTCAGGTCATGTATCGAATGGTTTTATGGTGTTAGACATTGACTATGATCAGTACAATGTTAATGTTAATGGTTGTTTTTCTTTAATTGCATCTTCTAGTAATGTTGAAATTGATGCAAATACTTGGCATGCTAGATTAGGTCACATTGGGTTGCAAATAATGCAAAGATTAGCTAGAGAAGGCCTTTTAAGGTTACTCACTAATGTTGATCTACCCGTATGTGAATATTGTATAGCGGGAAAAGCAACTAAAAAACCATTCGGTAAAGGGACTAGAGCTGAATTTTCATTACAACTCATACATTCTGACATTTGTGGTCCTTTGAATGTGAGGGCGAGGCATGGAGCCTCATATTTCATTACTTTCATAGATGACTTCACGCGTTTCGGTTATATCTTTCTGATCTCCCATAAGTCAGAAGCATTAGATTGCTTTAGACGATATATAACAATGATAGAGAATCAGTTGAACAAAACGATAAAAGCATTGAAAACCGATCGCGGACGTGAGTATCTATCGGAGCAATTCAAGGCTCTTTGTGATGAAAAGGGAATTGTACGACAATTGACTATTCCTAGTACTCCACAACAAAATGGGGTAGCTGAGAGAAGGAATAGAACCCTATTGGAAATGGTTAGGTCTATGATGGCGCAAGCAAATTTACCTATCTCTTTTGGGGAGATGCATTATTGATCTGCTGCCTATGTACTTAACCGAATGCTCTCAAAATCGGTCACTTCCACCCCTTATGAATTATGGACTGGTAGAAAACCAGACTTAAGTAGTCTACGTCCATGGGGATGTGCAGCTTATGTTCATGAATCTTCCCATAAATTAGGCAAATTAGGCTCTAGAGGGAAGAAATGTATCTTCATAAGATATTCTGAACATTCCAAAGGGTATGTGTTCATAGGTGAACAAGCTGATGGGAGTGTGACCGAAAAGGAGTCACGAGATGTCACGTTCTTGGAGAACGATTTTCCTAGTAGATGTGAGATTGATAAAGATTTCCAATTATATGAGATGGAAGATCCTAATAATACACCCACTAATGTTATGGAGGGAAATGAAGATTTACCTCAATATGAAAGACCTAGTGGGAGTGTTGCATCGTTTGACGAATTGAATTCAAGAGAAATTCAATTGCGTAAAAGTAATCATAAAAGTATTCCTCGTCGTCGTTTTGAGATTGAAGGGGAAGCATTTATGATTGCTCATAAAGATGATGCCGAGCTTAAGACTGTTCAATAGGCTCTCTCATCCTCTGATAAGGAAGAATGGAGAAAAGTTTTGGAAAATGAGATGGAGTCCATGAGGACAAATCATGTCTGGGACTTGGTTGATCTACCACCTAATCATAAGACCATTAGAAACAAATGGGTCTTTAAGATTAAGCAAAGGGCGGATGGATCCATTGAAAAGTATAAGGCTCGTCTTGTGGTGAAATGTCATACTCAACAAGAGGGTATAGACTATGAGGAAACCTTTTCACCAGTTGTAAGGTTTGCCTCAATACGCCTTATTCTAGCCATCGTTGCATATTTGGACCTTGAATTACATCAAATGGATGTAAATACGGCATTTCTCAATGGAGAACTAGATAAGGAAATTTATATGAAACAACCAATAGGTTTCATAACTAAAGGTCAAGAGCATAAAGTTTGCAAACTTCATCGCTCAATATATGGCCTTAAGCAATCATCTAAACAGTGGTATCTTCGTTTTCATCGAGCCATAACAACTTTTGGTTTCACGATGATCGAAGAAGATCACTGTATATATGTCAAGCGGTCCGAAGATAAATTTGTGATTTTATCACTTTATGTGGACGATATTCTATTGGCTGGAAATGACAAGGTTATGGTAATCACCATAAAAGAATGGCTGTCCCCTAATTTTGAAATGAAGGACATGGGAGAAGCTGCTTATATATTAGGAGTTAAGATCGAAAGAGATCGATCAAGGAAACTTCTTACTTTATCACAAGACTCTTATATTATGAAGATTTTTGATCGTTTCAATATGCAGCACTGTAATTCCATTGATACCCTTGTCATGTAAGGTGAAGGCCTAAGTACTGAGATGTATCCCAAGACTCCAGAAGAAATTAAAATGATGGAAATTGTTCTTTACACTAGTGCGATTGGAAGTTTGATGTATGCTATGATGTGTACTCGACCCGACATATGTTATGCTGTGGGATTGATGAGCCAATATCAATCAAATCTCAGTCAAGCACACTGGAAAGCAGTGAAGAGGATCCTGAGATACTTGAAGGGCACCATGGACTATCGACTTTGTTACCAAGGGAATGATTTACGCCTATTAGGTTATTCAGATGCTGATTGGGGTGGAGACCTAGATGAGCGTAAATCGACTTTACGGATATGCGTTCTTGCTTAATGGAGGTGCAATTTCTTGGAATAGCAAGAAACAGACATGCATAGCCTTGTCTACTATGGAGGCTGAATTTTATTACGTGTTCTCGCCGTTGAAGTGCAAGAAGCAATATGGCTAAAAAGTTTCTTTGAAAATTTAGCCACTGTCACTGAGGTTCTAAGATCGGTGACAGTTTATTGCGATAGTTAAGCAGCCATTGCCTATGTGAAAGATCCCAAGTATCATGGAAGGACGAAGTACATTGACATAAAGAATAACTTCATCAGAGATATTATAGTGCAGAAAGAAACCAATAGAATGGTTGTTGATCCATTTACGAAGGCTATTCCTAGAGACATATTCTTGACCCAGGATGTCACTAGGTTTACGTAGAATGTGATATGTGTTATTGTAGAGAATCATTGTTTTATGTATTTATGGACATATGTATTATACTTGTTTGTTTATTAATGACTTGATGTTTTATCAAGAACTACAAATCCATTATGAGACTAGCACAAGCACACATATATTATTGGAAAGTATGTCAGCAGGTAATGATTGGCTCACTCACACCAGCAATTGCCTCAAGTGCTATAGTTAGCACATTGAGATGAGACGTTATGTACAAATAAATGCTGAAGAGCAAGTCTGGTACATAAAATATGTCGTCTTGATTGGAGTCAAGATGAGGTCTGTGATTTGTTTATAATAAGACCGAATATGATAGTCCCACAATCATGTATGCTTGTAAGATGCCGGATGCGAGTACTTAATTGGGTGCTATAGAAAGCAAGCTAATATAGCACTCGAGCTAAACATGAGTACGTGAGAAGCACGTGACTATGTTTAGGCTAAGATCCGTATAGTGGATATATTTAAGAAATGACATACGCTCTTATAGAAAGAGAAATCCACTATAGCATGTAATTCATACTACATGTGCATTGTTCGACCGACAAAGGAAGGTGAGTAAAATTATCCCTATTTACTCATCGTGTGAGCCCTTGAGGTAATTTATAATTTACCTCATTTTGTGCCCTATGTTACTTCTGACTGTGTTCTCGAAATGAAAAATCAATGTTGCTACTTTAGCATGTTACGGGCGGTTATGAATAGATATGGCCTATGGGACGTGTCTAGGAAAGCGGTTGTTATGAAATTGAGAGAAACATGAGTGCGAAGGAAGACTATTATTGTTTTACATCTATCACATGTATTTACTGGTTGACCAATTACATCACCCTCTGTGGTTGCAGATATAATTGTAAATACATTGTGTTTTGAGGATAATCAAGTATAGCATTTAAGGGATAAGTATACTTGAATTGATGTAATATAATAAGTCTGGGGCATTGTGAGACATCGTTTGTTTATTTCTTTTTGGGGTTGTAGCCATTATGTCATCCCTAGCATGTGCATAATTTGAGCTCCCAAGTGCGGGTGTATTCACCGGTCGCACGGCTTATTTGCCAGAATGAATTATTCTGTAAAGTTGATGAATGTTGAACGCCTTGCCTTATATTCTTGATAGAGCGCTATCAAGCCCATCGTGTTTGAGTGGGAGATGTTGTACTTTAGCTGATACGTCCATGATGGGGTGCAATTGGACGCACCGTTTCAAGTTGAAACGTTACGATGGAGAGACACTAATGGATGAGTACGAAGGGAGACGTATATAATCCTCACGAACACAACCGTTGAAAAGGTTGTCAGATCTTTTGCACCAAAATCTCTCTTCATTTCCATCATCAAATAAGAAGGCATTCCATTTCAATTTTGTAAGAACAGTTTGCATTTACGCCGTGGAAATCGGGTGCTTTCCTCGTGATCGCATCCAGACCGACGTGAGATAGTTTTTGTTCGTGTTTCATTGGCAATTCAACGTTCATTCCAGGGCTGTTTGCTATTTGCGCATCGAAATCAGGTAAGTCGTCTTCCGCCGACTAGAATTCCAACAAGAACCATCGATCACAGTAAATCGATTGCTGCACAACTCACTGTGAATCGGCAATCGCTGCTTTGAAAAAATGTTTCCCTCAAGTTCATGTTTGATCATGATCTTATATGGTTAGGGTGTAAACATTCTAGGATTTTCAAGAGAGGGGAAAGAAAATCAGTAAAAATTATCTATACTCAATTGACTTTATTGGAGAATCGTATTTATACTTGAATAATATACATATGAAAGTGTCACGACCTCCTTTTTCCGTTCGGGGGAAAAGAAAGAATGGTTTAGGGGTATTTGCCTAAAGAGGCGGACCAATGGCCCTAAATTAGGCGCGGGCTCTCCCAAACCCATACCTCGCGCGACGTTGGATTTTGTTTTTTTTTTGTTCTTAACAACCTAAATATTTCTAGGAGTCGCCACTAGCCTATTGGGGTTGGCTAGAAACCAATCGAGGCACGGGAGTGTTGTCTCGATTCCTACGCAACCAGAGATTTCTAGGAACGGGGACTTGTTTACGCCAATGTTTCTATTAGCGCCCTTGCGGTACCACTAACTTGGAAGGTTTTAATCTAAATGGCCACACAATCTTGATTACCAATTATAATCTTTAAGAAACCGCTAAGTGTCCATGCAAATGTTTTTGTAGTTTTTTTTTTAATGTCTAGACTAATCCTAACATAATTTAGGAGAGAAATTTACACTCAAATTAATGAAAAGCGGTGCGTAAGTAAACATCCAAGAAATTGAAATAACTTGAGAATAAATGCGAAAAATGAAAACCCGATACAAGTCGGGCAAATAATATTACATGGCCTTGTTATCACGCCCGGGACAGGACCCCGTGAGCAAAATGGGAATTTAAATATGCATGAAATTATTCTAAATGCATGAAGTTACTCTAATTGATTTTAATCTACGCAAAATAGATTATTTACAAAAATGGTTCTAAAATAACAAAATATCATTAAATTAAGAAAATGACCTTTTAAAAATGGGAAAATTTCCTAGATGTCATTTCTATCATAACTTGATACCATCCATCATTTTTACAATTTTTTGAAATTTTCATTTTTTTCATTTTTTTTAATTTTTATTAAAAAAATCCCTAAACCGATATATGCCAATTTACACTAATATGGGACTGCCTAGTACATGAATATAACAAGAACCAAGCTCAAATCGACCGTTTCAAAACCGAAACTCGATTTGAACATTTCATCGAACACTTAGCTTGCATCAAACACCTCAAAACGGCTTCTTCGGGCTATGTTCGTGGTCTTCAATCTCGGCTCATAAGCAATCTCATGTGAAAGAAAAGTATCAAGGATATACTATTACATGTAAAGAACCGGTTTAGCTAGAAATCACAGCCTAGAACTTGTAAGAACCAAACTGAAAACGGCCTCCAATATGCGGGTTGGAGCCGTTTTGCAAATCTGGTATGGAACCAAGTCAAACAGCCATGTCAAATGCCCGGATTGAAGCCCCGATAACCATCACATGCAACATCTATATGAAATATTATTCCACTCGGATGAAAATAGGTAACATTTAATCTCACATGCAACAAACATCACCGAAAACGATCAACCGGACGCATCAAAACGGACTCTCCAAGAAGCCCACATGCAAAACTCTACACTGACCAGCCAAGAACTAATGTGGATAGGCTTGGTTTTTGACGATCTCATAGTTCACACGAGGATTTAAAGACCAAACCAAGCTGACCTATGTATCATTTGTACTCCCATATAACATTAATCAAGCTCGTGAAGATAGAAAACACATGTAAAGGGAGTAGCAAGTCAAACATGTATGGCTCTTGAAGAGGTTTCAAACACTTAGAAAAATTTCAGCCTCAAAAATCAGTTTTCCGGGCTGGATTTCCTCTTGATTTTCGTTATCAAAACGTGTTCAAAATTAAACAAAAATACATCTAGGATGCTTACCTTGCTTCCTAGTTTCCCTTTCAAGTGACTCTTGGCCAAGAAAACCAAGAAATTGTCCTCTGGGAGCACGTAGAAGTTGGTTCCTTCAAACTGAAAGTGAGATCTACAGAAGAAAAAGTGACAACGAAGGTTTTCGTTGGCTTCCAAAATTAGACTTCCAAACCTCCTTTGTTGGCCAAGTTAAAATCAACCCAAGCTATATGTATACTAGTTTGGGCTGCAATTCATGGCTTTCCTCATTCGTCTCTCACGTTTCTCAAAAACACTCGCTTTTCCTCACTCGTGACCAACCGGGCTCAACACTTAGAAAAATTTTCGGAATTTCTTGGCCCGCCAGGAGGGTGCTTTTCGGGGGCTTTAGGAGACCTTCCCGAACTCCATTTGGGACGTGCGACCTATGGATGGAAAGCCCTTTGAGTGAAGTTTCACTCTCTAGTTGAAGGTTTTGGCTAATTTTGGCCGCAGGTGGGTGAAAATTTCGTTTTTCTCTCTCAAGGTCGGTCTGGAATTTCTGGGTTTGGCTTTCTGGAGTTGCTTCTGAAGGTGTCTTTGGGGAACGATCCCGAGCTCTCTCCTCTCTCTCTCGTCTCCTCTCTCTCTTCCCTCAAAAGAGCATGCTTCGTAGATGTTATCCACCGAAATCATCAATCCCTTGGTCAGCTTTTTGTCCACCTGCCAAGCCCACCAACTGAGCAGTCTACCCACTTTCTGACTTAGCCAAAATTTTGAAGTTTTGCAGCTGTTGAGTGTGCGGGTTTTGCTGCGCCTTTCCCGTGCATTCAGCAACTTATCCCTGGCCAATTTCCGTCCACTGGCACTACTCATTATGGTCTTCAATCACGTGCAAAGATCAGGCTGGATGGGCGGCTGAGTGGGATATGGTGGGGCCACCAAGTTGCTTACTCAGCAACTCCGAAATGAGACCAATTCGTGGACTAGGTTTTGGTAGCTCGTTTGAGTGCTTTAATCCATTAATTTGGCTGCGATTTTTGATTAATTAGCAAGCTCATGTATAGTAGTTTAAGATCTTGGCTAGATTTCATAATTTTACTCACTCAATATTGCAAGAAAATCCCTCAAAGTTGGCCATTTTCTTAGCCGAAAATACCCATTCCAATGCAAATTTGGTCCTTTTCGCCCGATTTGATTGATTCGAGTTGGCCCAAGTTCAATTTCAACTTAATTGGTGACCAAGATGATGATTTAAGGGTTCGGGCAAAATTTTGCAAAATTTGCGAATTGATCCCTCAACTTTTGGAAATTGCAATTTGGCCCCAATTTGCCATTTTAATTCCAATCTGACCTCCTGGGCTTGGCTAGTCACATTTAGATCATTGGCCCCAACTTTTTTTTTCTTTTTTGGTTTTTTTATTTTTTTATTTTTTTATATTTTATATTTTTATATATTTTCAGTTTTTTTAAAGTAAAAATATCTTCCATTTAAAACACCATATTAAATGCCTAGATAACCTATATGCAAGAATTTTACTTGAACTATTTTTGTGGAAAAACAAGTTCCCATTTTTTTTTTTATTATTATTATTATTTTTTTTTGGAAATGATTTTTGGGCAAAAATTTAGGTGTCGGCAATTTGCCCCTCTTTGGAAGGAAGCTCAAAAAGATTTCTTTCAAAGATAATGTGACATCTAATTTTTTTTTTTTTTTTTTTTTTTTGTTTTTTTTTTTTTTTTGTTTTTTTGTTTTTTTTGTTTTTGTTTTTTTTTTTGTTTTGTTTTTGTTTTAGTTTTAGTTTTTGTTTTTTTTTTTTAAAAATAGTAAAATGAAAATGCAAGTGAGCTTAATGTAAATAGCGTGGTTTAGGAATGTACCTATGAATACTTTGAAAAGTGTGGTTTAAGGATATACCCACAAACCTTGTGGTTTAAGCAGATCCCATGAACGCATGTGGTTTAAGGCGGTCCCACTAACCTTGTGGTTTAAGGCGATCCCACGAACCTTGTGGTTTAAGGCGGTCCCACTAACCGTGTGGTTTAAGGCAGGCCCACTAACCGTGTGGTTTAAGGCGGTCCCACTAACCTTGTGGTTTAAGGCGATCCCACGAACCTTGTGGTTTAAGGCGGTCCCACTAACCGTGTGGTTTAAGGCAGGCCCACTAACCGTGTGGTTTAAGGCGGTCCCACTAACCTTGTGGTTTAAGGCGATCCCACGAACCTTGTGGTTTAAGGCGATCCCACGAACCTTGTGGTTTAAGGCGGTCCCACTAACCTTGTGGTTTAAGGCGGTCCCACAAACCGTGTGGTTTAAGGCAGATCCCACAAACCTTTTGAAATTGCAAGATTTAAAGAGGAACCTGTCATTCGAGAATATTCTGAAATAGGTATTGCACATCAAATAAAATTCATTATGACAAGTATTCTAGTAGCGAAAGCATACTAGAGGAGATCAATTTCAGCACGTGTCATCAGCAACAATATCAAAAGTGTATCGGTGATGAGAAGGCAATGATTGCATAAACAAATCAAATTAATTCCGACCACTTGACAAACTCGCAAAACTGTCATTATGCTCGGGTGATATCATTAATCGTCAAATTCTCTTGGGAGAAAAATCCTTGTTGAAATGACCTTGACTTATGAGAAATGTCTGTTAAGTATGCCAAGCAAGGACCCCTAGTCAGAAAGGGCTTCTCGCATATTCTCAAGAAAATGGCTATTTGATCCCATCTATTCATGTGGGAAATAAATTGATCACTCAATCTCACTCTTCCAGTGTGCAAGGCTTTGAATCATTCGCAATAAGTACACATTGACCAATCTAAGAGGTCTTTTAGAAGGACCGTAGTGCGGGTTTGGTCATGGTTTTAGCAATGGATAAGCATCATTGGCTATGAAATGAATTAATCACGATCAACATCTTCGCCGGGTTTACAAGTCAAGAAACCTTAAGATGAGATAAGACAACCTTGCCCTCACTTCTTCAAGCGGCATCTTCTTTAGAAATCCTAATTTCCACTCGAATTATCCCAATCAAGAGACTTTGGGAATAGGTTGTAATGTTGGTTCGGTGAAAGGCTCAAAAGGCTTAGCTCAAAAGGCTTAGATCTTTTTGTTGATGGAGGATTTGAGAGTTGGTGATTATCATGGCATCATTACCATATCATCCATTTTTTTTTTTTTAAAAGCACTCGACTTTTAAAATTCAAATTGTTTCGATAGTCCTTTGACTAATCATCTTAACATAATGGCTTTTACATTTGCAATGATTTTCTTTTCAATGCAAGCATTTTTTTTTTTTGCCATTTTTGCTTTCATAGAGATATTTCCCTTGATGCAATTGTTTTTCTTCCACTCTCTCTCCCTTTTTTTTATTTTTTTATTTTTTTTTATTTTTTTGGGCATTGGCCTTGCTTTTACCAGGCACACTGCTTTTTCATGCCCCTTAATTTTCACTTGACTTTTGTTCTTTTGAACTTTTTGAGCTCTTGGGACTTTCAAGATGCTTTCCATATTCTCATGTAAACACCAATTGCATTGGTAAATCATGTGCCTTGCCCCCAATGTGGGGAGATAATCACCACTCGGGTTTTAGAAATGAATAGTTAGGCTCAATATGGTTTAAGCAAAGGGTATCGGTGTTTGGGTAGAGAAAAGAATGCTCTTCTTCACTTTGGGATGCTTCGAGCTTCCATAAGAACTCACCTGAAGTTACCACAAAAAGATTTATGCAAGTGAGAGCAAAGAAACCTTTCTCATCTTTCCTCTCCAAATAATATCAACCCAAACCTCCATAATTGCCCCATCGTGGGGTGGTTCTTGACAGGGGTATTTTGTAGAAAATTCTTCACATTAAAAGGCTCAAATGGGCTAACTATTGTCACTGTAGTGTGTATGATAAAGGAAAGAAATGCCTCTTATCATCTTGATCTATGTACCACTTGCGAATGAATTCATTGACCTCAAACGACATGGGTTTTCTTTTCACTCGAATCTCGAGTGCTTAAAGGACATGTTTGGAAATGGGTTGCCTTTCCTCATCCTAAGTGTTTCTCGCTTGGCATAAGTAACATCACCTTTTCATTTTTGTTGAGATCATCTAAGTGGATTAATCTCCACAGAGAACTTTGATTCGAAATGAGTGATCCGTCAAGTGGATGGACAATTTAAAGGTCAAGAAGATTTTTGCAAACTTTGTGGAAAACTTGTTTCTTCATTTTCCATTTTTTGTGCTTGTTTCTAGAAAAACACTAAATGTTCTTTCTTGCAATGAAAATTCTCCATTTGTTTTGCATTTGATTTTGAGAAGAAGGGTATTTACTGTGCCTTAGTAGTCATGCGACCCTACGAAGAACAAAAGGGAATGTGTTAGTACATGAATCCTCGGGATCATAAACCGGAGACGATACAACATTACCCTTGGTCGGTTTCACCATTTGGCGGCAAACAGCAGCATGAACCTATTGTTTTAAGACTTGAAGAGATTCTCGAGGTCTTTGGTCTCATTAGTTCAAACATTTTCCTCATTTTGCAAAAGTAAGAGATGCAAAAAGTTTTTATTTTTTTATTTTTTATTTTATTTTTTTACATGGCAACCTTGTTGCCGTTTCCGAGGATCGAACCCGGACCTCTCGGACCCGTTCATTCATTCCCCATACCACCTGGCCGAAGCGCCGGTAGTGTCCATGGGGCGCTTCTTTTTTTATTTAATTGAACCGGCTCTAGAACTCCACATCTTTTAAACCAAGTTAGGTGAATTTGACATGTGTTACCTCCGTATGCTTGCTTGGTTGATATAGATTATGCTTAAACAATTTCTCGAGTTTGCTCGAATACTAATGTTCCTGCCAAATAGGGGAACTACGTCAAAAGAGTTTAGGGAGGTATGTTGGAAACGATACCAAATTACCCTTCTTCGAGTTTGTGTTTGACAATTCCGGGAATATCTCGAACGTGGACCATCGTCATTTCGTTTTGTCCTTTTTAATTTTCTTCGTTTTACAATCTTTCCACCAAAGCAACTAGATGCACATAACACAAATACATATGCATGTATAGAATGTATGCATGAAATGCATGAAATGCATGATGCAAGTGCTAAGTGACTCGGGAAATGGCTCTACGGCCTTGATTTCATTCATGGAAAGTATTTCTTGACTGCATCAGCGTTTGTGCTTTGGTAACTCGCGGCCGTCCATTTCTACCAGAATTAAAGCCCCACCGGGTAATATCTTCTTAATGACGTAAGGGCCTTCATAATTTGGAGTGAATTTTCCGCGTGGGTCCGGTATGATAGGCAATACCTTCCTCAACACAAGTTCATCCACTTGGAAATGTCTCGGTCGAACTTTGCGATTAAAGGACTTCGCAACTCGCTTCGGTAGCATTGACCATGGCATAGTGCACTAAGTCTCTTCTCATCAATCATATTTAGCTGTTCATATCTGTTGCACCCACTCAGCTTCGAGAGTTTAATCTGCGAGAGAATTCTTAACGAGGGAATTTCCACCTCCACGAGGTAAGGCTGCCTCCACACCATATACAAGTGAGTAAGGCGTTGCCCCGTCGAAGTGCGTATCGAGGTTCGATATGCCAACAACGCATATGGCAATCGTTCGTGCCAATCACGATAATTGTCCGCTATCTTAGACAATATCTTCTTTATGTTTTTGTTAGCTGCCTCCCTTTGCTCCATTCATTTGCGGGCGATAAGGTGACGAGTTCAAATGGCGAATTTGGAATTCATGAAGCAACTCGTCCACAATCTTGTTATTGATTCAAGTCCATTATCGGTAACAATGGCTTACGGTACACCATAACGGGCAATGATGTCACGACGAATGAATTTGGCTACGTTTTTGCGGTGACGTTGACATATGAACTCGCTTCGATCCATTTTGTGAAATAATCAACAGCTACCAAAATGAAGCGATGCCCATTAGAAGCTTTGGGGTTAATTGGCCCGATTATATCAATTCCCCACATGGAAAATGGCCACGGGAGAGACATCAAGTGCGGTTCGTTAGGTGGGGCATTGATGTTGTCTCCATAAACCTCGACACCGTGTGATGTAGCGAACATGCTTGATACGGTCGGTTTTCCATGCTTAACCAAAAATATCCGAGCCTCATGATCTTTTTGCTAAAAGGTGGCCATTCATGTGTGGTCCACATTCTCCTTCGTGTATTTCTTTCATCGGCTGGTTGGCTTCTCTAGCATCGACACATTTCAACAAGACTGAATCAAATGATCTTTTGTAGAGCACACCGCCGTAAAACAAAGAATTTCAGCGCTAACTTCTTGAGATATTTCTTGTCGGCTACCTCACATCCTTGAGGAAATTCTCCAGTTGGAGGTAATTCAAGATGTCATGGTACCATGGCCTTCCGTCTAGCTCGCCTTCAGCGACATACGTAAAGCCGGGTGTTTGAGAATCTCGATCTTTAATGGCTCAATATCCAATCCCTCCATCACATGCAACATTGATGACAATGTGGCCAATGCGTCAAAAATTGATTTTGGGACCTTGGCAAATATTCAAAGGATATTTCCTCGAATTCCTTCGTTAATTTTTCAAGGAATTCATGATACGGGATCAACTTAAGATCGCGTGTTCGCCAGAGACCCTCTGTTTGCCGAATAATAAGTATAGAATCGCCATATACCTGTAAATTCTTAACATTCATGTCAATGGCTAATTGCAAGCCGATGATGCACGCTTCGATTCGAGATATTATTAGTGCAAGGGAACATCAATTTTGCGGCTACGGGATAATGTTGGCAGTTTGGAGAGATCAAAAGCCCCACCCCGAGCCGATAAATTTACAGCCCCGTCGAAGTACATGGTCCATTTATCATTTGATACCGCAAAATACGTTCATCCAAGAAGTCCGCATTTGTGTCGAAAAATTCTGCTTCTCTAGGATTTTCAGCCAACATATCGGCTATGGCTCTCCCTTTGACTCGATTTTGTGCTATGCTTTGTATATCAAATTCGGAAATGAGGACTTGCCATTTGGCCATCTTTCCAACTAAAGTCGGCTTCTCTAGCGGATACTTGATTGGGTCATTCTCTCGTCACAAGCAAAATCTGATGGTGGAGAGTGTATTGCGCGGCGCCGATGCAATACCCAAATCAATGCTACACATGTTTTCCACTTCCAAGTAATTCATCTCGTAGACAGTGAATTTCTTGCTGAGATAATATATCGCGCATTCTTTTTGATCGCTTGGCCTCTTACGGGCAAGCATGGCCCCTAGTGACTCTTTATGGATGGTTAAGTAAAGGACCGGTGGTATTTTGGATCGGTGGTACAACACCGGTGGTTGAAGAAGGTATTGCTTTATCTCTTCAAAGGCTTTTGGCATTCAAAGTGTCCCACTCAATCTTAGTATTCTTCCTCGGGAGTTTGAAGAATGGTTTTGCTGTCTCCGACAATTGAGAAATGCATCTTGCGATATAGTTCAATCTACCCGGAGACTCCGAACTTCCTTGACAAAAGAGAGGAGCTTTGAGGTCACAAATGGCTTTAACTTTCGACGGATCAATTTCAATGCCTCGGCTACTAACCATAAAACCTAATAGCTTCCTGACTTTGCCCCAAATATGCATTTGGTGGGATTAAGTCTCGGCTTAAATTTCCGAGCGGTCAATAACTTCTTTAGGACCCTAATATGATCGTCTCCATGCTTTGATTTGGCAATCATATCATCGACATATACCTCTATTTCCTCATGCATCATGTCATGGAATAAGGTGACCATTGCTCTTTGATATGTGGCTCCGCGTTCTTTAGGCCAAACGGCATCACCTCAGAATAAAAGGTCCCCCATGGTGTAATAAAGGATGTTTTACTCTTATCCTCCTCTTTCATCCTAATCTGGTTGTATCCAGAGAACCCATCCATGAAGGAGAATAGTTCAAATCCTGCGGTGCTATCAGCAAAACATCAATATGCGGTAGCGGGAAATCATCCTTTGGGCTTGCCCGGTTTAAATCCCGATAGTCTATGCAAACTCGACCCGTCCATCCTTCTTCATGACCGGAACGATATTAGCAATCCAATCGGTATAATGGGATACTTCGATGAATTCCACTTTTAATAGCTTCATAACTTCTTCCTCAATCTTCTTAGAAAGTTCTGGTTTTCGTTCTTCGAAGTTTTTGCTTTTGGTGGCATATTTGGGTCGGTTGGCGAGTGTGCTCCACGATTTCGGGTCTAGTCCCGGCATATCCGCGTAGGACCATGCGAATATATCTTGATATTCCTTTAAGAAGTCAACCATTCTTTTTGCCTCGATCTACGAAAGGCCCGCCCCAATCTTGGTTTCCTTAACATTTTCTACGTGTCGCCAAGATTTCTGAATGTATTTGCTCGGCTGTCAAGGGTTTAGATTCTTCATGACGAATCCAATCTCTTTCGACGTCTTTCGGATATCATTATCCTCGTCGGATTCGAAGAGATTTTCATCGTGCAATTCCGAGTCACATACACATGTATCATGATTATGCCGAATGACATGCCCGAGATGCAAATGAGGGGGGTCAATTAAAATCACTTAACGAATGCCATGCATGATGCACATTCAAAAACTCTTTTGAATAACTATTTGAAAAGAATACGAGTTAGGAGATTGCCCTCATATCCTGAGACATCTTTTCCAAAAACTTTGAAAACTAGGAGTCATGAGGAAGTCCAAGCCTCAAAGCATCATCATAGGATTGGTGGAATACTTCCTTACGCCCTTAATAAAACATGGATGCATTGGTATTAACATGATAAGGCCGTTTTTTACAAGGTTCATGATCTTGGACCACGGCTCACACCCAATACCTTGATTACATACGAAAATAACAAAAGTAGCTAAACAACACTTCCCATGTAAGGAATACATAAAGGAAATGACATAAAACTAAACAGGGGATAGGTAAGTAGCATCCCTACTCCGAAAAGCCGGAAGAAGCTCGGAAAGGCTCGCCTTGTCATCATCAAAGGTGGCACATATAGTTGGCACCAAATAGGTCTGCTATGTCCAAGATTGCTCCCTCCTCTTCTTGAAGCAGCTCGGATGACTTGATAAAGGTCTTCTCCAAAGGGTGGATAAAGATCCTTTAGTGATGGGAGGAGCAAGCCTGGCGACTTCAGTATTGCATTAGTGCAACTTCCATATTCATTTCGTCCCCAACGGCTAGTTTGGCCCATGTGTCCGCCACGCATACTTCGGCCTCTCGTATCCCGAGATTGGATGCGCATCGACAGGTACCCTGCCAACCGTGCTTTCACCGTGAACGAGATTGAGCTGAACTTCATGTTCGACACGCTCTACACTAAAGCGCCCATTCTGTACACGAAATGCGGCATCATAGGCTGCTCTATCGGTTTCTTCTGCTTGGTGTCTGCCTTGTGTAGATTCGCCGTGATCTTCAAGGGTGCCTTCTTGATCGATATGTACATCGCCTACACCTATGCGTTACTGATGGCGGTCACATGTCTCGAGCTTTATCAGATCACAACGTTGGCATTTTCGGATTGGGCAGTGGTGGAGATGAGTAGGAACCTTGGGATGCCGCTCTTCTCAAGGCTCTTCTCAAGGCTCATCCCGTTTCTGGCTAATCGGTGCATGAGGAAGAAAAGATGGTCGAGGTCGATAGGGCAGATCGATTTGTTAAAACACTGCCTCTCATACCAAGAAAGGCGAAATCCAGTCCGCGTGGTACTTAATTGGTTTGGTAAGTGGATGGCCGTCCGCGCAGTACTTGATTGGTTTGGCAAGCGGGAGATTTTCAGTTGGTATTGGTTACAGTCCCGCCAGCCCATGCCCTTGCACCTCAGGGCGCTGATACTACAAAAGATGGCAGAGCTAGAGGAGAAAAAGAAATTCCCGGCGCTTCAAGCAAAGAGGCAAGTGGACGCTCGAGATTCACGGCATCCAAGAGAAACAAGGACTGAGGAGTAGCATCGAGGCAATATTTGCTAAGAGCATCATAATCTGGCACATTGCAACGAAAATCCTGCAGTCATTGGAAATCGAAAAATCCAATGCTTGTGGAGGAAGTAAATTCCTATCAGAGTACATGATGTATCTCCTCGCTGAGCATCCTCACATGCTGTCCCTCCCCACCGCCGTCATGACTCTGGAGGACGCTTGTTGCACGCTGAAGCCTTTCTTGAGGTACCGAGACTATAAAGAAGCAATTAGCGTACTGTCGTCGCCGGATGGTGATGTCCCACACCCTGTCATACCAAGCGAGGAGACGTGGGACGTGTTGTCAGAGGTGCAGAAGCTTGTGACCGACCTGAGGACGATGGACAACAAGTGGGAGCTCATCAGCAGCATTTGGGTGGAGATGTTGTGTCATGCAGCAGACAAGTGTCATGTGTCTCGCCATGCCAAGCAACTGAGAAGAGGAGGTGCGCTCATCACTCATGTGTGGCTCCTCTTGGCCCACAAGACCGACAAGTTCCCTTTTGAAAATCCTAAACGCTGCCTCGATATCCCCGAAATCTCCCTCCGAGGAAAAAGGTTCTTCTAGTTGCTTCCAGAGGATTTTGAGGAAGAGAGATGCCAAAACTTTATATGACAGAACTAAATGATGTGGCACCCTCGTTGGAAGAGAGATGCTAAAACTTTAAGCCACAGTCGGCCGCATCATATAGTATTCGAGTAGGTCTTGAGCTCAAATATTTATAGAACCCTTCATTTGCATCTTAATTATATATTTTTCATGCTCTAGTATTTGAGAAAAGTCTAATCTACAAATGGGGTAAAACATTAGAGTACTTAAATATTAAATCATGTTTTTATTTACTAATTTAAACTTTTAGAACATGTGACATTAACCCAACAAAATTATACAAACACTCAAGGTGACCTGCAAGGTAGTGTTTTGGTACCCATTTAGCATTTCTCTTTTGAATGATATGCTCGCATCCGTCTTTGTAATCAGTTTATGTTGAAACCATATGCTGTTGATCCTGCAATCAATTTATGTTGTTTGTAAAAGACTTGATTTTGAAATTATTTCACGATATCTTTTCCTCTTATATCTTTACTTATATAAGCAGCTTATGCATGTACATTTGTAACGTGTGATTATCTATTTACTTTCCTATATTATTTCTCACAAAATCGTTGAAGTTGATGAAATCATCCGAACGTACTTGATCACCTAATATAGTGGATGAAACACTAGGAAAAGAATAAACTTCTCCTCTTTATACTTTCACAGCTTTTCCGATTAAGTCCTTTTACCATTTAATTTGTCTAATCAAATTGACCAAATATCACAAATTTTCTAGTTTATCTAAACATCCCGCTCCAAATCCGTCAAAAGCCAAAATAGATGTGTCCTTTAAACTGCCCTGCAAATGATGATGTTTTTGTCAAAGGTCATAGTTCTTGGTTTTATCGAAAAGTCAACCTTTGACTAATGCGTGAAATTTCTCCTTAATCTATATGCAATGATGGAATGGTGACAACGCCCATATGCATTGTTATGATATTTTCGTTTTCAATAAAGGGTCGACTTTCTTAAACTGACCTAAAAGTCAATCGAAGATTCAAAATTTTGACTTATTCATGAAGTGGCACCTAAATGCTAATGAAATGGAGTGAACCTAACTTATTTATCTAAATAGGACGAATGAATGTGGCATTTGGCTATTTTTGGTTTAACATCAAGCCCTATTGCTATCAAAGATCTCAATGTGGCATTTGGCTATTGCAACACGGTCACCCCATTCTTTGCTGCTGTCTCTTACAGATTAATTAACATACGAACATGTGCCAAGTTTCATGGTACACACAACACTAGTTGTTTTGTTGCAGAAAGAAGTCTTTCAGCAAGAAATGGGATGACCATGCTGCTGTCTTCCGCCTCCAAACTGGTGGACAAAGGCGCAGATTTCGACAGCGTCCTCTAATCCCAATTGCAAGTTACAACGAAATATATAATGAATTTGAAGTGTTGCTACTACTAAGTTATGTCTTGAGAAGTTACCAATCAAGTAGCGATGACTTCTAAGTTGCTATTCCATTCTCAAGAAGTTGATCCCAGGTGGTCGGTACTTACTGAAAGAGGGGTTTGATTGCTAGTAATGCGATTGCCTTCGTAGAGGAATTGCAGGGTTTGCAAATCTAGTTGCCGCCTTTCATAGTAGGTGTCGAACATCTTAGATAGCCTCGCATTCTTGTTGATGTTGAAGTAAAGCACGCAATTGTCCTGCAAATGGCCAATATGGCCAATAAAGCATCAACGCAGCGGGACAAATAGCCAATATGGCATCTCACCAGGTGTTTTAAAACACAAAGTCTCCACTTTGAACTCTTTCTTTTCCATTTTAAGGCATTCTGAGTTTTTGCAAAAGGATGCCACATTGATGGAAACCTTGCAAAGTCTATGCCCTCATCCTCTATCACTCCTAAATTTTGTGTTTAAACAGCTCTAACTGAACAAAACAATTGTATGATCTGCCACGTGTCCTGGCTAGTCAGAGCAAGAACTGAAACTCCACCATCATTTGCAATAAAAATGGGATCTTTAGCTGAGCTAACGTGAAGAAGCAAAACAACAAACAGATCCAGACGTAAACAAGACACACAAGTGCCTAGAAAGTGAAACCTTTGATGAAATCGAGCTAACCCACTGAAGAAATTAAAGCAACATCATCGCACCATCACAGCCCTGTGCATATATTAAAGATACACAAACCAGAAAGAAAAAGACACTTGAACAGAAGAGAGTATAGAAGAAGTCATACCTGGCCCCTCACCCGGACTTCTACTCTTTCGGCTCGAATGCCGGTACCGGAAGCTGCATAAGCTGCCATTTTCGTGAGGCGACAGTGCAGGCGAGGGAGATAAAGAGAGGAGAATATGGACAGAGAGACTTTGAATGAGAAGAATATGGACAGAGAGAGACTTTGAATGAGGAGATCGAAAATGGGTAGCAGGGGCAAAAAGGCGAGACTTTGAATGAGTAGCAGCAGGCTAATAGCTTGCAGGGGCAATAAAGGCCGGGGCAGTAAAGGTGAGAGGAGAATATGGACAGAGAGAGTCTGAGGAGATCAAAAATGGGCAGCAGGCTAGCAGCTTCCAGGGGCAATAAAGGCGGAGTTCGACGAGAGAGATGCGGAAGTAAATATCATTGATTAAGCAGAGATTATCACGGTTCACCGAATGGATGTTCGCAGAAGGCGAAAGCACTGAGGAGTTTGCCAAGACGTGATAACTGGACTTTGACCACGACTGTCAGTCCTTTTCGCATGGGATGGACACCAGACCGTCTTTACCATGCACTTTTGTTATTACTGTAGGGATTGCAAAATGGGACAAAGGTCCATATTTTAACAAACATCTAATGAACTGGGTAGAAAAGACCCCAGTGAGGAAAAAAAAAAGCAAAATAAACTAATAATGATGATGATGATGATGATAATAATAATAATAATAATAATAATAATAATAATAATAATAAATGTAAATATGCACTTTTTTAATTACCGTGGGGATTGCAAAGTGGGTCAATGATCCATATTTTAACAAACATTTAATGGACCGGGTAGAAAAGACTCCAGTGAGAAAAAAAGGAAAAATAAACTAATAATAATAATAATATAAAAGAAAATGTAAACATGGTTGAAGCAAGAGATGGTGAATGAAAATAATAATAAAAGAAAATGTAAACACGACCGAAGCAAGAGATGGTGAATGAAAATCATAAAGTACAGAGATAGGGAGCTGGGATTCTTCCTAGTAAAAGGAATTGGAACCAGACCGGCAAAAATCATAAGTCCCTGATCACCACTTCTTGAGCCCGGCAAAATCACAACCAGTAAAAGAATTGGAACCAGACCATGATCATCTCCAAAAGATTAAAAAAAGAAAAACTGAAGAACAAATTTCAATCAAAACTGATAATTGCCCAAAAAAAAAAAGATGTGATCAGAGACTACAAACAGTTCATCATCTCAACCAAAAGAAAACAAAATGGCGAAGCAGATCCTCAGTCCTCCAAAAAGCAAAAACGCCTTGTTTTATGAAAAAAACTGACCAGTGTCACCATTTATCGCCCTTAGACAACATCCTCAGACAAACAGTTCGCTCCAAGGGAAAAGAATCCACTGCGAATTCACCAAATAACAATCAATCGTTTCATAAATCCGTACACAATCAAAGGAGGAGCTAAACCAGACAATTCCCATAAGGAAAATCCTCAGACGAACACGTATGTGAATAAAGAGGAAAAAGGACACTGCCAATCCACCGACTAACAAAAATTTCAGAATGAGCCGTGGAAAAGAATAACCCAAAAGATTGACCGGTCGAGGAATCGATAGATGATCGAAGGACGAGCTTAAATCAAATAATTCCGATGACCATCGGCAAGAAGCCAAGCGCAAATCAGACCAAGAAACCAATCAGACGCATCGACCAATCGATCAGAAACAGAGAAGAAAGAAGGGACCATCTTCTCCGAAGAGGATTTTGCAGAGGCCCGTCACGCAAGAGAGAACGTACAAGAGAGAGACTGACCAGCTCGGTGGAATTGCAGTTCGTATGAGGAGCATAGGAAGGACGACGATTGGGTTATAATAGGAAGGAGACCTTGTAACGGTCGCCTTTTTGTTCTTTTTTGGTCGAAGTAACGGTCGCCTTTTTTACAAGGGGTATTTTGAATTTTTTGAGCTCGAAATACAAATCATATATTTCCGAAATATTGTTTCTGTCAGCTATATATACAATATGTTGTTATATTATACTCATTTCTCTCACTTTATTGTATTAGGGAAATTAATATTAGATTATATTTTTAATTGACATTACTTTTTCATGTGAAATTAGTTGCCTCATTCTGAATAGACTTTTAGATAATTTTATATTGTTATATAGTTGAAATTAAATCATTAGAAATAATTTTGATTTTTATGTTATTATAACAAAAATTTATTGGTTCTCGATATTATAATATGCTTCGAATTAAGATAAGTAACAATTATGTCATTATAACAAGAATTTATTGGTTTCGATATTATAATATCCTTTACAGAGTTGAGCCATGTTATTATAACAATTGTACTTGTGAATTGATGTTATAAAATTTAGCATTTCTCTTTTGAAATTTGGGTTTGAGATAGAGCTCGACTCAAGTTTCAAAACCAATCAAATCTGGTTGACTCAAATTGGATAACAACGTAATCTAGTCAAGCCCCTGCCATCTTGGTGCTGTGGTAAAAATAATAATAGTAATTATATTTATAATGGCTGATCTTGGTGTTGTGGTAAAAATACTTATATTTATCACATTAATTATTTTTATAATGGCTGATCTTGGTGCTGTGGTGAACATTTTAATAGTAGTTTTTGTAAAGAATTATTGCTAAAGATAATTGTAGAATTTAAAAGAATAATTAATGTTTTCATACGAAACTTTTAACTTATTAATCATACCAGCCAAAAGTTACTTGCGTGGCCCGTGAAGCCACCATAGATCTTAATGATTATTCCCCGTCTGGCCAACGTTCCCATTTAGTCCTAGCCATGCAGAGCTGCTTTAATCATTCATCTGATGCTCAATGGATAGTCTCAAACAAACTAGAGGACGACAAACTAGTGGTGATTCTCTCGAGTCATCTGTTATTTCACCGGTGCATCAGTATGGTATCAAATGAGAAAATTTTGGCATTAGCGTTACTTTCGGATCTGACATTGTTTCATTTGCAAGTAGAACAGTAAGTGAGTAGAGATCCAACTTTAAGGCTGCATTTTGCGATTATGATAAAATTCAAAATAGGATAAAAATTATCCTATCATGCGTTTAGTACCTACTCAAGATAAGATAAAGTCATATATAAATGAAATATAGACCGGATAAAATTATCCCATGAAGGAGGTGGAATAAAGGTAGATAAGATTTATAATATTCATAATAAAAAAAAAAATCTCAAATAAATTTCTTAAATTAACAAATTAAAATTATATTTCAATATAAATAATATTGAAATTCTAATATAAGAAAATCAAAATAATAAAAAATAAATTATATTTTTAATTTAATCTTATTTTTATTTATATATACAAATTTAATTCTATCTTATAATATAAATTCAATATAAATCTATATTTATTACATATTTTAGGTGTTATATTATTTTAGGTATATTAGTACAATTTTCTATTCATTAACAATTTATTAGAGAATGATGGAATGGGAAGAAAGAACTAAAAAAAAAGAAATTAATGAAAAAGATGAAAATAAATTAAAAAAAAAAAAAAAAAAAAAAGTAGACAAGAGTGTTGTGAGAGATTTTTATTATCTCCATTTATGAAATTTTTTTTATTCATAGGAGCTTATACTAAACAATATATATATATGGATAATTTGACTTTATTATTGCAATCACCAAATAGTAAATAGGATATAACAAAATTCATTGCACTTCATATCATATTCTAGACAGTCTTATCCTGGTTAAAAATCCGAACAACCAAATGTAAAGTCATCTCTTGTGTACTTTATGCTGCTTCGCTATTTTGAGGGTTGACCTTAATAATTCTCAATATCCTATTTTCTTTTGCAGGGCTACCTTAACACAGAGTACTTCTTGATACACAAGTTAACCGAAAAGAGCGATACTTACAGCCTTAAAATTGTATTTTTGGAGCTGTTGACAGGGATGCCGCCCATATCTCATGGCAGAAACATTGTCAGGGAGGTACTTGTTCTTTCGCTTCCCATTAAATCCTAGGGGAATGGTCACATAAACCCGGCCGGAGAATAATTCCTATATTCTCCTGACTCATGCATGCAGCAATCCAGGGCAGTGTCAATATGATTATCTTTCCAACTCAGCGAAGTGCTGAAATCTATGTCAAGAGAACATAGGATGCTACCACTTGTTTTCCATTACTCAGAGAGTGGCCTCAAATTTGATTCCATTGCATTTCTTGTCATAGTATCAGAATTTTTAGATGAAGCGTAACTTTTGCGTCATGATGTTGTCCCACTGTTGGCACTCTCTCACTGTGAACTTTTATATTGTTTATCGCATTGGCAGGCGCTACAAGCTTGTCAATCTGGATCGATTTTCTCCATCATAGATCGAAGCATGGGCCCATATCCTTCTGAATGTATCAAGAAGTTGATGGCGTTGGCCCTCAAGTGTTGCGAAGATCGGACCAATTCGCGACCAACATTGTTGGAGGTGGTACGAGAATTGGAGAACATATCTTCCATGCTACCGGAAACCGACACTATCACCACGGAATCAGAACATTCCAGCTCAGGAATCGAGGATTCTGCCCTACAGCCTCTTTACCCAAGGAGAAGTCCACACACACCCACTGAGTTGGTCGGAAGTGACCTTGTAAGTGGAGTGATAACCACAATCACGCCCCGTTAATGCACCACTTCGCTTTAACTAGGATCGGTGGCATCATATAATATATCTTTGGGAACCCCCGAGAGCATTTTTCAATGCATGAAGAAACTTGGTGAATCGACCTTGTACTGTGTGGTGTGGTGTCTTTCCTTTTCGGTTCTGTGGTTAAGACCTCGAGTTGGATTGAAGAACTTCGACATGTTGGGCGTTTCTGAAAGTATCTAATAATTCGTGGGTGGTGTAAGTCCGAGAGTTGGACTCTACAAGATCTTTTTCTCTTGTGAATGCTTTAAGATCGTACCCAGAAGATGGTTCAGGTATGAGCATATATGCAAGGAATTGTCATGTACATCATGAGCTTTCATAGATCGGTTATGTTCACGAGATATTCGTTCAGCTTAATCTTTTGTTAGAAATACTTGTTGGTTGTCACCTCAAGATAATGTCCAATGGCCTGATGGAGCAACTCGTGAACAACCAGAGTCCTGTTAGAAATAGTAAAAAAATACACCGAAACCGGACTGCAAACCTGAGCCTGTTTTTGTTCTTTTCGATTAAACTTCAATTTGGGCTTGTGGTGCGCGTCTGGATCTTGGGTTGGTCGAGGATGAGTTCGACAAAAAAGCGAAATGCTTCGTGTAGAATCAAAGAAAACTAGTCTCATGTTTTAGGCTCTTTTTATTTTATAAAAAATAAATTATTTGAAAAATATTTTCTAAATATAATCTCTGTATCGCTTAAAATAATTAGTCAATGAAAATTTTTTTTTTTTATTATCAACAACAATTTATGTCTAAACATTTTTATGGATGATGAAATATTTCTTTTTTATTTTTATAGGCAATCATTTTTAAGAAAATATTTTTCAAATAATTTATTTTCCATGAAATAAATGAACAAGATTAGCTTCTTCTTCTTCTTCATCTTCTTTTTTTTTTAAATCACTCTTTTATGTCAATGTACAAAGTTCATTTCATAAGGATATACATGAGTAAGAAATCTCGAACTAGCTTCGATTCTAGTCTATTGCATTTGGGTCTAGGGAATTTACCTTTATTAAGCTTTTCTTACCGTGACTTGGAAGTGATATCAAGAATTTGATGTTTGGACTTAGCATAATAGGTTAGAGAAATTTGTAAGAAAATATCACGATTATATAAAGAAAGACTTAATTGCACAAATTTACATTAGTTTTAGAATGAAAATTTTAAGACTAAGTTGTACTTCATAGATTTTTTTTGTGACGCCAACGTATTTCTTCTTTTTCATATAAACCAAACTCATCATCCAACTCTTCTTTCTTTTTATCTTTTGATGCCTAATGGAGAAATTGAATTTCAAAACCATAGGTATTATACGTTTGTTTAACAAAGAATCAATTATTTGAAAATATTTTTTCTAATTGATAAATTTAAGGTATTATTAAAAGGGTAAATAAAAATTGTTAGAAGTTAAGAAAGGTGTTTCTTCTTCAAGAATACAAGAAGTTGGTAAATTTCAAAGGACTTCTATTGCACACACGGCCAGTGTACTAAATAAGTTCCACGAGCGGCTTAATCCGCCATTGATCTCATTGATTGTAACTACCCACTTTCTTTCATCAACAACCAAATCAATGGTGCAAAAAACTTCCGGGCATGGGGATCAAGAAAGTCGTCGTTTTTGTTTGGATTTGTGCATTCAGAGTCATCCTTCTCGAGTCCCGTCGCGAGACGTAGCCAACTTGAATAGGTCTCTAGTTTAAAATAGCATCTCATGCAAGTCTTGAGTCCCCTTATGAAATTGACAGGAGTTGGAAAATGGAGAAATGTAACGACCAAGTCCAACGAGAGCAAGGAGTGGTCATAAGAGCAAGGAGTGGTCATCAAGGCAAGATTTGGATAATGAGTGGCTCCTGGCAAACTTCTAAAATGGATGATGGGGCATAAATGAACAGAACTATTCACCGAACAGAAGAAAAGTGATGCTGAGATATATATATGAAAATTAGAATTAACTTATAGAGACGTCTGTTAAAGTAATAGCAATACTTAGCTTTAGAAATCCAAAGTTGGGCGTGCTTAGGGAGGAGCATAGGTGCTCGCTTGTATGTACTATAAGGCTTGGGTAAGAATTATTGTGGCTCACATGACATTATTAGTTGATGGTTTAATAATTATTTAAATATTATAAAAGAAATATTGCCTATGAGAAGTCGTAATTCTCATGAAATGAAAAAGTGTAATTCTTATAAGCAAGCAATGGTTCTTATGAAAAGGTATGAAAATAAAATGTGCTTTGATGGAAGACACTTATTGATAACATGTATAAATAAAATCCGGTCTTCTCTCTGCCCAAAACAACGAATGTTATATTCCATCCTCCATCAAATAAAATATGCTAAAGAAAAGTGGGTCAAGGGAGAGAAATTGGATTTCTCCATCTCCTTTATTTTCTATAACAATCATGCTATGGATAAAAGATCAAAGATTCCCTATTTTTGAATTTCTGCGTAAAGAATTACATTATCACTTACAGCTTGGTATAAGATGGGTTAAAGCAAATAATATCTCAAGTAAGTCGTCCTTAAATCCAAGGCGTTATGGAAACAAACCTCCATGTTCATTAGACATTTAGAGTTCTTATGCAAGCCGACAATTTATACCAGATTCGTGGAAAAACATCAGATCCTCAGCAACGATATGTATCTAGAAGCCTTGACTTCATCTGATTATAGTGCAAGATATTAATGATCCGATGATACCATGTTTGGCATCCCGACACCACATGAAGCCATGGATGCAGTCATTTCTGTCGGCCGCTTGACTTATTTGATCCCAAAGATGTCATGGAATGATCCAAGCCTTTCAATTTAGCTGGCTCGAAAGCCAATAGGTACAAAGGCACTTCATAATATCTAAAAGCGTTTTGCCGTTTACGGCGTCATCAGCGGACCATAGATTTTAATAATAAAAGAAGAGAGCCAATGATATATTCCGCAATTAGGGGGGCCATTACTCATTCGTTATCATACGGTCATCCGCTTGACTCAATTAACTTTTTTTTTCTGAAGATAGCACGCGGGTTGTCTCGGTCGTGCGCATAAAATAAGATTCACGATGACGGACGCACTAAGGCGATAGAATATGGGACTCATTTGACAATGAGAATATAAGGATGTTATAATATCCCACATCATTATCCATGGAATATCTTTTAAAACTTCTCTTTTATAATTTTTAGTGTTTTAAATTTGTAGAGTTGAATATTCTCGCAATCACCTCGGAAAAGTCTTTGCACATGCCAATCAAGAGTAAAGTCATGCCAGTCTCAAATCATTGAAGTCACTTTCTCTCAGCATTCAACTTCTCGTGTAGGTTTTTAGCAAAAAAAAACAAAACTTCTCGTATAGGATAAAACCATCTGCCTCTTGGGGAATAAATTTGGAGAAAATTAAAGAATAAAATCCAAATACATTTCATCTAACTTAAGGCCGTGATATAATCGTTTATTAACAGAGTAGGAAACCATTTTGGGGTCTCTATTTGCCAGGGAGATTTTTATTTTTATTTTTTTACTGATTTCAATATTTGCTAATAACCATATCGGTGTCTTATACTGAATTTTTTTAAAAAAACGAATTTATATATTAAGCGTACGGCATAGATTTAATTCTCAATAAAAGTGTTCACGGACACTAATTTAATCTTAAACTTTTCAATTTGGTTAGTGCGGTTATAAACTTTTTAACGATTTTTCAATATAGTCCATGCACTCAAATTTGATCGAAAATCATTGGCATGGTAATCCAATTAGCACTGTCTAAATAGGTCATAAGTTGTTAAATTGGAGTTACTATCTTTTCTCTTTACATTTCACACTTGATAGCGAAACATGATAATCTCAGTCCGAATTGTTTGTAACCCACTATAGTATTGCTTGACCAACTAGTTGGGTTCTCAAAAGCAACTTGAGAGAGATCTTATCCTAAGTACCCCAAGACATCAGATCAATGGCCGCAACCTCCGTATGTTGCAAAGCAAGGAAGAGATTCAAGTCATCAACGATGGCGGATTGGTGATGGGCGACGATAAGTGCTCAAGCGCAATGTCCATTTATTTCATGTAAAATAAATAATTTAAAAAATATTTTCTTAAAAATGATCGCTTATATTATTTGAAATAATTAGCTTATAAAAATATTTTTATCATCCACGAAAATATGATTGATGATAAGAATATTTTTTGTTTATTTATTTTTATAATTGATATAAGTGACCATGTTTAAGAAAAACATTATTCAAATTATTCATTTTTCGCAAAATAAAAAAAGAATTTTTTTTTTTAATTAGAGTTGTGGGAAAACTTACTCAACACGTTAAGGCAATAGGAAATGAAACTCATTTGATAACGAGAAGACAAGGTTGTTATAATATTTCACATCATTATCCATGTAATTTATATTAACTTATCTACATGCTGTGTTTCTATATTTAATGGCTTAAATTTTTAGGGGTCAGACTATTCTCGCAAGCACAAAGTCTTCATCTCTGAGCAAGAGTAACGTCAAGCCTGTCCCAAATCATTAACGTCGCTTTGTCTGAATATTCGACTTCTCGTCTTCTCGTATAATATATAAAACAATCTGCTTCTTAGGGAATGAATTGGAGAAATTTGAAGAATTAAAATACAATTACATTTTATCTAACTTGAGGCCGTGATATAATTGTCTATTAATTGAATAGGAAACCATTTTGGGATCTCTAGTTGCTAGGGAGATATATATTTTGACTGATTCCAATATTTGCAAATAACCATATGGGTTATCTTGTACAGGAGTTAAAAAAAAAAAAAAAAAAAAAAAAGGAAAAACAAATTCATACATTAAGCTCACAACACAAATTCAATTCTCAGAAAAATTATTCAAAGAGTTCTAAACATATTTGGCAACCACCAATTCAGTTCTAAATTTTATAATTTGACCAATGAAATTCTAAACCTTTTAATAATTTTCCAATTTAGTTCATCTAGCCAATTTTAGTAAAAAATCGCTATCGTGCAGGTCCAGTTAGCACCGGCCACCTTCGCTATATGGCTAGGGTGCCACAGTCATCACTAGTGACCTGGCAATCGACAAAGGTAAATAGGAAAACAATAAAGAGAAAAGAGAAAAGAAAAGGGAAAAGATGGGATAAGTGTCATAAAGTTCCTAAACTTACTATAATTTTATCAATTCAATTCTAAACATTTTAATTGCGTCAATTGAGTTAAAAACATTTTCACGTTTTGCCAATTAAGTCCATTTAATCAATTTTAGTCAGAAATCACTAACGTAGATGCCGGTCGACATTGACATGGATAAATTTAAAAATATTTTAATAATTTTCAAATTATTTATTTATTATTTTTCCTTCTTCTTTTTTGGTAAAGATTATTTTTCCTTTTTTTCCTTTCTTGTTTTTCTCTTTTTTTCCCTTTTGCTCTTTTTCCCTCCATGGGCCATTGCTAGACCTCGTCAATGGTTGGTAGAGGTTGCCAATCGCCTAAGACCAACATCCCAGTAGAGGGAAAAAGGGCAAAAGAAAAATGAGAAAATAGAAAAGAGAAAGGAAAAATAATAATAACTTCGAAAAATATTAAAGTGTTATTAAAAATTATCCATGTTGGCAGTGACCATGCCACATAGGACTATTGGTATCCAAATTAGAGATTTCCGATCAAAATTGACTTAACTGACTTAATTGGCAAAACGTGAAAAGGTTTAGAACTTTCATTGGTATAATTAAAACGTTTAGAGCTAAATTAACAAAAATGCAATAGGCTTAAGACTTTTTGGACAAATTTCTTGATGAAGCCTAGATCTAGCAAGGGTTTGCAGTCATCACCGGTGACTCGGTGACTGGAGAAGGGAAATAGGAAGACAATAAAGAAAAAAGAGAAAAAAATGAAAAAAAAATCATTAAATCATTAAAAAAAATTACAAATTACAAAACTCATGCACGTTAGCGCCAAGCATATCACATGAAATGGTTGGCAGATCATTATGTTAAAATTTGTGGTAATTTAAAGAGATTTTAGAGTTTTCATTTAGACGGCATATATTTTACAAATCATTCACATGACACTTAAGTCGCCAGTGAGGTTCGTGTCTAGAATCGTGACACAATGTATCCAATATGATCTTTGCCGAATTAGTTTAAGGACATACAAATCAGTCATAAGTTGTTATCTAAAGCTGATCAAGTGACTATCTTTTCTCCTCACACATCTCATTTACCTCTATAACTTGACCAAATAATTGGGTTATCATAATCAAATCTAGAGAGATAAGAGAGAGATTTTAGTGCAGTTTATGATTTATTCAGTTGAAATTGTTAGTAAGAGTATTGAAGTATACTTGGACTAATTGCTAATTTAAATTTGAGATTTACTAAATTAAGTTAATCATTACTTTAAATATATTATTCCAACACTTTCACTTTCTCTTAGTAGGAATGTTTACTTGGACTTAATGAAAGTCCAGTTAAATGGGAAGTATAAATGGGATGTAAGTGCTTCAGCACTTTCTACTTAGATCATAGGTTTCGATTTGTACATATGTATGATCCCTTCCCATCTCTGATTGATTCTACCAGTGACGAAATGACGCATTTGAAGTAGAGTTTTCGGACCAAAAAAAAAAAAAGTAGAGTTTCAAATTATTATCACTAAAATCCAGCACAATCTCATATCGATTGTTATGTTCTCATATTTCCATGAAGAACAAACTTTAAGACAAGGGAATGTGTGCTGATTTTGTCGTGACATGCGTAATAAATATCTGATATTTCCTCGTTTAAGTATTCTTCAACGGTGTTTTGATTAGAATGATGCTTTGTTAAGTAACTCCTCCGGTATTTAATCACAATCAAACAAGAGATTTGTACAAATATACCATCCGAATCCAAGGAGCTTATATACATGGCATCCGAGTAAAGAATCCCTACCATGCATAGTGTCATAATTTTCTAGATTAATGCAATGAAAAATCCCAAACTGGTATAAATATGTCATATTTACCCTAAACTAAACCATAAATCGGTATACTTGTGACGAATTTAACCTATGTTAATTTCCGGTAAATTTTACTATCAAATTGTTAAGTTAGATGGCACTTGATAATTAATGAGTTTACTAATTTAGGGTTTTACCCTCCATTGTCGCAAGTATACCAGTTTGTGATATTTGTGATATTAATCCAATTTAACAAAGACTAATGGAGAGTTAATTTATTACAAATATTCTAGTTTGGGGTGAAGAGTAAATTTATCATAAATATTCCAATTTGGGACTTTTGGTGGTCAAGAAATTAATTTGGAATAAATTTATCATGATTATATCATTTTGGAGTATATTAATCCTAATTTTCTATAGGGAATATGGTAACACTTCAATGAAAAGAATTAGTAGAAAATAGTACTTCAAAAAGCAAAAAAAAAAAAAAAAAAAAAAATTGTTCTAATCCATTCAAGGAGCTTGGTGTATAAATTACTTTCTCAATATTTTTCTGTACTAAGGTCTTGAATATGACCTTAAATTTCTTCGTATGAAATTTATGACGTAAAATTCGGGGTATATTCCCCCAAGGAAGGGGAAGAAAGAAATATTCTTCATAATTAGAATGGAGGTTTGCGAGTACCGATATATTAAAATAAAAAATGCAATCATGTCCTCCCTTTATTAGCAAGTGGGGTGGCACTCAATAGACCTGAGTTGTGGACCATGACTGCGACTGAGGATCCATGAACTGTCCCGATTGGATAGTACTCCAAAGACAAAAAAAATTGTTATAGCCCTTCCAAGGAGCTTGGCATAGGAATTACTTCCTCAGCATCTTTTCAGTATTACCTATCCGGAAGCACAAAAGGCGAGCTTCTATGGCGGGGGGAATGTCCTGTCTTTACCGTTTGTCGCACGTTCATGTCCTCGGACAAAAGCCTCCACATCCATCAAGAAATCTCAATGGCGACCCTATAATGGATTAGACAAATTTACCCTCTATTAATTTTTATTAAATTTTACCATCAACTTATTAAATTGGATGATACTTAATAATTGATAAGATATAATAGTTTAGAGTTTTGCCCTTCATTTATTATAGTTATACCAATTTATGATTTTTCATTATATTAATCCATTTTAACGGAAATTAACCGAAAGTAAATTTGTCACAGATATACAAATTTGGAATTTTTACTAATTAAATTTGTCACAATTATATCATTTTGGAATTTTTTTTATGATATTAATCTTAATTCTCTATAACACATAAACAAAAAGAATTAGTGAAAACTAGTACTCCAAAAAGGGAAAAAAATGTTCTAATCCATTCAAGGAGCTTGGTGTATAAATTACTTTCTCAATATTTTTATGTACTAAGATCCTAAGTATGACCTTAAATTGCTTCGTATGTACTTTATGATGTAAAATTCAGGGTATTCCCCAAGGAAGGGAAAGAAAGAACAATTCTTCATAATTAGAGTCGAGGTTTGCGAGTACCGGTATGTTAAAATAAAAAATACAATCATGTCAGCCCGTTATTAGCAAGCGGGGTGGCACTCAATAGACCTGCATTGTGGACCTTGACCGCGACTGAGGATCCACGAACTGTCCCGATTGGATAGCACTCCAAAGACAAAAAGAATTGTTATAGCCCTTCCAAGGAGCTTGGCGTAGGAATTACTTCCTCAGCATCTTTTCAGTATTACCTGTCCGGAAGCACAAAAAGCGAGCTTCTATGGCGAGGGGAATGTCCTGTCTTTACCGTTTGTCGCACGTTCATGTCCACGGACAAAAGCTTCGACATCCATCAAGAAATCTCAATGGTGACCTTACAATGGATTAGACAAATTTGCCCTCTATTAATTTTTATTAAATTTTACCATCAACTTATTAAATTGGATGATACTTAATAATTGATAGATATAATAGTTTAGAGTTTTTCCCATCGTTTGTTATAGTTGTCTAGTTTATGATTTTTCATGATATTAATCCATTTTAACAGAAACTAACGGAAAGTAATTTATCACAAATATACAAATTGTGAATTTTTGCTAATTAAATTTATCACAATTGTATTATTTTAGAGAGTTTTTATGATATTAATCTTAATTCTCTATAACACATAAACAAAAAGAATTAGTAGAAACTAGTACTCCAAAAAAAAAAAAAAAAAAATTGTTCTAACCCATTCACTAAACTCGGTGTATAAACTACCTTCTCAATATTTATCTGAACTTATGTCCTAGCTATAGTTATAACCTTAAACTGTTACGTTTGAATTCCGAGAAGTAAAATTCAGGGAGAACAAAAAAATTTCTTTCTAACTGGGAGTCGAGTGCAAACACAAACATGGTCCTCCGCGTCCTCCGGGATTACTTGGTGGAGCACTGAGTCACTTGATCCATGATCAAGTACAATCTTGACCACCGTCGAGGATCCTCCAATTACTCCCAGTTAGATAGTACTCCAAAATCCCAAAAAAAAAATTGTTCTAAGGGAGCTTGGCGTTAGGATTACTTCCTCAGCAACTTTTCTGTATCTGTCCCTGTCCGGGAAGCACAAAAAGCGAGCTTCTATGGCGTGGGGAATGTCCTGTCTTTAACGTTTGTCGCACGTTCACATCCACGGACAAAAGCTTCGACCGCCATTAATATTAAATCAAGAAATCGTCAATGGCGACGCGGCAACGGATTAGGCGCGTCAAGAAGCGAAAGAGGATCTGCTGGTTTCTTTCTTTTCCGGATTCTTGTCACTTGCTCGCTCCATTTTATTATGTGGGTTCAACCACCATGACGCAAGTGCCATCGCAACCACAGCTCGTGTTCACACCGGAGAAAAGTCACCTTCCCAATCCCGTTGTCGCCTTCATGATACTGACGCCGATCGTGATGTGCCCACATCGCAGAGCTTTCGGCTTCCTCCTTTTTACTCCCGTATTATCACCGCCCGAGTTGTTTGACTTCTGGTTCTGAATCCAAAAGGGTTTCTACGAGCTCTCGCTTAGACCTGCGGGTGGACTTGAGGTGAGGGAGATGCTCGAATCGAGTCGAATTCTGGTATTTGTTGATGTGTCCCCGTTTCATTTGTTGTTGGATGCTTGGGGAGGTTTTTTCTTGATCTGGGGCTGTTTAATTTCAAGATTTCGGATGTTTTCCATGCTCAAGTCGCGTTTTTTTAGAACTTGAGACTTCTCTTTTGACCCGTTAGGACATGTTAGTTTCTTCGGCGATACGATGAACAGGGTTTGTGTATGCGTATGTCCGTTTTATTTTCTCATGTAGAAGTGCGAATCTATCACACGCTGCCAATGCTTTGGGAGGTTGAAGAAATGTGCGCGATGTTTTAGTCTTCAAATTTTGTTTCAGGGGAAGAGGATGCTGAAGCTGAGAGTTCCCATATCTGCTCTCGTCCTTTCATGTTGCTATTTCGCATACCTAATTGAAGCGCGGGTCACCGCTCCGTCGGAAGGTGATCTTTCTAACTTTCTTGCATCGCCCAAGTGTGCATGAGAAGCAGAGTGTATGTATTTATCTTTTATAATTTCTGGTAGATCGTTGTAAAATTGTAAGCTGTCAAATATATTGGTGTATTTGGTTGCTAGATGAGGATCTGAGCTCTTTTTTTTTTTTTTTCTTTGGCATTATTCTCAGCCATTCCATTCTTATTGTTAGACCATAATGTCTAGTTTCCCAATCCTCACATGTGGTTGAAGTTAATGTATAAGATTAGGAGTTTTCTCTGTCTACCAGGCTTGCTCCTTGAACTCTGTTTCAGTACCTTGGTGAAAGTTATCGTCACATCACAAAAATTACTATTGCAAAGTAGTAGTTGACATGGGGCTTCAGTAGATTTCCAGCTAAGGAACTAGAGGTCACCCTTTCAAATTATACTAACTATATGCAGACTACTCTGAGTCAAAGCCACTCGCACAGGCCAAAAGCTAGGACTTCATGGTTTATGGGGCTTACACTTTGCTGTGCCCCTGGATTATTCATAAAAAAAATAACATAAAAACGTAGTAGTTGACATGAATTGGTCGGCTCTTTCTTTACTCTTCCCTTTTTTGGGACACATGGAGAGTGAAACTAATGCTATTACTATTTGAGGATGTGTGTGACTTTATAGCATCATTTCAAGGCTGATTGTTTCTGGAAATTTCATTTGTAAAATGCTTAAGTGCTTGTGCTATTTGCAGTCAATGCATTAATTGCCATGAAGAGCAGTCTGGTTGACCCTATGGAACACCTTGCGAATTGGGAGAAGGGGGATCCATGCACATCTAACTGGACAGGAGTTCTATGCTTTGGAACAGTTGGCACTGATGGTTATTTGCATGTGTACGAGATGTACGGTCTACTCTAACTGCTATAAATAGTTCTAGAGATTCTTTAGTAGAGAGCAAAATAATCACAATTTATTATAGTCTTAATATTGAAAATATTAACTTCTCAGCCCACTTTTAGTCAAGTTATTCTTTAGGATATACTTACAATATATCCGGGTGTTCTTATATTTCCTTTCCTGATGCAGCCAGCTGCTGAATATGAATCTTTCTGGAAGTATAGCTCCTGCCGTCGGGCAGTTGTCTCAACTTCAAATTTTGTGAGTTAGTGATTGTGTCATCTTACAATTTTAGCATATATTGTAGGGCAAATATTTGCTGAGCTAGTAAGTAAGATGGAAGTATTGATGCTGATCCTTTCTCTTTTTCTTTCCTGTTCATTTTTATTTGGTGGAAGAGACTTCATGTGGAATAACTTAACTGGCAGCATACCAAAGGAGATAGGAAGTATTGCGTCCTTGAGACTCTTGTAAGTGAGTTTGCAGTTTGATTTTGCAACCTCCAGCTAGCTATTTAATTCACTGTTTCAACTCTTGATGCACATATAATTGTCGATGCAGAGCAAGAATCAGGTTCTGTTAACTGTACTTTCTTAACCAGGTCTTCCACTTAGGGAAGTGACATTGACTAATGAAATGGATGATAATATGCCATTGGGTGGTTTAAACTATTTTATTTATGGATAAGATGTGCACACATTTCTTCTCTATGTAATTGATGACTTTTCTAAATTGGGTTGATGTCGTACTCTGTAAGTTTTTATTTAATTTTTCATGTTTCTGAAATTGATACATCCCTGCAGCTTGCAAAAGGTCTCACCAGATGGTGCTCATTCTCAATTGTTCTCCCAACAGTTTTCTGTAGATCCTTATAAAAGTAGCCGATTGTCATTTATTAATTGATTTTAAAAAATAACTTGCCAAAAGAAGACTAGTAGTTTTTGGAAAAGAAAACTACTAGTTTTAACTAAATCCCATAGTTCGAAATTGCTTGTTTGTCTGAATGTCTGAAAAGTAGTGACTGGAGCGAAGTTGGAGAATAGCTCTCCAAGGTTCTCTGTTTTCATTTTCATGATTGTAGTTCGCTCCACCAACTATGGTTTTGTGAGAGCGATTTGACTAATTTTTGTCAGCACAGGCTTTTGAATGGAAACAAGTTATCTGGCTCTTTACCTGATGAGCTTGGCTATCTCTCAAACTTGATTAGACTTCAAGTGGACGAGAATCAAATATCAGGTCCAATACCAAATTCATTTGCCAGCTTGAGTAGTATGAAACACATGTAAGTGGATTTTCGACCTTTTTTGGTTGCTTGGTGTTGGCTGGTGGCTTAGCCTTCTTCTGCATATTATGTTCTTACATATTAAATGATGCAGCCATTTGAATAATAACACAATAAGTGGTCAAATTCCAGCTGAGCTTTTCAACATATCCACGCTTCTTCACTTGTGAGTTTACAGCTCGTCTCTTTTCTATTTTTCTCAACTTTCTGTTACACTGATGTGAAAGACTGATACAGAAGAAAACTTTTTAATTTCATATAGTTAATTTTGCAGGCTTTTGGACAATAACAACTTACATGGAAATCTTCCACCAGCGTTCTCACAATTGCCAGACTTGCGCATACTGTATGACATCTTATGTAATCCCGGATTGTATTTTGTATTAAGTTGTTTCTATTGTGGTTCTGATCTCATACCACATGTTTAGTAAATCAATTGACTCTAAAGGTGCATATGGATGTGGCTCTCAAAGTCCAGTGAACATGCATTGATCAGACATAGAACTATGGTAGCCTATCTAGGTCACTACTGCCTCCATTGTATGAAGGCCCTTTTAGTCGAATTCTACTAGGTCTGCAGTCATCTGCTTACTCTCCTTTTCCTGGCCCTCTTCTTTTCTTTTTCTATTTCTAAAGTTTGTACAGTCCTTATGTTGAAAGAAACTTTTGGTCAGAAACAAGTGGACCCATTACCAAACAGCTCTGTAATAACGAGGTGTGGCACTGCAATGTCTCGACCTGAAGATGAGAACAATGTGGATATAATTAGCAATTGGTGGGGTCAACTCTGTAATTGAGTAGGTTGACTGAACCATAAACAGCAGGTGATGTTGTTTTGCCCATGAAGACTTAATTGGCATGCAACATTGAAAAAGAGGATATGCATACTTGTAACACGTTTGTAAATCTAATGCTGAATTGCCATTGCCCTTCTCATAGCCTCCTTCACAATTGAAGTTCTCTCCTCAATGTAGCTGCTCTATAATCTGGAGTAGCTATATTTCGGTATGCCTAGGACACTAGGTCAATTGGTATTCTAAAGGTAGCATGATCTGATATTTTCAAATTGCACTTCTTTTGCATTCAAATTGCCCCTTCTTTTGCATTTGATGACTTACTCTGTTTCTGCTGGAGACATGCATTAGAGGCATGCATATTACACTGTTAAAGTATGTTGATCTGATCTTTCCATAAAAACTCTCCTTAATTTTGCAGTCAACTTGACAATAACAACTTCAAGGGCACTGAAATACCAGCTTCCTATGGGGAATTCCCCAATTTAGCAAAATTGTGAGTTAACATTTGGTCTTTAACTGCATATAGTAATAAATTATGCACTGCTGAGGCATGAAATCACATGATCGTAGCATGCTCTTTTACTATAGTAGAAAGATTGAAAATACTGAAGAAATGCATTATCAGAAAAGTTGGTAGCTGGAATGATGAAGCTGCTTGGGCTATAAACTGCTTGAGAGAAAAAAAAATTCAGATCTTGTAAAAGTGGCTTGTTGTACATTCAGTTATTACCTGTGGAGAACTATAGATTCTGCAGTGCCTCAATGAAAGAAATTTGATGATGAGTAGACACCTTAAAGTGATATTTCAATCATTAAAAACAGTCTTTAATGCGAGAAATTCATGGATAGGAAATTGAGGAATGACTTAAGCAAAACATTGTAAAACTTGGGGAATTGCTTCCTGAAGCTAGTGGTCTAATTGAGATGTATTAGGAAATTGTGGCAGGGAACCAGCTTTCCTGTTTAAGAAGGAAGTACTGGACTTCATCTATGATTTATCAAAAAGACAACGAAAACCATTTGCGGACCATACATTGCACAAATTATTCCATTAGGTTTCTAATGCTTTTCCAAACTTGCCTGGCAGGAGTCTTCGAAATTGCAGTTTGGAGGGATCGATTCCTGATCTTAGCCAGATACCAAATCTTAGATTTTTGTAAGTTTGAGAATAGTCCAATTGTTTGTTCTTGGTTCCTTATAATCTGCCGAGTCTGACGTAAATGTTTTCATCACGTGCGCTTACTCATGCTAATACATCTAAAATTTGTTTTGACTTTTTACTTTTTGCCATATTGCAGAGATCTAAGCCATAATCAGCTTAGTGGGCCTATACCATCAAATAAGCTCTCTGGTAACATGACAACCATGTATGTTTACCATCAATTATATGATTCAACTTCTCTATCCGTGAAAATGATATTGGCGTGACTGCTATATTTGGGATACATTTTTGTTGATTGCAGCGATCTATCAAATAACCTTCTCAATGGATCTATTCCAGCAAGTTTTTCTGATCTTCCCTCTCTACAAAGACTGTAAGACTATCTTTTCTTTCATGACTGTAAAAATTCTTGTTTTTGTATGTTATTAGCAGGTGTAGAAGTAGCTTTATTTCTGAGATTATTCTCTCGTACCTGATCTTGATAGAGTACACGATACTCATTATCTTAATACTAAGTTTTTCATAGTTCTGAATCTGGACATTACTTATAATGCAGGTCACTGGAGAATAACAGCTTGACAGGTTCTGTCCCTGTGAACATTTGGCAGAATATGACCTTCACTTCAAGAAAGATGCTTATGTAAGCACTCAGTTTTCCTCCTTTTTAATAATCTGGTCTGGAAGTAAAGTAGTGTCTCACAGCATGCTCATTCCTGAAATGCACTGTTATGTTATGAACAAGCTTATCAAAACATTATGCACATCTGTCATCTACTTTATTCTTTTTGAGATTGTCGATGTTTAATTATTCTTTTTATATTTTTATCACAGTGATCTTCAAAAGAATTCATTCTCAGATGTGGTAGGAGATCTTAATCCTCCAGAAAATGTCACTCTAAGGTTTGTTTCCTGTTCCTTCCTGCCCCCCAATTACATTAAATAACAATATAGGTGTGGATTATGTTGTTTATATGCTGATTTTTTTAATGTATGCCTGAAAATGATTATAGCGACTCGTCGAGATCTTGGCTGTACTTCAAGTCCCCACTTTTGGTTTTCTCAAGTAGGGGAGCTCTTGGCAAATGGTAGGTCCTGCACCTGACCCAGGACTGCCAGTTGCTTTTGCAGCGCCTCTGAAGCCATTGAGGCTAATGGATAATTTATTCATCGGCATCAAATGTGTTTACAACCTTGCATTAAAAAGCCAAAGAAAGAAGCTCTTGGCAGAGTCTTTTGGCTTTGCTGTGCCAAAAGAGTTGGAAAATGTCAAATGTTTTCATTTTTTTGAAAGGAGTGTGCTTTAGAGGATTATTTGCATTTGGTAAAGTCCTCTTGTCTGAAATTTAATGAAGGAGTTTTCCTTTAGGCTTGGGGGCAATCCTGTCTGCAGCAAAGGGAATACAACGAATATTAGCCGATTTTGTGGGAATGAGAGTGGAGACGATGGGACACCTGGCAACTCAGCAAATTCCACAAGTTGTCCTCCCCAATCATGCCCTACAGATAATTTTTTCGAATATGTTCCATCATCGCCTGTGAAATGCGTCTGCGCATCACCCCTGAGAATTGGATACCGACTGAAGAGTCCCAGCTTCTCTTATTTCCCTCCTTATGAGGATCCATTTGAAGTGTACTTAACCAGATCTCTTAACTTGGAACTATATCAATTGCATATTGATTCGTATGCCTGGGAAGGACCACGGATGAGGATGTATTTGAAGCTTTTCCCAGAAGTTAATGGTGCAAGAACATTTAATGAGAGTGAGGTTCAGCGAATAAGAGGCATCTTCACATCATGGCACTTTCCTAGAGATGACTTATATGGACCATATGAACTTCTCAATTTTACTCTTCTGGGACCTTATAAAACTAGTAAGTACTTAACTCCACACAACATTTGTCTTAAAGTCACCTGTGGCGATGGTTTCTAATGATGATGCTGCTGCAAAGTAGCCCTTAAAGATATGCCATCACTTGATATGGGTAATCAGGAAAGGTATCACACACTAGTACCTTATTTAGCTTATTTCAAATAAGTGGACTTGCCTCAAAACAACTTGTTCTGCAGTTATATTGCTTCTTAGTGAGTGCATGTAGGGGACATTTATATGCAAAGTTGGTACTAAATTCAGCAATTTGTTGAGAGAATTGATACTCTAGGTTGAAAATACAGTTGGCTCTCTAAAGTGTCAACTTCGCATGACTTTGCAAACAAATAGAAACGTAGTCATAGCTTGATATTTTTTTCTTGATTATTGTTATCTTCCATATGAAGACAATAACCTCTACATCTTTGAAGATTTTAATCAGGCATCTCTCGTGTACCTTTTTCCTCTTTTCTCTGGCACTTCCACTATAGGAAACTTTATAAAGTTGACCATGTGAGAGAAAACCATGATTGTCATAATAAATTTACCCTGGTTAAGAAGTGTACCTCGGTGATGTAAATTTAGTTAGATATTCGAGAAAGATGCTTTATTACTCTTTTCAAGAATGGTAATACAAGCTGATATGTCAAAATGTATTATCATTAGTTAAATCCGATCTTATCAAGAATGAAGCAATAATCAAATTTGATCTACTCTCATGTATTTGACTCATATGGTTTCATAATTCAACAGTGATTTTTCCAAATCAGAAGGTGAATATTAGTAAAGGGATATTGGTGGCCATAGTATTATCATCTATTGCCTGTGTCACTGCAATCTCTGCCATGATTACTTTTCTCATTACAAGAAGGAAAACCAGATATCAGCCTTCACTGTCAAGGAAGAATCTATGTAAGTTCTTCAAGACTTTTCTTAGCTAATATGAATTAAATTTGCCTGTGATCTAATTTTGTATTGCTCCTCATAGCCTCAAAGGTATCTATGAAGCTTGAAGGCGTGAAAGCCTTCACATTTAGAGAAATGGCAGTCGCAACTGACAACTTCAATAGATCGACTCAAGTTGGGCAAGGAGGTTATGGGAAAGTTTATAAAGGAAATTTATATGACAACACAGTCGCAGCCATAAAACGTGCAGAAGAAGGATCATTACAGGGACAAAAAGAATTTTTGACGGAGATAAAAATGTTATCAAGGTTACATCATCGGAACCTTGTGTCATTGGTAGGATATTGCGATGAAGAAAGTGAACAGGTATTGGTTGGGCCTGCTAAAACATCTCTAATGAATGATAAAATAACACGGTAGCTGATATTCTATGTTTTTCTAATTTGTATTTGCATTACTATCTGTTTGTGTCTCTAGACATGTGCTTCATCATGAGCAGCAGTAGCAATGGAATTCTTTGATGCATGCAAGAGGAGAATTGCTAAGTAACTCATGAATCTAATTTAGCACTCAATCCATCTGCTGATTTATGGGTTCTTGCGGCTAAAATGTTGTTGAAGGAACAAATTTCAATTGTCTCTTTTGTTCATACTGATTATGTTTAGGAAAATGGAAAGTGCTTCACAGTTGCTGGAGAGTAGTGTTTGTACATTGTACTTTTGTGCGTGATGGCAGAACACTTCTTTCACCATCAATCCTACAATTTATGGTGGAGGATTGACGGTTGTCTTCCTCCAATCAAAATTACCGTGTTCATGGCTGTCGTGATTTAAACAGAAGAACTTACAGTATGCTCTTGGTGTATTTTCAGATGTTAGTATATGAGTTTATGCCCAATGGAACTCTGCGGGATTGGCTTTCTGGTACGTGCTTTATATTCTCAATAATTTTAACAACAAATCAGTTGTCCAAACTTTTGACTAGTAAAATAGGCTACCACAAGAGTAGGAGAAATAGCATATTGAAGGAATTGGATTTGCATCAGTTTAATTCCTCTCCTTCAGAGAATCATATTATGTTTTCTCTTTCAAACTACTATTCTCAGCTTCAGGAGTAATCTAGGTTGACTACTTTGTCTGGAGTTGAGGATTAGATTGCCATATCCAAATGTTGTTTCAAGAACTTCCTCTAATATAATTTCTCTAGTACTGAGAAGCATTCATTTGGAGTGTGGTGCCATGACAAATTTATCTTCACAGAACCATCAGGAATGTTCTATTATGAGCTTTTCAAATACGCTTTAATGCATCAATGCTATCATGATGCTTCGTGTACTTCATACTTTTCTTGCTTCACATATATTCATCTTACTCGCATGCAGGTAAAACTAAGGAGTACCTTAACTTCAGTATGAGGCTGCGTATTGCGTTGGGGTCTGCTAAGGGCATTCTTTACCTCCATACAGAAGCCCACCCTCCAGTATTCCACCGAGACATTAAGGCCAGTAACATTCTTTTGGACTCCAAGCTTACTGCCAAAGTTGCTGACTTTGGGCTATCACGGCTCGCCCCTGTCATGGATGATGAAGGGACCGTGCCCCATCATGTGTCCACAATCGTTAAAGGGACGCCGGTAAGTGGTCTATTAAAAACTTTTAAGTACCTACAACTATGCACTTATGCTGTTCCCCCGACCTCCCCTTTTCACTGTGGTTTTTCTCTTCAGGGATACCTTGACCCAGAATATTTCCTGACACACAAGTTGACCGATAAAAGTGATGTCTATAGTCTTGGAGTTGTATTTCTGGAGCTATTGACTGGAATGCAGCCAATATCGCATGGAAAGAATATTGTCAGAGAGGTACTTTCCTGATATGATAGGCTCTCATGGTTCTTGTCAGTCATTATCATTGTTTGATCGATTCTCACCTTATTATGTCTTCAGAATTTGGGCTTACTTTACTCGTAAGTTAGCGATATGATCTGTTCTCACTTGAGACCTTTAGTTGTAAGTTAGTGAAATTTTCTGCTTTTAGAAACTGGTGAAACCGTGTTTAGTTCCAATCACTATGCACTGAGGTCCGACAGAAACTGACGTGCTAAGACGTTCTTGCAAAGAAAGAGAAATCCATATGCAGGTGTTGGATGGTTTCAGTATCTTTATAGTGCCATATCCAAATATAGTGAATATGTGGTAGATTGTAATTTTAGGTGGGGAGCAACAATTAAATGCAGCAACGAGGATTAAAAAGGGCATGATCTGAAATCTCCGCCATTGTGTAATATCAGATGCACTGAAGGAGAATCTAGAGATCCTTTATTTCTTTTTCTGTGCTGAACTTTTCAAGTGCCTTGGCAGGTGAACATGGCGCACCGGGCAGGCATGATGTTCTCTATTATAGACAGCAAGATGGGCTCTTACCCTTCGGAATGTGTCGAGAGGTTTGTTGCTCTGGCCCTCTTGTGTTGCTACGACAACCCGGAGAAGCGGCCGTCAATGTTGGACGTGGTGAGGGAGCTCGAGAGCATACTCAAAATGATGCCTGATGCCGACGCCATACTTTCTGAGACGGCTTCCGTTTATTCAGGCAAGTCGCTTCCATCATCTTCATCTTATGCGAGCATGGACCCGTATCTTTCATCAAGCGTCTCGGGAAGTGATCTGATAAGCGGGGTTGTACCTACTGTTGCGCCTCGATAGTGAAACGAATTTTGAGTAATATGTATATTCCTTAAGTGAATCAAAACCCTTTTTTTTTTTTGTCGTGACTTAAAGATGTAAATATGTGGCATGTGTATATGCCACTGGCTTCTCCTTGTCTAATCTACAGCTATCATCGAGAACATTGATAGAATTGGACGGATTTGCGAAACGATATTGCAAGTTTGAGTCGACATTTGTGGCGTTCTGAGGATCCGATTTGAATTTCGATATAGTGAAATTTGGATGACGAAAGGTAGGCAAATTGCATTGAGTTGATGTAGAATGAATTTCGACACAATTGACCTAAGTCGCTTTACTAATTTAAGTTTATTGTACATTGAACTTCGGTGTATCTCATAAGAAAATGAATTCTTTTGATTGGACTCAACACGCCGAATCTTCTTGTGATTGAAAATAGAGGAAGTAGCCAATTATCGGGGTCAGGCGGACCTATAGACTCTTAACATGTGTTGATAGGATTATACATTTGATCATATTAAAGAATTCAATCTAAAAGTTTAAATTATTAGATAGGATGGAAGTAACATGTATAACATGTATAAGGCTTAATTCAAATCTTGTGAACAAGTGTCATAGAATACTTTCATGCTCCTTGTTGAACAAACATTTGTATCATGAGTAGGGGAAGATTTTCCAAAAAGTTATAAACTTATTTTACTTTTATTAATTCGATTTTAAACTTTTTAATTTTGTCAATTCAACCCTAAATTTTTTGGCAATTTACCAATTAAGTCCATCCGCCAATTTTAACTAGAAATCGCTAGCGTGAACATCAGCAATGCCACGTAAAACGATTGTGTTGATGTGAATAATATCTTATAATTTTTTATTTTCTTTTATTTTCTTTTTTTCTACCAAGTCCGACGAGGGTTGCCAGCCAACCCTTATTGATCACAAGCCAAGGCCAGCAACTCTCGTCGGCCACTAGGTGAGGGTCGCAACCCTTGCTTGTGGCCGACTTGTAAGAAAATGAAAAGAAAGAAAAGAACAAAAAAACAGAATTTTTCTAAAAAATTTATAAAATTTGTCTATATCACCACCGACCATAACACGTAAGATAGTTAATATCCACATTACCGATTTCCAACTAAAATGAAGTGCACAAATTGTCTCAATCGTCAAAATTAAAAAGTTTAGATTGAATTGGCAAAAGTGAAATGAGTTTAGGATTTTTTATAATTATCCCTCATAAATAGAATGGATGTGGAATAAAGAATGAGGAGCCATGGTCATGCCAAGAGCTAGAAAGACAGAATGTGGCTTGATCTCATGTTGGAAAGTCTTAACAAAATCTTTAAAGAAGGTTTGTTTGTGATTAATGAGCTGCCAAAAAACTAAGAACTATTTAAATCCCAAAGAATTATGAAAAATTTTATCGTGAAAATTTCAAGAATTTCTTATTTTATTAAAAAAAAAAAAGTCAGAGAGAGTGAGTCACAGGATTTTGATTAAGTAAAAAGCAAAAAATAAAAGTCGATCAAGCAGATTCATTCAAAACCTGTAAATAAATTATGTTTGGGTACTTTAATGAAGCCAACCACAAGTGGGTGCAGTCCTACTTAAAAAAAGTGTCATTTTGTTGGGGTCCTTCTATAATTCCCCTTAAAGAAAAGAAGTAAAAAAGAAAGAAGGGACAACATCTCGTGTGGAAACTCTAATTTGCAGGTTGCCATAATTTACGATAGCTTAAGGCTAGAATTCAAACAAAGATAATCTACTACACGTGAGAAATTTTTGAACAAAGGTGACGTACGCAAAAGGGGGTATTTTACGAATCCAAAAACTAATTTACCAACTTTATTTAATCATTGGATTAATACTACTAAAACCCCATAATATATATGTAACAAATTTACCTTAAACTAATCTTTTAACCACAAAAAACCTCAAATTAATATATTTGTGACTAATTTACATAGAAGATCACAAACCGGTACACCTGTAATAAATTTATCCTCTATTAACTTCCATCAAATTTTATTATTAAATTTGTTGATGTGGATGACACCATGACATGGAAATCCATAGAGTTAATATCACTTTCCTAACTTCTTTTTTTTCTGATTGAACTTTCCTAACTTAGAGTGACATAACTGTTACATATTTTTAGATATCATTGTTTTTTATAATACATGATTTTTTTGTCGCCATGAGTTATGTGGATCCTATCATTTGAAATATTCCAAAAATATATATATATATAAAAATATATATATATATATATATAGTAATTTGCCTAAGTTAATAGTAAATTTCTTCTATCTTATTTTAGTTAATCACCTAATGGATCGTAACTATCCCTTCCAGCACATAATCGTCCCCACAAATAGTAATTGCCAAGTAAAATACGTTTTCATAACTTTTCTTTGAATGACGATTTCTCTTTCGTGGTTGTAAGTTTTGTGTTTTTATGGTTAATAATATCCTCCAAAGTCATAATCTGCCTAAGCTAATAGCAAATTTCTTATGTCCTATCGTTTATAAAAATACCTAATTGATCCTAACTTTCCTTTACACTTCGTCATCTTTTGCAACCTATAATTTAATAATTTTCCCTACTCAAATTTAACTTTTTCTAAACCAAGTATAAATTTGACCACTTTGGCGTCCATAACTTTCCTTTAAAGTCAATAAGCTAGGACGGAAAATCGGTTTTTGCAGGTAAATCAGGTTGCACTTTTTAAAAGCAGATCTAGCGGATAATTTTCTTTTTGTGTTACTTTTTTATGCAATAACCTACATTGGAGGGAAAACCGGCCCCATAAAAACCCTTAACTTGATCCTAAAATTTCCCCAAATCCTTATAAGTTATAACAGTGCCATCCAAATCATCCTAGAATTAACGAAATTAAAGAACAAGTTAGTTGACTGATCCATCACCTTCCTGTATTATTAGGATGCGCATGATAAAATTTCTGTAACAGAAATTGATTTCAGGCCAGAAATTGATTTCTCAATTTCTATTTCAGAAACTGAGAAGTTAAAAATTTTAGCTTTTGATTTCTTCTTCAAATCTATTTCTGGAATAGAAATCTGTTCCAGAAATAGAAAAATCAAATTGAATTAATAAATCTCTTCCAACATGGAAGGGGGAGGTGAAGAGTTCAAATCCCCACCTTCTCAAGGGGGATGGGGTGGGGACGCGTAAGTTTCAAGAGTGGATTTCGACTCCCACGCCCTGCAAGAAGCAGGGTAAAAGTCTGAGAGAGAGTGTAGAATAGGAATAGAGTAGGACTGACCAAAAAAAAAAAAAGAATTACTAAATAGATTTTTGTTCCAAACATGTTCCGAGAAACAGAGAAACAGAAAAATCGAGAAGTAAAAATTTTATCATGCGCGCAATTAATAACCAGAGAGTATCTTATTATATCGATTTCTCAGTTCGATAGCACGTCCCGTCGAAAACGGCTTTGAAGATCACCAAACGTCTCGCATTCCCTCACCATAGCATGTCCTGCCAAAATGGCTCCAAAACAAACAAAAAGAATCGTGCCGTAGTGACAAGGGACTGCTAGCGATATGCCGGTTTGCCACACCACTTTTCGAATATGGATTTTTCATATGATGCACATTATGCGTATTCCGCTCGCTACACTCGCTTGTCGTTAGATACACGGATGGTTATAGCATGAAAATTAGACTGACAATAAATATGATTTGCAAAAGAAAAAAGATAGGTCACTTCGGCTGTAGACACACACACACAATTATTCCTTAAAAATATATATTTTTCAATGAAACATCTAAAATATTTACATGCAAAGTATCATATTTTTTATTATCGAAAAAAATTATATTTATTACTCAAAAGGATATAGAAGTACATAGTTTTCATGACAAAACAAATTGAAACGGACCATGAATACTAAAAAACAAAGCCAAATCTAGAACATAAGAGGATTGACAGAACACTAGAAAAAGTTTAAGTACAAACTCGTTCCACATGAATGGATCCGTCAAATAAAATCGATGACGGATCACTAGATCTCGTATATTAATCAATGATAAGCACACTTTAGAAATTCTTCTCTAATAATTACGACATTGCCGGTTGGCCTTACACACCTAGATTTAGGTTCCTTTACACCATCATCGTACAAAGACAATCAAAACATGTTAAACAAATATAGATTTAACATGTGAAGGACTAAACCTTTGTAATCCAACGAAACGTCAAAACCCCTAAAATCATCTTCATAAGTGTAATTTTCTTAATTGTCCAACAATCAATGAGGATTTGAAAGAGATGTCGACATTAAATTTGATAGAAGACAAGGTAAATTATATAAACATTCATTCAGATAAAATTCAAAAATGGATTAGACACTTCTTTGAATTCGAAGTAAACATCTTATTAAAGATTTGACTGGCAGATTGAGAGAAAATTATCAAAAAGTCTTAAATATATTATACGAGATACTAATTCAATTTTAAATTTTTTTTAATTTAATCAATCTAATTCTAAACAATGTAACGATTTGCCAATATAGTCATTAATTTTGGCCAAAAATCACAAAACATGAATATTAACTATCTTATGTGGCACAACATGCGCTAACATGGATAATTTATACCTTTTTATTAAATTTTTTTATTTTTTAAAATAAAATTAAAAATCAGACTTTAAAAATAATCAAATTTTCCACATCATAATCGGTTGACCTACTCTAGCCATGCATCGTAGGATGGCCAACATTCACATAGTGATTGTCGATCAAAATTCACTAAGACTATATTGGCAAATCATCAAAATTGTTAAGAGTTGAATTAGCCATATTGAAAATTTTAAGACTAAACTGACATTTTTTTTTTTTGTCAGTCTTATGTTAATACTACTCTAACACTCACTATCAGACTTTTTGCCCTGCCTCCATGCAGGGCGTGGGAGTCGAAACCTACTCTTGAAATGAAATCTTCCCCACCCCCAATTAATCACGAGGGCAAAATAAGGGTTAATACCCTAAAAAACTATAAATTGCTAGTCCGGTACATTTGTGACAAATTTACCAAAACTAATTTTTTAACCACAAAAAATCCCAAATTAATACAATTTTGACAAATTTATCACAAACTAATTTTTTTACCACAAAAAACCCCAAAATGATATATTTATGATAAATTTACGATAGACTAATTTTTTGACCATCAAAAAGTTCAAACCAATATACTTATTACAAATTTACTCTTTATTAACTATAGTGAAATTTAATCATTAAATTTGTTGACCTAAATTACATATGGTGACATGCCAAGTTCACGTGAAAATCCATAGGGTTAATACTATAAAAAATCTCAAATTTGTCACAGGCGTACTGTTAAATTTATTACAAATATACTAATTTGAGGGTTTTCGTGGTATTTACCATATGAATTTCCAAGTAGATTTGCCACATTATCATACCACGCCATTGTATGTCATCTACGCCAGCAAATTTAACAATTAAATTTGACTAAAACTAAATCTATCACAAATGTATCAATTTAGGGTTTTTAATGATCAAAAAATTAATTTATGGTAAATTTATCATAGGCTTACCAATTTGGGATTTTTCGTGGTCAAAAAAATTAATTTAAAATAAATATATCACAGATGTATTGATATAAGATTTTTCGTAGTAAAAAAATTAATAAGATTTTTTAGGGTATTAATCTGCAAAATATAGATCCCTCCTGACTTCACTCTTTCCACCATAGGCAGTAATGCAATCGAAGTCCGCATTACCAAAAGTTAAGAGCGGGGTCTAAAGAAGCCAGGATTCGTGTATATAGAGAGAGAGAGAGACCGACATCATCTCGGTCACGCAGCACGGTCTCGCACGGTACATTTTTTCTGTTCTGTTTTTCTTAGGCGCCAATTCAAGTGGGTCTCGTTCTCGAGACATATCAGCTCGGTATAGAGCTGGGTAAAGTCCTTCCCTTGCCAGCTTACGAGTCAGCAAAAACTTACGAAAAATGCAAACGAGGGACACAATTCGAAAAATTCAAAAAGTTCAAGGCCTGAATCCAACAATTCACTTTAACATTCAATACTTTAAACTCTCTCTCTCTCTCTCTCTCTCTCTCTCTCTCTCGAACATTGTCAACCAAGCAGTGTCTTCTGCACGGGCTGCACGTGTGCATGATATTCTATCAAAAGTAAAAGAGAATCACTGCAAAGCTTCCCACTCTGATGCAACTCACGAATCTTTATAATAAAACATGATGACCAAGCCGCATAGTTTAATTAAGGAGCAGATCCCTTTTCTCCAGCAGACATCGAAATGCCAGCCTTTCCAACATTTTCTATCGTTCTAAAGATCCCTCAAAAGGAGCAATTATGAAATTTAGTGCGAGTTGGAGGCACACCAGATTAATAGAAGCAGACAAAAAGCCCATCAGATTCAGTGGCATATTAGCACCTGAATCAAAAAGGGCAGGCTGTTCCTGCCCAATTCCAGACAGAAATAGATCATAATATAACACACTCTAATCAGCCGATTCACCGAATAATACTGTGCACCAAAAGTTTGCACATTATTACATGGTGACAGATATTGAATACTTTTGAATTTGTTTTCCTCAGGGTACAGCAAACAGTCAAAGCCAAGCATCCTACATAGGATTCCCCAGGACTTAAGATACTCTTGCATGTGCAGAACAATAAATGGATTATCTTTCTGTGGCCCTCGTGCATGCAGCAATGCAGGCCCTTTTTCTTCTCCCTTTTTTCTCCTTTTTATGTTGGGTCTTTTTTAGCGGCTTTATTGTTGTTTCTTGGGTAGTTGACAAAAGCTTCAGTGTTTTCAAGTGATTGAATAATGCCACCACCCAGAAACAGGTCAGAACCAAGAATCCCCTTGACAGTGATCTCTGGCCTCCCAAAGATCCAACATGCCAAAAGAGACCCAGATGCTTTTTTGTAGGGTCAAAAATATTTTAAATGGCTTTTAGACGATCTTCACAAATCTTACAGCAACTCAGCCACTTTGTTCATCTCTACTCAAAACACTATAGCAGACCACATAGGAGTGCACAATGTTTAGAAGTGCACGACAAGCGCTATCGTCGTTAGGACAACAATTTCAATACCATATATTAACCCACAATGTGCGATATCGGTGTCTAATACAAGAATAAATCCAATGAATGGGTTTACAAGGAAAAAAACTGACCTCAAGGAACCTACACTTAAGCCACAAACAATATAGACTATATACTTCTCCTTTTTATGTTTTTTTTTCTGTATTTATCGTTCACCTGTGGTTCAAATAATAAAAAACCCCCGGACCAAAACGAATAACTAAAATCTTTTGGAGAACACCAGCAGCTCACCATAAAGAACCGTTAGCCTATGCTTTCGTAGTTGTGCTGAACTGTTATGTACCTTAGGAGTGTATTCAGCCACGAATCTTGTAAGCAGGTAGAAACCATCAGGAACGATCTTCTATGGATTCTCAGCGTCCTGTTTTCGCACGTTTCATGCCACTGGAATTGAAAGGAGAGATGCTACCACTCGGCCCAGGACTGTCTTCTCTGAAGTTTGAATTTAGCATCGCTAGCTCACGCAATTGCTGCCTCTTAATATAGTCCTGTGACTCATCCTGCAAGCGACAATTTCAAACTCACAAACAGCACCAAACAAATGTCCAGAGCTTGTCTACATGATGACATGTGTGACGCGAATGCAAAACTAACTATAATAACACATTATTAAGAAACTAAAAGGCCACATGACACTAAATGGAAGAGATTGATATACCACGGGTTTAAGCAGTTCCTCGATAATTTCCTGAGCCTGTCTCAATCTTAAGTCAACGATATTGGCAGGTAGATCAGCTTCAATTAAAATGTGGAGTGGGTCATTAAGGTGCTCATAGCCTGGTCTTCCCCGTAGCTTCTCTTCCTTGAGGATATAAAAGCAACAAAGTAATCATAAAGAGACAATTTTCTGATGTCAGAAATCCACATCATATAATCTTTCTTCAGCTCTAGTGAAATCATCCTGCGCTTTAGCACTTCATGAAGAGTCATGTCAATGAATAGCAGTACCTTGTCCGGATCCTTGATAGAACCCTTCCCTCTGATGTACACACGGCAGCCTGTTGTCGCTTCAACCCGCTTGAGTGAATTGCCTCTAGGGCCAAGAAGCCGCCCGACAAAATTAAACTGGAAGACCCAAGCAAAAGAAAAGTCAGCAACTTTTTATCAATTTTAGAGTATTTGATCTTTAATACGTCAAAATATCAGTCCAGTTTTCATATATGAATCTTACATTTGGATAAAGATCCACCGGAATCTCCAGGCGCAAAATCCTCTTTACAGTGTACGAACTTGGGCTTGCAGGAGTGCCTTGCCAATCCATTGTCATTCCAGGGTGCCCACTCAATCTCTGTGACAAAGCAGAACATCTTGTGTCATGTCAAATCTAACTGGAAGTACAGAATTTGTTGATTATTACAGGAACAATGGCAATCATGGTACAATCAAGACCAGCAAACTCCTATGCCATAGGAAACTAAAGCTGAATCATAACCACTGTTGGGACTTAGAAGCATATGTCTAAAACACCTTCAACAACATGGTTCTATAAAGTGCCCAAAACGGAAAATTAAGGGCTCATATCAAATTTGGTAAGTGAAATGAAAGACCTTTCAGTATCTCAACTTTCGGTAATTCTTTCTGAAAATTTTTCTCAAAAAGACTTAGTTCTCTTGTCTAAATCCTCCCAAAGTACCAAGAAAAACTATGCCTGAATCATTACTGGAGCACAAATATGCTCTCAGCTATACAAAACAAGAGAACTAAATATAGCTAGTCGTTTTCTTCTCAATTCCAAGGCAAGTTTTCACAATAACTTTTTGATAAAACCACAGGTCATATTAGGAAATATATTCATTTACAACCAAAGATTAATGGTATAAGCAGGTATGTAATATCGGTATTGAGGCTCAACTTTAAACATGTGAGCAACAAATTCATAGTAAGAAGAAAAGGAGGACAGATAATACTTCACATAGCACATTCACACTTGACAGGACTTTCTTGTACGCATATCCTTCAATATCAGGAAAATCAAATTAGACACCAAAAGCTGAATTAAGTGAACATTCTCATAAGCAATGCCTTTGAGTTGTTCAATCATGCAAGAGTCTCCTTTCACAAGTTCACTACACCAATATCACTATGGAGGTATGAGGATTAAAAATTCTGAAAACCAAGTACTCAAATCACTGCAGTCAGAATAGATGAAAGATTTTCTTCCCTTTTGAAATGGGCAACATCAAAATTTCACAACTCATACACTTGCTCAAGGAAAATCATGATGACAGTTGATATTAGACTATGCTATTAGCAGGCAAAAGAGCATCAGTTGATCCATGCAACCACACCTCCCAGTATGTAAAGACTTCTATACCTGCTTTTGTTGAATTGATATTAAATATAAATTACATGGAACACAAGCAGCCAAAAATCAATGCTCTGATAGGACGGGAGACACAGTAGAGTCACAGATTAAAGCATTTTCTGCAACTCACTAAAAAGATTCTGACAAATCTTCTTGGTAAGGATTCACAGAGCACCATAGTATTTGCGCGAAATCTTGGTCTGCATCAGCATCAGATTGATACATTGACGCTTGATAATAAGGTATAATACTTAATAATCAGCCCTTTCCTAACTATTCAGAAAAGGATGGATAGATTTTTTGTGTCCAATTTCAAGTTCCAACAACTATAGGTCTTCTTCAATCACAGGTAACAAGCTCTTCAAAATTTCAAGCAGCAAAGAACACTCTCCTAGTGGATTTCTCTAATTGGAGGATGCAGACCAAACCCCAAAGGACTAAAGTACCATCCAACGGCAAACATGAGACTCTCCGCAGGTATCAGAATCCTTCTTTAAGTCTTTATAACTTATCAAATTCTCAAAAATTATCTCTCTGGTACAAGTTATATGAGGCTTTGCATCTTAGAAATGGCAAGTCATAGGATATGCAAAGATAAAAGGTGAAAACAAAATACATAGTCCGACGACTACATCAAGGAAAGTAGGCTACTACCAGGTTGATGTTTTGGTTAAGTATGAAATCACAGAAAGTTGGACAATGATAGTGGCAAAAGAGTTTCAATTCATTCTCTCATGGAACATAAGTAATTCACTGATGTAATTAGACATTCTCATTGTTCAATGAAGTTTTGTCATCTGCCTCCACGGATTACAACTCTTACTTAGCCTTCTTTGGCCACATATAACATGTACACCTCGCCAGTAGACATCAGAAAACATAGACCAAGTTTCCAACTCACACAGAGAATTCACAGCAAAACTTTTTAAACAAATAAGTGATGACAATTGCTTATATTTCACGCTTCCAAGAAATCCACTTCCAAAAGAAGCATGGACAGAAAAAGATAATCTTCACCACTTCAAAGTTGGCAAATCAGAAACGACAAGCGGGATAAATGCATCTTAATGACAATGTGAGGCCAATCATCGAAGAATACATACCTCCTGGGTAATACTGTTCCAGCCACCTAATCCTGTCCCTCCAACACTCACGTTTGAAGATGCCATGGGACTAGGGCTTCTAAATCGTACTCTGTCAAAGTCATTGTAACCCTGGTTTGACATCATTCCAGATACCCGCAGTATCTCTGCATACAGAAGGCAATACCCCTATGGGAAATGAAATGGCAATAAACAAATCCAAAGTGCAATGAACGAATTTGACTCCAAGAATAATAGAATGATTCATTTGTTTCAAGAGAAACACTGATCTGTGACTCATATGTAAGCCTTTTCTTGACGAAATGAAGGGCAAAATACATCAGGTCAATTAGACAAAAGTGATCGCACAACAATTCTAGGATGCAATGTCCCTCAATAAGTTTTAAAAAGATAATTCAAAACGCCAGTCCAACCATGTCGATGCAAGAGGATTTCTTATAAACATTGGACAACATATCCCTCGAGGTGACATTCAATAACAAATATTCTTAAGAGTTCAACAGTGCTAGTAGGACTTTTGCCATACACATCGGATAACATCACATGAGTCATTCGATCTAAAGAGCGCTAAGCTAATTTGAATTACCATGGTGACAAATCAACCCGCTAAGATGTTGTCTCGCAGAATTTTAACCCAAACCCAGCTTTGTCATTGCCCCCTTCTCCTTCCAAATAGGCACACAAAGTCCAAAAGCTGTACACTGCCAAGGCGGCTGTAAATGTAGGACCTATCTATTCCTAGAATTATTATTATCAAATGCCCACTACATCAGCAGTCAACCACGAGTGGTAGTACCACCACCACCACCGACAGAACTGCCAATAGCTCAAAACGATCCACAGAGAAAGATGGTCAAGAAAAGCGGACATAGATGCAAAAGTAACGTGAGAATCAATCTGTGGAGACGCAGAAACAACACCAACATATCAAAAACGCTAGAAGGAACAGATTCACACGCCCAGCGGCAAAAGGATTTGGCATCAAGAACAGAAAAAAAAAGACACCAAAACACATCGAGAACAGAAAACAAGATCCAACCCAGGGAGGGAGGGAGGGAGAGAGAAAGCAACCTTGATTCAGTAGCCGGCTACATATGGGGAGGACTTGTATGAAAGGTCCAAGCTTTTGGTGCTCTGCCAGCAGCTCCGTCAGGTACTGACTACACAGTTCACAAAAACCCGCCACAGATCAAGACCCAAGAAACCACCAAAGCCAAACAAAATTAACAACCGCAAGCAGCTGCGAGATGCTTCAAGAACGTGGTCAAGATTGCATCTTTCCGCTGCCAGGCGGGCTAATCCCATCGATGAACCGATGGGTAAGTTCCACTTCCGGGAAAGGACTCACCTATCAACATCCGGGGTGCTTCTAATCTGCGGAGAAGCAGCTCTCGCGGGCGAGTAGCTGGGATTGTATAAGCCTGACATAGCCCCCCCTTTCTCTCTCTCTCTCGGGAAGAGGAAGGAGGAGGAGAAGATTCAGAGCCTCCAGAGACGAAAAGGAAAAGGGTGGTGGTGGTGCTTGAAAAGGGTTTTAGTTGTTGCCGCAGCAGCAAAAGAGAAAAAGGAGACACAGCACCATCAATAAAGGAGGAGGACTGTAATCGTAAGGCAAAGGAAGCCCCGGAAATATAGAGGAAAATATAAATAAAACAAAATACTCAAAAAAAAAAAAAAAACCTAAACACAACAGTCGACAACAGGTCATAGTATTTTCCCAGGATTAATTATATTTTCCAGGCCTGCTCCCCCCCACCTTAAAAACTGTAAAAACTGGCCGACCAGAACCCATCAATCAACCAAACAAAACCGACGCTGTAAGATCCTCTCTTTTCCCTGCCTTTTTTCCTGTCCAAACCCATGTTGTAATAACAACAAAAGGGCCAAAGGGCATGGATTTCTCAAGGCAGCAAGACCAAGAAATTCCCTGAAAAAATGGTCTAGGAAAATTACACTGAAAAAATGAGCGGCAAGAATTATGTTTTTACAGAGGCTAACCGTGTCTGTGAAGTGCAGCAGTTTAATCTTTTTTCCTGCCTTTCTTCCTGTCCAAACCCATGTTGTAATAACAACAAAAGGGCCAAAGGGCATGGATTTCTCAAGGCAGCAAGACCAAGAAATTCCCTGAAAAAAATGGTCTAGGAAAATTACACTGAAAAAATGAGAGGCAAGAATTATGTTTTTACAGAGGCTAACCGTGTCTGTGAAGTACAGCAGTTTAATCTTTTTCCTGTCCAAACCCATGTTCTAATAACAACAAAAGGGTCTGAATTTCTCAAGGCAGCAAGACCGTGAACTTCCCTGAAATTGGTCAAAGAAATTACTCTGAAAAATAAGAGAAAAAAAAAATCATTTTTTTTTTACAGAGGCTAACTTGACCTGTGAAGTGCAGCAGTTTAATTTTTTTTCTTCTTCTCCTTTTCCCTTCTTTTTTGACTGTTGCGAAGGGGTGACACGTGTTCGGCATGCATCGAATCAAGAGGTCCCCAAGAGAAGCAACGAGGCCCGTGGCCAATGATGTCCGCCAACCCTAACATAGCTGGAGTGAGAGCGGATCCTATACATTTCCCCCCGCTCCCCCCCGAAACCACGTCGTTTTGCTCACTCCCTCTTTGCTTCCTCTCCCAAATTCCATTTTCTTTAGATATACACACACACACACACACAGTAGCGGTAGCTTCTGTTAGCAAAATACTCGTATTTTCTACTTGTAATATACGTACGTATGCTTATTTCAATAAAATCCCTGTCTCCTGACACTTTGCAGAACTTACAATACCATTCTTGTAGTTTTTGTTAGAAAAATAACCCGTACCTTTTACTTGTGATATATGTACGTACATCGTATTTCGATAAAATCCCTATGTCCTGACACTTTGCAGGACTTACGAGACTGTTTTCTGAAGCATGGTGTAGCATGCACATACAAGACATGCAACGTATTATGCTTTGGAAGGAAAGTAATTCGATTTTTCAATCTAATACGTCGTCTTTTCATTCATCAATTAATGACGTGACATCTTGTTTATCATATACGTCGAAGTTATGATTACATTATGGCACATTAATGTGTGCGAATCTAGTTTTCTTTTAATTTATTGTTAGATGGCAAGAAACGGGATACAACTTAATTATTAGACATGAGAATTTTGTCAATATCTTGAAATTTGAATGTCCCCGTTTCTATATTTAAGGTTTTCTCATTTACTATGCAATTAGTGTGGGCTCATGGCAACATAAATTCCTGTATATCATGTTTCGAATTTTTGACTCGTATAATTCAAAAGGAAAAATTATAAAATATATCTATCCGTTTCATTTTCGTTCCATATGTCACTAACAGAAGTGCTGGCTACCATTATATTGCTCAGGCAAAAAGGATTTACGCGTGAAATGTAAGTCCTAGAGAAGCTATTAAATTAATTTGCTCTTGCACCTTGTAATTTTAATTTAGGGTGTATTTATTTGAATTAAAAAGTTTCCCAGAGAATTAGTTTCTTGCGTAGTTCGTGTGCTTGGTTTGCTGAAAATAACCGATTAACGGAAAACCTTTAATGGTCAGAAAATTTATGCACGTTTAAAGTTAGGAAAATAAATTCACTAGCTTAAAGAGGGAAAACATTTTCTCGAAAAAGTATTTCCATTTATCATGAATTTTTTTGGGAAACAAACACATCGTTCATTACAATGATACCCTTCAGTTCATTCCAAACTATGCATTTTACCTCTTGTTAGCTAAATTAGGAACCACGAATTACTACTCACTTTAGGCCAGACAATCAACGTTTGACCACATTGTAGAAGTTTTGTTGAAATTTACATTTCCTTTCATTTCGCCAGGATATAGTTTGGTCTTAAGGAAATTCAAATGACTCCAACTCTCGTGTTTATTATAACGAATAACAAGAAAAAAGGAAAAAAAAAAAAAACACATTCACTCCCTTTTAAAGGAAAAATAATTAACAGGAAACGATGAAGAGGGCTACGTTGCAATTTTTTAAAACGGAACTAGAACTGCATCACACAAATGAAAGAATTTGAGATTTAATTGAATTTTGCATATATATATGTTTAGGGTTTTTGATTTTTAAGGTAATTTTATCCCGTTTTATCAACCGCACAATATTTCAATGTCATTATAGAAAATTTTTAGAATTTATATGTTGAATTATCCTATTGCAAAATGTGTACTAACAACATCATTGTGCCCCACCCTAATTAATAAAAAGCGAATAAAAACCAGGCAAATCAAATCACCGACATCAAAATCAAAAGGCCCAACAATAGTAGCGATTGCCATGGAAATCCAAATCATCATTATCACGATTAAAACGCATGAGATTGCAGCCACTGGATTCTGGCTTTCTCATGGGCAAAGACATGGTTACACTTCGAGATCATTTATGAGCAAATTAGAAGCATATGCTAGGTCAGGAAATTTTTGGAATTTTGGCAAGCGGCACTTGACCCTACTCGTCATCTAGAAGCATATACTAGGTCAGGAAATTTCGGAGTTTCGGCGGGCAGCCCTCGATCCTGCTCGCCATCGTATGGCGTCGCCCCTTTGTATGATGCATACATTCGGTTTAATCCCGTCCCATTGGGAGTGCATACGTCGTTGTCGTCGCAAGAATCTCGAATTGTCGATGAATCCTCCCTAACATCCGTGCGTATTACCAATCACTTTTATGTTGATGAGAATCACTGGCGCATTTCCATCTAAAAGCAACCCTATGCCTAAAGCAAAACCGACCCCTTTTTTAGCTAATGCTTGGCGGGCCAAATGACAAGAATCGAACACGAGCCCATGTTGGTAGGAGAGCTAGATGGACAAGACATTCGACAAACCTGAGCCCATGTCGGTAGGCAAGCTCTTACCTTCTTTGTTCTTTCCCCCTCCCTTCTTTGTGCCCGGACATAGAGATCAGATTACTTTGTAGATCCCCGGAATACTTTGCAAGTTCCGACGGACCAGCTAAGTTTGGGCTTTTGACCTGTATATGTTGTCCCGACCCAGAGCGATTCGCAAGCAGTTGGAGCATCAACCATTCAAAAAACTAGAGGTGACATCATATTCCAGAGTGCTTAAGGGCCTTTGGTGATTCGGAAAAAAAAAATTATTTCTATCTCGAAATGTTAACTACCTTTATTTATAACCAACCTCATTAATCAATATTTTATTATGAACAATGTGATTGATTAAATAATCATATTTTGATAATCACAACCCTCGCTATTGATTTGAAATGATGCGAAATTGCGTGGAGTAACATGATACCAAGAATTCCAAATCGAATACTTTTCCAAAGGGTGACCCGCCTTGAGATCGACTTGATATGTTGTACACGTTCCACGTACTCGAAAAGATTTTATAAACCGCCTTATTTGAAAACATATTAATAGTCAATTGATGAGAAGAAATTATTGGTACAACATGAAGAAATTAAAGGCATGCATTTGGAAAGAGAAATTAAAAATTCCAAAATTGAAATCCTCTTGCAAGGTTTTATATAAGGCAGAAAAGATTCAAATTTTCAAAATTGAGGTACTCAAGAGAGGTTGACTGGGATTATTGGTTTCACATGTTTTCCCACTTGTAGAATATTTACAGGATGACTAATTGAGAATATATTGGGAAAGAAAAACGGATTGTGGTCCCTTGAAAATAGGAGGTATTTCTTATTTTATATAATAGCATAGACGTGACATTATATAGTCAATTAATAAGTAAATTTCCATGGAGCTCCTGGTTGACTTTAGGACATCATATAAATGAATAAAAGAATTTGGTAAGATCTCAAATAAGAACCCAAAGTGAGTCTACTTTTTCAAATAAGGTGAAGTGACCGTTGTTCCAAATAAGGACCCGAAGTGACTAACAAGTCTCAAATAAAGACCTGAACCTACCGGTCGGCCAAAATATTCACCGGCCGGCAAGCATGTGACATTTCCAGTGGCCGGAATATAGGCAATTTTGTCCCAAAAATTATAGATATAAATTAACAAACCCTAAAAATAAAACCCCCAATCTCTTCACATTCTTCTTCTTTCGCTCTTCATCTTTTACGTTCTTTGTTCCCTCTCGTTTGGAGAACCCAAATTCTCTGTTGATTGAGCAAGGTAGGGGTTTCTTATTGTGTTTCAATTTGTGTTCCATTAACAGAAAATTTCCGTGCTCCAAGCGAGAGAGGACAAAGAACGGAGAAGATGAAGAGCAGAAAAAGAAAAACGTGAGAACATAAAGTGAAGAGTTGGGGGGTTTGTTTTTAGGGTTTGTTAATTTCTATCTATATTTTTTTGAACAAAATTGCCCATATTCTGGCCATCGGAAATGTCACACGCTCGCCGACCAGTGAACATTTTGGCCGGCCGGCAAGTTCAGGTCCTTATTTGAGACTTGTTAGCCATTTTGAGTCCTTATTTGGGACAACGGCCACTTCGGGTCCTTATTTGAGAAAATATGTTCACTTTGAATTCTTATTTGAGATTTTCCCAAATAATTTAATCAACTTTGCAAAAAATAAACTATAAAATTCGTCAGGAATAAATGAAAACCCAACCTTACTAAGGGCCCGTTTGGTTCAACTTTGGGGAAATGACTTTGCATTTTTCCAAGTATCTTTGAGTGAATGGGCATTTTGCGAAGGTAAGTGTATTTGGAAGTGTATATTTTGCAAAGCAATTTTTAGGTGAAAAGAAAAAGGAAAAAAGAAAAGAAAAGAAAAGGGAGGAGAAGATGCAGCTGCGTGATCGTGGGGGAGCGGCTGGTGGTGGTGGCGGGGAGGCAACTCGCCTGAGGTCGGCAAACTCAGGCAACGCCGCCTGGGTCGTGCGACCCAAGCGATGCCCGAGGTCGCCTAACCTCAGGCCACCTCGCCTGAGGTTGCGCAACCTCAGGCGAGGCTTTCCGGCGGCCAGACCTGGGCGCTCGCAACTGAGCGCCATCCACCGCGAAGAAGAAGACGAACGGCGAAGAAGATGATGAATAGTGAAATCGCATCCCCAAAATGCCAATGCTCAAAGCAACCCCTCCCCAGCATTGGGAATGCTGGCATTAGACAAATGAGCTTTCAAAAACACATGCTAAACACACAAAATTTTCCCCACCAAAAGTCCATTGAAAAAGCTGAACCAAACGGGACCTAACAATATCAACATATCAGAGAGTCCTCAGGGAAATCCTAGCATCCACGTCACAACATATATAATAGAAAGTAAACGAAAAGGAGAGTCCTTTGGTTCTTGTGAAAGTAAACAACCATCTCTTGACTAGACCAAAGAAAAAGAAAAGGTTTTCCCTTTTCCCCCCTTTTTGTCATAAAGGAAAAAAGGAAAAGTAAACCCCAGTCTACTGTGGCCAAAAGATAGAAAATGACCGTCGTTTCTTATGGAATAAATGGAAGTGCAGAGGCGACTAACCCTAGCAGCCACTTCCGGACATCACGAGAAGAATCTTACGTACGCGTACATTACGAAATGTTGGTGTTTAGGGTGTGCATGATAAAATTTTTGGAACAGAAATTAATTTTTGGTCAGAAATTGAGAAGTTAAAAATTTTAGTTTCTGATTTCTTCTTTAAAATATATTTCTGAAATAGAAATCTGTTCTAGAAATAGAAAAATCAAATTGCGTTACCAACCAAATTTTTGTTCCAAACCTGTTTTGGGAAATAGAAAAATAGAGAAATTGAGAAGTAGAAAGTTTATCATATGCATCTTGAGAGCCATAGACCCGTTTTTATCTCATATTTGATGGGTTAAGTTGTTATATAGATTAGATTAATTGGATTAAATGTGCGTTTGGAAATATTTTTGCCTCCAAAAATAATTTCTATTTAAAAATAATTTTTTTGTCCATTCCTATTCTAGGAATAAAGAAGTAGATATTTTTTACTTCTTTTTTCTGTCCTAAATCTATTCCCCGATTATTGATCTATTTTAAGGAATAGAAAAATTAGCTAACATTACCAAATAGATTTGTATTCTTTTTCTATTTCGAAGAACAAAAGAACAAAAAATTAGATAAACAAGATAGTTACCAAATGGGCCATAAGTAAAAGAGTCATAAAAGAAAGGGAAAATTCGAAATAAGGGCCTGAAACACCTTCATTTTCTCAAAAAATGATTTGAAATAGACCTTATTTCATACAAGAGTTAAAGTGTCATCATCATTTCAAATAAGGGAAACAATAGATTTTGTTTCAAATAAAGATCTAAAGCGATTATGTTTGTTTCAAATAAGAGTTTAACTTTCCAATTGATCATGGGCATTTTAGTAATATACCACTTTTTGAATTTTTTTCATTTCTTTCTTTCTTTCTTTTTCCTTTTTCTAGTTTTTCTTTCCTTTGTCGGTGGTGGTTGGCCGGCCATCGGTGATGCTGCAAAGGGCTGGGTGAGGGTTGCCTTGCCAATGGTCAGCAAGAGATGGCCTCGCTTGGGCAAGGCGACCTTCGCCCTAGGTGAGGCCGCCGTCGCAACCATCGGCGAGGTTGACCCTCGCCAAATCTAGAATTTTGAAACAACCATTGTCATTTTAGATCATTATTTGAAATAATGATGGCCACTTCAAGCTCTTATTTAACATAACTTCCGATCATTATTTGAGAAAATGAAGGCACTACAAGTCTTTATTTAGAATTTTTCCTAAAAGAAAAGTAACCCCTCCTCCATCATGAGTCTTTTTTTTTAATGGAATATCGGTGTTGAGTTACAATTACTTTGCACAATCCATGGCTTGGGATGATCTCATTGCCGCAGCCTCACCAAAATGCGGGTTGTTGATGAGTCTCTTCGCATGATCAGGCAATACAACACGAGCTGCTCATGAATCATTCACATTTATCGAACCCGTAACCTCAAGGAAAATAAACGACCATTTATTACTAATCTTGTTGGTAAAGTAATATCCATCTAGTGCAAGCTAAATTACCATCAAAGGTTCAAACAGCTGAAAAATCCGGGCATTTATTAAGTACCAGTTGAAATATGAAAAATGCAAATCTTAATATTCATAACATGCAAAGAAGTTTATGATTTTTTTCATCGGTTCTATAATTCAAGAGCACAGGCACGAAGAAAAGGAACAATATCTCAAGTGGGCAACGATCACCTTGGACAGTTCATTTCATCACTCGCCTCCGCATCAGATTGTTTTTTTTTTTTTTCCTCCACATCAGATTTGACTTCCCAAGAATTACACATTTAAGGCTGCCGAAACCCATTAATTTGGCCCCCTGAACAAGAAAAGGGTCCAGAATCTAGTCTAGAATTAGAGTTAGGAGAGCATTTATTCTTTGTAAATTTTTCACCAATCGTTTTAAGACAGTGATGCCTTGGGGCCACGCGTGGGAATACACATTCTGACGTCAGCAGGGGTCTATCACATATATATTCTGACATAAATTTAATGTGGCCACATCAGGTAATGCCTTTGATTCTTTTGTCACCACATGAAGCATTTAAGACATCTCACCAACCCCCTCTTGCTTGTAAGCTCTCTCCAGCTCAACCTTGGCTGATGCAAGGATTTTTATTTTTTTATTTTTTTTGAGTGTGTGGGAAGTGTTTAGTAACAATATTAAATGAAAATCCTTCCCCTCAATGATTAGGAAAAAGACAATCTCAGACATAACAGGACTCATTCACTAACTTGCCCAATGAGTTTGCTTGTTCAATAACATGGACCCACCCACTTCAATAGTCCTTCGTAGATTGCTAGATTCATCTATCTCTATTTATATATTTAGATTGAAAGCGTCATTTGCGTCGCTTTTAATTTTTTTGAACTTACCCTTTTATTAAAATTAAGATTACTCGCTACTCCCTCTTATTAAATTACCATCTAGAGACACAAATGCACTCAATCGATTGACGACTTAATTCCTTTCAAAGCATGATTCTCACTGTCATTATCAAACCCTTAAAATCTTAGACCTCGAAGGAAAGCTGGGAGAAAATAACTTTCAATCCCTCATCTTTCATTTCACCTTTTTTTTAATGTAAACGGTTAGGTAATATTCCAAGTCAGTTTTCGTGCACATCTCACTGGTCTACCACACCCTATTTTCATTCAATTCTCTCCTTTTGTTTCTCTTATTAAATAAACAAGACCAAACAAAGCTAGGAGGAAGGGATTGCTTGTCCAGCCTTGACTAGCATGTCTAGTTGGTGCCATTCGCACGAAATCGATGGTCACCAATATAAAAAAATTCCCATGTCTAGACAGCTAATAGTTGAGAAAAATAATAGAGCATGGTGGGTGTGATTAAATCACTAATCAATAATTAATAAGTGATTATGGTTCTCACATCATATACAAGGCCTTGACCCATATTATTCTGATTCCTATTGAATTATATTAGGTGGTGAGGCAGACAACAAAGCACTAGGAATCCCAGAGAGCAACAGGGCAAAGCCAGCTTTGGACTTTGTGTGTGTATGCGTGTGGCTGAAAAGCATATATATCAATCAAAGCTGAAAGCTCCTCCTTCCCGTTCACATGGAGCAAAAAAGCAAAAAAGCAGCTTATGAACTTGTGCTATGAATGTAATCACTGGGGTTTACCCCAATAGTCACCTTTCCAACATGGAAGGGGGGAGGTGGGGGGTTTGAATCCCCACCTTCTCAGGGGGAGTTGGGATGGGGAGGAATTAATTTCAGATTTCGACTCCCACGTCTTGCAAGGAGACAGAGCAAAAGTTTGAGAGTGAAAGTTAATATTGGCTTAGAGTAGAACCGACAAAAAAAAAAAAAAAAAAAAAACAGAATGAGGTGATAAAAAGGTTAACTTACGTCGTAATTAGAAAAAGAAAATGAGCGAAAATATGTCTCTAAAAAACGACCCAATTATTTTTCTGCGACAATTTAAACTGGGGACGACGGTTCGAACCATCCTTTGATTGAGAGCCCATAAGAATATGCCCACAGGACAAATTAAGATACAGTACATTCACAGCAAATTCCAAAACAATCCGCATCTTCAAAGGATGGTTTGACGAATCATTGTGGTCTAAGTCATAGATTTACTAACTTAAAAGAAACGCTTCGATCATTTAGGTAAATTACTAAGAATAGGACAAAAGAAAGTAATAATAATTTTAGGTTGCTCCCTCGAACTTACGGGAAGTTAAAATAATCTGCTGTCTCCAAAAGTAGATCGCTAATCATAATTTACATAGATCTATACATAATTTATGGATTATTTAGGCCGATTACTAATTATAAGCTCAGTAATTTAAGGTGCATTACTATATCTTTGATTAATTACTAAATGATATGAATTTCATATCTAAAATCTATAGCAAAATTACTATGTGAAAGGAGACGGTATCAACTATAGGTGCAATCGAGGTTATGGCAACTCCAGGTAAATTGCAGTTTATAGGGGTTATAATTATTAAGAACAAGAACAATAATTTATAACCCATCGAAGAAAATCACAATATGGTAGGATAATGACTAAGCAATTCTATCGTCAAGTTGCGAAGTATAAAGGGAAATTACTATTACGGTGCATAGAAAATGAGTGATTTTGAAAACATTTTTTGAAAAATAACTGCTTATATTGCTTACAAAAATAAATGAATAAAAATTTTCATCGCTTGCAAAAATAATTAGGCATAAGTTGTTATCAATAATGCCCCCTTAACGATGGAAATATCACTATCACAATATCATTGGATAATTACTAGGGACAACAACCTCAAGATACAAAGTACAAAAGGATTGATTTGGCAAGGTTTACAGATTTCAACAATTTAATTTGCTTATGTTTATATTAAATTTGATTCTAAGGGAACTTCACAAATTGGTATCTTTCTTAGGCAGTAAATTACTTCCATCTATAGCCCTCAAAATGAATAATTTACCTTCAAAATAGGAACATCTATTTAGACAAGATAATTTATCTTATAGGAAGTTATTCAAAGCAACACATTTACCTTAAGAGTTGATTCGGTGAGTGTTAATTAATGATGATTGTAATTATACTTATTCTTATTAGATTAAGACTAAAATCTAATTGTAGTAACATATTTTATTGCATCGTAACTAATGACTACGGCTGAATATTTTCGAGATGTTACCCCGGCCTCTATCATTTTTTCTAGGTACTCCGTTTGTAAGTTATATTTTGTGTTTGTAATATAAGTTTCAATATCGTAATTTTTTTTTAAAAGTCTGTAAATCTAACGTGATGGGATCCCCTTTTTCTCAAAAAAGCGCCCCTCTTGATTTCCCAAATAAATAAAAAAGGAAAAAGATCATCCAACTCCCAAATTTGCCTATTTTTGCTTGACCTAAACAAATGTTGATAACTTTCTATATATATTATTATAAAAAAAAATACCAATAATCCAAAATTATGCCTATCGAATTCTCAAATTATATCTATTGCGGCACATTTATCCTAAATATTCTTGTGATATTAAAAACCCCAAATTTATACCTACGTGACACATTAACCTTCTGTCAAGGTTCAATCTGGTGATTTTAAACTAAAATGACATTTTTGTTTAGCTTAAGCCACGTATGTGCTTAATGGTGCTCATTGACGGAATATTGACATAAAGTAAATGTGTCGTACATATATAAATTTAAAATTTTTGGTGTCAAAAAAAAAAAAAGGTAAATGTGTTACAATGGTATGGTTTGGGGTTTTTGAAGGTTTTTTTTTTTTATAATAAAATTTTAACTTTTGACTCCTTTTTTTTCTGAAATAGACTTGGAGTGAATCATCCTCAATGAAAACCCATCTGCTTCTTATTGTTTAACATTAGATGCAACAAAGAGCAGGCGAAATCACCATTACTCAAGCTTGAACCTCACTAAAAGATGCAGAGTCTATCGCAGAGGAAGGTTACATTAGAAGGATGATCCTTGCCTATGGGTTCACATGAACTACATGGTCATAACTATCGATGAGCTGAACATCCGGAATAGATCCGTTACGGTATTATCAGAAGTCGATCAACTGACCACCAACTCATATTCAAGGAATGGAGAACAAGTCCAAGATGCAAATGACAAGAATGGGATAATTTTATTTGATCATCGACCGGATATGTGCATTGAATACACGATAGAACAAATTTGCATGACAAGCATAGCACAATGAATCATAGGACTATGGACAGTTTCTGCAAGAAGAAGGATTTACACCAAATATCCTAATATTAGCCCCCACACTAAAACCAGGAACCTACCCAAGGACAAAACAACCAAAGGCACCCAGAAGAAAAAATAGTTGCAATCAGAAAAAAAGAAAGTATCTGGATACGGGGATTGAATTTGAATGAGAAGTTGTAACGGAGTAGGAGAGGCTATCCTGTATGGAATATTTATGAGTCAGGGCACATACTCATGCTCGAGGGCAGGTTGAGTCCTGGTGACCATAGCTGCCGGGGCTGTCGTATCACCGACCCGTGTCACCCTTAGAGCTTCCCCTGCATCTGCAGCTCTTTCCATTCGCTGAATTCTCTTCCTTTTCTTGAACCTTTGCACCCAAAAGACCAGCAATGCCAACAGAACCAACAATGCCAGTCCACCGAGCACGGAACCAACTACCACCCAAGATCTGGAAGTTCCACTCGGCCCAGGACTCGGACCTGGGCCTTCCCCAGGTGGGGGAGGAAAGGTCGGAGATGGAGAAGGGGCAATCGACTCAATCACTATCGAGAAATGCCCCTGTTGCTTTGTTGAACACGTATTTCCTGATTCTACATCACTAAAACTGACCAAACCGCTCAAATTAAACCAAACACATCTTGGCACGGACCCTGCTGGAGCTGGTCTGATGCTGCTGAAGTGGACCAATATAGGTTCACCGGAAGCCCCGATATCCAACTCGGGCAAATTTGTGGCTGATAAATTGGATGCATTATAAGCAAGAAGACCCAAAACAGGAGCTAAATATTTATGACTAGGCAAAGGATAGTACCCTTCAGACAAATTGCCAAGGTTCTGGTACACCAGAACTAGCCTCTTCACATATGGGTGCACGATAACACCAGTTGGAATCTCAAACTCTTTGTACATCTTAACACCTCTGTTCCTCAAGCTCCCACTTCTGAGCCTCATCGCTGTTATATTGATACCGGTCAAATTCGACGGAACATCCCCATCATAAGGAATCCCAGTTCTCGGACGAACGAACGCCTGATAAGCATTGTCCTGAAGAATCATATCCAAAGCCCTAGCAGAACTGAAATTCCCAGTAGAAACATTCTGGGCTCCAAGTTTCATTGGTCGCAACAACCATAACTGAAGCACAAGCATCGTGAGACTTCGAAGAAGTCCCATCGATGCCTTCTGCAAGTGCGAAGATCAGCACCACACACTTTTCCGATCTTTATTCACCTCACGAACCCAGTAAAAGCAAAGACCCACAAAACTCAATCAACTTCCCCAATACTGCTGAATAGCTCAGAACTCAGATCCCTAACTGGAAAAGCCGGAAAGCTTCAAGGGGTTCTTCAAGCACATATACCATCACCGAAATTCCACGACATTACTGAACCACACACAGATTTCCAGAAATGCACGACTGACAACTCTCCGAACCGGGAAGAGAAAAAAAATGGATGCTGAGTAAGGAAAAGATATTCCATATGGGCGGTACTCAATGTAAAGCGGCTTTGAAGGTTTCAACCGTTGCTCATATCACTTTCCTCTCTTTTTTGGATCCTTGTTAAAGAAGCCAAAAATCCCACAAACACTCAACGCCTCAATAATGTTTCCTGAGAAAAGAAATTATAGCCCCTCGATTCCTTCAGCATTACCATATAATCCCAGCATCAAGAGTATTAATGACTCCTCCTTCTAGCTCTTTCTCAGCAACAGCCTTCCCAATCAAACCCATGTCCAAAATCAATAAAATACAACATATAATCAACTCACCCCGGAAAAAGACCCCGAATCTGGAACTTACACGGATATGGGTCTCGATAAAGACCCAATAATGGCGAAAAAGAACCAGCCCCGCCAGACTCCTGAACCCGAAGGAGGGAAGAAATACCGCGCGCGCAATGCAACAGAGGCGCACCCTCCGATCGAACCACACGGTCGGGCGGCCGAATGGATTTCGGGATCCACTTCTCGATGGAGACAGACGAGGGAAAAATTCGTGCGACCCGGGCAGCGAAGAGGAGAGGGGGACGACTCGTGGGGGCTTACGGCAAGCGCGGGAGGAGGGTCACGCAGGGGAGGCAGGGCAAATCGGGTAGGGGGAATAATAATCTCTAGCGGAGCGAAGGAGATAAGCTTCCCACGGCCTGGATGGACGACGATGGCCAGTGGAGCAAAGACCGGGGTGTGAAGTAGTGGAACGAGAGGAGAGAGAGATAGAGAGAGAGAAGAAGACAAAATCTTTTGTTTAATATATAGATTGTAGGTGCTCGGTGTGTACCAGAAAGAGAGAGAGGAGGGGATTTACAGGGACGCAAAAAGCAATGCGAGGAACCCTACTACGCCTACTTTTAGATTTCGCTGTTGGTGCCCTTTGGTCTCTCGCGTCTTTCTCGCTTTTCCCATTTCGTCTGCTGGCGTCGGTGGTGAGGATGCTGCTGCAATGGAATGGGGAGAGGGGGAGCTCTGTCCTTGTTTTGACTAGCGGACGGACCGAGTCTTAATCAAAAAGCGTTTTAGCCGGTGCTGCTGCGTGCCTTCCTCCCCCGCCTCGGATGACGATGATGACGACGATGATGATGATGATGGTCGTCATCATCATCGTTCGTAAAGCAACCGGCATCCGTGATGGAGAAATCTCTTTGCTTCGATGGTCGGCGTTCAGTTCGTGGGATAAGGGTTGGAGTGGTGGAGTGATGATTCCGGCTAGGAAACTTGTCCAAAGAGCGTTCAATACACTCTACTTTTTGCCGAATCAAGTCTTGACATTTCGATTTTACCAATGGAGTTATGGATATTTTCGCGTTTTGCCAATTGAGTCAATTTAATTAATTTTGGCCGAAAATTACTAAAATGGATGCCGGCCATATTACATAGCCTGCTCGACGCAGACGTGAACAATTATTTTATAATATTTCAGGAGTGGGTTTCGACTCCCACGCCCTGCAAGGAGACAGGACAAAAGTCTGAGAGTGAGTGTTACAGTAGGATTAGTGTAGGATCGACAAAAAAAAATATATATATATATATTTCAATTTTTTTTTTTATCTTTTATTCTCTTTTCCTCCTCCTCCTCCTCCTCCTCCTTCTTTTTCCCCTTTTCCCTCCGCTAAACAACACCGAGCCTTAAGCGAGAACCACTCGGGCCCGGGCCGGGAGGATCACCCTTGCTTGGGCGAGCATAGACCACCCCCGCCCGATTCGACAAGGGTGGCCTGAGCGTCCCTCGCTCGAGGATGGCAAGGGTAACCCTTGCCTGAGATCGACAACCTCCATTGGCCATCAACGAGGCCTCACAAAGGGGAAAAGAAAAAAGAAAAGAAGGAAAAGAGAAAAAAGGAAAAAAAAAAGTAAAAGAAAATCAAAAAATTATTATTAAAAATTATCAATGTCGGATGATTAACATTCATCTCGGTGATTTCCAATCAAAATTGGCTAAATGAAGTCATTTGACAAAATGTAGAAATATTTATTACTCAATTGGTAAAATTGAAAAGTTTAGAACTGAATTGGTAAAAAATGCAATTTATTCAAGATTTTTTGGTCAGCGTCCCTTATTTTACGTTTGGCATGATCACATCATCAGCGAATACGACCGTCCCAATGAGAGCAACAAAAAATAAATAAATAATGAGAGCAACCATTCCATTATTTAAAGGATTGGCAATCCTTGCCGCGGGGGAAGGAGTGGACTGGACATTACTTTCCTTCCAAAAGACCCCATATTTGATTTCTTTTTTTTTTGGTCGGAAATTTCCTTTCAAGTGCACTTTCGTTTTTTTGGGTGTCTCTCATATTTCTTTCTGGGGGCACATTTGACAGTTGACTTCAATCCGTTTCGAATTCCCACATTGTTTTTTTTTTTTTCCTTATCAGGATAAAACATAGATTAAAAATATCAATTCCATTAACTATAATGGATTGCTCACATGATTTAGGTATTTTTCCTTCTCGCACTTGATCAGGATTCAAATCATCACACTTGTGCACTTTTTTGGATTTACTTATGAGACTACAGACCTGTGTGTCGTCGTAATTACCTGATGCGTGTGGAATAAAGAATTGCCATATCCCATAGGGACTAAGTAGCACTGACACGCGATACGCGATACGACACGACATGACACGCCGACACGTCATTTCTCAAAAAACAAAGAATTCTAATACGTTGGGACACGTTTTTTTATATATACATAATAAATTATCATTTTTATGTTTATTTCAATCGAATTAATTTGATTCAAATTAATAAATAAATAAACCTAGAATGAATTTACACTAAAAACATTAATCCACCATTTATTAATATTATTCATTGTTTCAATTTGACAAATTAAACTCTATCTCAATAATTCATAAAACTTGAAGAAAAAACAAGTAATTCACATTCTGGACTCGCATGTTAGATATATCAGAAGAGGAGAAAAAAAACTTAAGGAATGAATTGTATATCACAAGAAGTGAGAGTCAAAAAAGAAGAAAATACTAGGTTTTTCTTCTTTCTTCATTTATTATTTTTATTATTTTGTTTTATTTTTTCACATATATATTTTGACCTTTCATTCATTGAAATTTTTAAAATGGACCTTGATAGCGAAATCATATGTTAGAAACTCGTATGTCGGAATTCTGACTCGAGTGTCGGGAAAGTTGACCAAGTGTCAAATTTTCTGACACGTGTTAACCGAGTGTCGAAGAGTGTCCAAAAGTGTTGGACACATGTCGAAGTGTCTGACGCGACACGAAGGCTTTTGGAGAGTGTCGGTGCTTCATAGCATAGGGATTAGTCAGGTACTCAAAAAATATCAAACATTCTATTGACATCCATTCCGTTTTCATTTCCTTTGTGTACTTTCCCAAATGTTCATACTAAGGATGGAAAGGGGGGCGTACTCCCAATCGATTAGTCCGAGCTTATTGATAAAATATGTTTAGATCCTCTTTAAGGGTTATTGGATCTACGCAAGTCCTTAAAATGCTTCATCCTGATTCAATTTGGACCATGAGACTTCAAAATGTAAAACACCTAGAAGGTAATCCTTTCTTCTAGAGAAGACAAATATACAGAGGGGAACTTAGCGAGAGTTGGGCAAGTAGGCATCGGCACGTTAAAATAAGAAATACAGTCTTATCAACCTATCTGGATTACTAGACAAGCAGGGTGGCCCCAACTGGGAGCTTTTGGCTCCTGCTACTTGATGAGATTATCCTATAACCTAACACAAAGGACACAAGTAATATCCTCACTTTTCAAACATTTCGTTGACATCCAAGAAAGAGAAATACCAATTATTATTCATTCTATTTTCATTTCCTCTGTGTTCCTTCCCATATATGTTGTACTAAGGATGGGGGAGGGGTGCGGCCATCCAACCAACAGGGCACATTCCCAATAGATCGGTCCAAGGGTATCGATGAAATCTGTTTAGATTCCCTTTAAGGGTCATTATAATTGCCAATAAGAAGAAAAAGAATCCGAAAAGGGAGCCTAAATTAACATAGGCTATGAAGGTCCAGCCTCGTGTAGAAACCCATAACCAGCAAGGCCTGTTTTGGATGTCTTCTTTGTGGTGCAGAAGACAAAACCAAGGATACCGAGACCCGCTTCTATAGGACGGCTCAGGGAAAAGGCTGATAGTCACCGGTTGTGGTTGAGAGCCGTGGACTGGATCGGCAGCGACAGAGAACCGTGATGGATGCCAAGACCAATCGGGGAGGCGGTGAAGCAGAGAGCATGGGACGGCGAGGCTGCTCTCAAGGTAACGGCACAAGGAGCCGACGGCGGGCGATTGCAAAGGGACGAGATGGCGAATGTGGCATAGGAGAGAAGACACCCGCTAGGAACAGAGGTGGAGATTCGACGGTACACACCTCTTGTGCTGCATAAGAGACGATGAAGGAAAATATTTGCTTGGCCCTTTTCAATATTGACCTGAATTCGCGAAGTTTGTCAGGAGCTAAATAAGGAATTTCATTTCAAGTATGATACTAATTAAAAGTTAGTGCATCTCTTTCATAGATTTCGGATCAATCAAGTGAGAATGATCAACTAAGATTTTGTAGGATGATTTATAAAGGACATGAAAATTGCTTAGGGTGTGTTTGGTAACATTTATGTTCACAAATTATTCTAGGGAATAGAAATAGAAAAAACTATTTCTGGTCCGAGGAACAATTTTTGAACAGAAGAATGCGTTTGGTAAATTTGTTCTGAAATAAAAAAGAATAGAAACACGTTTGGTAAATTTGTGTTTTTTTTTCTTTTAATTTTTTAATTTTATTTTTCCTTTTTTTCTTTATTTTATTTTTTTCTTTTTTTATTCCTTTTGGCCGGTCGCTAGCCTCGGCCATGGTTGGTGACCGATCGATGAGGGCTGGCGGCCTCGCCCAGCCACAGTGAGGCTTGCTAGCCCCTGGCGAGGCTCGGCCTCGCCTTGGCTGGGCGAGCTCGGGCTCGCCTAAATCTGGCGAGGTCGAGCTTGCCTAGCCACCGGCGAGGCGAGCCCAGCCAAGGCGAGGCCGAGCGTTGCCGGCCGATGCGAGGTTGGCCTCGCCAAGGGTCGGTCGGCAACGCTCCAGCGAGGTCGCCAGCCCTCGACGGCCGGTCGCCGGCCATGGCCGAGGCCGGCCACTCTCCAAAAAAAAAAGGAAGAAGAAAAAAAGAATAAAAGAAAGAGAAGAAAAAAACAAGGGAAGAGAAAAATTGTTTCTTGGAAGTGTTCTAGAAACAAGAGACAAGTTTTTTTTGTTTCTTGTTTCTGTTCCAAATTTGTTCCCGGGAACTAAAAATAGATTTTGAACAAAAACCCAAACAAACGCGTTTCTATTCTTTTTTTATTCCCAAGAACAAAAAAATAGGAATTGTGTTCATAAACAAGAAATAGAAACACAAACAAACAAGGCCTTAGTTGCTCAAGGGAGAGAATGAACACTGTAGCATGTGATTCATACCACATGTGCCGTTTTGACTTAAAGGCTAGTGTGAATTATATATGTTAAATTCAAAGATATTGTGATCCTTGTAGAAGACCCTGAGGAGATATTAATGCCTCATATAATATCCTTAGGACTTTCTACTACTTTTCAAAATCTCGATCCAGTGACCTACACATTTTATATGATAAATTTAAGACTTTCGACTACATTTCAAAATTTTGATCCAATGACCAATACATCTGAAAATCTCATATGATATCTGCATATGCTTATTCAATATATAAGACCTATTTGTATTGTCCAATTTAATGGGTTAATCATGAATCGAAAGTTAAATATGCTATTTGATCAATCTCAAGGTTCGTCTGTTTTGCAGCAAAATAACGATTTGAAAAATATTTTCTTGAATATGATCGCTTAGGGTGCGTTTGGTAACATTTTTGTTCATAAATTGTTCCAGGAACAATTTTGAACAGAAAAATACGTTTGGTAAAGTTGTTCTTAGAATAAAAAAGAACGGGAACATGTTTGGTAAACTTGTGCAACTTTTTTGTTTCTTTTAATTTTTTAATTTTTTAATATTTTTATTTTATTTTTCCTTTTATTTTTTCTTTCTTCCTTTTAGCTGGTCGTCGGCCTCGGCCATGGCCGGTGACTGGCCGACGAGGGCCGACGGCCTTGCCTTGGCTGGGTGAGCTTGAGCTCACCCAAATCCGACGAGGCCAAGCCTTGTCGTGGCTGGGCAAGCTCGGCCTCGCCTTGGTTGGGCGAGCTCAAGCTCGCCCAGATCCAGCGAGGCTGAGCTTGCCCAGCCAAGGTGAGGCCGAGCCTTGCTAGGGGCCGGCGACGCTTGGCCTCGTCAAGGGCCAGTGACGCTTCGGCAAGGTCGCCGACCCTCGACAACTGATCGCCGGCCATGACTAAGGCCAGCGACCGGCCAAAGAAAAAAGAAGAAGAAAAGAAAAGAAAAGAAAGAGAAAAAAAAATAGGAGAGAGAAAAATTATTTCTCGAAAGTATTCAAAGAATAATAAACAAGTTTTTTTTTGTTTCTTGTTTCCGTTCCAAATTTGTTTCCGGAAACAAAAAAATAGATTTGAAATAAAAACGATAAAAACGAAAACAAACACATTTCTATTTTTTGTTTTTATTCCCCAGAACAAAAAAACAGAAATTGTGTTCATGAACAAAAGAAAAGAACACAAACAAACGCACCCTTATATTGCATAAAAAAATATATAAATGAAAAATATTTTTATTGTTCACAATAAAGTTTAAGCATAAATTATTATAGATAATCAAAACATTATTTGTTGTCTAATTATTTCAAGTGATATAATCAATTATTTTTTAGGAAAATGGTTTCCAAATTGTTTATTTTCACTAAATAAATCCTTGGTTTAAAAGAACTTGACTTTATTTCTTTCTCAAAAAAAGTACATTCAAGATAATAGTGATGTTTTGATGATCAAGATTGTTATGTGTTAAAAAGTCAATGAAGAAGGTGAGAAGCGATTTCTCTCTTTTTCCTTTTGTTGACACCTAAATTTTGACGGCTCATTTAGTCATTAGGGGTTAATTTTATTTTATAATTTAATTGCATAGCATATAGATTTAGGTTGCATTTATTTTGTTATTTGCATTATTTGCATTTTATTGGACCCGTGGCGGATGGGTTCAAATTAGACGGGTTAGGCCCACAAAGTGAGCAAGTTGGCGCCATGTTTTTAATGATTGAAAGATTATCTCGTGAAAAATTAGAAATTCGAATTTTTTGTTCGAGATATGATGAATTGTTTTCGGATAGAGCAAGTGATATTGCGTTCAACAAAACGAATATTGCGGATATCGATTCGAAAAAATTGAAAACATAATCGGTGGCCTATAAATAGGTTTGTTCGCTTAGGGTTTTAGGGGGCCAAACATTGACACATACGGCCATTGAGAGAAAAACGTGAGTGAGGCCACACATTGAATATACGGCCACACAAGAGGGTTGTCACTTTTGTAGAGGGGATCGGCAGAAGAAAAGCCGGCGACGTGAGGGTGCTTCGAAAAAAAGAGGAATTGGCTGGAAGGAAAATAATCTGCGTTGGTCATTGGAGGTAGCTGCGACCTCGGATCTGGCCGCCGTTCGTCGTCTTTCATCGTTCCAAATTCTGCCCAGCGTCAATAGCATCGCGGGAACCACACATGAATAGCTAAAAGACGAGCCTCAGTCCGATCACGTTGCCGTCCAGTCGTTTGTTCCTTATTTGCAGGTTTCTAGTGATCCCCAGCGCTTCTTAGTCCTTGCTGTGCCGAGCATCGCTATCCTCGACCTAGATGATGCTGCTGCCCTAGTCTCACCTGTCGATCACCATGCCGCAAGCCACGAAATTCACATTTTTACGGCTACAAATTGAAGAATTCTTGGCAAAGGAAGAACACGTGAACTTGGTCAAAAGCACCACGTCCGTTTGGAGTCCAGGAGTCTTCCTAAACCAACCCATCTCTTGAACTTTAGGCATCCATCAAAATTCATGCCTTGCACGCACGCATGCCCTTGTTCATGTTTGGTTTTTGCTGCCACGTGTTGCCACTTTGCCCACTATTACGATTCAACGTCCCAAGCGAATCCCGAAGTTTCTTGGCCCTGAGTCATCGCAAGCAAACACCACCGCATGGAGCAATATTGACGAGCACAAAATTTTCTTACATATATTGTTTAATATTTGCTTGTTTTGTTTGAAGGAAAGACCAGCACAAAAGGGGCACATATCCTCTCTCTTTACTTGCATGTGCATCTCCTGGAGTCAAGCTGTCCAACAAGCTGTTCACCAAGCCCGTGAGTCATTGGTTACCGTGGTCCACCGAGCTTAGCACCATCACGTCGAGTCGTGAGGATCCGAATTTTGAAGGCCGATATTCGAACTAGGTGAAAACTTTATCTATTTCGATTTTTGAATATTCCGTTTCCTTATTTGAAATATCGTCGATGCACATTATTTAAATTCTCGATATGCTATCGTATCCGTAATCTCGAGTAGTCTTTTAAATTAGGGATTAATCCCTAATTTCATAACGTGCATACGATTGACAGTCCGATTTCATGCCCGAAATATGACTTGCAATCGCACGAAAAATCGCCAATCCGATCTCATGCTCGAGATTCGATTCGCGGTTTATTTGAAATTGACCAATCCGATCCCATGCGCGGGATATGATTCGTTAATTTATGGATATCGATCTTATCTTGCTGGATGTGCTGTCGTATTATTTGAATCGACTTTGTTTTCGTAAAAAAAATCAAATCAAATCTGAGTTAGATTAGGTTTTTATTATCTTGCATGTTTAGATTAAGAATTTTATTTCGAGTCATGAAAAAGAAAAAGAAAAAGTGCACTCATTTAGGATGTTAGTTTTTTTTATCTGAATTGCATGTTTAATTTTAATTTCGAATTTCATAAAAAATTAGGAATTAATGCATTATTTGCACGTCATGGCATATTAGAATAAATTGCATGTTTTATTGATTTTTGCATCTTAGGTTAGAGCTGGCTAGGTTAAGATAATATGTTAGTTTAAATTAGGATTTAGTCTCGACCTGATCCTTAATATAAACTAGATAGAATCTTAATCTAGATAATTATATTTTGCATTTTCCTTAATTTCGAATTTCATAAAAATTTGTTTTAGGATAAATTAGTTTCAATTTCTAAAATATGTTGCATTTTTCTAGAATAGAAAATTCATGTGCACGTCATATAGAATTAGGTTCATGAAATGCACGTCATTTAGTGATTACTATTAGGTTCATTTAATTAGAAATTGCCCGTCATTAGAGTTAGGTCATTTGATTAATTTAGATTGCATATTTAATTATTGCATTTCTTTAGAAATTATGTTTACTCATGTCATTTAGTTTAGGTCATGTTATCATGTCATATCAACTTATGTTAGATTAGTAACATTGCATCGCATGATTCTCATTGAATAAATGAAAACAAAAAAAATTGAAATTGCGTGTTAATTAGAAATCATATCTAGGATTGTCTATATGAATTCTGATTTAACATTGTAGATATTTTCATTGCTTTAAGGTATGCTTTTTTGCATTATTTAAATTGATTTCTTGATGTGTTAAATTGGCGGTATGCGCACATGTATGATCACCTCACACGTTAGGAAGTTAAATTAAAATCAAATCAAGCTACCTGCAAAATATTTTTTAAATTAAAAAGAAATGGTACCGAAAGGGCACTAGGATAGTCTAGTGTAGTCAAGTCCCCGTACCCAAAATCTTTGGTTCGTAGAAGTAAGATAATCCTCCTGTTATTTTACTTAGGTGTCTAATCGACCTACCCTAAACTGATTAGTGGCGACTCTTAGATAATGATCTTTTACATGTTAAATCCTAAGTCGCGATTTGGTATGGGCTCGAGAGAGCCTGAGCTAAGCTTAAAGGCTTAGTAGTCCATCAACCTAGTTTTAGGTGGTACAACCCGGAAAATTGGGTCGCGACAGCTTGGCGACTCCGCTGGGGACTTGAGTTGAAACTCTTAGTGGACTTAGGCCAATTTTCTTTTTTGAAAAATATTTTTGTTTGGCAGCAAGGATTCCAAGTACGTTCCTAACATTTAAGGTGTTAAATGTTTTTGCAGATTGGGAGGTATAAGGGGAAGTGTTTGCTAACCCTTGTTTTGTAGGGAGGTGTAGGAATGAATGGTTTACTTGCACATTTGAAGTGTTGCTTGATTTAAACTGTTGTGCATGCTTTGCATTTACACTACACTTTTACACACACAACCTGCTGCCGGACCTAGGCCGCATAGGATCATTTAGGATGGTGTTGAGATGGATACCACTCCGACCGCATGCTCGCGGTACGAGTCGCCCATCTCAATCCCGAAATTTCTTTCATGGTGTCAAGAGTACCCACCTCGGTCCGCATGCCCGCGACTCGGGTCGGCTCTTTGACCAAGCCGGAGTCATGAGGACCCAACATAGTCCACAAGCCCGTGGCTAGTCTGATCATCCTTGTGGCTTCACCTTGATAAGCCTTATAGAGTAGAAATCGAGCCACTTACCATGCGCATGTCTATGTGGTTGCCGTCGATTTATCTTGGTGAAGTAAGTCTTCCATCCCTATACTAATGCAATTTACTTACTTTGTCCTACTCTTGATTCGTCCATGACAATCTAGGTCAATCATTGATTTAATTCATTTGTCAATTAGAAATGAAATGAGGAAATTGCCATGCAATGAATCATTTGGAAAGTAACAAAAAAAACTTTGGAGAATTTGTCTGCAATTCATGCCTGGGACATTTGATCTCACTAGGGTGTCTATTTTTCCAACTCTCTTTAGGAAATGCCCTTCTTGTACGAACTTTTCATGAATAGATGAGAAAAAAATGGAAAAATCAATTAGATCATTGTCATGGATTGACTTTCTATTTACCCTCATGCTTACATGTTCCCATTCATTTGAATTAGGTGATTATGGGGCGATCTCGCTCACCCATCCGTTCATGACCAAGAGCTAAAATGACGAATATAAAAAGAGCTAATCTCGTCAAGCAATAGTGCCGCGATCTATATTCGATGAGAAATTGCGACTCCCGAGAACAGACCTAAAAGTGCTTGGAAACTCGCACCGGTTCGGTATAGTTCTTTTTCTACTGCGGATACTAAAGCCTTCCTTGCAAGCAAACCGATTTTAAGCTGCCGGGGGTCACTCTTTAGAGATGCTTTAACAATCTTTTTGGTTGGGCTGCAATTTGAGAAACACTATAGTATTGATGGATAATTGTATGCATGCTAATACGTACTTATAGAGCAGGTAGAGAATTCTGCAATATCTCAAAATCTAGAGGGATGTCACGATTTTTCCACCTTCCATCACTCACCCAACTCTCTCTCGCTCCCCAATTCTACAAGCAGGTGGATACATATGTATCTATCTTCACGGCAGTTGTTCTGGACCTTTAAAATGTCAGAACACAAGTATAATCCAATAGTGATTTAGATTGGTGTCCATGTTAGCAAATCTGATTAATGCTTATTAATGCAAGATTACTATTGAATGTTTTAATATAGTTCAAGCACTTAACTAATCCAATGAAAAGTGCAAACATGACATTACATATAATGTAAAGGGTTAATATTTGGGGTGAGGAAAATTTCGGGGTAGAATCTGAAATCAAAAAGTCAGACCTTTAGGAACATCATGTTATAGTTTTAAGGTATATAGGATAGGTTTCAAATTTCAAAAATTGAGGAATCTATTTCGATGAATAAATTCCAAATTCCAGATAGTTGGTACATAGAATTTGAAAACAAGTTTTTATATTTTTTTTTATCTCTATTTTCTTGCAATTCTGTGATATTTCATGGTGTCCAATAATTGAGGGGTCTCCTAGCGACATCCCTTGGCTAGATCTGGGATAGGATCGATGACTCTCTCTCGATCTAGGAGAGGTGTGACCTTTGCATGCAGTCGATGAAGGTCATCGACGATATTAAGTCTTTATTTAAAACTGTTATGATTACTTCAAGTTTTTATTTTAAATTCTTATGATTATTTTTTATTTTTATTTAAAATAAAATTCACTTCAAATTCTTATTTAAAATATAAAGGCACTTTGTTCCTCTACTTAAAATTTTTCAGATTCATTATCAGCTGATGAGGGCAACGGGTCTCTCTGGTGCTTTCGTTTTCCGTTCTCGTTTCACCGTCGTCGGAGCCTCGGAGGTTTTGCTCGATCCTTAACCCTCGTTTAGACGATGAAGCCGACGAGTGTCTGCCGCCCTGCTTCTTCCATCTTCCTCCTTCTTCATGCGCCGACTGCGATCTCCAGCCAGCCATCATCCCATTCCATCCTCCTTCTCTCGTCTCGCCTTCGTCGTCGTCGGTTTTCCTCGACCCCTAACCTTAATTTAGATGACCCCAGCGAGGTCTTGAGTCACGTGAGGAAAATTTGCAGGAATAATGGTGTGTTTTCGAGCGTCGGCGATGCCCAGCGTTGCTTCGGTGCAATGATGAAGACGGACCCTTTGCCTTCCCCCAGGGATTTCAGTCTTCTGTTGGGTGCTGTAGTGAGGATGAAGCACTACTCGATTGCCATCCGCTTGATTGAGCAGCTGCATTCGTTAGGAGTTGAAGATAATCATTATTGGCTGACGATTTCCCTGAATTGCTTCTGTCGGTTAAAGCGGATCGATTTGGGTTTGTCTATCCTGGGCAGAATCTTCAAGCTTGGGTTTCCCATCACTGTGGTGGCATCGAGTACCTTAATTGATGGTCTCTTTGTTCAGGGCAAAACTGATCAAGCACTGAGGTTCCTCGATGATATGAGACGAAATGGCCCCGAACCTAATGAGACCACGTATGCCATAATCGCAAAGGGTTTATGCAGGGCTGGTAACACCAGATTGGTGATTGAATTGCTGAGGGACTGGGAAGAGAGAAGCTGCAGGATCGATTCCTTCACATACAACATAGTAATTGATAGTCTTTGCAAGAAGGGATTGATCACTGAGGCCTTGAGACTCCACAGTGTTATGAGCAAGAAAGGCGTCGAACCAAATGTCGTTACTTATAACTCCTTGATCCATGGTCTGTGCGGTGTAGGCCAGATGGAAGATGCTCTTGTATTGTTGAAACAGATGATGAGCGGAGGCATCCAACCCAGCATATTCACTTATAGCTCCTTGGTTCATTGCTTATGCAACCGAGGCCAATGGAAAGATGCTATGGTCTTGTTGGAGAAGATGATGAAGGCAGGAATTGAACCGGACGTCGTTACTTATACCTCTGTCATTCAAGGAGTTTGCAATTCCGGCCATTTGGAAGAGGCTCGAAGACTGCTGAGTCATATGGTGCAGATCAGAGTCATGCCTAACGTTGTAACCTTCAGTATCCTGGTGGATGCACATTGTAAAGAGGGATTGCTTGTAGAGGCAGAGGCCATAGTCGACCAGATGATTCAATTAGGTAAAATGCCTAATAGTGTCACTTATAATGCATTGTTGAATGGTTATTGTTTGCAAAATAGGATGAAAAAAGCAATGGAAGTGCTTAATTTGATGGTTAAAAGAGGCTGCTCACCTACTGTTGTTACTTATAACACATTGATTAACGGACACTGCAAAGCGAAAAGAATGGACAAGTCAAAGATGCTTTTCCAAGAAATGCTTCAAAGGGGCCTGATTCCTGATGTCATCACATACAACACTCTCGTAAATGGATTTTGCCTGGTTGGGAACCTTGAAGCCGCAGAGGAGTTAATTAATGAGATGCAGTCTCGCGGTCTATCTCCAAATCATTATACCTTGAGTGCTTTACTCGATGGCTTATGTAAAATGCAGCAGATTGACAAGGCCTTGATATTGCTTCGAAAGATGGAAGAATCCAAATTCATCCTAGACATCGTGACTTACAGTATCCTAATAAATGGCATGTGTAATGCTGGAAAGCTCGATGATGCAAGAGGGCTGTTTGATTGTTTGCATGCTCGAGGGTTGCAACCTAACGTGTGGACGTATAATATTCTCATGCGTGGATTGTGCAAAGGAGGATGCACGGAGGAAGCATATTGGCTGCTAAAGGAGATGCAAGGAAATGGATGCCTTCCAGATGGTGTCACTTATAACACAATCATCCAAGGACTACTAAGTGATAATGAAAATATGAGAGCAGCACAACTTGTTGGTGAAATGGTTGAAAGGGGTTTTTCTGCAGACTTAGCAACGATGGAGTTGTGGGTTAAATATCTCTTGACAAATGGAGCTCCTTCATTTTCTAGTTGAACTCTCCATTGTGTGTGAGATCTGTCCACTTTTTCATCTGAAATTTGATGGAGAGTACGCCAGATTAACAGCAGGTTTTCTTCCAGACATCACCTCCTCGAGTCCCATGTCCTGTTAATGAAGTTGTTTTAAGTCTGGGAGATTTTTCCTCTTGCTTGATTATCAGGCTTTTGGAGGGGTGGAAAGTTGATTTTGCTTTTCGTATGCCTAGGTTTTGCAAGAAATCTCTGTATGTAGATGTACTTGTGGGTTAGTGCTTCTGGTGCCTACTATTTATCAAACAGGTCAAATTCATATGAATGATCAAGCAGTGTGAGGATGCTCTCAAATTAAATCAATGTTTATAGCAATAACTTTACTGTGTACCATATGAAATTCAGACATTATAGACAAGTATCATGGACCTCTTCCTCAATGGGACTAAAGAAACAATTTTTTTTTTCAGGGTGTAATGTATGTGCTTTGAGAGAGAGATACTGGTTTTCTTTTATTTTCTTTTCCTAACACCTCTGATCCCTTCATTGTCTTATTTACCATAGTTTTTCAAAGAAGATGCACGGGTGGAAGTGGATGGTATATGATCATGGTGATGGGCACTTTGAATCAATAGCGGTGAATACTTGTGGTGGGCTGGGTACTCAGATTGTTATGCAGGTTGATTACATATTTGGGTTATTTGCTCTGGTTCTCACAGCAAAGTTTGATGGACGGCTTGCTGACTAAGGAACATGGCTGCAACTGTATGGAAACAACTTTCAGTATCTTTTCCTTTGCACTGTGAGGGATTTTCCAAAAAGCATCTGTTGATGGGTGAACTTGAATGCCACTGACAGACATTGCCAATGCCAAACCACATTGACGTCTCGAGTGGCACCAATCAACTTCATTACAAACAGGCCCATAGGATTTAACTTTCTTTCGTTCTCTATAGAGGTAAATTCATTGCCAGTTTTCTGTTTTATTAACAGACGAACAAATGTTTTGGTTTGTTTTTGCATGTTTGCCTCACAGCTGCAGGATTTGCCTGGACAGTCTCATTACCCCCTCTACTGTGTCTTGACACAAATATAATAATAGTAGTGTGCAAGCAAATAATTGTTTAGTGCGGTGTCAGGATGCTCTTGAGTTGATGTTAATGGCGATACATTTACTTTGTACCAAAGATCTGCAATGCAGACACTATGCACCAATATCAGGGACCTATATATATGTGTGTATGGAGATATATATATTTGGCGGGGAGGGGGTGTGTGGGAGGCGTTGGGTTCAAAAATTATACCATAAATCCAGATTAGCTCGTTACTTATGTGCTTGGAGAGAGATATACTAGTATTCTTTTATACTCTTTTACTGACAATCTGATCCCTTCAATGTCCTGTAGTTACTTCAAAGAAGATGCATAAGTGGAAGTGGATGGTACTTGATCATGGTGATGTGCACTTTGCATTAATAGGGGAGAATATTTGTGGCAAGCTGGTTACTCAGATTATCATCTCAGGTAGATTACACATTTGGGTCTTCTGCTCTGCTTCTTGCTGACTAAGGGACGTGGCAGCAAGTGTATGAAAACTACTTGCAGTATCTTTTCCTTTGTACTGTGAGGGATTTTCAGAAAAGCCTCTGCTGATGGGTGAACATGAACACCATTGACAGATGCCAAACCACATGGACGTCTTGAGCAACACCAACCAAATTCATCACAGTCAGGCCCGTATGATTTACCTTTCCATTGTCATTTCCACTGCATCAATTGGTTTACTTTCCCAATCAATAGGGTTACCTCTCAACGGAGGCTAATTTCTTGCCTTTTTTTTTATCTGTTTCAATTACTGATTTTTCTGTTTGTTTTTGCGTGTTTCGCTTAAGGCAGCAGGATTGCTTGGACAGTCTTCCTCTTGTCACGCCTACTCCTCTTTGTTTCCTCACATAATCATAGTAGCGTGGAAGCATTCCAGAGAATGCTCTTCTAGCAAAGTTCACGTGTGGATATCATGGCCGATATGATTGATTGAACTCAGAAGAAAGAACCTGTCAAGCAAAAGGATCAATTGGAAGTTCTGCATAAATGTTTTCTTCCTAAATGAAAGTTCCTTGTCTGAGAAGATAGTACTTATCATAAAGCAACATGCCTCCACGAGCAATGTTTTACCATAGAATTGCACTAATGGAATTCGCAATTTTGAGGCATTCGATACTAAGCCATTGGTGCATTACAATCATGGCACCTTACGCTGCGAGCTGCCTTGAGTGGGGTTTCGTGGTTGGTTTCTTTCTATCCTTAGATTGGTTGCTGTGAGGAACTATTAATGCATAGAATTTGATTCAACACCTCTGGGTCGACAATGGTGGCAGCACACCGTCAGAGGTCCAAGCAGTAGTGGACAGCAATGGACGAGCATCGGAGGAGCTCTAGCCAAGCGAATGCGAGCTAAAAGATGATGACTAGTAAGTTTGAAAGTGACGTCATCTCGATGAAAATAGACCACGTCATGTCGTCATCATTACGTAGGACGGTTGACGATTACTGGATTGCTACATTAAATAAATTAAAGGAGACTTGGATGTGAGGACTTGATTGCATTTTCCCTCGAAAGTATAGGATTACATTATTTCAATTAAAAGGTTTAAGACTCGATTGATTTATGTGCTAGAGGTTTATGACTAATTGTAGAATTTTCCCGCACAAAATGATTGTGTAGTGCATTGAACGTTGAAATGTCACATGTTCTCTCAACTTCAGTGTTTCCATGGAGTCAGTTGAATCCTTATGTTTGAAGGCTAAGTCATGAAGGTTAAATTAAGATGAGGATGATATGCATTTTTGTCATCTTGTTCAAGAGTTCCCCGAGCAAGGAGAATGTGACCCTTTTCTCCTTCTTTAAAAGGTGACGCTTATTTTTCTGGCAATTTTTTCCCTAAGAAACTTTTATTCCTTTAGAGCAAATAAATGATCATACTGGAAATTTGAAAAGCTTGCGAGGAAAATCGTCAAATTAAATAAGTTTTTTTTTTTTTTTTTGGGGTAGAGATCAAATTAAATAAGTTGACGTAGGTATAAATTGAAGAATGAAATTATATATGGAAAATATATGGCTTTTTTAGAAATAGACCCTCTTTACCCACAAAATGTCTTTGTACATTTGTACATCCACAAATTATTAGCCATTACTTTATTCTTCTTATTTTTTTTTTTTTGAGAAAATTTAAATAAGGGCCTCAAGTGTCCTCATTTTCTTGAATAAGAGTTTGAAGTGAATATTATTTTAAATAAGAGGCTAAAGTGCCTTTATTTTCTCAAATAAGGGCGTGAAATGCCCATATCAGTCTTTAAGAAGGGTATGAACTCATTGTTTTTTTTTGGTAAAGGTAAAAAGGTATTATAGCTTTGCACAAATATACAAGAAAGACGAAACGGCTCCTAAGCTTGCACTCTCAACAAAAGAGAGAGAGTGGAAGGGAGCCGAAACGACCAAGAAAAAGAAAAGGACAACAAGCTAAGACCGATCGGTCAACAAGCAGCACACTAGTGCAGAACAAAAGAAGACCACCAGGCCGCCAAAAAAAAAAACAGGACAGGCGCCAACATAGTAAGAGGACGGGGTGAAGAGATCAGGGGCAGGGCGGATGAGCAATCTCCTCACTGCCATCAAAGATAGTAGGGTCAAAACCCCAGTTCCTCTGAAGCCTTCTATTCCTCGGGGTGTCGGGGACATGAGAGAAGGTAGTAGCTATATCTTTAACATTATTGATGATGTAATTCTTCATAGCAGCAGGAACCATAGATTCTCCATGAAGAATAATAGCATTCCTTTTCTTCCATATGATATAACACATAGTTGCAAAAGAGTGGCGAGCTATGCTATGAAAAAAATCTTTGCCCTTGAGGAAGGACACAGCCCACAAGAGGTTATCTTTCCAAGGTCTTGGACGCCAAGGAAGATTGCAACGAGTAGCCCAGAAATAAGCGATATAGGTCGGCACGCGGCATTCAAAAAACAAGTGGTCAATGGAGTCCGGGACTTCATTACAAAAGGCACAAGTGGCATAATCGATTCTACCGTAAGAGATAAGTAACTGCTGGGTAGGCATACGATTTTTAGCAAGAAGCTAGAGATTGAATTGGAACCTGGGGTGATGTCATTAGCCAGATGAGAGAAACCCAGGGAACACGGCTGCCTTTGCTTCTCAACCGGTCCCAAGCTGAGCTGACCGAGAAACATCCCGAAGGGTGCCAACACCAGGTAAATTTATTCGGTTCCTGGCTGAGCGCCGGTGTGGAGATGCCCCAGGTTCCCAAAAGGTTGTGTAGGGGAAGACCCAGTGGCGAGAAGATGTTAGCTACAACCGTCGAGAGAGGAAGACCTGAGCTCTAGATAGTAGAAGACGGTAGTAGGGCATGAAGAGGGCCTTTCAGGTGCCACCGATCGAACCATAAGGAAACCGAAAGACCATCCCCAAGCCTCCATAGAAAGGACATGCGCGAATCCCTTCTTAGTTGTAAAATCTTCTTCCACGCCCAAGAGCATACTGTGGGGGCGGAAGCAATCTAGAAGTTCTTTTTCTTTAAAAAATTGGAGTGAATCCAGCAGCACCAAAAAGACTCCTTGTCCGTGAAAAGGATCCATAGGGTTTGAACTCATTGTTTGTAAAGGATAATTTTTTTTTTTTTAAATTTTTAATTTTTTTCCTTTTTTATTTTAAAAGAAAAACTTTTAGAAAAAGGAAAGCACAAGTGAGAGGGAGAGGGTGCTTCTTCTCCCTTGTGGCCACCGCCCCACATCGCCGGTGGGGCAGCAGTGAAGGTCGAAGAGGTCACTGGAGCTTGGGTGAGGGCCTACTAGAGGCGAGGCCGCCCGCCCTCGCCTCGGCCGAGGCAAGGGTCACCTACCCTCGTGTAGGCCTAGTGGCCCTCACTAGATGGCTGGCTGGAGATCGCAATCGGCGCATGAAGAAGGAGGAAGATGGAAGAAGTAGGGCGGAGGAGACTTGTCGGCTTCATCGCTCTAGGGTCTCCCTCTACTGGCAAAATTTTAAGAGAAAGATGCAATTGAACGAGTGGCTCTTTACTAATTTGGAGTCTTTTATTCAAAACAAGGGTCACATTGACATTAAAAATAATAATTTAAAGACCTTATTGAACTAATTTAAAGGATCAATTCATACATTAGACAGAGTTTAAAAACTTAACTACACCAATTAAAATTTTTTGGAAGACATAGTCATTCTGCATATTAAGCAAAAATCCTAGGGGCTATTAGTTTCATTGTCACAATCCAAGAATAATCCTATTAGTGCTTGCATATCCTTTTCATCTGTATTTTATTAACACATTCGGTCGAGTAATCAAATAGAGTAGCTAAAAACTTTGGTAGAAAGGAAAATGAGAGAGATCACTCCTCATCGTCTCCATTGACCTTTTCATATATAGCAACTTTGATCATTGAAACATCACTGTCATCTTGAATATACTTTTCTTGAGAGAGACATAATGTCAACATCTTTAAATTAAGTCGGCTTGTTTCAAGAAAAATGAACAATCTAAAAAGTGATCGGTTATATAGCTCGAAATGATTATCAAACAATAATTATTTTTGTTAAGATAATTATTTTAGCCTAAATTTTATTATAGACGATAAAAATATTTTCGTTCACATATTTTTTAAGCGATACAAGCGATCATACCCATGAAAATATTTTTCAAATTGTGTTTTTTGTTTTACGAAATAAACGGACCCTAAGACAAAATAACCAATTTGACTTCCGGTTCACGCATCAATCGTTTGACTCATTAAACCGTCGGATCAATAAATAGATAAACTAAAAATAAATATTATGGGTATTGAATAAGCTTATGTAGATGAACATGACTTTCCAATGCACGGAATAATGAACCCTTGCACTTCCAAGCCGCCAAGATGTTGATCCACGCTGCGTCATTCCTAAAAATTCTTCTTACAAAGTCAAAGACCTGACCCTGGTCCAGATCCTAATCCAATCTATTAAACTGGTCAATCCAATCATCTCAGATTTTAGGGTTAGTGGAATCATACCTTTCACTTCTCTCAGATTATCTCACATATGCACGTATTTCTCATGGTAAAAGATGCAATCGCCAATCATTCAGCATCCAAGTTTCCAGAGCTGATTTCCTCACTTCATTTGGTGAATTCAAGTTTACTCTTGCATGTAACATTGTTTTGATCTTCTTGTTCTCGAACAACAAACATGCCCTATCTCTTTTTCAAAATTAGATAATTTTTTTTAATGCAAATAAAAGACATTTGTCTCTCATATCCACCCATCTGCTACTTTGAACCATGATAACTTGGTTTAAGGACCGTAGCGTTTACCTATACTAATCGTTGGGTTTTTTGTATCGACCCATTATGGATGGATTCGACCTATTGTTCAACATCTCTAACTTACATATGATGGGACCGACTTAGCGTCCACTAAAGATAAGAATAGTAGAAATGCCATGATTTTTTATGGCGCTCAATTGAGTGTTATAACTTTGTTTTCGCTCACTTAAATACCATAAAATCGATAATTTAAGTGTCACTTTTGGTAAATTATCTTATGTGGATTTTTTTATTGATTTTTTCAATTCGACGTGAATTTTGTTAATATTTATTTTCCCTTTTTATTCTAGTGCCAACGAGGGTCACCGATGACCCTAGTTAGCTACTAAGGCCTTGCTTAGATTGGGCGAAGGCCACCTCGCCCTTAACTAATGTGACCATGAAGGCCTTAGGTGAGGCCACCCTTGGCTGCAAGCGAGGCAGCCCTTGCCTAGTCTAGCGAGGGCTTTCGTGCCCTTGACAGCCCATTCCAAATGCCGAACCGCAAAGACATCTTGAGCGACACCATTCAACTTCATCAAAGTCAGGCCTGGATGATTTGACTTTCCACCGTCTTTTCCGCAGCATCAATTGAATTCCTTGCCATTGGCATTTGTCTCCGTTACTGACTTGGGAACACAAATTTTTGTTTGTCTATGCGGGTTTCACTTTCGACGGCAGGAGTTGCCTTGCTAGTGTGCCTCTCGTCACGCCTTCCATACTTTGTGTTCTATCGCAATCATAGTAGCGTTCAAGCGTTTCCATTAGATCATGTTAATTTGAGCATGAAGGGTCAAATTTAAAGTATCTATACTTGTTAATGACTGTCCTTATTTTTATTGTCTGCATGCAAATTTTTTGTGAGTTAACTAAATTCTCTCTCGAGTTCTTCAATGAATAGTGTAGGCAGGCATCTTGATTTTTCCAGTCGAATGATAGTAACTTAGATGGGTGGCCGCTTTAGTAAATCTAATTAAATGCTTATTAATTAAATTAGAATGCATGTTGGATATAGGTTAAAATAAATCAAGTTGCCTGCAAAATATTTTTCAAAATAAAAAGAGAAAATGTATCGAAAGGGTGTTAGAGTGATATAGCGTAATCAGCTTTATTTCAGTAGTTAATCAACTCACTATAAATCGATTAGTGGCAACTCATAGATTAAAATTATTTGCATGTTGAAAAAGTTGAACCTAAGTTGAGAATTAGTATGCGTTTGGGAGGATCCGAATTAACTTTATATCAAGTAATTCATTAGTCAGATCCTAAGTGGGTGCCACCGAGTTAAAGTTGCGATTCTTAGTTAAACTAATGCATATAATAGTTGATGAGCTTAATTGCGTATTAATCGAAAATTCACGGACCATCGGTTTCATTATCTATTTCCAAATAAATTGAATTTCATATTCTTCCCCCTAACTTCTTGCTCAAAAAAAAAAAAAAAAAAAAAAATTTCTTCCCCCTAACTTTTCAGCTTAATTGCGATTGTTTGCATGCTTGAGGGTTGCAATCTGACATGTGGACGTATAATATTGTCATGCGTGGATTGTGCAAAGGAGGACGCACGGAGGAAGCATATTGGCTGCTAAAGGAGATGCAAGGCAATGGATGCCTTCCAAATGGCGTCACTTATAACACAATCATCCAAGGACTACTAAGAGAGAACGGAAATAGGAGAGCAGCACAACTTGTTGGTGAAATGGTCGAAAGGGGTTTTTCTGCAAATGTAGGGATGATGGAGTTGTGGGTTAAATATCTCGTGACAACTAGAACTTCTTCCTCTTCTGGTTGATCTCTCAATTGTGTTTGAGATCTGTCCACTTTTTCATCTGAAATGTGATAAATTGTATACCAGATAAACAGCAAGTTTTCTTTGTCGCATCATCCCATGGAGTCGCATGTGCCATTTATCAAGTTGTTTTTAAGTCCGGGGGATTATTTCTCTTGCTTCATTATAAGGCTTTTGGAGGGGTGTAAGGTAGACTTTGTTTGTCGTATAGCTGGGTAGTGTGGGGAATTGCTGTATTTAAGTGGTACACGTACTTGTCAGTTAGTGCTTCTGTTGCCTAATATTTATCAAACAGCTGACATTCCTGCCAATGATCAAGCGGTGCGAGGATGCTCTTGCATTAAATAGATGTTAATAGCAGTAACTTTTCAATGTACTAAAGTGGTGCAATTCAGATGTTAATAGCAACCACTTTACCATGTGCTAAAGTTATGCAATTTGGACATTATGCACAAATATCATGGACCTCTTCCTCACAATGGAACTAAAGAAATTTTTTTATATATTCCTGATTGTTATGTGTGTGCGCTCTGAGAGATACTGGTTTTCTGTTACTCTTTCGTGGAAGTGGATGGTATTTGATCATGGTGCTTCTGTTAGTCTTTTGTGGAAGTGGATGGTATTTGATCATGGTGATGGGCACTTTGAATCGCTAGCAGAGAATATTTGTGGCCTGTGGAGCACGCAGATTGGCGTCTCTGGTCAATTACAGATTACATATCTGGGTTATCTGCTCTGCTTCATAATAGCCAAGTTTGAGGGACTGCTTGCTGGGTAAGGGACATGGCTGCAACCTGCGAGTGTATGAAAACTACTTGCAGTGTCTTTTTTGTTTGCAGCGCAATGAATTTTCTGAAAAGCATTTGATTTATGGGTGAACATCATATCAAATGGTATGATGTTACAATTTGCATCTTGATTGCCGGTACTGCATTTTGCTCACTTCATCAACTAGCTCTTACTGCAATATTCAGAAAGAAAGATGATCTGAGAATGTTAGTCAGGCCTCTCTTTTTGCCATTCCTTCAAATGCTACATCGTTATTAATAGTGTACTTTAGCAAATGCACTTGGCTTAACCTCATTTCCGCATATTCATTACCAACAAATTTTGCAAAATATAGTGCATAAGATATCGTGAACTGCAATGCAAACAGATTTTCCAGCTTTGTATGAACTCCTTTTGAGGCTGGCTTAAATAGTTGAGATTTTCTCAATTCTTTCCAAGTCGAGTTAGTTAGCTCGTGCTCGAAATCTTCAACTTAATTAGCCCACAATACATTAAGTAGTGTTGGAAACATGCATATAGCATCGTCATCCAAATTTTGACTTTCAAATTTAACTCCCAATCAGACTAAAATTTCCTTTTGACATTTGAGTCAAGCCAGGTCAGCTAAAGATCAAGCTCAAGAGACCACTTATCAAATGGAACTTGAGATGAGTATAATGGACCTCTTCCTCAAAATGGAACTAAAGAAAACAAATTTTCTCTTTTCCGGGGTGTTGTGTATGTGCTTTGAGAGAGAGAGATACTGGTTTTCTTTTATTTTCTTTTCCTAACATGATCTGATCCCTTCAATATCTTATTTACCATATTTTTTCAAAGAAGATGTACAGGTGGAAGTGGATGGTATATGATCATGGTGATGGGCACTTTGAATCCATAGTGGTGAATATGTGTACTCAGATTACCCTGGCAGATCAATTACATATCTGGGTTATTTTCTCTGCTTCTTACAGCAAAGTTCGAGGGACAGCTTGCTGACTAAGGAATATGGCTGCCAGTGTATGAAACAACTTCCAGTATCTTTTCCTTTGCACTGCGACGGATATTCCAAAAAGCATCTGTTGATGCGTGAACATGAATGCCGCTGACACATTGGCAATGCCAAACCACATTGACATCTTGAGTGGCACCAATCAACTTCATTAGAAACAGGCCAATAGGATGTAACTTTCTTTCGTTCTCTATAGAGGTACATTCTTTGCCAATTTTCTGTTTTAATAACTGAGGAACACATGTTTCGGTTTGTTTTTGCATGTTTCACTCACGACTGCAGGATTTGCCAGGACAATCTTGTTACGCCCTCTACTCTTTGTTTCTTGACACAAATATAATCATAGTCGCATGCAAGTGAACAATTGTCTAGTGCGGTGTCTGGATGCTCTTGAGTTAAGTAGATGTTAATGGTAATAAATCTACTTTGTACCACAGATCTGCAATGCAGACCTTATTCACCAATATCACAGACCTAAAGAAAACAAAAGGACTTTTTATTTTTCTTTGGGGGAAGAAGAGAGGGGAGGGGTTTCAAAAAATTATGCTATAAATCCTGATTAGCTTGTTGCATATATGCTTGGAGAGAGATACTAGTTTTCTTTTATATCTTTTGCTAACACAATCTGATCCCTTCAGTCTGTCATAGTTACTTCAAAGAAGATGCATGCGTGGAAGTGGCTGGTACTTGAGGCACTTAGAATTAATAGCCAGGAATATTTGTGGCAAGCTGGTGACTTAGATCATCGCTGGTATATTACATATCTGGGTTATTTGCTCTTCTTCCTACATGGCATCTAATAGTAAAATTATTTGCATTGCTTCTTGCTAACCATGCAACATGGCAGCAAGTGTATGAAAACTACTTGCAGTATCTTTTCCTTAGCACTGTGAGGGATTTTCAGAAAAGCCTCTGCTGATGGGTGAACAGGAATGCCGTTGACAGACATTCCCAATGCCAAACCACGTAGATGTCTTGAGGGACACCAACTGACTTTGTCACAGTCAGGCCCAAATGATGTAACTTTCCGTTTTCATTTCTACTGCCTCAGTTGGTTTACTTTCCAGACCAACGGGGTTGCCTCTCAACGGAGGCACATTTCTTGCCCTTTTTATCTGTTCAATTACTGATTGGGGAACGCATTTTTCTGTCGTTTTTTCGTGTTTAACTTAAGGCAGCAGGATTGCCTGGAGAGCCTGCCTCTTGTCACGCTTTCTACTCTTTGTTTTCTCACATAATCATAGTAGCGTGGAAGCGTTTCGGAGACTGTTCTTTGATCTAAGCTCACGTGTGGATATCATGGCTGATATGATCGATTGAACTCAGAAAAGGAACCTGTACAGCAAAAGGATTGACTCGAAGTTCTGCATATGTAACAAGAGGATTAACTCAGCTGTCTCTATTGTCCCTTTCCTTGTCTGCAAAAGCAGGTCCATGGGCTTAGCCATTGTAGCAAAGCCACTTTAACGGTGATGGTTTTCATTTCAATTTCTGATACTCCTCCGTGACTAAAACCGTGTGCAAGTGAATAAGGCGTCACTTTCAAAAAGAAGCTTTATGATTTTTTCGCTGGAAATCCAGTAAGTTTTTGTCGTGAGCATGGTGTATCCAGCTACTAGATGGAGATGAGTATGAGCATTCTTTGCCCTGAGTTGTAAATTACATTGACTCTTCTCATATCAATCCTTGTCCTAGTTAGATATCAATATCAAAGGCCTTGATACCCTCAACCTTTGCAAGAATTCATAGTGCAATCTTTAAGAGCACATCATTTACAAAATAGCTTCGGGCTCTAGGCCATCAACGAAGGAATAAAACAAACATGAAGACATTATTGTGAGGGCACAGCCAAACAGCTCATGTTACACAATCGCAGACTCAATGAATTGCTTAATCCAAGCACGCACGAGTGATCTCTTCCTAAGTGAAAGTGCCTTGTGTGAGAGGATAGTAGTAATCACAGAGCAACATGCAAGCGCGAGGAATGTTTTACCATATAGTTGCATTAGCCAAATTTCACAATTTTGAGGCAATCAATACTAAGCCATTGGTACGTTACAACCATGCCCCCTAATGTTGCAAGATGCCTTGATTTGGGTTTTGTGGTTGGTCTTGTGTTGCCGTTGGATTGGTCGTTGCCATGAACTAATACTTCAAGGAGTTTTATTTCAATACTCTAGGTGGACTATGGCGGAAGCACACCATTGGAGGTCTAGGCGACAGTGGACAGTGACGAACGAGCATCGGAGGAGATCTAGACAAGCGATTGTGAGCCAGCAGATAATGAAAAACAAGCTTGGAAAAGGCGTCATTTCGTTGAAAATAGTCCATGTCATATTGTCGTTGTTATGTTGGATGCTGGCGATTACTAGATTGTCACATCAAATAAATCAAACAAAACTTGAATGAGAGGATTTGATTGCATTTTCCTTCAAAAGTTTAAGATTATATTGTTTCAATTGAGAGGTTTATGACTCGATTGATTTTTGTCCCATATGTTTAGGACTAATTACGGAATTTTCTCATATGAAATGACTGTGTGGTGTGCTGTGCATTAAAATGTCATATATTCTCTCGAATAAGGCATGAAGACTAAACTAAAATGGGATTGAGATGCATTTTGTTCATCTTGTTCAAGAGTTTCCCAAGGAAGAAGAATGTGACCGTATTTCACTTCTTTAAGGATGCGTTTGGTAGTTAAAATAAAATTCGGGATATGATATTATTTATTCTATCTTACGTTTGGTGTTTGTTCAGGACATGATGAAGTCGGATATGAGGGATAGGCCGGATAAAATTATCCCATGGGGGGTGGGATAAAGGTGAATATGATTTCTAATGTCCATAATATGAAAGTTATTTTTCTTGAATAAAAAATTTATTAAATTAACAAAATTGAAATTATATTTGAATATAAATAATATTTCAATTCTAATTTAAGAAATAAGAAATTATTTTTAATTTAATCTTATATTAATTTATATATTCGACTTTAATTCTATCTTATAATATGCATTCGACCTATGAATTATATATTTATATTTATTACATATTTTAGGTATTTTTGTATTTTAGGTATATTAGTACAGTTTATTATTTGATAAAATTTTATTAAAGAATGATGGAAGGGGAAAAATGAAATAATAAAGAAAATAATTAAAAAAGAGAGGAAAAATAAAATAAAAATAAATTAGGAAATAGTGTTCCGAGAGATTTTCACCATTTCCATTCATGAATTTTAGGTTCATTTACAATTATATGCCATTTATATTAAAAATGTACATGATATGATGTAAATATATTTAACCTTAATACTGCGATTCACCAAACATTAAATATGATATAAGAAAATCTCAGGATTTCATATTATATCTTATGTAGTCCTATCCTGATTAGAAATTCGGACGACAAAATGTAGCCTAAAGGTAATCCTTATTTTTCCAGCAATTTTTACTCTAAAATTTTTTTATTCCTTTAGAGCAAATAGATTATCGTGTTAGAAATTTGAAAAGTTCAAGAGAAAAATTATCAAATTAAATGGGGAAAATTTCAAATAAGGATCCAAAGTGCCATCATTTTCTCAATAGAGGACATGAAGTGAAGTTTGTCTAAAATAAGGATCCAAAATACTATCATTTTCTTAAAAGAGAACCTGAAATGAAGTTTGTCTCAAAGAACAAAGAATGACCTCACTCGCCGGCTGGTGAATAGATGCATCTTCAATGTATAATTCGGTGGCCTGATTACGGTATTTTCGTCCTTTTATTTTTTATTTTTTCCATTTTTGGTTGCCCTGTTCATCGTCTTTTTCATCCCCTATTCACTTCTTCTTGCCCAGATCAAGAATACCAGACTTGGGGAAAGGTTAGAGAGTGCTGGCCGTTGGTAAGGGCCAACGAGGGCTCAACGCCCATCGCCGGCAGCAAGTGAGGGCTCCACACCCATCGCTAATAGTGAGCAAGGGTCATCGAGTTCTCGCTGGCCATGGGGGAGGGGGGCTATCCAAATTGAGGCCCTACAAGAAAGGTCCTCGAGGGAAAAAGGGGTAGCCGAAGAAGTCGTCAATCTAGGAGCGGTGGTGGGAGGAAAGGATGAAGAAAGCGACACGGGCATCCCAGTTGTAGTCCTAGCAAAAGATGAGGTTGTTGGTGGAGTAGTGGGCGGAGGTTGCCCCTCACGGCCATCAGCGAGGTCACCCCTCGCCGACCTTGGGCGAGGGCTCGCCCACCTCACCGGCCACTAATAAGGGCTAATGAGGGCTTACAAGCCCTCACCCGTAGCCAACGAGGGCTTGACAACCCTCGCCAACTGCAATTGAGGCCACCCTCACCAAATCTGGCGAGGGTCGGCCTACAAGCCCTCACCCATAGCCGGCGAGGGCTTGTTGGCCCTCGCCTACTGCCGACAATGGGCGTCCAACCACCCCTCGCCGACCTTGGGCGAGGGCTCGCCCACCTCATTGGCCACTAATAAGGGCTAACGAGGGCTTACAAGCCCTCACCCACAGCCAGCGAGGGCTTGACGACCCTTGCCAACCGCAACTGAGGCCACCCTCGCCAAATCTGGCAAGGGTCGGCCTACAAGCCCTCACCCACAGCCGGCAAGGGCTTGGTGGCCCTCGCCTACTGCCAACAATGGGTGTTCAACCCTTGACAACCCTCATCAATGACCAGTGCTCACTGGCTCTACCCAAGTCCGATGTTCTTGAGAAGAAGATGAACAAGGGACGAAGAAGATGATGAATAGTACCACCATTGACCCAAAATAATAATAATAATAATAAAGAACAAGACAACTGAAAATTTAAAAAAAAAAAAGACAAAAAATATCCTTGATTAGGCTACCGGAATAAGTATCGGAGATGCATTTATTCATTGGCCGGCAAATGAGGTCCTTCTTTGAGACTAAATGATCACTTTGGATCCTTGTTTGAGACAAACTCCACTCCAGGTCCTCTTTTGAGAAAATGAAGGCACTTTAGGTCCTTATTTGAGACAAACTTCACTTTAGGTCCTCTTTCGAGAAAATGATAGCATTGTGGGTCCTTATTTGGAATTTTCCCTTAAATGAGTTGACGTGGGTATAAATTGAAAATAAAAGTACACGTGAAAAATAAACGGCTTATTTAAAAATAGACCCTTTTTACCCACAAAATGTTTGTGTACATCCATACTCCACAAATTATTAGCCCTTTACTTTATTCTTCTTAATTCATTTTTATTTTTGTTTTTGAATAATGATGCGTTTAGTAACATTTTTGTTTCTAGGTACAATTTCTATTCAGATATAATTTTTTCTAATTCTACTCTTTAAATGAGTTTCTGAGTAGAAGAACGCATTTAATAATTGCATAAAATTTTTACTCCCAGAAAATAAAAAGAAGAATAATGCCTTTAGTACAACCCTAAAAGTTTATATTCCCAATTTTTTTTTATATATATAATTATAAAAACGTTAGTGGAGACTTAACAATTCATTTGAATAAAGCTTGACTTTTGTGATAATTCAATTCATCAAGATATTCTAAGATGACACTAGAATCCAACATAATAGTTAGACAAAGATGAATGATTGGAAATGGCAGTAGAGAATTCCATTAGTTTATAACTTACAATTTGAGGAGGTTGATGGTAAATCTTTGGGCATTACAATAAACAAGTGCATAGGCCTTTTGAGCTTTTTTAGCGGTAAGAAGAAGGCAAACATCACTTGGTAGAATAGGTAATGATGAAACAATTGAGGATGGGGGCGATCTTTGGTAAACTCATCAAACCTTGAAGCAAATGACATTATAATTCCATGGAGCATAGACTTATTCAACTGCAATGAAAACAAGATAAATGGTTATGCAAAAGACTTGTTTAGAGTCATCTAATTTCTATTAAATTAGAATTGCCCATGATTTTAACGGATGTCGCCTATAGAATCCTAAGGGAAGAAGATTGGAGTTGTCAAGCTTTTACGACTTAGCATTATCTCTAAAAGAAAACAACATTTAAAAATCTATCAAGTAAAGCCCTAAAAGTTTATTCAACTTTGAATCCATGTTCATCAAAAAATTTTCATTTTTTTATGTTAAACAAATTCTAAACTAGAATTAACGATAAAATCTAGTAAAACAACTCAAAATCTAATTTCTAAAGTTTTTACTAAATTTTTGAATTATATATTTTTTATTCCAAAAAATTGGACTCGGATCGGGTTAGGAGAGCAGACCTTGTGTTGATTGTGTAGAGACGAGTATGAGATTATATTGAGCTTGTTTTTTTAAAAAAATGGCCTTATTTTTCTTTTTGTTCTTAGGAGAAAAAAATTATGTTTTTCTATTTCTTATTTATTTTCCAAATGTATTCCCTAGCCATTAATATATTTCGAGAAATAAAAAAATTAACTGACAGTTTACCAAATGGATTTTTTTAAAGAATAGAAAAATAGAGAAATAAAATTATTACCAAAGAAGGCCTAATAATAAAGGAGGAGTAATTATGAGAAGTTGAACATATAAGTAGGACTAAGACAAAGCAAATTGCAAATGCCGTATTTGGAAAATCATACTTTTTTCCCCAAGCAAAGAGAATGTGGATTGGGACTCCACATAATACAAATCAATGTTGATCATGCTATTATGAAGTGATCTTTTGAGATCCTCGTGATTAGTGGGAGCATTGTGTTAGTGAATGAAATAATGGTACAAGATAGCTACATCATGTGAGACCTTTTAAGATATTAATGGCTTATATGGTACTCTTACGGTTTTCAACTTCGAAATCCTAAATTAGTGGCCGACACTTTAGCATTCTTCCTCTAGTCAAGAGTGATACAACCTTCGGTGGCATGTTTGGAAGGCGACTAGCTTGAGATGGAGAGATTAGAGTGGGAAATAAAGACCAATATGTATTTACAATAAGAATATATATATTCCCTGACTAGACATTCATGTCTACTTTTAAAGATTAGTTAAGGGATAGGTTTTCAGGGTATTTATCCTTTTAAAATAATCTAGTTAATGCTGATTAATGCTTGGAATTGCTGAATATTTTAAAATAGTTCAAGCCCTTAGTTAAACCTAAGAAAGTGCAAGTACGAAATTACATGGTTTTCTTCGCGCGTGTGAGAGAGAGAGACCCCAGAGCGATGAAGCCGACGAGTCTCCTCCGCCCTGCTTCTTCCATCTTCCTCCTTCTTCATGCGCCGACTGCGATCTCCAGCCACCCATCATCCCATTCCGTCCTCCCTCTCTCCTCTCGCCCTCGTCGTCGTCGTCGTCGTCGGTTTTCCTCGACCCCTAACCTTACTTTAGATGAACCCAGCGAGGTCTTGAGTCACGTGAGGAGAATGTGCAGGAATGGTGGCGTGTTTTCGAGCGTCGGCGATGCCCGGCGTTGCTTCGGTGCAATGATGAAGACGGACCCTTTGCCTTCCTCCAGGGATTTCAGTCCTCTGTTGGGTGCTGTAGCAAGGATGAAGCACTACTCCACTACCATCCGCTTGATTGAGCAGCTGCATTCGTTGGGAGTTGAAGATAATCATTTTTGGCTGAATATTTCGTTGAACTGCTTCTGTCGGTTAAAGCGGGTCGATTTGGGTTTGTCTATCCTGGGCAGAATCTTGAAGCTTGGGTTTCCCATCGATGTGGTGGCATCGAGTACCTTAATTGATGGTCTCTTTGTTCAGGGCAAAACTGATCAAGCGTTGAGGTTCCTCGATGATATGGGACGAAATGGCCCCGAACCTGATGAGACCACGTATTCCATAATCGCAAAGGGTTTATGCAGGGCTGGTAACACCAGATTGGCGATTGAATTGCTGAGGGACTGGGAAGAGAGAAGCTGCAGCATCAATTCCTTCGCATATGGCATAATAATAGATAGTCTTTGCAAGAAGGGATTCATCACAGAGGCGTTGAGACTCCACGGCATTATGAGCAAGAAAGGCATCGAACCAAATGTGGTTACTTATAACTCCTTGATCCACGGTCTATGCAATGTAGGCCAGATGGAAGATGCTCTGGCATTGTTGGAAGAGATGACGAGTGGAGGCATCCAACCCAACTTATTCACTTATAACTCATTGGTTCATTGCTTATGCAACCGAGGCCAATGGAAAGATGCGAGGGTCTTGTTGGAGAAGATGATGAAGGCAGGAATCGAACCGGACGTCGTTACTTATACCTCCGTCATTCAAGGAGTTTGCAATTCCGGCCATTTGGAAGAGGCTCGAAGACTGCTGAGTCATATGTTGCAAAGCAGAGTCATGCCTGACGTTCTAACCTTCAGTATCCTGGTGGATGCACATTGTAAAGAGGGATTGCTTTTAGAGGCAGAGGCCATAGTCGACCAGATGATTCAATTAGGTAAAGTGCCTGATAGTTTGATCTATAATACATTGATGAATGGTTATTGTTTGCAAAATAGGATGAAAGATGCAATGGAAGTGCTTAATTTGATGGTTGAAAGAGGCTGCTCACCTAATGTTGCTACTTATAATGCGTTGATTAACGGATACTGCAAAGCGAAAAGAATGGACAAGTCAAAGATGCTTTTCCAAGAAATGCGTCAAAGGGGCCTGATTCCTAATGTCATCACATACAACACTCTCGTAAACGGATTTTGCCAGGTTGGGAACCTTGAAGCTGCGGTGGAGCTAATCAACGAGATGCAGTGTCGTGATCTCTCTCTAAATCATTATACCTTGAATTCTTTCCTGGATGGCTTGTGTAAAACGCAGCAGATTGACAAGGCCATGATATTGCTGCGAAAGATGGAAGATTCCAAATTCGTCCCTAACATCGTGACTTACACTATCCTAATAAATGGCATGTGTAATGCTGGAAAGCTCGACGATGCAATAGGGCTGTTTGATTGTTTGCATGCTCGAGGCTTGCAACCTGACGTGTGGACGTACAGTATTGTCATGCGTGGATTGTGCAAAGGAGGATGCATGGAGGAAGCATATCGGCTGCTAAAGGAGATGCAAGGAAATGGATGCCTTCCAAATGGTGTCACTTATAACACAATCATCCAAGGACTACTAAGAGATAACGAAAATAGGAGAGCAGCGCAACTTGTTGGTGAAATGGTTGAAAGGGGTTTTTCTGCAGACGGAGCAACGATAGGGTTGTGGGTTAAATATCTCTTGACAAATGGAGCTCCTTCATTTTCTAGTTGAACTCTCATTGTGTGTGAGATCTGTCCACTTTTTCATCTGAAATTTGATGGAGAGTAAACCAGATTAATGGCAGGTTTTTTTCCAGACATCACCTCCTTGAGTCCCATGTCCCATTAATGAAGTTGTTTTAAGTCTGCGAAATTTTTTCTCTTGCTTCATTATCAGGCTTTTGGAGGATTGGAAGGTTGATTGTGCTTTTCGTATACCTAGGTTTTGCAAGAAATCTCTGTATTTAACTGGTACATGTGCTGGTCGGTTAGTGCTTCTGGTGCCTGCTATTTATCAAAGAGGTCAAATTCATATGAATGATCTAGTGGTGTGAGGATGTTCTTAAATTAAATTGATGTTAATAGCAATAACTTTACTGTGTACTATATGCAATTCGGACATTACACACAAGTATCATGGACCTCTTCCTCAATGGAAATAAAGAAAATAAATTTTCTGTTTTTCAGGGTGTTATGTATGTGCTTTGAGAGAGAGAGAAATACTGGTTTTCTTTTATTTTCTTCTCTTAACACGTCTGATCCCTTCAATGTCTTATTTACTGCAGTTCTTCAAAGAAGATGCATGGGTGGAAGTGGATGGTATATGATCATGGTGATGGGCACTTTGAATCAATAGCGGTGAATATGGGCTGGGCACTCAGATTGTCATCGCAGGTCGATTACATATTTGGGTTATTTGCTCTGCTTCTTACAGCAAAGTTTGATGGACGGCTTGCTGACTAAGGAACATGGCTGCAACTGTATGGAAACAACTTTCAGTATCTTTTCCTTTGCACTGCGACGGATTTTTCAAAAAGCATCTGTTGATGTGTGAACATGAATGCCACTGACAGACATTGCCAATGCCAAACCACATTGACGTCTCGAGTGGCACCAATCAACTTCATTACAAACAGGCCCATAGGATGTAACTTTCTTTCGTTCACTATAGAGGTAAATTCATTGCCAGTTTTTTGTTTTATTAACAGATGAACAAATGTTTTGGTTTGTTTTTGCTTCTTTCACTCACAACTGCAGGATTTGCCTAGACAGTCTCATTACCCCATCTACTCTGTGTCTTGACACAAATATAATAATAGTAGCATGCAAGCAAATAATTGTTTAGTGTGGTGTCAGGATGCTCGAGTTAAGTTGATGTTAATGGCGATACATTTACTTTGCACCAAAGATCTGCAATGCAGACATTATGCACCAATATATATTTGTTTTTTTTTTTTTTTTTTTGGGTTGGTGGGGGGGAGGGGCGTGGGGTTCAAAAAATTATACCATAAATCCAGATTAGCTTGTTACTTATGTGCTTGGAGAGAGGTATACTAGTTCTCTTTTATACTCTTTTGCTGACAATCTGATCCCTTCAATGTCCTGTAGTTACTTCAAAGAAGATGCATAAGTGGAAGTGGATGGTACTTGATCATGGTGATGTGCACTTTGCATTAATAGGGGAGAATATTTGTGGCAAGCTGGTTACTCAGATTATCATCTCAGGTAGATTACACATTTGGGTTATCTGCTCTGCTTTTTGCTGACTAAGGGACATGGCAGCAAGTGTATGAAAACTACTTGCAGTATCTCTTTCCTTTGCACCGTGAGGGATTTTCAGAAAAGCCTCTACCGATGGGTGAACATGAACACCATTGACAGATGCCAAACCACATAGACGTCTCGAGTGACACCAACCAAATTCATCAGTCAGGCCCGTATGATTTACCTTTCCATTGTCATTTCCACTGCATCAATTGGTTTCTTTCCCAATTGATAGGGTTGCCTCTCAATGGAGGCTCATTTCTTGCCTTTTTTATCTGTTCAATTACTGATTTTTCTGTTTGTTTTTGCGTGTTTCACTTAGGGCAGCAGGATTGCTTGGACAGTCTTCCTCTTGTCACGCCCACTCCTCTTTGTTTCCTCACATAATCATAGTAGCGTGGAAGCATTCCAGAGAACGCTCTTCTAGCAAAGTTCACGTGTGGATATCATGGCTGATATGATCGATTGAACTCAGAAGAAAGAACCTGTCAGGCAAAAGGATCAATTGGAAGTTCTGCATATATAACAAGAGGATCAACTCAGCTCTCCGTTGTCCATTTTCTTGTTTACAAAAGCTGGTCCATGGGCTTACCCACTGAAGCAAAGCCACTGTTTTTGCGACGATGGTTTTAATTTCACTTTTCGAGATTCTTCGCTGACTAGAACCATGTGCAAGTGCATCAGGCTTCAGTTTCAAAATAAGCTTTATGATTCTTTTTGCTGGAAAGTCGTGACCATGGTGTATCCTTTACTGTAAATTATGTTGACTCACCTCAGATTGATCCTTTAGTGCTAGATATCGATATCAACTAGAGGCCTAGAAACCTTCAATCTTTGCAAGAATTGAGAGTACAGTCATTAAGGGAACATCATTTACGAAATAGATTAACGCTCTGGGCCATCAACGAAGGAATACAGCAAGCATCAAGACATTATTGTAAGAGCACAGCCAAACAGCTCGCGTTACATAGTCACAAACTCAATGGATAGCTTAATGCAAGCAAGCAATGCATAAGAATGTTTTCTTCCTAAATGAATGTTCCTTTGAGTTAATAGTACTTATCATAAAGCGACATGCCTCCACGAGCAATGTTTTACCATAGGATTGCACTAATCGAATTTTGCAATTTTGAGGCATTCGATACTTACGCCATTGGTGCATTACAATCGTGCCACCTTACGCTGCGAGATGCCTTGAGTGGGGTTTCGTGGTTGGTTTCTTTCTATCCTTAGATTGGTTGCTGTGAGGAACTATTAATGCATAGAATTTGATTCAACACCTCTGGGTCGACAAATGGTGGCAGCACACCGTCAGAGGTCCAAGCAGTAGTGGACAGCAATGGACGAGCACCGGAGGAGCTCTAGCCAAGCGAATGCGACCTAAAAGATGATGACTAGTAAGTTTGAAAGCGACGTCATCTCGATGAAAATAGACCACGTCATGTCATTGTCACATGTTCTCTCAACTTCAATGTTTCCATGGCAGTCAGTTGAATCCTTATGTATGAAGGCTAAGTCATGAAGGTTAAATTGAGATGAGAATGATATGCATTTTGGGTCATCTTGCTCAAGAGTTCCCCGAGCAAGGAGAATGTGACCCTTTTCTCCTTCTTTAAAAGGTGATGCTTATTTTTCTAGCAATTTTTGCCCTAAGAAACTTTTTTTTTTTTTTGGGACTGGAGGAACCGCCGTCGACGACTGCTACAACGTAAACCCCCAGGCGACGCTAGTGGGGAACCCACCACCCTGACGTCGCGCTTAAGTCACCAAGTAACTCCACCAGAGCCTTTGCTTCGCAAAGGTTTCGAACTCCTCACCTCTCTCGCAAAGGTTCACTGAAGCCTATCTTTAGAGCAAATAAATTATCATACTGGAAATTTGAAAAGCTTGCGAGGAAAATCATCAAATTAAATAAGTTGATGGAGGTATAAATTGAAGAATGAAATTATATATGAAAAATATATGGCTTATTTAGAAATAGACCCTCTTTACCCACAAAATGTTTTTGTACATTTGTACATCCACAAATTATTAGCCATTTACTTTATTCTTCTTAATTTTTTTTATTTAGTTTTTTGAGAAAATTTAAATAAGGACCTCAAGTGCCATTATTTTCTCAAATAAGAGTTTGCAGTAGATATTATTTTAATAAGGGGCTAAAGTGCCTTCATTTTCACAAATAAGGGCATGAAATGCCCATATTAGTCTCAAAGAAGGGTGTGAACTCACCGGCTGTAAACGATAGTTTTGTTTTATTTTTTTTTAATTGTTTTCCTTGTTTCTTTAAAAAAAAAAATTAGAAAAAGGAAAGCACAAGTGAGAGGGAGAGGGTGCTTCTTCTCCCCTGTGGCCACCGCCCCACATCGCCGGTGGGGCAGTAGCGAAGGCCAACAGGGTCACTGGAGCTTGGGTGAGGGCCTACTAGAGGCAAGGGTTGCCCGCCCTCACCTCGGCCAAGGCAAGGGTCACCTGCCCTCGTGTAGGCCTAGTGGCCCTCACCAGATGGCTGGCTGGAGATCGCAGTTGGTGCATGAAGAAGGAGGAAGATGGAAGAAGCAGGGCGGAGGAGACTCATCGGCTTCATCGCTCTAGGGTCTCCCTCTACTTGCAAAATTTAAGAGAAAAGATAACATTGCTGCCATTGAACGAGTGGCTCTTTACTAATTTGGAGTCTTTTATTCAAAACAAGGGTCACATTGACATTAAAAATAATAATTTAAAGACCTTATTGAACTAATTTAAAGGATCACTTCATACATTAGACAGAGTTTAAAAACTTAACTACCAATTAAAATTTTTTGGGAGACAGACATTCTGCATATCAAGCAAAAATCCTAGGGGCTATTAGTGTCATTGTCACAATCCAAGAATAATCCTATTAGTGCTTGCATATCCTTTTCATTTGTATTTTATTAACACATTCGGTCGAGTAATCAAATAGAGTAGCTAAAAAATTTGGTAGAAAGGAAAATGAGAGAGATCACTCCTCATCGTCTCCATTGACCTTTTAACATATGGCAACTTTGATCATCGAAACATCATTGTCATCTTAAATATACTTTTCTTGAGAGAGACATAAAGTCAATATCTTTAAATTAAGTCGACTTGTTTCAAGAAAAATGAACGATCTAAAAAGTGATTGGTTATATAGTTCGAAATAATTATCAAACAATATTATTTTTGTTAACGATAATTATTTGTGCCTAAATTTTATTATAGACGATAAAATATTTTCGTTCACATATTTTTTAAGTGATATAAGCGATCATATCCATGAAAATATTTTTCAAATTGTGTGTGTGTGTGTGTGTTTTTTTTTACGAAATAAACGGACCCTAAGACAAAATAACCAATTCGACTTCCGGTTCACGCATCAATCGTTTGACTCATTAAACCATCGGATCAATAAATAGATAAAATACAGATAAATATTATAGGTATTGAATAAGCTTATGTAGATGAACATGACTTTCCAATGCACGGAATAATGAACCCTTGCACTTCCAAGCCGCCAAGATGTTGAACCACGCTGCGTCATTCCTAAAAATTCTTCTTACAAAGTCAAAGACCTGACCCTGGTCCAGATCCTTGTCCAATCGATTAAACTAGTCAATCCAATCCTGTCAGATTTTAGGGTTAGCAGAATCATACCTCTCACTTCTCTCAAATTATCTCACATATGCACGTTTTACTCATGATAAAAGATGCAATCACAAATCGTTCAGCATCCAAGTTTCCAGAGCCGATTTCCCCACTTCATTTGCTGAATTCAAGTTTACTCTTGCATGTAACATTGTTTTGATCTTCTTGTTCTCGAACAACAATATGTCCTATCTCTTTTTTAACATTAGATAATTTTTTTTAATGCAACTAAAAGACATTTGTTTCTCATATCCACCCATCTGCTACTTTGAACCATGATAGCTTGGTTTAAGGACCGTAGTGTTTATCTATACTAATCATTGGGTTTTTTTTTTTTTTTGTGTTGACCCATTATGGATGGATTCGACCTATTGTCCAACATCTCTAACTCACATATGATGGTACTGACTTAGTGTCAACTAAAGATAAGAATAGTAGAAATGCCATAATTTTTGTATGGTGCTCAGTTGAATGTTATAACTTTGTTTTCGCTCACTTAAATAACATAAAATCGATAATATAAGTGTCACTTTTGGTAAATTATCTTATGTGGATTTTTTAATTGATTTTTCAATTCAACGTGGATTTTATTAATTTTTTGTTAATATTTATTTTCCCTTTTTATTCTAGTGCTGACGAGGGTCATCGATGACCCCAGTTAGCTACTAAGGCCTTGCTCAGATTGGGTGAAAGCCACCTCACCCTTAACTGATGTGACCATGAAGGCCTTAGGTGAGGCCACCCCTGGCTGCAAGCAAGGGAGCCCTTGCCTAGTCAAGTGAGGGCCTTCGTGCCCTAGAGAGGCCATTCCAAATGCCAAACCGCATAGACGTCTTGAGCGACACATTCAACTTCATCAAAGTCGGGCCTGGATGATTTGACTTTCCACTGTCTTTTCCGCAGCATCAATTGAATTCCTTGCCATTGGCATTTGTCTCGGTTACTGACTTGGGAAGACACATTTTTGTTTGTCTATGCGTGTTTCACTTTCGACGGCAGGAGTTGCCTTGCTAGTCTGCCTCTCGTCACACCTTCTACACTTTGTGTTCTGTCACAATCATGGTAGTGTTCAAGCGTTTCGAAGACCGTTCTTTTAGCTTAGTCTACGTGCGGATATTGTGGCTGACATGATCAATTGAACTCAGAAAAAAGTAACTTGTCAAGCAAAGTGTTCAAGTCGAAGTTCTGCAAATATAACAGGGGAAGGGAGCTTTGGACAATGATTCTTGCAATTATTGACCGAAGAAGGGAGGAGGCAATTGAAGCTTTCCACTGCTGAAGTGTGCGGAGAGTGGGAGGGATGGTGGTGGTGTTGTCTGAGACGGGAAGGACGATGGAGTCGCCTATGTGCAGGTGGGAAGGAAGAGACTTGAGGGACATGGGCATGGACATGGACGAACCCACCTCCCTATGTGAACATTGGTTTGCTAGATATACCGCTCCATCCCATCCCATCCGCTCCTCTCGACCCTCTGTTTCTCTATTTCTCTCGGACGGAGCCCTTCTTGACGAAGGAGACAACCCTGACTCTATTGGCTTTGGCCGATCCTTTTCTAACTCGATCGAGCTCTGTCAACGAGGTTATAGCTATATCTAAACTTGAACACGGCCGACTCCACAAAGGAGCCAAATCTGAAGTGAATGATTTTGACCGTAATAAATTAGAATTTGAATTCATATGATTACAACGGACAGAGCAAAATCACGAATTAGAAGTACGTCAAGCCACAATGTAGCATAAGGGACAAAGAAGCTAGATATACCCAAAGAATGGAACGAAGGCCCTCTAAGGAGAGAGTAACAAATAATCCATTAAGAGAAGCCTCTATGGTAGCAGCTGTGGCAAATGGATGTGCACGTGAACCATGACTTCAGGGTTGATTTTTTAGCCCGATGGGTTGCTCAAAGCGTAATCTATAGTAATTGGACACCACGTTGGTGACAATGCTTACAAAATTTTATCCATCATATGTACTATACTAGCTAAAACATAGCAATTTGTATAAACTATGTGAAGAAATCGATACTTGGAAAGCATAAATGCAGACAATAAGGTAAAAATGGACTCAGTATGTCGAAATACCTTCGTATTTGATCTAGCCATTAACATGGCTAAAATTGGTCGACTCGGTGAAAGACAATCTTGGAAGTAGTCTATTGATTTGATTGAACCGATCAGTGATTGGTCAACATAGGTCAACGATCAACTATCGATCAATGGTCAGGCTGACGTGCACTGATGACGTGGCTAAAAACTAACACGATGGAGATAACATGTCAATGACGTCATCACTGGCGGTCCACCACTAGTCACATGCTTGGCACATGAGGTGATGACATCTGATGCAGAGCGTCTAGCATGTGTATTTCACGTGCAAAAGCTTCTGATGCTACGTAACATGACAAAAAGCGAGGTGGTTGCTAGGATCTATCTTGTTAGAGGACGGCAGCCAATAACGGCATTGGAGAAGGCAGCCGTTAACGGCAACATTCCATTTGAAGGCGTCAAGTTCGGTGGTGGTATTCGTTTTCCAAACGATTAGCTGAAGCATGTCGGACAACTAGGGGATGTTGCAGACTAGCTAAGAAATGGAGCTGCGACGGCTGGCATTATTACGAACACTTTGGGGAAATGCAACCCATGCAACTAGCGTTATTATGAAACATACTAGATAAACGCTTCCTCATATAACAATGAGGCTCTAATACCAAGTTGAAAATTGTGATGAAATAGGGATGTGATATTTTACATTACCAATTGAAAAATGCATAACTTTATTTATAAACTTTATAAAATAACTATAAAAAATAGTAAAATATAAATTATAATTAAAGAAAATATACAAAATTTACTAAATATATCTCTAATACACGTACTCCAAAGTAAATTTGTACATTTCAAAGGGGGTCCAAGATTTGTTGTTCAAAACAAAACAAGGTTAAAGAAGAGGCAAATGTGTAGAGGTGAAGAAAATTTTACTTCCCCAAATTTTTTCTTTTTTGAGGAAGACAAGTAGATCTTTATAATTTTAATGAAATTTCTTGGAGTGTATACTTGCTCTACGATTTTGCTTTTGAGTCTGTTGAAAGAAAGAAAAATAGAGGCAAAATTAGAATGTTTGCTTTGTGATATTTACTTTAAGCTTTTTTTTTTTTTTTTTTTTTTTGCCGTTTTGTCAAATTTCTAATTTTAAAACTTAAAGATTAAAATTTTTATAAATGATGAATTTTTTGCCAAAACTTTATGAACAATCGCTTTATTAGTAGAAGCTTTTAAAAACATCTATTAGAACGATTCCAACAAGCCACATTGCATTTTTAAGCAAATTAAATATCCATACTTCTTACTAAGGGCTTTTCTTATTTTTTTTGTACAAATTTTTGTGAGATGACTCAAAATCACCATTGAATTGAGTTAAATGAATGATAAATTCTAGTTAAATGAATTGTGTTAAAAGAATGGAAGATAGAGCATGGATCAACATCTTAGCCTCCCGCAAGTGCAAGGCTTACTATTCCATGCGCTGAGCAGTCATGTTTATTTATTTATTTATTTTGTAGGCATATTCAATATATAAGATTTATTTGTATTTTCCGACTTATTGATTCAACGATTTAATGCGTCAAATGATTGACCCGTGAAACAGAAGTCAAATCGGTTATTTGATCAGTCATATGGCTCGTTTTTCGAGAAGAAATCACGATTCGAAAAATATTTTTTTGCTTATATTTTTTTTATAAAATATATGAACGAATAATATTTTCATTATTCACGATGAAATTTGGGTACAAATTATTATCGATTTATTGGCTAATTATTTCGAGCAATGTAACTGATCTGTTTTTAGGAAAATGTTTTCAACACGTTTGTTTTTCTTGAAACAAACCAACAATTTTAAAATACTAACTTTATGTCTTTCTCAAGGAAAGTATATTCAAAATGACAGTGATGTTTCGATGATCAAAGTTGCTATGCGTTAAAAAGTCAACGAAAACAATGAGGAGCAATCACTCTCATTTTCCTTTCTACTCAAGTTTTTAGCTACTCTATTTGATTACTTCACTGAATGTGTTAATAATATGTAAATGAAAAGGATATGTAAATGCTAATAGGGTCCAAGTAATAAATGCCACTTAGGCTATTTTAAGTGGTTATTCTATTCTAGGTAATGCATTACAACCACAAATAAGAGCTTTCGTATTTTTACTGGTTCGTATCTTCAGAGAAGTTAGAACAGGTTGATGATGAATTTTCAAAAATATTATCTAGACGGGTAAATAAATTAACCTTAAAACAACAACGATTAATTACTATTGCTATAAAACAAGCTCGTATTTTGTCTTTGTTTAAAAGTACACGTAGAATACCAAAGGGAGCTATTCATGTTCAAGCAAGTTTCAACAATACCATTGTGACTGTTACAGATGTATGGGGTCAGGTAATTTCTTGGTCCTCCGCCGGTACTTTGTCCCTGGATTTTTGCTAAATATGCAATATGTCAATGTCTTCCCAATTTTTTTGATTAGTGTAGTTAGGTTTTTTAACTTTGTCAAATGTATGAACTTATCCATGAACCAAAGTTCAATCGGGTCTTTAAACTATTTGTTTTTCAATGTCAATGTGATCCTTGTTTTCAATAAAAAAAAAATCCAAATTAGTAAAGAACCACCACTCATTCAATACAAACAATGTCATATTCTCTCTTAAATTATCAATTAGATCAGGTTAAATTGAGAATGAAGTATCAAATTCAACACATCCATAATTGATGTTAGTGACTTTCCTCATTCTTCTTGTCCGCATACCAATTTTGTGAGTTAACTAAATTCTCTCTCGAGCTCTTCAGTAAATAGTGTAGAGGCAAGCGTATTGATTTTTCCAGTTTTTTATTTTTTTGGTCGAAAAACAGCGTTATAATATATTAACTTGGAGGAGAACATCCGCTGTACAAAGCTTCAGAATACAAAAGATCCAAGAGATGGGTTGGGGGAGAAACGGCCCAATTCGAGGGAAGCAAAGAAAGCCCATGGGACTTCGCAACCTAGTCGGCTATGAAATTCTCGGCCCGTCTACAATGTTGGAGTCGAAGACAGGGCAAGTTGGGCAAGAGCTCCATCACTTATGCAAAGAGCACACGATGTTGCCATGGTAGCAAATTAGGGTTTCGCACAGCTTCAACCATCGCCAAACAATCAGACTCCAGCAGCAAACGTTCGCGATCCAGTCCTCTCTACAACAGAAACTTTAGGGTGATAAGCAGAGCGTGTGTCTCTGTCTCGAAAGTGGAAGAAGCGGTGATGGTATCCGCGAAACCAGCAATCAGATGGCCACCAGAATTGCGGCAGACACAAGCTATGGCTCCTTTGTGTTGTGAGATCGGGTACGCACCATCCATGTTTATCTTGATTTCTCCTGGTTCCGGTGGGTACCAGCTCTGATCGCGATCAGTGTGTTGCTGATTACGATTCCCCGGCGCGCGGTTGCAGAGGCTGGCTGATCTGGCATTTGCAAGAGTTGAGATCCTCACTTGATCAATAGTGGAGCTGCGTTGGCGGAAAATAAAGTCATTCCTTCTCTTCCAGATGAGCCAAAGTATAGACGTTATGTTCTCTAGGACATGTAAGTCAGTTCTGCCCTCGGTTAAGTCTGCAATGCTTTTGTCGATCCTGGTAGCATTAGTAAAATTTGATGGTAAGGTTAGTTGGGGATGAGACCAGATAGCTCTTGTCTGGGGACATTGGAGGAAAATGTGTTCAGTTGTCTCTGGGGCATGCTCTGTACACATCGGGCAAATGGGATCAGTAATAACATGTCTGTGAAATAGGTTTTCCTTTGTAGGCAGGGCATTTTGGCAAAGTAACCACATGAAGATGCGCAGCTTTGGGGGACCCTGTAAGTGCCAGATAAAATGCCATAGCTTTCTCGGGGGTTTGTAGGATGAAGAAGCAGTATTGGAAGTATCATTTTGTTTGTGAGCTTGAATATAGTTATGTGCACTCTTAACAGTATACCTTCCATTTAGTTGAGCTTTCCAAATGAGTATATCAGTAGTAAGAAGAGGTCTAATCTGAACAGAGAGTATTTCACTTATAGTCCGGTCATCAAAACTTTGGCGAAGTAGGCGTTCATTCCAGACATTCTGATTTGGGTCGATAAAATCTGCCACTCTTTGTGCTTCTCCTCTCGGGGCTGGTCCTCCTATAACACCAGTAGATAGCCACCTATCCTCGCGAATGTTTATCTGTTGGTTGTTTCCTACCGACCATTGGAGGTTAGCTGAAATAGAGTCCCAACCAAGTAATAAACTTTGCCACCCCCATGAGGGTCTAGATCCTTTAGCTGCCTTTAAGAAATCTGTAGAGTGGAAATATAAACCTTTAAAAAGTTTGCCCCATAAAGAAATGGGTTCTTGAATTAAACGCCACGCCTGTTTTCCCAGTAAAGCCTTATTGAACGAGATAAGATTCCGGAAACCCATTCCACCATAATCCTTCCTATCCTTTAGAGTATCCCATTTCTTCCAGTGGATCCTAGATTTACTGCAATTCTGCTGCCACCAGAACTTCGCTATTTTCTGTTTAATGGCCTTACATAGAGATAGTGGAATTTTAAATATAGACATGGCATATTGCGGTAAGGCTTGGATGACTATTTTAAGAAGAATTTCTTTACCGCCCTTTGAGAGTAGCTGTTCCTTCCAACCTTGTAGTTTAAAGTTCACTCTACCTAGGAGCCAAGCAAACATTTCCCTTTTGGATTTCCCCCAGTCAGACGGACGACTAAGATACTTGCCAGTTTTGTGCAGCACTGGGACATGGAGTTCGCTAGCCAAATTGACCTGAAGGCTATAGGGGCAGGCTTTGCTAAAGAAAATCCCCGACTTGTTGCGGTTTACCTCTTGGCCTGTAGCTTGACAATACTGATGTAGGATATTGGCCAGGTTCTGACATTCCAGTAGTGTACCATCTAAGAAAAAGATAGCGTCATCAGCGAAAAAGAGATGGGATAGGGTAGAACACCACCTGTTTAAAGTTATGCCTCTAAGATTGCTCATGTCTATTGCATTAAGAATTAGGGTGGATAGGACGTTTCCCACCAGGATAAATAGGTATGACGAGAGGGGATCACCTTGTCTTAAGCCCCTAGTTGGATGAAAAGAAGGTAAAGATTCGCCATTAAACTTCACACTAAGTGAAACTGTTGTAACACATTGCATTACCCAGCATACCCATTTTTTATGAAAGCCAAGCTGAGTAAGATAGTCCTGTAGGAAATCCCATTCGACCCTATCATATGCTTTAAGCATGTCCAGTTTCAGAATAGCCTGGAAGTGCTTCTTTTTCTTTCGAATCTTTAGCTGGTGTAGAACTTCTTGTACAACAAAGATATTATTCTGTATTTGACGGCCACTAATAAAAGCACATTGTTCTTTTTCAATCAGAGTCGGCAGACATGGTTTTAATCTATTTGCCAAAACCTTAGAGATAATTTTGTATATGAAATTGCAAAGGCTAATAGGTTTGTATTGGTCTAACATTTTTGGATGAGGAGTCTTGGGGATCAAAGATAGTAACGTATGGTTGAATTCTGACCTCAATACTCTTGTAAGGAAGAAATCTTTGACAGAAAGGAAGATATCATCCTTTAAAATATCCCAATGGGATTGGTAAAATTGTCCATTTAAACCATCAGGTCCCGGAGCTTTGGATGCTCCCATTTGAAAGGCTGCCATGTGCACTTCCTCTGGAGTAATTTCCTTTATTAAGTCTGCATTCATCTCCTCCGTGACCTTAGGTGGACATTGTGCAATAACAGGTTGGTAGTCCCGCCTTCCCATAGATTGATATAAACGTTGGAAAAAACTGATGGTGATGTCTTTCAAAAGATTAGGTTCATGTACTCACTGAGAATGCTCATTTTGCAACATACTAATGCGATTTTGCTCCCTGCGATGTATAGTAGTGGCATGGAAAAAGTGAGTGTTTTTGTCGCCCCATTTTAGCCAATTCAGTCTAGAGCGCATAGCCCAATATTGTTCCTCCTGTTGCCATATTTGTTGAATGTGTTGTTTGATCTGCTGGATTTCAACTTGGTGAGACTTACCATCTGTTAAATTGTTTAGGTCTTGAAGCTGGTTTTTGAGAAAGCTTATGCATTGCTGACCATGGGAGAACTTAGAGCGACTCCATCTAGAGAGGGCCATCGAAACATCATGTAATTTTTGAGGTAAGTTTTTCCCTCTTAGCTGTGAGGCTTGCCAAGATTTAGCAACTGTAATGTGACACCCTGGGTCTTGTAACCAAAAAGCTTCAAAATTAAAACTCTTCCTTCGCTTGATAGGTTCGGGTTGAGTTGTCAAAAGGATTGGGCTGTGATCAGAGCCAAGGGCAGGCAGGGCAAAGGCTTCCGCTGCAGGAAAGGTAAGTCGCCAATCCTTGGTACAAAGGACTCGATCCAATCTTTCTTTTATTCATTCATCCCCATCCCTATGGTTAGTCCATGTAAACGCATAGCCCTTGGTGGCAACATCCATTAAAGAACAACCATTTACCATATTTCGAAAAGTGTTCATACGGTGATGGTCAGCTGGTCGTTTGCCTACTTTCTCCCAAGGATAATTGATTTCATTAAAATCACCGACACACACCCAAGGTAGCATATTAGAACAACTTATCTGTCGTAAATCATCCCATAATATCTATCTAAGATGGAAGGTAGCCGGTGCATAGAGACAGGTTAGGTGCATGATCACTCCGCTAGTAGCTTCCGTACATAATAGATGCATAAAAGATGAAGTCTGCCATTATGCTGTCATCGAAACCACCTCATTCCAAAATAGCGCTAAATCACCGGCCAAGCCGATGGGATTTCCAATAACACTCCTAGAAAACCGCAGTCTTTTTTGAATCTTCTGAAGTAGCACTTCTTGATTTTTTGTTTCCATAAAAAAAAGAGCGTCAGGTTTTTCACGGGCAACCATGTCTCTTAAAGCACAGACTGTCAGGGGGTTGCCCAACCCCTGACAGTTCCAACTAATAAGTTTCATTGGTGTCTTGGTGGCTGTTTAGGGCCAGCCACCAATGCCCTACCATCAGCTTCGTCCGCGTCGAAGATAGGAGTATCTTGTAGCTGAGTTTCATCTAGTCCCTCAAAAATGTGTAATCCTCTGTCAGTAGTTCCATATCGCTTTGCTTTTTTCATGGGTCCAGCTTTTGGGTGCAAGTGATTGGGCTTCAGCTTCTTTGTTTTGGATGAACCTGTGTCTACTTGCTTCATTTTGACAAGGGTTGTTGCTGTAACAGAAGGCGCATGCTCTGATATAAGTGGTTGCCATTGAAAAGGAGCTGCATGCGTGATAAGTTGGCGTTCTGCTGGTATGTCCACTACCTCATTCATATTAGGAATAGGAGATTGAGGAGCAGGGATCAATTGTGTCGACGATTGAGGAGTTTCAGGAATGATGTCCTCAACCTCCCCACTTGAAAGATTGTTATCATAAAAGGTATGCCAAAAAGGACTATGCTCACGAACCTCTGCTCTTAGCCAATTTCCATAATAGAGATTATCCTTGTTTTCCATCTTTTCAATATCAAAAGGATAGGTTTTGCATTGAGTAGCATAATGGCCAATGACTCCACAAGAGTAGTAGTAATGAGAGAGGCGCTCATAACTGAAATCTAACCAAAGTGTCTTCCCATCCAATTGAATAAGCTGACCTGGGATGAGAGGTTGCTGTAGATTTAGTTCTACCCGGACCCTGCTTGACTTTAGAGGAACACCATCCTTCTGCTCAACTTTAATGTCTAATACCCGACCAAGACGACGGACAACTTTGCTAAGCATCGTATCAGTACACCATTCTAAAGGTAGGCTAGTGACATGCACCCAAAACGCGCACATAGTGAAATCGTAGCAATGCAGAGGCGTGTTGGGGAGCTAGGGCTTTAAAATGACTAAGTGACTAGAGAAGGACCAAGGTCCAGTGTCCAAGATCCGATGTTTATCCCCTTTCGATAGAAATTTAACCACATATAGACTCTCGTCACTCTGAGATATGTCTACTTGGTCAGTATGCCAAGCTCGACGCATAGTATTCTGAAAAGCTGTAAAGTTTATGGTCTGATTTGTTAGAATCTTACCCACAAGTGTCAATTTGCATTCCTCTACTTTGTCCTTGGGGGCAGAAGCCTCACAAACGTCAATTGTTTGAGCTGACCATAACCTCCCCATTCTGTGACACAGGGCCGCAAGGCGAGCATCATTTCCATGGCCAGATTTTGTTGTCCTTGAAGAGCCCTCAGCAGGGGGTTCCATCTTGACACTAGTTGAAACAATCAACAAACAGGGGATGAGGCGATTCTGGGCATTAAGAGTACAGCAACAGGCCCACCGAGAAAAGCATCTCAATATCCCATGACAGTACGATACTTGACGAAGCGAAAATCCAACATGCAAAGGACGAGATAATGCCGAGATACACTAATTGAGAAGAAAAGACAATCGGGAAAGAAGGATAACGCAGGTAAAGGGACTAGGCGCAGGTGTAATCGCAGATGAAAACTCGAACAGGACTCCCAGAAACAACCCACAAAAGAAAATGGCAAAGTGCGAAGAAGTAGGTAGGGTTGGGAATTGAGAGCAATGAAGTGGGCAAAGGGACAAGGTGAACTAGGTCTATCGCTGAAACGGAGCAGAGAATTGAAGGGGAATTCAAAGTGAAGCCACAAGACAAAGCTTGAAGATGAAACCAAAACCCAGTAGGGTTCGGGTGAGAGATGAAACTACCATGGGGTAGAGGGAACTCGACAAAACTAGAGATTACATATTGATTTTTCCAGTTGAATGGCACTAATTTAGATTGAAAGCCCATTTTAGTAAATCTAATTAAATGCTTATTAATTAAATTAGAATGCATCTTAGACATGGGTTAAAATATATCAAGTTTCTTGCAAAATATTTTTGAAAATCAAAAAAGAAAAAGTACCAAAAGGGCGTTAGAGTTGTTAAATTATATCTTGAGTTTGAGCGTTTGCAAAACGCAATTTGTTGGACTTTTACAGAAGAGGAAATATAAAATAATATTTAAAAGGAGCAAGTTTCCTCTTGCATTCCACGCCGAAGAAGTCCCCTGCACGTGAAGAGGAAGGTGGTGGGCCCTTGACTTGGACACACACGGGATTTCTTCTTTTGCCAATGAAGTCCCTGTATGAAGAAGTTCCCTTGCGTGAAGAATTGAAAGTGGTGGGCCCAAGGTCAAACTTTGACCTTGGGTCCACACATATAAAAGGGAAAGGTCTTCTCTTTGTGCGTTTCACTGCCGAAAGAAAACCTACATAGCCGCGAGGATCTAGGAGCCACACAAAGCAATAAGAAGCCGCATGTCCGCCGAAGAGAAGCTGAGATTTCTTTTTGGTGTGCGACTTGAACGCGTGGTATTTTTTGTGCGGTGAGTTTATACCCAGGTGAGTTGTTATTTATAAACACTGAGAGTTTGTGGTTAAATCTAGGTGTGGGAAACACTTGAGCGATTGAGTGATTGTAAACTCTGATTCTCCGATTTTAGTGGATTATTTGCTGCTGGCTCTCCCCGTGGATGTAGGTATCGATACTCGGATCGAACCACGTAAATTTCTGGTGTCCTTATTTTTTTCGTTAATTTCTCTAGTGATTTCATGTTGACGTAAATTGTAAGATCCTGGTAATTCCGCATATTATATTCCAACAATTGGTAGCAGAGCTTGGGGTTGGATTTCTTGATTGTGATTTGGAGCTTTTGCTTGTCTGATTATTATCTGGAAATTCTGTTACTGCAATTATGTCTAAGAGGAAATATGAGATTGAGAAGTTTGATGGGAGCAATAACTTTGTGTTATGGAGCATCAAGATGCGGGCTTTATCGACAACACAAGGTTTGGTCAAGGCACTGGATGGTGAAGATGAGTTGCCTATTATCATGAAAGCCTCAGAGAGGGTAGAGTTAATGGAAAAAGCAAAGAGCATAATCCTGTTAAATTTGACGGATGAGGTCTTAATAGAGGTTGTTGAAGATAAGGATGCGGCAGCATTATGGGCAAAACTTCAAGCACTCTATGTGAAGAAAGGTTTGAACAATCGCTTATACATGTTGAAGAAGATGTTTCAATTTAGATATACTGAAGGTACATTTATCAGAATCCACCTAGATGAATTTAATAAACTCATGTTGAATTTAAAGAACATTGGTAAGATACTTGATGATGAAGAACAGGGCATGATGTTGTTAGTCTCTTTACCAGAGTTATGGGAGCACTTTACTGATTCACTGTTGCAAGGGCGTACTACAATTACCTCAGAAGAGGTAAAGTCTGCCTTATTCTTTAAGGAGTGGCAGAGAGAGTTGCGAGATGACGGTCTGGCGAAAGGAGCAACACAAGCACTGGCGATTCGGGGTAGAGAACAACATCAAGAGCCTAGTAATAGCAGAGGTAAAAGCAGATCAAAATCACGCCATAGAAAGTCCAAGGGACGCGTGAAATGCTTTGAGTGTCACGAGAAGGGGCACATCAGGAGAGATTGTCCAAAGCGGAGAAATAAAGTTGATAGGCAGAATGCCACAAGCAATGTGGCAAACGTTGCTGAGGGGAGCAATAGTGACGTAGAAACTGTCTTATGTGTAACTGCTACTTTGTCACAAGACGAATGGGTGCTAGATTCGGGGTGTTCTTATCACATGACGCCTCATAAGAACTAGTTTACTACTTACCAGACTGCAGATGGTGGTAGAGTTATTTTGGGGAATAATGCAGTCTGTAAAGCTGTGAGAATAGGGACAATTTGGATCTGGATGCACGATGGGGTGGTGCGCACATTGACAGATGTGAGGCATGTACCAGAGCTCAAGAAAAACCTTATTTCTCTGGGAACACTCGATGACATCGGGTGTAGGTATACTGTTGAAGGTGGAGTAGTGAAGATCTCTCGAAATGCTATGACAATAATGAAAGGGAAGAAAGTGAATACTCTCTATCATCTACTAGGAGAGACCGTGACTGGAACCGCTGCAGTTTCATTAGGTGAGTCAGACTCTAACTTGACTCAATTATGGCATATGCGTTTAGGGCACATGAGTGAGACAGGTATGACGATGCTGAGTGAAAAGGGGGTTGTTGAAGGGTCAAAAGATAGGGAAACTGAATTTATGTGAGCACTGCATTTATGGAAAGTAGCACCGAGTTAAGTTTACTATAGCTATTCATTCGACCAAACGACCAGTTGAATATATTCACTCAGACGTCTAGGGTTCGTCTTCAGTTCCTTCAAAAGGAGGTGCCCGATATATGCTGACATTTATCGACGATTATTCGAGGAAGGTATGGGTTTACTTTCTGAAGCACAAATATGATGTATTTGATCAGTTCAAGAAATTTAAGGCATTGATTGAGAAGTAGTTAGACAAACAAATCAAGTGCCTGAGAACCGATAATGGCATGGAGTTCTGTGGTAAAGATTTTACCGAGTTCTGCGAGAAAGAATGTATTGTAAGACACCGCACATTACCTGGGACACCACAACAGAATGGCGTGGCAGAACGGAAGAACAGAACTTTGCTTGAGCGAGCTTGATGCATGCTTTCACATGCAGGACTTGGTAAGGAATTTTGGGCCGAAGTAGTGAACATGTCTTGTTACCTAGTTAATCGATCTCCATCATCTGTTATCGAGTGGAAGACTCCTGAGGAAGTATGGTCGAGGAAACCTGTTGATTATTCCGAATTACGAATATTCGGATGTCCTGCGTATGCTCATGCGAGTGATTGTAAGCTTGAGCCGAGGTCAAAGAAGTGCATATTTCTGGGTTATGCACATGGGGTGAAAGGCTACCGGCTGTGGTGCATTGATCCCAGATCACTCGGTTTTCTAATTAGCAGAGATGTGATCTTTGATGAGACTGCAATGCTTCAACGGAGGAATTCTGAGACACAACTAGTAGAGAAGACAGATCATGGTGTCATTAGTGAGGTGGAGTTTTAGGTGGAAACTTCGGAGACCTCGAAGGTAACAGAAGTTGAGACTGCAGATGAAGCCGCAGTTCCTGAAATCGGTGATAGTGAACAACCAGCAAAGCCGCAGCAAACTATAGCCGCAAATAGACAGAGAAGGCACATTAAATCACTGGTACGTTATGGTTATATAGATATTACTTATGCATTGACTATAGGTGATGAGGTGGAGACAGATGAGCCTTCGTCTTACTCTAAGGTGATGGCTAGTTCGAAGTCATCGTAGTGGTTAGGGGCTATGAATGAAGAGATGGAATCTCTCCATCAAAATCAGACATGGGAGCTGGTCAAAGTATCCAAGAGCCAAAAGATTGTCGGAAGTAAATGGTCTTTAAACGGAAAGAGGGCATTCCCGGTGTTGAGGCAGAGAGGTATGAGGCGAGACTTGTGGTGAAGGGGTATACACAGCGTGAGGGCATTAATTACAATGAGGTGTTCTCTCCTGTAGTAAGACATACTTCTATTCGTGTTTTACTTGCCTTAGTTGCTTTGCAAGATCTCGAGTTAGAGCAGCTAGACGTGAAAACTGCGTTTCTTCACGGTGAGTTGGAGGAACAGATTTACATGAGGCAATTAGAGGGATTTGCTATTCCGGGTAAGGAAGATCATGTTTGGTTGTTGAAGAAATCTTTGTATGGGCTGAAATAATCTCCTAGGCAGTGATATAAACGTTTTGATGCTTTCATGGTTAGTAAAGACTACTTGAAAAGTCAGATGGATAGTTGCGTTTACTATAGGATATTGGAGAATGGTTCTTTGATTTATCTACTTATATATGTTAATGATACGCTGATAGTAGCTAAGAATATGTCTGATATTGATGTGTGAAGATGCAGTTAAATGCTGAATTTGAGATGAAAGATTTAGGTAGTACAAAGAAAATATTGGGTATGGAGATTTTGTGTGATAGGACTGCAGAAGTTTTATGTCTATCTCAAAAGAAATACATTGAGAAGATTGTAGCACGTTTTAATATGCAGTCAGCAAAATCTGTAAGTACACCTTTAGCGAAGCACTTTAAACTTTCAGATAAATTATCACCGTAGACTGAAGAGGAGGAGGAGGAGGAGCATATGTCCCATGTTCCTTATTCTAGTGCCGTAGGTAGTATTATGTATGCTATGATGTGCACTAGGCCTGATATTTTACAAGTTTTGAGCGTGGTTAGTCGCTATATGAAGCATCCTAGTAAAGCTCATTGGGAAGCTGTGAAATGGATTCTTAGATATTTGAAGGGGACAATGGATGTGGGTATAGTATACCGGAGGGACAGCAATGGTAGTGAGACCACTGGTTTTGTGGATTTGGATCACGCCAGTGACTTGGATGATTGTAGGTCTTTAGCAGGGTACGTATTCACGCTAGCGAGTGGTGTGGTTAGTTGGAAAGCGTCCTTACAGGATCAAATTGTCTTGTCTTCGACTGAGGCAGACTACATGGCGCTAACTTTTGTAGTGAATGAGGCAATATGGTTACAAAGTTTGCTCTCGGACTTAGGGTTAGAACAGAAAAGTGTGGATATACACTGTAATAATCAATGTGCGATATATTTAGCATATAATCCAGTTTATCATGAGCGAATGAAGCATATTAACATCAGGTACCACTTCATCCGAGATGTCTTAGCTAAGGGTATTGTTATTATAAAAAAGATTGCTACAGTAGATAACCCAGCAGACATGATGACTAAGTCTGTTTTTAGCGGGGCTTTTGCTTGAGCTCTCTGGCGTCATGAGAGAGTGAGCGCCCGTCAAAGACGTGGGGAAGAAGCATGGATGATGAGTACTATAACTTGGCTTCAAACATCGAACCAAGGTGGAGAATTGTTAAATTATGTCTCGAATTTGAGCGTTTGCAAAACGCAATTCGCTGGATTTACAAAAGAGGAAATATAAAATAATATTTAAAAGGAGAAAGTTTCCTTGTGCATTCCACGCCAAAGAAGTCCCCTGCATGTGAAGAGGAAGGTGGTGGGCCCTTGACTTGGACACACACGGGATTTCTTCTTTTGCCGATGAAGTCCCTGTACGAAGAAGTTCCCTTGCGTGAAGAATTGAAAGTGGTGGGCCCAAGGTCAAACTTTGACCTTGGGCCCACACGTACAAAAGGGAAAGGTCTTCTCTTCGTGCGTTTCACTACCGAAAGAAAACCTACGTAGCCGCGAGGATCCAGGAGCCGCGCGAAGCAGTAAGAAGCCGCATGTCCACCGAAGAGAAGCTGGAGATTTCTTTTTGGCGTGCGACTTGAACGCGTGTTATTTTTTGTGCCATGAGTTTATACCTAAGCGAGTTGTTATTTATAAACACTGAGGGTTTTGGGTTAAAATCAGGTGTGGAAAAAACACTGGCGATTGGCGAAAGAATCAGAACTTTGATTCTACGATTTTAGTGAATTATTTCTTCCTGGCTCTAAGGTGGATTGATGTATCAATACTTGGACCGAACCATGTAAATTTCTGATGTCCTTATTTTTCTCGTTAATTTCTACGGTGATTTCATGTTGACGTAAATTGTAAGATCCTGGTAATTCTACATATTATATCCCAACAAGAGTGATATGACGTAATCAAGTCATTGAACTCTGATTCGCAAAAGTAAGATATTTCTCTCAATACTTTATTTGGGTAATTAATCGACCAACCATAAATTGATTAGTGATAACTCCTAAATAAATATCATTTGCATGCTAAAAAACTTGAAGTTAAGTTGCGAATTGATATAAACTTGGGAGAGTCTGAGCTAAATTTTTTTAGTTTCTCTATTTGATTAATTGACCGTATGTGTTAATAAAAGGTAAATGAAAAGGCTATGCAATTGCAAGTAGAACTATTCTCGGATTGTAACCATGACATTAATAGCTCCATGGATTTTTGTTCAATATGCAGAATGTCAATGTGATCCTTGTTTTGAATAAAAGAGACTCCAAATTAGTAAAGAGTCACTCGTTCAATATAAACAGTGTCATCTTCTCTCTTAAATTTTTAGTAGAATACAAATTTACTAAATATGTTTATGTTTTTATTTATTTATTCTAAGAATAAGTTTACCAAATGCATTCTTTTGTTCAAAAACTATTCCCCGAAACAGAAATAATTTTTTCTATTTCTTGGAACAAAAAAAAGAATAGAATGACAAATAAACGCAGCCTAAATGAATTCTCTATCGAATGAAATAAAGTGAATCGGAAATGTGTACTTTAATTGATGTCCAACTCTAAAAGCTCGTGTGTTTGTATGAGAGAGAGAGAGAGAGAGAGAAACCCCAGAACGATGAAGCCGACGGGTCTCCTCCGCCCTGCTTCTTCCATCTTCCTCCTTCTTCATGCGCCGACTGCGATCTCCAGCCACCCATCATCCCATTCCATCCTCCCTCTCTCGTCTCGCCTTCGTCGTCGGTTTTCCTCGACCCCTAACCTTAATTTAGATGACCCGAGCGAGGTCTTGAGTCACGTGAGGAAAATTTGCAGGAATGGTGGTGTGTTTTCGAGCGTCGGCGATGCCCAGCGTTGCTTCGGTGCAATGATGAAGACGGACCCTTTGCCTTCCCCCGGGGATTTCAGTCTTCTGTTGGATGCTGTAGTGAGGATGAAGCACTACTCTACTGCCATCCGCTTGATTGAGCAGCTGTATTCGTTAGGGGTTGAAGATAATCATTTTTGGCTGAATATTTTGTTGAATTGCTTCTGTCGGTTAAAGCGGATCGATTTGGGTTTGTCTATCCTGGGCAGAATCTTGAAGCTTGGGTTTCCCATCGATGTGGTGGCATCGAGTACCTGAATTGATGGTCTCTTTATTCAGGGCAAAACTGATCAAGCACTGAGGTTCCTCGATGATATGGGACGAAATGGCCCCGAACCTAATGAGACCACGTATGCCATAATCGCAAAGGGGTTATGCAGGGCTGGTAACACCAGATTGGCGATTGAATTGCTGAGGGACTGGGAACAGAGAGGCTGCAGGCTTGATTCCTTCACATACAACATAGTAATTGATGGTCTTTGCAAGGAGGGATTGATCACCGAGGCCTTGAGACTCCACGAAAGTTTGAGTGGAAAAGGCCTCGAACCAGATATTGTTACTTATAACTCCTTGATGCACAGTATGTGCAATGTAGGCCGGATGGAAGATGCTCTGGCATTGTTGGAAGAGATGACGAGTGGAGGCATCCAACCCAACTTATTCACTTATAACTCATTGGTCCATTGCTTATGCAACCGAGGCCAATGGAAAGATGCTATGGTCTTGTTGGAGAAGATGATGAAGGCAGGAATCGAACCGAACGTCGTTACTTATACCTCCGTCATTCAAGGAGTTTGCAATTCCGGCCATTTGGAAGAGGCTCGAAGACTGCTGAGTCATATGGTGCGAAGCAGAGTCATGCCTAACGTTCTAACCTTCAGTATCCTGGTGGATGCACATTGTAAAGAGGGATTGCTTGTAGAGGCAGAGGCCGTAGTCGACCAGATGATTCAATTAGGTAAAGTGCCTGATATTTTCATTTACAGTACATTGATGAATGGTTATTGTTTGCAAAATAGGATGAAAGATGCAATGGAAGTGCTTAATTTGATGGTTGAAAGAGGCTGCTCACCTACTGTTGTTACTTATAACACCTTGATTAACGGATACTGCAAAGCGAAAAGAATGGACAAGTCAAAGATGCTTTTCCAAGAAATGCTTCAAAGGGGCCTGATTCCTGATGTCATCACATACAGCACTCTCGTGGACGGATTTTGCAAGGTTGGGAACCTTGAAGCTGCAGAGGAGTTAATTAACGAGATGCAGTCTCGCGATCTCTCTCTAAATCATTATATTTTGAATTCTTTCCTGGATGGCTTATGTAAAATGCAGCAGATTGACAAGGCCATGATATTACTTCGAAAGATGGAAGATTCCAAATTTGTCCCAGACATCGTGACTTACAGTGTCCTAATAAATGGCATGTGTAATGCCGGAAAGCTCGATGATGCAATAGGGCTGTTTGATTGTTTGCATGCTCGAGGGTTGCAACCTGACGTGTGGACATATAGTATTGTCATGCATGGATTGTGCAAAGGAGGATGCATGGAGGAAGCATATCAGCTGCTAAAGGAGATGCAAGGAAATGGATGCCTTCCAGATGGTGTCACTTATAACACAATCATCCAAGGACTACTAAGACATAACGAAAATACGAGAGCAACACAACTTGTTGGTGAAATGGTTGAAAGGGGTTTTTCTGCAGACTTAGCAACGATGGAGTTGTGGATTAAATATCTCTTGACAAATGGAGCTCCTTCATTTTCTAATTGAACACTCCATTGTGTGTGAGATCTGTCCACTTTTTCATCTGAAATTTGATGGAGAGTAAACCAGATTAATGGCAGGTTTTTTTCCAGACATCACCTCCTTGAGTCCCATGTCCCATTAATGAAGTTGTTTTAAGTCTGGGAGATTTTTCCTCTTGCTTCATTATCAGGCTTTTAGAGGGGTGGAAGGTTGATTTTGCTTTTCGTATGCCTAGGTTTTGCAAGAAATCTCTGTATTTAACTGGTACATGTGCTTGTCGGTTAGTGCTTCTGGTGCCTACTATTTATCAAACAGGTCAAATTCATATGAATGATCAAGTGGTGTGAGGATGTTCTCAAATTAAATAAATGTTAATAGCAGTAACTTTACTGTGTACTATATGCAATTCAGACATTATAGACAATTATCATGGACCTCTTCCTCAATGGGACTAAAGAAAACAATTTTTTTTTCAGGGTGTAATGTATGTGCTTTGAGAAGGAGATACTGGTTTTCTTTTATTTTCTTCTCCCAACACGTCTTATCCCTTCAATGTCTTAATTATTGTAGTTCTTCAAAGATGTATGGGTGGAAGTGGATGGTATATGATCATGGTGATGGGCACTTTGAATCAATAGTGGTGAATACTTGTGGCGGGCTGGGCACTCAGATTGTCATTGCAGGTCGATTACATAGCTGGGTTATTTGCTCTGCTTCTTACAGCAAAGTTTGATGGACGGCTTGCTGACTAAGGAACATGGCTGCAGCTGTATGGAAACAACTTGGAGTATCTTTTCCTTTGCACCGCGAGGGATTTTCCAAAGAGCATCTGTTGATGCATGAGCATGAATGCTGCTGACAGTCATTGCCAATGCCAAACCTCATTGACGTCTCAAGTGGCACCGATCAACTTCATTACAAACAGGCCCATAGGATGTAACTTTCTTTCGTTCTCTATAGAGGTACATTCATTGCAAATTTTCTGTTTTAGTAACTGAGGAACACATGTTTCGGTTTGTTTTCGCGTGTTTCACTCACAACTGCAGGATTTTGCCTAGACAGTCTCGTTTGTGCCTCTATCCTTTGTTTCTTGACACAAATATGATAATAGTAGCGTATCTTTTCCTTAGCACCGCGAGGGATTTTCAGAAAAGCCTCTGCTGATGGGTGAACATGAATGCCGTTGGCAGACATTCCCAATGCCAAACCACGTAGATGTCTTGAGCAACACCAACTTTGTCAGAGTTGGGCCATGCCCAAATGACGTAACTTTTCATTGTCATTTCCACTGCATCAGTTGGTTTACTTTCCAGACCAACAGCGTTGCCTCCCAATGGAGGCACATTTCTTGCCCTTTTTATCTGTTCAATTACTGATTCGGGAACGCATTTTTCTGTTGTTTTTACGTGTTTAACTTAAGGCAGCAGGATTGCCTGGAGAGCCTGCCTCTTGTCACGCTCTCTACTTTTTGTTTTCTTACATAATCATAGTAGTGTGAAGCGTTTTGGAGACTGTTCTTCAAGCTAATCTCACGTGTGGATATCATGGCTGATATGATCGACTGAACTCGGAAAAAGGAACCTGTACAGCAAAAGGATTGAATCGAAGTTCTGCATAAATAACGGGAGGATCAACTCCTCAGCTGTCTCTATTGTCCATTTCCTTGTTTGCAAAAGCAGGTCCACGGGCTTAGCCATAGTAGCAAAGCCACTTCAACGACGATGGTTTTCATTTCAATTTTTGACACTCCTCCGTGACTAAAACCGCGTGCAAGTGCAGAAGGCTTCACTTTCAAAAGAAGCTTTATGATTTTTTCGCTGGAAATCCAGTAAGTTTTGTCGTGAGTATGGTGTATCCAACTACTAGATGGAGATGAGTATGAGCATTCTTTGCCCTGAGTTGTAAATTACATTGACTCTTCTCATATCAATCCTTATCCTAGTTAGATATCAATATCAAGTAAAAGACCTTGATACCTTGAACCTTTGCGAGAATTCATGGTGCCATTTTTAAGAGCACATCATTTACAAAATGGCTTCAGGCTCTAGGCCATCAACGAAGGAATAAGACAAACATGAAGACATTATTGCGAGGGCATAGCCAAACAGCTCACGTTACACAGTCGCAAACTCAATGAATTGCTTAATGCAAGCAAGCGATGCATACGAGTGTTCTCTTCCTTAGTGAAAGTGCCTTGCATGAGAGGATAGTAGTAATCATAGAGCAACATGCATGCGTGAGGAATGTTTTGCCATATATTGCATTAGACAAATTTCACAATTTTGAGGCAATCGATACTAAGCCATTCGTACGTTACAACCGTGCCCCCTAACATTGCAAGATGCCTTAATTTGGGTTTTGTGGTTGGTCTTGTGTTGCTGTTGGATCGGTCGCTGCCATGAACTAATACTTCAAGGAGTTTTATTTCACAACTTTGGGTCGACAATGGCGGTAGCACACCATTGGTGGTCCAGGCGACAGTGGACAATAGTGGACAATGATGAACAAGCATCGGAGTAGCTCTAGGCAAGCGATTGTGAGCTAGCAAATAATGAAAAACAACCTCGGAAAAGGCGTCATTTCATTGAAAATAGACTATGCCATATGTCGTTGTTACGTAGGACACTGGCGATTACTAGATCGTCACATCAAATAAATCAAACAAAACTTGAATGAGAGGACTTGATTGCATTTTCCTTCAAAAATTTAAGATTATATTGTTTCAATTAAGAGGTTTATGACTCGATTGATTTTTGTCCCATAGGTTTAGGACTAATTGCGGAATTTTCCCATACGAAATGATTGTGTGGTGTGCATGGCATTAAAATGTCATATATTCTCTCAGATAAGGCATTTAAAAAATTCTCAATAATTACGACCAAATCTCATAGGTTTGCTTTTCATTCCTCTCTCCACGAATGTAAGCTAATTATCCAACCAAAAATCAATAGGACTTTTCTCAGTTTGAAATGTAAGGTTGGACTAAAGGTAAGATAACGGTAATTTTAAGCTCAAATCACCCATCAACACGTTGATTTCCAAGATCTAATTAGAGCTAATGTCACGGTCCAATTTCACTCATTCAAGATAATTTTTCTACACCATATATCATCATTCCTTTTTTTTTTTTTTTTTCTCTCTCTCTTTTTTTTTTTTTTTTTTTGAATTGCTTTATGGTGGAGTTTCTCCCAAAGTCCCTCCTAATATAATATGAAAATTTCCAACCCATTGAGTATCCAAAAGGCTCACTCAATTAAAAGTTGGATAGGGAATCATAAAAGCAATTTTTTTTTTTTTATACACCCCAAACAACCATAGTAATCACTTTTTTTTTCTTTTTTTTTTTCATACTCCATCATTCCTCTCAAATTTCTATTAAGCTCAAATAATTTTTTATCCAAAAAAAAAAAAAAAAAAATCAACGTGTTCATAGGGCATGTGACAATGATATAATTTGATAACGGCTAGGCTAAACATATATGGGTGTCAATGAAAAATTGGGTAATAATTAAGGCTCAACAGGATGACTAGGGATAAATAAACAAAGTAGCTTGAAAGGCTCAATCGATCCAAAAATTGTCTAAATCATTTTCTCAGTTAGATTTAACTTAGGATTTCGCCTCAAGAGAAAATCAAACAAATTCTAAGATTTGGGTGAAATTTAAGAAAATCACATACTTCACATGAATATTCTCTAGATTTACACACAATTCAAAAATTAAGGACTTTTAGTGCTTAGTAAGTGGATTAACATAATCAGAATTAAAATTAACTCACACATCAATTGCAAGTTTAAATAAAATTTAAATTTTCCTCAGAATCGTAAAAATTCATAACCAGGAATGTAATCATGATAAAAGAAAAAATTTAGCCAAAAATTTTGTCTCTCCCCTTGCCCCCAAAAAAAAAAAAAAAAACTTGAATGAAGCAGTGTCCTCAATGTGAATAATAGAAATAGGAAGAAGAAAACTCCCTTGGTTGTAGGATAAGTTCATAGATGACCTTGATGATTAAACCCTTGAAATGTGCTCTCTAAAAAAATTAATTTGGATAAAACAGAGAAAAGTTAATTTTTTTTTTTTTTGCAGAACATAAACTTAACAATAAATTAAAAAAAAAACATAATTAAAATGCTTGGGTTGCCTCCCAAGAAACGCTTGTTTTATAGTTTTCAGCCAAACTATCTCAGATGTCACTATTCTTGAGGATGAAGTTCAATGGTGGTCTTCTGCTTGTTGTAACCACCTTCAAAGTAGGGCTTCAAACGTTGACCGTTCACCTTGAATGTGCCCTTAGTGTCATGCGCAACTTCAACTGTTCCATATGGGAATACCTATGTAACTATGAAAGGACTAGACCATCGAGATCGCAACTTTCCTGGAAAAAGTTTAAGACGAGAGTTATAAAGTAAGACTTTTTGACCAATTTTAAATTCTCTTCTGAATATGTGTTTGTCATGCCATCTTTTTGTACGCTCCTTGTACAACTTAGAATTTTCATAGGCCTAATTACAAAATTCATCCAAGTCATTTAGTTATAATAATCTTTCTTCACCTGCAAATTGCATGTCAAAATTCAAAATTTTCAATGGCCAATATGCATTGTGCTCTAATTCCACTGGTAAGTAACAAGTCTTCTCAAACACTAGCCTAAAATGAGACATCCCAATTGGAGTTTTGAACGATGTCCTATAGGCCCAAAGTGCATCATCAAGTTTTATTGACCAATCTTTCCTAGAGGCATTCACTGTTTTTTCTAAAATTCTCTCGATTTCCCTATTTAAAATCTCTACTTAACCATTAGTTTGAGAATGATAAGAGGTTGCAACCTTATGCATGACTCCGTACTTACTCAAAAGTGCTTCAAATTGTTTGTTGTAAAAATGTGTCCCCTTATCACTTATGATTGCCTTAGCAGTGTCGAATTGGGTAAAAATATTCTTCAAAAAAAAATTTGACAACAAGTTTAGCATTATTTGTTGGCAATGCTACAACTTCTACCCATTTATACACATACTCCACTGCCACTAAAATGTATAAATTTCCATAAGAATGTGTAAAAGGTCCCATGAAATCAATACCACAAACATCAAATAATTCACATACAATAATGTTGTTCAAAAGCATCTCATTTTTTTTTTTTTGGAAATATTTCCAGTTCTCTGACACCTATCACATGAAGCTATATAGGAGTATGCATCTTTAAAAAATGTAGGCCAATAAAATCCAGATTGTAAAATCTTAACTGTAGTTTTGGTGACACCACACATGCCTCTCCATCATGACAATGATGTAGAATGTTTGCCTTCTTTTCGTCTGAAACACATCTCCTTATGACCTAGTCTACACATACTTTAAACAAGAAAGATTCTTCCCAAAAATAATTTTTAATATCGGCAAAGAATTTTTTTTTCTTTTGATATGATAATTCAGGAGGAAGAACATTACTTACTAAATAATTTACAAAGTCAGCGTACCAAGGAATTTTTTTGGACTTAATGGAAAAAAAAATTTCATTAGGGAACTCTTCCAAAATTGGTCTTACCTCTTTCTTTGAATTTGGAATTCTTGATAAATGGTCTGCAATTAGATTTTCAGTCTCATTCTTATCTTTGATTTCCAAATCAAATTCTTATAGCAATAGAATCCACCTGATCAACCGGGGTTTTGATTCTTTCTTTTCAAGCAGATACTTAAGAGCATAGTGGTCAGAATAAACTATAAATTTTGAGCCAATTAAATAAGAACGAAATTTATCAAAAGCAAAAACTACCGCCAAAAGTTCATTTTTTGTTGTTGAATAATTCAATTGTGCACTTGACAATGTTCGACTGGCATAGTATATGGTTCGAAAAAATGTATTCTTCATTTGTCCCAAAACAACTCCTACTGCAAAATCGCTAGCATCACACATCAATTCAAAAGGTAAATCCCAATTTGGTGTTACCATAATTGGTGCTGACATTAACTTCTCCTTTAAAGTGTTAAAAGCCTGATTACATTTAACAGAAAAATTAAAAGGAGTATCTTTTTCCAAAAGATTAGAAAGATGTTTAGCAATTTTTGAAAAATCTTTTATAAATTGCCTATAAAATCTTGCATGCCACAAAAATCCTCTGACAAGTTTCACAGATGTTGGTAGAGGCAATTTTGCAATGACCTACACTTTGGCTCAATCGACTTCTATTCTGTTTCGAAAAATTTTATGGCCGAGCACTATTTCTTCCTGCACCATAAAGTGACACTTCTCCCAATTCAAAATAATGTTAGTCTCCTCACATCTTTGTAAGACCAAAGCAAAATTTTTTAAACAAGAATCAAATGATAAGCCAAAAACGGAAAAATCATCAATGAAAATCTCAATATATTTTTCAACCATATCAGAAAAAATAGCCATCATGCATCTCTGCAAAGTAGCTGGTGCATTACAAAGACCAAATGGCATTCTTCTAAAAGTAAAAGTACCATAGGGACGAGTGAAAGTAGTTTTCTCTTGATCTTTTGGTGCAATAGGAATATGATTATATCCCGAATATCCATCAAGAAAGCAATAAAACTCATGCCCTGCTAGTCTTTCTAACATCTTATCAATAAATGGTAAAGGAAAGTGATCTTTTCTAGTGGCATCATTCAATTTTCTATAATCTATACACACACGCCACCCATTAACTGTTCTAGTTGGAATCAATTCATTGTTATCGTTTTTCTGAATAGTCATACCGCATTTCTTTGGCACAACTTGTACAAGATTTACCCAAGAACTATCAGAGATAATATAGATGAAACCTGCATCAAGTAGCTTAATTACCTCAACTTTCACTATTTCTTGCATCTTTAGGTTCAAACGCCTCTGAGGTTGGATAGTGGGTTTATATTGTTCCTCTATCAAAATTTTGTGCATGCAAATTGAAGGACTAATTCCCTTGATATCAGCTATTTTCCATCCAATTGCACCCTATGCTCTCTTAATACTCTGAGCAGTTTCTCCTCTATCAAATTTGTCAAAGAAGAAAATATAATTATCGGTAAAGAAGAAACTCCATCTAAATAAGCATATTTCAAATGAGAAGGTAAGGGTTTGAGTTCAAGAATTGGAGGCTCTTCAATTGATGGTTTAAGCTTTGTAATGTGTTGTCCCAACTCCTCAAATTTAATTGCCTTTTGCCTTGAATATGGTGGAATTGCCTCCATGAAATTTGCGTACTCCTTTATCTCCTCATTCTGAATATCTTTGTCCCTTGGTTGAATCAAACATGTTTCAAGTGGATCTTTAAAAATATTTTCCTGAAATACCTTATTCACCAACTTGTTAACTGTCTCAACTCTAAAACAAGAATTATCATCAGATGGATATTTCATTGCTTTAAAAACATTAAACGAAACAAGATTATCTTGAACTCTAAAGATCAACTTCCATTGTTGCATTTTAATAAGAGCTCTTCCTGTTGCTAGAAAAGGTCGACCTAAGATAAGTGATATCCCAAAATCTTCCCCCATGTCAAGAACTATGAAATCTGCAGGAAAGAACCACTGGCCGTGGTGGCTCTATTAGATAAGGGCTCTGTTGATCCTTCCCCAAAGGTGAGGGGTTCGAAATCCAGTTGTGGCACTTGGTGTCTTAAGTGTGACGTCGGGGTGGTGGGTCCTCCGCTAGTGTCACCCCGGGTTTACCTTATCGGCTACCAGCTGTACGGGGATTATTAGGTTATCAAAAAAAAAAAAAAATCTGCAGGAAAGATAAATTTGTCAACTTTTACCAAAACATCTTCCATAATACCTCTCGGATATTTAATTGATCGATCGGCCAGTTGAAGTGACACTATGGTTGCTTTTCCCTTACCCAATCCTAATTTCTTGAAAACTAAATAAGGTATTAGATTAATACTTGCACCTAAATCACATAATATTTTTTCAAAGTAAGAATCCTAAATAGTGCAAGAAATAGTAAAACTCTCTGAATCTTTTAATTTCGGAGGTAATTTGTTTTGTAGGATGGCTAAACATTCCTTATTTAACTTCACAGTTTCATAATCCTCCAGTTTCCTTTTGTTTGCCAAAATCTCATTCAAAATTTTTGTATAACTAGGCATTTGCGCTAAGGCATCTGCAAAAGGAATGTTAATGTGTAATTTTTTAAATACATCAAGAAATTTAGAAAATTGCTTATCTATTTTGTGCTGCTAGAGTCGCTGATGGAATGGAATTGGTGGCACATATGGCTTAGGATTATCTGGAAAAAGTTTACTCTTGCTTGTCTCCCTTGATTGTTTATTGATTGCCTTTTCCTTGTCTCTGAAAATCTCTTGTTTGACATCTTCTTCTCTCACTTGTTTACCACTTCTAAGGATAATAGCCTATATGTTTTCAATTGGATTTTTCTCTGTGTTGCTCAACAAAGAACCTTGTTGTCTCCTTGACATCATGCTTGCTAACTGACCCACTTGCATCTCCAAATTTCTAATTGAAGCCTCTTGGTTTTGAAATCTCACATCCGTGATTTTGATGAAGTCATGAGTCGTATTAGTAAGTTTGGTGACTATATTTTCCAAATCTGACTTTGTCTCTTTTGATTGTTTGAATCCCGGTGGTCTCGTCACATTCTGATTATTCCATGAAAAATTTGGATGATTGCGCTATCCCGGATTGTACGTGTTGGAGTAGGGATTATTCTATGACCTGTTAAAATTCCCAACAAAGTTAGAATTTTCACTAGATTGTTTAAAAGTATTACCTACCTGACATGCTGTGCTAACATGTCCTCTACCACAAAAATCACATGTCAAATTCTGAACTTTCATGACTGAAACACTCATATTATCTAGCTTTTTGTTAAGTGCTTCAAATTGTGCAGCAATTGCAACAAAAGCATCACTTCGTGAACTTCGCTAGCTTTTCGCATTGGTAGTCTCTCAATAGGGCACTGATAACTATTGGATGCCATCTCCTCTAATAGATTGTAGGCTTCTTCTAGTGTTTTATTATCTAGAGTTCCTTCTGCAGCTGCATCAATCATAGAACGAATATTTGTACTAGAGCCATTATAAAAAGTTTATACCTGCATCCATACGGGTAGTCCGTGATGTGGGCATCTCCTAAGAAATTATTTGAATCTTTCACATGCTTCATATAATGATTCATTATCCATCTGCATAAAATTAGTAATATCGTTACGCATTTTCGCCTTTGCAGGTGGAAAAAACTTACCAAGAAATTTCTGAGCCATATCATTCCATGTAGTGATTGATCCTGCAGGAAGAGAAGAAAGCCAACTCTTAGCTTTGTTTCTAAGAGAGAATGGAAATAATCTCAATCTAATAACATCATTTGTAACTCTATTATATTTAATGGTGTCACAGATTTCAAGAAAAGCATCAATGTGAGCGTTTGGATCATTGTTTGGTAGCCCACTGAATTGCACTAATTATTGAAGCATCTGAATGAGTGACGGCTTAATCTCAAAGTTGTTTGCTTGAATTGTAGGTCTTCTGATACTTGATGTGGTGCCTTGAACTGTTGATGCAGCATAATCTCTTAAGAATCTACGTGAATTTTCATTATCACCGTATGTCATCTTCTTAGCGTGATTTCTTTGTTCTCTCAATCGCCTTTTGAATGTACGCTCGATTTCTGGATCAAGTTCAACAAGTTTCCCTTATTGGCTACGTGTCATAAACCGATGTACACCTTGAAAAATAAAACAAAACGAAAGCTAGATTAAACTTAGAATTATCTATTATTAATATTAATTAGTATTAAACAAACGATCCCCGGCAACGGTGCCAAAAACTTGTTCGTAAAATTCTAAACGCAAATGAGCGTGTCGAACAAGTAATATAATGATGAGAAAGAGTATCGTCCCACGGAGATCGATGATTAATAAACTAATTAAATACTAAAATAGATTAATTCTAAAATTTATCTAACAGATCAAAATATAATTTAGAATAAATTAAAAACAAAATTTGGAAACTAAATGCAGTAAATCAATCAGAAAAATATGCTAGAGCATCCGATTCACCATAACCACTAGACATGAATTTCAGATTATTGTGAGTACAAGAACGATATCAAACATGTGATAGCGGAATTTCCTAATCTATTTACTATCATATCTCTAGGTATAGCAAACTTACTCATTAATCCACTATATCTTTATGTGAATTAAAATAGACATAAGTGCATTAAAAATTATGAATATTCCTAGTTTATAATGAGTTTTTTGGATCACCTTATCACTGAAAGTTACACAAATAACATGGTATATCTCTATCCACGTTTAATTCATGGTTATATATTACAATGAGCAATTGCCTATTATCACTTCTCAGTCTCAAACACATATATCAAATTATTCAAGTGGTGACCAGTCACTCAAAAGCATTATGCACAATAATATATAACTCACATGAATGAAATCAATTGTAAAACATAAAAATCATGAAATTCACAACATCATGGTTAGGCTACATCGTAGCCCTAACAAAAGAAAATTAAAACATAGTAGAAGAAAAAATAAAAATATATATTAAACCCAGCACCTTGAATCAAAAAACAAAAATTATGTCACTATTTTTGTCTTTTCTTTAAAATACTTGAAAAACTCTTAGCACAATGAAAAACGATCTAACAAAAAGCTTGTTTTTCTCTCAGGCTCTCAATGTTCTCCTATTCATAGGATATATCCAAGATATCTATCTCCCAACACTTGCAGATAACATTAGGGAACAAAATCAAAAATTCCCTGATTTAGCTAGTACATATGCTCAAAATTTAGTGCTTTTGGTGCCTAATTTTTATCAAACGGGTGAAATTTATACAAATGATCAAGCAGTGTGAGGATGCTTTTGATTCATATAGAAATCTCTGTATTTTAGCTGGTACATATGCTCAAAAGTTAGTGCTTTCGGTGCCTAATTTTTATCAGACGGGTGAAATTTATACAAATGATCAAGCGGTGTGAGGATGCTTTTGATTCATATAGATGTCAATAGCAATAACTTTAGTATGTACCAAAGTTACGCAATTCGGACATGGAACTCTTCCTGAGTATGGAACTGTTGGGATCGTCGGATCCCCAAAAACCGGATTCGGCACTAAACCGAACCCCTAAATCAAATGCGGAAGATAAGCCCGGGAATTGTCACGTATCACCGATCGAAAAGCACACCACGGATTCGAGCGTACCTTGTTAGCCACAGATTAGACACCGACGCCGATAAGAGGAAGAGAAATCAGTCCAGTTCGATCCGATGTCGAAAAATCGCCGTTGAATGGAAGATGGCGTCGCTTCTTGAGAGAGAGAATTTTGGACGAAAAGGAGAACGTACGTTGAATTATGCCAAAAGGTACGTTCTCCCTTTCTCTTATCCCTTTTATACCTTTCCTTCCATGGGCCTTATTCGTGGGCCGGGCCTTTAGGCCCATCATGGGACGGGCCTTAAGCCCATCTACTATAAAAACCATCATCTCCCACTTGCACATGGTGGACCAAAACCAACATGGGCGGATAGGCCCAACTTAGGCCCATCAATTGAAAATCCTCTTTTCCTCTTTCAACATTCATACCGGTGAATAATCCGTGCGACCAGCATATTTTGAGAGCTCGTTGCTATACATCTATTAGGAATATATAGCAGCTCATAATGGGCGTCACATTCCGAGTAAATTTAGTATGCAGTACCCTAGATCGATCGATCACATTTATATATCTCTTAATCTCATTTAAACAATGATATATATATATATATATATATATATATATTGTATTCACAATTATGATTATCCCAAAGACAATCATAATTGGTCGACTTGTGAATACAAAACCACAATGTGATTCTACAAATCCGATCTTCCTCTTTCCTTCAAACTCTCAATTTCAGTTTAACTTGCTTTTCTAGAAATGTCCCATTAGATCGAATCATCTCATGACCATTGGCAACATTCTAAGATAGCAAACACTAAATAGAAATCTTGAGAATAAGTAAGAGTCATGAGAGCACTAAAAAATTGAGGAATTCTATTTCTCAAGAGTCTCACACGTCATAAAAGTTGAGATCAAACTTTTGTCACTCTTATAGGTCGTCTCATGTATACGTAGTATGAAATACGTATCACGGTATTAACTCATTTCCCATGGAGCGTATGTCTACATCATCAATACCGTACAGATGATAGTTCAGACATACCCAATGTCTAACTTGAGTTCACGTATTTACTCATTCACAAAATTCATCAGAACTCACATCTGGCATCTTAGACAGATAAAGTAAAATATGTGGGTTATTTTACTTTCGGACATTGTAAGTACTATGCCATCATCTTAACACTCAGTTAAGGCGACATACGTATTTTAAGCTTGAGCTCTCGATTATCACCTAGATAATAAGCTTAAAAACCGTCTCATCTCTATTTATCACATAGTAAATAGAGGCGATTACCCGTGTGAGTGGGCTAATCTCTTATCTGTCCGACATACTTTCTCAACATAAAGTAATGCACTGAGCATTAAGATGCATAAAGATCAAACAAAGACTCATAGGCATTAATAATGAAAACACAAATTCATTAATTGTGAACAACTCAGGGAAATAACAATCCAGTACATCAGACTCTACGCAATCCTAGAGATTTTACATGACCACAAAACACATCTCTAGGTATTGGCTTTGTCATAGGATCTGCTACCATTCTATGCGTAGATATGTACTGTAAGTTCACATCCTTTCGTGCAACCATATCTTTGACAAAGTTATACTTGGTATTTATATGTTTGGTCTTGCCATGATATTTTGGATCTTTAGTATATGCTATAGCTGTTTGGCTATCACAGTTAACCAATAACGGATGTGCAGCTTTATCAATAACACCTAAATGATCCAAAAATCTCTTAAGCCAAACTCCTTCTTGTACCGCTCGCCGATAATGCCACGAACTCAGCTTCCATCGTGGATAAGGCTATACACGTTTGCTTCTTACCGCTCCATGATATGGCACCATTGTTCGAAGAAAGCAAATCCAGAGGTAGATTTTCTTTCATCTAAATCTCCTCCCCAATCAGCATCCGAGTAGCCTTCAAGTCGCAGATCCTTTCCTTGGTAATTCAACTTGAAATCGCAGTTCCCTTCGAGATACCTCGGTATTCTCTTAACGGCTTTCCAATGTCTTCGGACCCGGATTGGATTGGTATCTACTCACCATTCCAACCGCAAAACATATGTCGGGTCTTGTACACATCATAGCGTACATCAAGCTCCCAACTGCACTAGCATAAGGAACATGTTTCATTTGTTCCTTCTCTTGTGGAGTCCTCGGACACAGTCTATGGCTCAATCCTTCATCTTTTGCAATAGGAGTATATATGGGTTTACAATCTTGTATACGAAATCGTTCGAGAACTTTATTTATATATGTTTCTTGCGAAATAGACAACGATCTCTTCGAACGATCTCTTGAAATCTTAACTCCAATAATGTATGCAGCCTCACCCATATCCTTCATCTCAAAGTTGGAAGACAACCAACTCTTGACAGTATGAACAAACTCCATATTGCTTCCGGCAATCAGTATATCATCAACATATAATGATATGATCACAAATTGATCCTTGGATCTTTTGATATATACGCAATGATCCTCATCAATCATTGTAAAATCATATGCCATTATGGCATTATGAAAACGTATATACCATTGTCTCGACGACTGCTTAAGGCCGTATATCGATCTCAAAAGTGGACATACCTTTTCTTCTTGGCCTTTCACTATGAAACCAGTAGGTTGTTCCATGTATATTTCTTCCTCTAATTCTCCATTGAGGAAAGCAGTCTTTACATCCATCTGATGTAACTCAAGATCCATACTAGATACTATTGCCAGAATAATGCGAATTGAGGTAAATCTCACTACAGGAGAAAACGTATCTTCATAATCAATTCCTTCCTGTTGATTATACCCCTTCGCAACAAGGCGAGCCTTATGTCTTTCTATCGAACCATCAGCCTTTCGCTTTATTTTGAGAACCCACTTGTTCCCAATAGCTCTGCGTCCTTTTGGAAGATCAACCGGTTCCCCGGACTCGGTTTGATTTCATTGACTCCATTTCCTCTTCCATTGCATGAATCCATTTTTCCTTACTAGGGCAATTCAGAGCCTCATTAATATTTCTTGGCTCATCCTCATCTTGTGGAGGAACCATAAAAGTTTCCCCTTCAATGTCAAAACGTCGACGAGGAATACTTTGGCGACTTGTTCACCGTATGGGAGTTTGTACACTTTGCACATCATTCCCCATTATGCTCCCACTGGGATTAGATAATGATGATGTCGTCTCATTATGTGGTTGCAATTGAGAATGAGTTGAATTCAATTCATCACTTCTCATATTGCTCCCACTTGGACGAACTCCACCAAGATCATTATCTTGATCCGAAGTTTCAAATAGGAAGTTGTTTTCCTCTATTTCGCCCTTCTTAGGAAATTCATCCTCTAATAATGTGACATCCCGTGATTCAAATTCAGTTATACTCCCACTTTCCTGCTCACCTATGAACACATACCCTTTCAAGTGTTCCGAGTATCTTATGAAAATACTCTTCTTTCCTCTGGGACCCAATTTCCCAAACTTGTGAGAGGACTCATGTGTATAGGCAGCACAACCCCATGGCTTAAGAAAACTTAAGTCCGATTTTCTACTTGTCCATAACTCATATGGAATGGAAGTAACTGATTTGGAAGGCACACGGTTAAGTATATAGGCAGCAGTTAACAACGCATCACTCCAAAAGGTGATAGGTAAGTTAGCATGTGCCATCATGGACCTAACCATTTCCAGTAGGGTTCTGTTTCTTCTCTCCGCAACACCATTTTGTTGGGGAGTATATGGAATAGATAACTGTCTTTCTATTCCTTTTTCATCACATAATTTTCTGAACTCATCGATAAATATTCTCGACCTCGATCGGATCTCAATGCTTTTATTTTCTTGTCTAATTGATTCTCTACCAAGTTCATAAACCTTTTGAAACAACTTATTGCTTCAGATTTGTGAGAAATCAAATAGACATATCCGAATCGAGTATAATCATCTATAAAAGTGATGAAATAAATAGCCCCATGCCTTCCTCTTACATTCATTGGACCACAGACATCAGAATGGATTAAGTGCAGAGGAAATTCAGCTCTTTTACCTTTTCCAAATGGTTTCCTTGTCGTTTTCCCCTCCAGGCAATGCTCACATATGGGCAAATCGACTTTTTCAATGTTGCCCAACAAGCCCTCTTTGGCCAGTCTTTTCATACGCTGTTGGCCAATGTGACCAAGTCTAGCATGCCATACATTCACATCATTATCATATGAATTATGAGATGTGAGAAGGGAATAACAAACATTTGCATTAACATAATCAATATCTAATACAATGAAACCATCCAGAAAATAACCATGACCATAGTAGTTTGTATCCAAATACAAATCTACACCTCTATTATGGAAGTTCACATTAAAACCTAATTTAACCAACACTAAAACAGACACTAAATTTCGACGAATCTCCGGAGCATACAACACATCATGAAGGAACAAAGTGCGTCCATCACGCATATTCAGTTGGCATGTGCCAATTCCTCTCACTTTAGCTCTGGAGTTGTTTCCCACATAGATCCACTTAATTCCAGTAGGTACTCGTCGGAATTCCACGAAGAATTCTCTATCCTTCGCTACATGGTCTGTCGCTCCTGAATCCACAGTTCACAGAGGATTAGATTCAGTCAAGAATACAGAACTTGACACATATGCAAAGTTCCCAATTGTACCAAGGGTGTGTACCTTCTTTGGCTCGCGACAATTGCGGGCATAGTGACCCTTCTGGTCACAGTTGTAACACTTTACCCTTGAGATATTCTTCACATGATGACGTTTTCCTTTCTTTTGTTGGTTAATTCTTGGTTTCTTGCAAGAAGGACTTGATCCATTGCATTTCCACATATTGAACGAATCAATGCGCTTGCGCTTAAAGCATGAAGCCCCTTCGAGCTTAAAGCAACACAGAAAATATCTGTTTCTGCTCTAATGCCTTGAGGCGATGATCAGCTAGCTCAAGGTGGCGCACAGCATCCTCTAGATCTTCCATAACATGGTCAAGAGCTATTAGTGTTTTTTGCTTTTCCAGCACATATTGAATTTTCATTTGCCAAAATTCATAGTTGTCACCATTGAGCTTTTCACCTTTGTTCAGCTCGGCAACTATGCTCTTTGTGGCTGAACCCATTGATCTGAACACATTAGACATATATGCACGAGTTATTAATGCCTATCACTTATGCATCTATTTTGCATAAACCCATCACATTAATTAATAATTTTAAGTAAGGTTTCAGAATCAAAAGGTCACTATGTTTCCAATCATCCTCAAAAAATCCTAACTTAAAACTATCATTAATATGATTGTCATATGCAAAATTAATTCTATGAAGCTACAAAAACTTCTATTACTACCCACGACTAACTACCCATAGCAACCAAAGAATCACGAAAGCGCAGATAATTGACATACAATATAATAATAATGCTTTCACTCAATATTGCTAACAAATAGGTTGCTATATCAACAACAATCAGGTAGCTAACATTACATAAGATGTTCACAAAGAACACTAAATAAAAAACAGCTATAACATTTAGAAACAAGGCATATTACAACTAATAGGGAAAGCTGCTACATGTTCCAATTTCTTTTTCTTTTTCTCTGTAAAATTTTCTGGCATTCTTGACAGCCACGGAAAAACAGACGGATATCCCTTAGGATTTCTCCTACGTACATTCAGTCCTGGCCCAATCGAAGTCATTCCTTGGGTCGCAGTCTTTGTGGCTTCTACCCGATGATATTCATCTACGAATGCCATTACTAGCTCCTTATAGCTAGTAAATCCTTTGATCTCCCGTAGGCGATTCAACACTCCTTGCCATTCTAGTGGAAGAGTGTTCATAAAGAATCGCATCATCCGAATATCCGGCATGGGACAACCGTTCCAAATGACTTCCTGAATTTTGTTGTTGACCTCTATGACATGATCAATTATGTCGTCACTCTCCCATCGATAACCATTCAAATCGGTTATCAACCTTGTAAGCTTTTCCTTTTGTTCATCTGACATTGTGCGCACAGATGCGCGCGGCTTACGGGGAGGCATTGTTCCTGCAACAAATGCAGAACAAAAAATGGATTACATATAATCCACATAGACATAATTGAAAAAGAAACACATTCTTTTCCTTTTCCTTTTCCTTTTTTTTTTTTTTGGTCAACGGTCGTCGGTCAATAGTCAACGGTCAACGGAAGTCAACGGTCAACGGTCGGTCAACGGTCGCGGTCAACGGTCCGGTTGGTTAGACGGTCGGGCCGGTCGCCCGGTCAGACCGGTCGTCCGGTCGGATCGGTCTCCCGGTCGGGCCGGTCGGACAAACCGACCGACACGTGCCAGGCGCGTGCCGGGATGATGTCACGATGACGTCATCCGGCACGTGCGTGGCACGCGCCAGGGGTCGAACGACGCGCCGTTTCGCGTGCACGTGTGTCGCACGCGCCTGGGCCGAAACGGCATGCCGTTTCGCTCGCGCGTGCGTCGCACGCGCCCGGGCTGAAACGGTGCGTTCGATGCACCGTTTCGCGCGCGCGTGCGTTGCACGCGCCTGGGCGAAACGGTGCGTTTCACGCGGGGGAGCCGAGTCGGCGCGTGCAACGCACGCGTCGATGACCCCGCGCGTTCCGGCCGCGCGTGGCGGCGCGTCCCCGCGGCGCGCGACACGTCGCCGGACTCGTCTCGACGTCGCCTTCCTCCCTATGCCATCAGATTTTGATTTTGACTTACTTAAAGTCGGAAAAAATGGCGAACAATGCTCGGGTGTCGGGATTTCTCGCCCCGATCCGTACGGCCGAATGGTTTTTTTGCGAAAAATCAATCATAAACAGTAAATTGGTCGGGAAAACGTGAACTAAGGCTCGATACCAATGTTGGGATCGTCGGATCCCCAAAAACCGGATTCGGCACTAAACCGAACCCCTAAATCAAATGCGGAAGATAAACCCGGGAATTGTCACGTATCACTGATCGAAAAGCACACCACGGATTCGAGCGTACCTTGTTAGCCACAGATTATACACCGACGCCGATAAGAGGAAGAGAAATCAGTCCAGTTCGATCCGATGTCGAAAAATCGCCGTTGAATGGAAGATGGCGTCGCTTCTTGGAGAGAGAGAATTTTGGACGAAAAGGAGAACGTACGTTGAATTATGCCAAAAGGTACGTTCTCCCTTTCTCTTATCCCTTTTATACATTTCCCTTCCACGGGCCTTATTCCCATGGGCCAGGCCTTTAGGCCCATCATAGGACGGGCCTTAAGCCCATCTACTATAAAAACCATCAGGAACTAACGAAAATAATTTTTCTTTTAGATGCGGTCAACAAATTGTGTCACAAATCCTGATTAGGCTGTTATGTATGCGCTTTGAGAGAGAGATTCTAGTTTTCTTGTATACACTAATTCTAACACAATCTGTTCCCTTCGATGTCCTATTTGCCATAGTTACTTCAAAGAATATGCATACATGGAGTGGAAGTGAATGGTGTTTGATCATGTTGAATCGTTGATGGGCACTTTTAATCAATAGTGGAGAATATTTGTGGTGAGCTGGGTACCCAGATTATCATCGCTGGTTGATCACGCATTTGGGTTATTTGCTGTGTTTCTCACATGCAAATAATGGCCAAGTTTGAGGGACAGCTTGCTGACTACGGAGCATGGGTGCAAGATGAAAACAACTTGCAGTACCTTTTACTTTGCACTGCGAGGAAATTTCGGAAAAGCATCTGCTGATGGGGGAACATGAACGCCGTCGACGGACATTCCGAATGCCGAACCATGTAGACATCTTGAGTGACATCATTCAACTTCAAAGTCTGGCCCAGATGATTTAACTTTCCCTTGTCTTCTCTTTTCTGCTTGCATCGATTGAATTACTTTCCCAATCAATAGGGTTGGCTTTCCATGGAGCCACATTCCTTGCCATTGGCATCTGTCTTAATTACTGACTCGGGAACGTGTCTTTTTGTTTGTTTATGCGTGTTTCCCTTACAATAGCAGGAATTGACTGCTACTCTGCCTCCCCCGTGTTCTGTCACAATCACAGTAGCGTGCAAGGGTTTTGGAGACCGTTCTTTGAGCTTAGTCTACATGCGGATATTGTGGCCGACATGATCATTTGAACTCAAGAAAAGGAACTTGTCAAGCAAAAGTCCAAGTCGAAGTTCTGCAAATGTAACAGGGGGAGGAAGCTTGGGACAATGATTCTTGCAATTATTGACCGAACAAGGGAGGAGGCAATTGAAGCTTCCCCTGCTGAAGTATGCAGAGGGTTGGAGGGATGGCGGTGTTGTCGTCTGAGACAGGGGAAGGACGATGGAGTCTTCTACCTATGTGAATATTGGTCTTCTAAATATTCCACACTCGATCCCATCCGCTTCTCTCGACCCTCTCTTTCTCTATTCCACTCGGACGGAGCCCTCCTATTAGCTTTGGCCGATCTTTTTCTAACTCGATTGAGCTCTGTCGATGAGGTCATAGCTAGATCTAAGCTTGAACATGGCCGACTCCACAAAGGAGCTAAATCTAAAGTGAATGATTTTTGTCAAAATAAATTAGAATTTGAAGTCATATGATTGCAGCAAACATAGCAAAACCACGAATCAGAAGTACCTAAAGCCACGATGTAGCAGAAGGGACAAAGAAGCTACTAATATCTGAAGAATGGAACGAAGGCCCTCTAAGGAGAGAGTAAAAAGTAATCCATTGGGAGAACCCCCTCTTAAGTAGTAGCTATGGCAGATGGATGTGCGTGTCAACCTTGACTTCTGGGTTGATTTTGAGTGCGTTTATTTGTGTTTTTGTTCAAAAATTGTTCTAGGGAACAGAAAAAAAAAAAAAACTATTTCTGTTTCGGGGAACAATTTTTGACCAGAAGAACTCGTTTGGTAAATTTGTTCTGGAATAAAAAGAACAAAAACATGTTTGGTAAATTTGTGTTCTTTTTTTTGTTTTTTTGTTTTAATTTTTTAATATTTTTACTTTATTTTTCATTTTTTTTTTTTTTTTTTTTTTTTCTTCCTTGTGGCCGGTCGCCGGCCTTGGCCATGGCCGGTAATCGGCCGACGAGGGCTAGCGGCCTCGCCTTGGCTGGGCAAGCTCGAGCTCACCCAGATCTGGCGAGGCGAGCTCGCCCAGCCACCAGCGAGGCTTGGCCTCGTCGGGCCACCACCAGGTGACGTCGGATTTGGGCGAGCCTGAGCTCACCCAGCCAAGGTGAGGCCGAGCGTTGCCGGTCGGCACGAGGCTCGGCCTCGCCGAGGGCCAACGACGCTCCGTTGAGGTCGCCGGCCCTCGACGGCCGATCGCCGGCCATGGCCGAGGCCGGTGACCGGCTAAAGAAAAAATAAGAAGAAAAGAAGAAGAAAGAAAGAGAAGAAAAATAGAAGAGAGAAATTTTGTTTCTTGAAAGTGTTTCTGTAACAAAAAAATAATTTTTTTCTTGTTTCTTATTTCTGTTCCAATTTTGTTCCCGGGAACAAATAAAAAAATTTGGAACAAAAACATAAACAAACGTATTTTGCGTTCTTTTTTTTGTTTAGGAACAAAAAAATAGAATTTTTGTTCATAAACAAAAAAAAAAAAAAAGAATGCCAACAAACACACCCTTTTAGCCCAATGGGTTGCTTAAGACATAATTGATAGTAATTGGATGCGACGTTGGTGACAATACTTATAAAATTTATCCATCATTCACCAACTAAAGCACAGCAAGGACGGCGGCTATTAACGGCAAAATTTCATTTAAGGGCATTGAGTTCGGTCAGGGTGTTCATTTTTTGAAACGTATAGCTAAAGATTGTTGGACAAACACGGAAGGCTGTGGACTAGTATAGGAGTGTAGCCGGTACGACCAGCGTTATTACGAACATTGCGTGGAAATGCGACTCATGTAGTAGCGTTATTATGAAACATACTCGATAAGCGCTTCCTCATAAACAATGAGTCTCTAATATTAAGTTGAGAATTGTACTGAAATGAAGATGTAATATTTTACATTACCAAATGAAAAATACATCAGTTTATTTATAAACTTTATAAGATAACTATTGAAAATAACGAAATATTAATTATAACTAAAGGAAATATACAAAATTTACCAAATATGTACTTCAAAGTGAAATGGTACATTTCCAAAAGGCTTCAAGCTTTGTTTATCAAAACAGAGCAAGGTTAGAGATGAGACAAATATGTAGAGGTGAAGAAAATTTTACTCACTTCCCCTTCTTTTTTTCTTTTTGGAAGAAGACAAATTTTACTGACTTGCTCTATGATTTTGCTTTTGAGTCTGTTGAAAGAAAGAAAAATAGAGGCAAAATTAGAATATTTGCTTTAAGTTTATTCTGCCGTTTTGTCAAATTTCTAATTTTTAAACTTTTAGAGCAAAATTTTTATAAATGATCAATTTATTGCCAGAACTTTATGAATGATCGCTTTATTAATAAAACTTTTTGAAAACATCTATTAGAGTGATTCCGACAAGCGACATTGGATTTTTAAGTAAACTTAAGTATTCATACTTCTTACTAAGCACTTTTCTTATTGTTTTTGTTCAAATTTTTGTGAGATGACTTGAAATCACCATTGAATTGAGTTCAATGAATGAGAAAGCCTTAAATAAAGTGATGAAGTAACGATCAATTTGCTTATTTCAGATAAATAGGACAAAGGAACACTTATGAATTTTTGCAATTTCAAGTACGTAGATCGGTGTCCATCTTAGTAAATTTTATCGGTGCCTAATCGTGTGGGGATAATGTTGAAATATTTCAAAATACTTTAGGGACCTAATTGAACAAATAAAAAGTTTGGAATAATTAGAGTCGCGAGCTATTAGAGTCGCCTAGGTAAAGAGTAGAGACTGGCGTAGTCCGAGAGAAGACCAGAGAAAACCCAAAGCGAAAGCTCTTTCAGTTTTCAGATTCATCATCTGCTGATGAAGCCAACGACTCTCTGCCGTGCTTCTCCCATCTTCCTCCTGCTTCGTGCTCCAGCTGCGATCTCCAGCGAGTCCACATCCCATTCCCTTCTCTGTCACCCTCATCCTTCTCATCTCCCTTTCTCGTCTCGCCGTGGTCAGAGGTTTTCTTCGATCCCCAACCCTCGTTTAGACGGCCCGAACTGGTTCTTGAGTTACGTGAGGAGAAATTGCAGAGCTGGCGGTGGTGGTGGGTTTACGAGTGTTGGTGATGCCCTGTGTTGCTTCGGTAAAATGATAAAGGCGAGCCCTCTGCCTTCCTCCAGGGATTTCAGTCTACTGTTGGGTGCTATAGTGAGGATGAAGCACTACTCGACTGCCATCCGCTTGATTGACCAGCTGCGTTCTTTAGGGATCGAGGATGGTGTTGCCTTGCTGACCATTTGGATGAATTGCTTCTGCCGGTTAAAGCGGGTTGATTTGGGTTTTTCTATCCTCGGCAGAATCTTCAAGCTTGGGTTCCCCATCACTGTGGTGACGTCGAGCACCCTGATTGATGGGCTCTTTATTCAGGGCAAAACTGATCAAGCGTTGAGGTTCCTCGATTATATGGGACGAAATGGCCCCGAACCTAATGAGACTACGTATGCGATAGTCGCCAAGGGGTTATGCAGGGCGGGTAACACCAGATTGGCCATCGAATTGCTGAGGGACTGGGAAGAGAGAAGCTGCAGGATCAATTCCTTCACATACAACATAGTAATCGATGGTCTTTGCAAGGAGGGATTGATCACAGAGGCCTTGACACTCCACGAAAGCATGAGTAAGAAAGGTATCAAACCAAATGTTGTTACTTATACCTCCTTGATCCACAGTCTGTGCAATGTAGGCCAGATGGAAGATGCTCTGGCATTGTTGGAAGAGATGACGAGTGGAGGCATCCAACCCAACTTATTCACTTATAACTCATTGGTCCATTGCTTATGCAACCTAGGCCAATGGAAAGATGCTACAGTCTTGATGGAGAAGATGATGGAGGCAGGAATTGAACCGGACGTCGTTACTTATACCTCTGTCATTCAAGGAGTGTGCAATTCTGGCCAATTGAAAGAGGCCCAAAGACTGCTGAGTCATATGGTGCAAAGCAGAGTCATGCCGAATGTTCAAACCTTCACTATTCTGGTGGATGCACATTGTAAAGAGGGAATGCTTGTAGAAGCAGAGGCCATAGTTGACCAGATGATTCGATTAGGTAAAATGCCTGATAGTGTCGCTTATAATGCATTGTTGAATGGTTATTGTTTGCAAAATAGGATGAAAGATGCAATGGAAGTGCTTAATTTGATGGTTGAAAGAGGCTGCTCACCTACTGTTGTTACTTATAATGCGTTGATTAACGGATACTGCAAAGTTAAAAGAATTGACGAGTCAAAGATGCTTTTCCAAGAAATGCTTCAAAGGGGCCTGATTCCTAATGTCATCACATACAACACTCTCGTAAACGGATTTTGCCAGGTTGGGAACCTTGAAGCCGCAGAGGAGTTAATTAATGAGATGCAGTCTCACGATCTCTCTCCAAATCATTATACCTTGAGTGCTTTCCTAGATGGCTTGTGTAAAATGCAGCAGATTGACAAGGCCATGACATTGCTTCGAAAGATGGAAGATCTCAAATTCGTCCCAAACATTGTGGCTTACACTATCCTAATAAATGGCATGTGTAATGCCGGAAAGCTCGACGATGCAAAGGGGCTGTTTAATTGTTTGCATGCTCGAGGCTTGCAACCTGATGTGCGGACTTATAGTGTTGTCATGCATGGATTGTGCAGAGGAGGATGCATGGAGGAAGCATATCAGCTGCTAAAGGAGATGGAAGAAAATGGATGCTTTCCAAATGGTGTCACATATAACACAATCATCCAAGGACTCCTAAGAAAAAACGAAAATACGAGAGCAGTGCAACTTGTTGGTGAAATGGTTGGAAGGGGTTTTTCTGCAGACGTAGCAACAATGGAATTGTGGGTTAAATGTCTCTTGACAAATGGAGCTCCTTCAATTTCTAGTTGAACTCTCATTGTGTGTGAGATCTGTCCACTTTTTCATCTGAAATTTGCTGAAGAGCAATCCAGATTAACGGCAGGTTTTCTTCCGGACATCACCTCCTTGGGTCCCATGTCCCATTTATGAAGTGGTTTTGAGTCCGGAAGATTTTTTCTCTTGCTTCATTATAAGGCTTTTGGAGGGGTGGAAGATCGGTTTTGTTTTTCATATACCTAGATTCTGCAAGAAATTTCTGTATATAACTGGCACATGTACTTGTCAGTTAGTGCTTCTGGTGCCTTCTATTTACCAAACAGGTGAAATTCATATGAATGATCAAGTGGTGTGAGGATGTTCTTGAATTAAATCGATGTTAATAGCAATAACTTTACTGTGTACTGTATGCAATTCAGACATTATACGCAAGTGTCACGGACCTCATCCACAATGGAACTAAAGAAAAAAAAATTCTTTTTTGAAGGGGTGTTATGTTTGTGCTTTGAGAGGGAGAGACACTGGTTTTCTTTTATTTTCTTCTTGTAACATGATCTGATCCTTTCAATATCTTATTTAATATTTACCATAGTTATTCAAAGAAGATGTACAGGTGGAAGTGGATGGTATATGATCATAGTGATGGGCACTTTGAATTGATAGCAGTGAATACGTGTGGTGGGCTGTGTACTCAGATCACCATCGCAGTTCAATTACATATCTGGGTTATTTTCTCTGCTTCTTACAGCAAAGTTTGAGGGACAGCTTGCTGACTAAGGAACATCACTGCTAGTGTATGAAACAACTTGCAGTATCTTTTCCTTTGCACTGTGAGGGATTTTCCAAAAAGCATCTGTTGATGCATGAACATGAATGCTGCTGACAGACATTGCCAATGCCAAACCACATTGACATTTTGAGTGGCACCAATCAACCTCATCAGAAACAGGCCAATAGGATGTAACTTTCTTTCGTTCTCTATAGAGGTACGTTCATTGCCAATTTTCTGTTTTAATAACTGAGGAACACATGTTTCGGTTTGTTTTTGCATGTTTCACTCACAACTGCAGGATTTGCCTGGATAATCTTGTTATGCCCTCTACTCTTTGTTTCTTGACACAAATATAATCATAGTAACATGCAAGCAAACTCAGGATGCTCTTGAGGTAAGTAGATGTTAATGGTAATAAATTTACTTTGTACCAGTGATCTGCAATGCAGACCTTATTCATCAATATCACGGACCTAAAGAAAACAGAAGGACTTTTTATTTTTGTAGGGGGAGAAGAAGAGGGGGTTCGAAAAATTATGCTATAAATCCTGATTAGCTTGTTGCATATATGCTTGGAGAAAGAGATACTGTTTTCTTTTATATTTTTTTGCTAACACAATCTGATCCCTTCAGTCTGCGATAGTTACTTAAAAGAAGATGCATGCGTGGAAGTGGCTGGTACATGAGGCACTTTGAATTGATAGCCAAGAATATTTGTGGCAAGCTGGTTACTCAGACTATCATTGCAGGTAGATTACATATCTGGGTTATATGCTCTTCTTCCTACATGGCAAATAATAGTGAAATCATTTGCATTGCTTATTGCTAACTAAGCAACATGGAAGCAAGTGTATGAAAACCACTTGCAGTATCTTTTCCTTAACCGCGAGGGATTTTCAGAAAGGCCTCTGCTGATGGGTGAACATGAACACCATTGATAGACATTCCCAGTACCAAACCACGTAGATGTCTTGAGTGACACCAACCAACTTCATCACAGGCAGGCCCAAATGATGTAACTTTCCATTGTCATTTCCACTGCATCAGTTGGTTTACTTTCCAGACCAGTAGGTTGCCTCTCAATGGAGGCACATTTCTTGCCCTTTTTATCTGTTCAATCACTGATTCAGGAGCGCATTTTTCTGTTTGTTTTTGTGTGTTTAACTTAAGGCAGCAGGATTGCCTGGAGAGTCTGCCTCTTGTCACGCTCTCTACTCTTTGTTTTCTCACATAATCATAGTAGCGTGGAAGTGTTTCAGAGACTGTTCTTCGAGCTAAGCTCACTTGTGGATGTCATGGCCGATATGATTGATTGAACTCAGAAAAAGGAACCTGTACAGCAAAAGGATGGAATCGAAGTTCTGCATATATAACAAGAGTATCAACTCCTTAGCTGTCTTTATTTTCCATTTCCTTGTTTACAAAATCAGGTCCATGGGCTTAGCCATTGGAGCAAAGCCACTTAAACGATGTTGGTTTTCATTTCAATTTTTGACACTCTTCCATGACTAAAGCCATGTGCAAGTGCATAAGGCTTCACTTTCAAAAGAAGCTTTATGATTTTTTCGCTGGAAATCCAGTAAGTTTTGTCGTAAGCATGGTGTATCCAACTACTAGATCGAGATGAGTATGAGCATTCTTTGCCTGAGTTGTAAATTATATTGACTCTTCTCATAACAATCCTTATCCTAGTTTGATATCAATATCAAGTAAAAGGCCTTCATACCAACCTTTGCAAGAATTCACAGTGCAGTCTTTAAGAGTTTACAAAATAGTTCTAGCCTCTTGGCCATCAACGAATGAATAAAACAAACATGAAGACATTATTGTAAGGGCACAACCGAACCACTCACGTTACACAGTCACAAACTCGATGAATTGCTTAATGTAAAGCAAGCAATGCACGAGTGTTCTCTTCCTAAGTGAAAGTGCCTTGCATGAAAGGATAGTACTTATCATAGAGCAACATGCATGCATGAAGAATGTTTTACCATATAATTGCATTAACTGAATTTCACAATCTTGAGGTAATTGATACTAAGTCATTCGTAAATTACAACCGTGCCCCCTTATGTTGCAAGATGCCTTGATTTGGGTTTTGTGGTTGGTCTTGTATTGCTGTTGGATTGGTTGCTGCCCGTAACTAATAATTCAAGGAGTTTGATTTCACACCCGCAAGTTGACGATGGTGGCAACACACCATTGGAGATCCAGGTGACAGTGGACAATGACGAACGAGCATCAGAGGAGCTCTAGCTAAGCGATTGTGATGTAGAAGATCATGAACAAAAGCTTGAAAAAGGCGTCATTTCGTTGAAAATAATTCACATTGTACTATTGTCGTTACATAAGACAACAAGTGATTACTAAATTGCCATATCAGATAAATCAAACAACACTTTGATTCGAGAGGACTTGATTGCATTTTCCCCTAAAAAGTTTAAGATTATGTTATTTCAATTGAAATGTTTATGATTCGATTGATTTCTCTCCCATATGTTTAGGACTAATTGTGGAATTTTTCTGTGCCAAATAATTGTGCAGTGTGTTGGGCATTGAAATGTCATATGCTCTCTCAACTTTATTGTTTCCATGGCACTCAGCCGGATCCTCATGTATGAAGGATAAGTCATGAAGGCTAAACTAAAATGCGATCGATATGCATTTTGGGTCATCTTGCTCAAGAGTTCCCCAAGGAGGAAGAATGTGACCCTGTTTCACTTCTTTAAAGGTGATACTTATTTTTCCAGCAATTTTTGCTCCAAGGAACTTTTATTCCTCTAGAACAAATAAATTATCGTTCGAGAAATTTGAAAAGCTTGCGAGAAAAATTATTAAACTAAATAATTTGACGTAGATATATATATATATATATATATATATATATATATGTTGAAAATAAAAGTATATACAAAAAAAGTATTAGGCTTATTTAGAAATAGACCATTTTTAACCACAAATTGTTTTTGAACATCTGTACTTCACAAATTATTAACCATATACTTTATTCTTTTTAATTTTGTGGGAAAAATTTAAATATGAGTTTGAAGTGCTTTTATTTTCTCAAGTAAGTGCCGAGTGTCCTCATTTTCTTAAATAAAGACCTAAAGTTGACATTATTTCAAATAAAACTTGAAATGACCATACTAGTCTCAAATAAATGCTTGAACTCACCAATTGTGAATGCCAGAAGGGTAATCTCTTCTTTTAAATTTTTTCCTTTTTTCCTTTATTTTTTCTATTTTTCAAAATAAAACTAAATAAAACTAAAACTTAAAAAGAAAAAAAAAAAAGAGGAAAGCACAAGCGAGAAGAACCTCCTTCCTGTGGCTGCCCCCCCCATTGCCAGTGGGGCGTGGCAACGGCCAATAAGGTTGATGGTGCCTAGCTAAGGGCCAACGGCCCCTGCCAACTAGAGGCAAGGGCCTACTCTCCCTCGCCCCCATTCGAGGAAGGGTGGCCGGCCCTTGCACCAGCCTGGCAGCCCTTGCCTAGGGCCCTTGGAGGGTGCTAGGCAACCCAGATCTGGGAGCCACCCTCTCTCGTGGTCCTTGCCTCTAGTCGCGAAGGTCGCCGGCCCTAGCCCAAGCATCGGCGATCTCGCCGACCGTCACTGGCCCTAGCCCAAGCGTTGGCGATCTCGTTGACCGTCGCCGTTGCCCCACCAACAATGGGGTGGCGACCAACCCTCCCGCCTATGTGTTCCCCTTCTTCTTTTTTTAAAACTTCTCTTTCTTAAGTTTTAATATAATTAAATTTAAAATTAAAGGACAAAAATATCCCTGATTCATCGTAATTTTTTGCTGATGGACGAGGCCAGGCCTTAATTTGAAATATCTATAACCATTTTAGATTCTTATATGAGATTGGTATAGTCACTTCAAGCATTTATTTAGAATGTTTTCTAATTTTGTTTTTATTTTTTATTTTTTTTAATTTTTGTTTTTGAATAATAGTCAAAAAGGAGTAATTGTGAGAAGTTGGAACATATTATTAAAGCAAATTGCAAATGCAGTCAACGACAAATTTTAGGATTTCCTAAGGATGATAGGTTCCGGTCCGGTCTGATTCCAATCAGGAGTGAGTCGGATATGATCGCCCCGGGGACTTCCCGTGCAATTACCCAAAACCTCATACGTCAAGGAAGCCATTTTGACCTTATTACAGTCAGCCTTGGCAGAGGCCGGCGTGCTCCGAGAGAGAGAGAGAGAAAGACCTAAACTGATGAAGCGAACGAGTCTCTGCCCTGCTTCTTCCATCTTCTTCCATCTTCTTCCCGCTTCCGCTTTGATCCCCAGCGAGCCATCATCCCTTTCCGTTCTCCGTCACCCTTATCTCCGTTTCTTGTCTCGCGGTCGTCGGAGGTTTCGTTCGATCCCTGGCTCTCATTCAGACGACCCGAACCGGCTCTTGAGTTACGTGAGGAATAATTGCAGAGCTGGTGGGTTCGCGAGTGTCGATGATGCCTTGTTTTGCTTCCGTAAAATGATGCAGACGAACCCTTTGCCTTCCTCCAGGGATTTCAGTCTTCTGTTGGGTGCTGTAGTGAGGATGAAGCGCTACTCGACTGCCATCGGGTTGATTGAGCAGCTGCGTTCGTTGGGGATTGAAGATGATCATTTTCTGACGATTTCCCTGAACTGCTTTTGCCGGTTAAGGCGGGTTGATTTGGGTTTGTCTATCCTGGGCAGAATCTTGAAGCTTGGGTTTCCCATCAATGTGGTGACATCGAACACCCTGATTGATGGCCTCTTTATTCAGGGAAAAACTGATCAAGCCTTGAAGTTCCTCCATGATATGCAAGGAAAAGGCCCCAAACCGGATGAGACCACGTATGCAATAATCGTGAAGGGGTTATGCAGGGCGGGTAAAACCAGATTGGCTATTGAATTGCTAAGGGACTGGGAAGAGAGAAGCTGCAGGCTCAATTCCTTCACCTACAACATAGTAATTGATGGTCTTTGCAAGGAGGGATTGATGACTGAGGCCTTGAGACTTAATGAAGGTATGAGTAGAAAAGGCATCAAACGAGATGTTGTTACTTATAACTCCTTGATCCATGGTCTGTGCAATGTAGGCCAGATGGAAGACGCTCTGGCATTGTTAGAAGAGATGATGAGCGGAGGCATCCAACCTGACTTATTCACTTATAGCTCATTAGTTCATTGCTTATGCAACCTAGGCCAATGGAAAGAAGCTACAATCTTGTTGGAGAAGATGAGAAAGGCAGGAATTGAACCGGATGTAGTTACTTATACCTCTGTCATTCAAGGAGTGTGCAATTCTGGCCAATTGAAAGAGGCTCAGAGACTGCTGAGTCATATGGTGGAAAGCAGAGTAATGCCAAACGTTCAAACCTTTACTATTCTGGTGGATGCACATTGTAAAGAGGGAATGCTTGAAGAGGCTGAGGCCATAGTTGAACAGATGATTCAATTAGGTGCAATGCCTGATAATTTCATCTATAATACATTGATGAATGGTTATTGTTTGCAAAATAGAATGAACGATGCTATGGAAGTTCTTAATTTGATGATTGAAAGAGGCTGCTTGCCTGATGTTGTTTGTTATAACACGTTGATTAATGGATACTGCAAAGCGAAAAGAGTTGCGAAGTCAACAATGCTTTTCCGAGAAATGCTTCAAAGGGGCTTGATTCCTGATGTCGTCACATACAGCACTCTCGTAAACGGATTTTGTCAGGTTGGGAACCTTCAAGCTGCGGAGGAGCTAATTAACGAGATGCGGTCCCGCAATCTATCTCTAAATCATTATACATTGAGTGCTATCCTGGATGGCTTGTGTAAAACACAACAGATTGACAAGGCCATGATGTTGCTTCAAAAGATGGAAGATTGCAAACTCATCCCAGACATTGTGACTTACACTATTCTAATAAATGGCATGTGCAATGCCGGAAAGCTCGAGGATGCTAAGGGGCTGTTTAATTGTTTGCATGCTCAAGGGTTGCAACCTGATGTGTGGACGTATAATACTTTCATGAATGGATTGTGCAAAGGAGGACGCATGGAGGAAGCATATCAGCTGATAAAGGAGATGGAAGCAAGTGGATGCTTTCCGGATGGTGTCACTTATAACACAATAATCCAAGGACTACTAAGAAATAACGAATGTACAAGGGCAGCACAACTTATCAATGAAATGGTTGAAAGGGGTTTTTCTGCAAGCATAGCGACAACAGAGTTATGGGTTAAACATCTCATGACAAATAGAACTTCATCCCTTTCAAGGTGAACTCTCCATTGCCTCTGAGATCGGTCCACTTTTCCAGCTGATATGTGATGAAGAGTAAACCAGATCAATGGGAAGTTTTATTCCACACAGCACTTCCTTGAGTCCCTCGTCTCATTAATGCAGTTGTTTTAAGTCTGGGAGATGTTTTCTCTTGCTTCATTCTAAGGATTTTGGATGGGTGGAAGGTGGGTTTTGTTTCTCGTATGCCTAGGTTATGTAAGAAATCTCTGTATTTTAGCTGGAACATGTACTCTATAGTTAGTACTTTTGGTGCCTAATTTCTATCAAACGGATGAAATTTATACAAATGGTCAAGCAGTGTGAGGATGCTCTTGATTCATATAGATGTTAATAGCAATAACTTTTCTATGTACTACAGTTACACAATTTAGGCATGGAACTCTTCCTCAGTATGGAACTAAAGAAAACGTTTTTTTTTTTTTGAGGGACAGTCAACAAATTGTGTCACAAATGCTGATTAGGCTGTTATGTATGCGCTTTGAGAGAGAGATTCTAGTTTTCTTGTATACTCCTTTCCTAAAACAATCTGTTCCCTTTGATGTCCTATTTAACAACAGTTACTTCAAGGAAGATGCATACGTGGAAATGGATGGCATTTGATCATGGTGATGGGCTCCTTGAATCAGGTGCAGAGAATTATTGTGGCGAGCTGGTACTCAGATTATTGTCGCAGGTCATGTATTTAGGTTATTTGCTCTGCTTCTTACATGCAAAATGGCCAAGCTTGAGGAACAGCTGGCTGACATTAGAACATGGGTGCAAGTGCATGAAAACTACTTGCAGTACCTTTTACTTTGCACTGCAAGGGATTTACAGAAAAGCATCTGCTGATGGGGGAACATAAACGCCATGGACGCACATTCCGAATGCCAAACTGCATAGACATCTGGAGCGGCGCCATTCAACTTCATCAAAAACTCAGGCCCAGATGATTTTACTTTCATCATCTCTTCTGCTGCATCAATTGAGTTACTTTCCTGATCAATTGGGTTGGCTCTCCATGGAGCTACATTTATTTGTTTGAATTACTAAGGAACACATTTTGCTGTTTGTTTTTGTGTGTTTCACTTACGACAGCAGCATATGCCTGGACAGTCTGCCTCTCGTTGTGCCCTCTACTCTTTGTTTCCTGACACAATCATAGTAGCGTGCAAGCATTTCAGAGACCGCCCTAGAACTTAGTTCACGTGTGGATATCATGGCTGACATGTTCAATTGAAGTCGGAACAAGGAAGCTGTCAAGCAAGAGGGTCAAAGTGGAGTTCTGCATATGCGACGATAGTATCAGCTCCTCAGCTCTCTTCTGTTATTTAATAAAAGTAGGTTCATGGGCTGAGCCACTGAATCTTCATGTAGCAAAAATTTTCCACTAAATGGGACTCAGCTCACTTTGTTTAAGTCCTGGTAGGTATCAATATTGATGCCATCCTCTAAATTATGCAATGAAAAGTCAAAAATTGAAAGTAACATATCAACGTCGGGATGTTTTCCATATATCAACTGTGCATAATAACATGGTTATTCAGTTCTTGACTTATTTAACTCTCGATCATACTAATGTTTCCTTTTGACGTTTGAGTCAAAGTCGGGATAAGTGTTTCAAAAGTCCTAAAACTTATCACGAAAGTGCATTTCAGTCCTAAAACTTGCAAAAAGTGCATTTAAATCCTACAACTTGTCAAAATATTTCAAACAAGTCCTAAAATCGACGCTGTCTAATTTTTTAACGGAAAAAGTTGACGTGGCTCTCGTGTGGTTTTTTTTAATCGTTTTTCACTCCTCCGTTGCAAATAGTTTAAAAAAAAAAAAGCCATGCATGCAGAATGACGTTATCTCCTCCTTTCTTCTTCACCACGACGTCGTCTCCCCCTCTTCACAGTCGTGTTCCCCCTCCCCCCTCTATCTCTACTTCTTCTTTCTTTATTCTAAGTGTCCCCTAAGCCCCAAATCGATTTCGTCCGAATCCTAAGCCCCAAATCGATTTCGTTCAAACCTAAGCCCCAAATCAATCTCGTCCAAACCCTAAACCCCAAATCGAATTCGTCCAAACCTTAAGCCCCAAATCAATCTCGTCCGAACCTTAAACCCCAAATCGAATTCGTTCAAACCCTAAGCCCTAAATCGATCTCGTCTGAACCCTAAACCTCAAATCAAATTCGCCCGAACTCTAAGCCCCAAATCAATCTCGTCTGCACCCTAAACCCCAAATCGAATTCATCCGAACTCTAAGCCCCAAATCAAATTTGACGATCTGCAGTTATCTTGCGATTTGGGTCCTCATCGACCTCGAGTTGGATGCTCGTCGTGAGTTCTTGTTCTTTCCTTCCTTTAACGATTGCGCGTTCGTGTGAAGATCTCGCTTGCGGGAGTCTCGACATCTCAGCGGCAAAGCGATTGGCGTCAGGGACACGACAGGGTCAACGACGGCGATGGCGACTCCTCCTCATGCAGGTATCGCTCTTTACATTATAGCATTTTGTTGTTTTCCATTCTCCAATACTAGTGATAAATTAGAACATTGATGCAGAAGTAAGTTATGGTTGTCTATTCATCAAGTGCATATGAAAATAGAGATTTTTTTGGAGATTGAAAACATCTCATAAATCTCTCAAGTAAACACATTGCATTATGCAGAAGTTACTAATACGAAGACATTATGAAGGAATCATAATATAGCTAATATACTTCTATTAGGTTCCTATAATACGAAGCCCAGAAGAATGAGGGCGACAACATCTGAATCAAGTGGCGTAACTTCTAATGAGGTCAACTCGGAGCCAACATGTTACTGTGGTCTTCAATCGCCAATTCTTATGGCAAAGACAAGAAAAAACACAAGAAGAAGGTTCCATAGATGTGCTAAGTTTGATAGTCCAAATCGTCGCAATTTCTTCATGTGGGTGGATCTAAAGATATCAGATCATGTGAGGGACATGATAGTTGACCTCCTTGAAAGAAATCAAGTATTGTTTGAATCAAGCCAATCAAGGGGTGACGAACTCGATGTGAGCTCATTGCTAACTGAAATGAAGACTCAAAAGGCGAAAAATAAACATTTAAAGGAGGAGCTCGCACGAGTAAAGAAAGGAAAGATGCTATATCAATCAGCATTCATTCTATGCATGTGTTACATTACTGTATTGGTTATATGTAATGTGAAAGTTGGTGGGAAATTTCTAAGTCTTCCATAGTACATTCTTTCTAAGTTTGTAAATTTGAACACTAGTTGTGGATAATTGAGATGAGAATGAAATTTGATGTGAGTTTGTAGTTTGCAAGACTGGTTTCTTGCCATGCGAGAAATTACTTTTGCATTGCAAAATGTTGCTTAATTTGTGTGCTTGTTAATAGAACTACATGAGTTATTGCCACTAGAATAAATTTGGAACTTCGAAAAATGGTGACAACTCCCTTATTATGTAATCGAGATTGTTAATTGGTGATTTCTTCATGATTTTAATAACGAGCTTGCCTCAAATGGAATGTGTCAAAAATCAAGTGAAATCAAAGCAGTCGGCTACAATATCTAAGTTACCTAATCAAATCTTCCATGAATCATTCAATGCGGGCCATAGAGACCACGTAGAGCAAAACTCCATCATCTAAAATGAAAAATTAGCAATAAGAGGTGGTGGTATCGATTACCATTAATGCCCTCGAGGAACTCGAGAAAAATGTATGCAAAAGAAGATGACAAAAGTATTGGAAGAATGAAAATTCTGCATGGCCAATTTCAGTAATTACCTATTAACAATCCTGAAGAGCAACCACTTTCGTGCATTATCCAAACCAAAATCAAGCATCCCACATAACTCGTTGAAACACGATTCATTGACAAAGCAACATGCTTACATTTTTAGTGCACAAAAGGTTTTGTTCAACAAAACGCCTACACTTTCAGTACACAAAAGGTTCTGTTCAACAAAATATGCACTTTCAGTGCACAAAAGGTTCTATGCACAAACGCTACATATCTCATACAGAAAACCAGCTAATAATTGATATAAATTTACCTAACAACACTAATTTCAACAAACATATCAATCTAATATGATGGTCTCCGGTGGTCTAATAGGTTGAGCCTTTACTTGATTCATAATTCTTGTGCTTTTCCTTATATATGGTCTCGCAGCGATAGGTTTTGAAGGAGTTGTTGTAGCCTGAGATGACTGAGCCTAAGGTTGTGATAGTGGCTTTGGCTTTGGCTTCATTGCAACATGCTTTCTAGGAGGTAATGTTGCACGAGATGATTGAGATTGAGAACTTGCCTAGATTGTGATGGTGCCTTTCGCTTTAAGCCAAGATGCTTCTAAGCTATTGTAGCATGAGATGACTGAGCTTGGGAATTGGCATTGGCTTCAGCGCAACATTCTTTCGAGGAGGTAATGTTGCACGAGATGATTGAGGTTGGGAACTTATCTGGGGTTGTGATTGTGCCTTTCGTTTTAAACCAAGATACTTTTGAGCTATTGTAGCTTGAGATGATTGAGCTTGGGAATTGGCCTGAGGTTGCGATAGTGCCGTTGGCTTCATTGTAACGTGCTTTGGAGGAGCTACCATTGCATGATATGACTGACGTTGGGAAGTGGCCTTGGTTTGTAATAGTGGTTTTGGCGTCACCGTAATTTGTTTTCGAGGAGCTGCTGATATATGATATGACTGAGGTTGTGCACTGACTTGGGAATGCACATTTGCTGTTGACATAGCTCTTGCACCGGTTGTATTAGGCTACATAAAAATGAGTATCTTTTTAGCTTAAGGAGATAAACAATTGCTATTATAAAATTTTAAAAATATTACTCACCTTGCAAATATAAAGGTTTGTCATAGGATTTGCGTCAACACCCAACCCTATCATTTTCATCCTCTTGACTTGTGATTCTCTCTTTATCATGTAATTTTCAATGGTAGGTCTTTTAAACTAAAATAATTCAAAATTCATTCAATATGAGAACGTAGTCACAATACATGTATACTTGGAGATTGAGGTATTACTCATCGGAATTTTTTCACGTCTATGCTTAATCATTATATTGGCCGGTGCACTGCCTTCCCCTTGATCTGAACGAATTTCACCAAAAGCATTTGCCTCACCACTACATCCTTTAACATCAGCACTATAATGAGCAGAAGCAGTGGCACTACATTCTCTTATATTTGCACGAGCACTACATTCTCTTACATCTGCACTAGCTTGAGTAGAAGCATTAACATGACAACTATTGTCTCCTATTGAATTGGCATTTGCAGAAGCATTGGCATGGCTTTCGGATTCTCCTTCAGTTACGCTTGTTGTTGCTTTAGCTTTAGCCTGAATATATATTCATAATTACTAAATTGGAACATTGATATATAAAACTTACAATAATGGTTAGATGACAATTTACTTGTCTTTTTCCGAGCCTTGGACTAGTGGAATTAGCTTGAGATTGAGCATGAGCTTCAGCTGTACTTGCATTGGCATGAGCATTGGATGTACATATATTGACCCGAGCATTGGATGTACGTACATTGGCCCAAGCATTGGATGTACATACATTGGCCTTAGCATTGGCCTGAAAAGTACATATTAAGTATTGATTAACAACATGTTAAAGTAACATGCCCAGCATTAAGATGATCAGTTAATTAAGGAAATACATTTTTTAAAGAACATTCCTTGCAGTTATGTCCAATTTGTTTGCAAACAGAACAAGTCATTTGCTTACCCTCTTTAGTCATTCTATCACTTCTTACAAGATCAATCGGTCGCTTTCTTCTACTCCTTTTTGGCCTACTAGGCATGTTCTTCGTTGGTGGGGGTTGAGGAGCTTCTTTATTGGCTTTATTCCAACATTTTTGTCCTTTCACTGTAGGCATAATGAATTGATAAGCACTTAGATACTTTACATTGTTGAAGCATTCAGCTAGATAGTTAGTCGGATCATTTCTTTTATGGTGTATTACACAAATGGCATGGCAACATGGAATTCCACTAAGTTCCCAAGCTCTACAAAAACAAGTTTTTAAATTCAAATCAACAACATATTTGTCACCACATTTTGTAATCTCATACCCTTCATTTCCATTTCATATCAAATGGCAATACTTACTAGCAGTTGTATTCTCATATAACTTACGCATAATCATTAGACCATAATTTCTAGTCCACCTAGCACATCCATCTCTCTGAGTATGCATTTTATTCATAACCATGATTCTAATATCCTCCAGCATACTCACAATGGCCTTGCACCTAGCTTCCACACATCTGCCATTGAAAGCTTCACTCAGATTATTATCAACAACATTACATTTAATTTCAGTGTTAAAGAAGGCTTTGCACCAATGTTTTGGCTCAATACGAAATAAATCATCATGACCTTCCTGAGTCAGTTCCTTCAACCTTTGTCTATGCAGCTCGAAATCTGACATATTATTGTTCTTGACACATCTCCAAAATTGCCTCAGCAACTGTTTTCCTTTGTATTTTTTACCCCAGTTGGAATAAATGTGCCTTACACATATCCTATGATCTGCTTTTGGCAATAGTTCAGCTACAGATTGGACGGGACCTTGACAATTACCAAAAAAAAAAAAAAAAAAAAAAAAAAACATATATGAAAACAAAAAGAAAAGTATTGTAATGTCACAATCAATTTACAAATGAAAATAGAAATAAAAGCATACATTTTGTTGATCACTTATCAAAGCCCTTCCGTTACCATTACAAATATTGAGGTCTGACTTCAACAATTCGATAAACCAAGTCCATGTATCCTTATTCTCGATTCTGACCACTGCCCATGCCACTGAATACATATGATTATTGCTATCCCTTCCGATGGCACATAACAACTCACCTTTAATCAAACCCCTCAAAAAACATCCATATAATCCAATGATTTTCCTACATTTAGCCAAAAAACCTTTCTTGCAAGCATTAAAGCAAATGTAAGCCCTATCAAATAATGGTAGAGAATTTGGCAATGGCCTTTCAACTTTCAATTTAAAATTGCTTGAAGGGCTTGTAATGTAAAGCTCTCCCAAGTAGTCGTACATCTGTGCATATTCTTTCTTGTAATTGCCTTGCAATTCCTTCAATACTTTCAGTTTTGTTCTCCTACACTGACTGAAAGTGACATTTACTCCAAGTTGTTCTCTAACTAATTTCTTTAACTCAAGTGCTTTGATTTTAGGTATTGCAGAAATGAGAATCATGAAGTGCTTAGCTAAAAGTGTTAGACACTCTCTTATTCTCGAAATGATACTGCATATATGCTGATTTATAAACTTTCTCAAATGAAATGATCCATTTTTGCTATCAAGAGCACCATAGATCATCTAGTTATAATTTTTCTAGGCACACCTAGCTCTTACAAAGTTTTTTGTGTTTTTAGTGTATTTGATTGCTCTTTGCTCAACCACAGAATACTTCAAAATTGTATTTTTGAACTCTGTTGCATCCTCAAATGTCATGCCAATAATAAATTCTGGATTTGTACTACTTTGATCATATGATGGGAACCTACTTCTCCTCCTTGAAATAACATCAACCTCTTCGTCACCCTCATCATTTAAAATTGATTGAAGACTGTCTTCCTCATTTGAATCAGCATACTCTGTTTTGTATCCAGAATCATCTAATGATGAGTCTCATCCACAATCGGTGATTGGGAAGTACCAGTTGCCTCACTATAATTTAAAACTTGGAGCCTATGTCTTGCTGAAAATTTCATTAATTTTTTTCTTGCATTAACCAGTTCAAAGTCATCATCATCATTCGATTGTTCCATATCCACCAAATTATGTGCATCATCATCCTCTTCCTCATCTAGATCCCTATTGGCAACTTCAGCCCGATTCCCGTCATCATCAATATTCCCAATCACATTAAACATACCTCTAGTTTCCATCTCAACACCCCCCATCTCAGCTCTTGCCTTTTCATCATCAACATGCTCAACATATAGCTTCATATTTTCAGAGCACAGATGATGGTAAAATAGATCCATCACATAAGAGTTATCCCATAAATACCTATGAGTTATTCCGTCTACAAGAGTCTTACTTCCAGGAACTCCGTAAAAGAGTTTCTCTATTTTACACACACCCAAAGCCTCAATAACTTCAATTATACTAGACAGTAAATTTTTACTTAAACTTATTTCAGCAACATCAGCCCTTCCACTTATGTATTCCAATGGTGGGCCAACTTTAAATTTACCTCCATAGCGAACAGTGACATAAACTTTGTTCTCGGCCATTAGATCTACAAGGGAACAGAAATAAAAAGCAGAGCACTTTCAATCATCAAATTATTGAAGCAATGTTTAAGTTCTAAATTAAAGATATTTTTATAAAAGACTAACAATCAATACAGAAACAACAAATTAGCATAATCAACTTTACAACCACAATGCAATTACATGATCAATAGTGAGAGCAATGTTCTAATTTGCAGCAATGTTCTAATTTATCGCAAGAATTGGAAAATGCAAAACAACCGCAGAGAGTAAAACGCCGCTATAATGTAAAGAGTAAAACGCCTTTGCAAAAAAAAAAAAAATGGTAATATTACTATGACATACCCAAATACTGTAATGTAGAGAGCGATACCTGCATGAGGAGTCACCATCACCGTCCTCGATGCCGCTCGCTCCGCCGCTGAGACGCCGATATGCCCACAAGACACATCTTTGCATGAACTCGTCATCGTCAAAGAAGAGAACATAAAGTTGATGTATGTCAAACTCGAGCTATCTGAACTCCAAATAATTAAGAAATGAGGACGCCAATTGACGTCATTTTGCATAATGCAGAGATTAAAGCACCTTTGCAAAACAAAAAAAAATCGTAACATTACCATGAGATACCCAAATACTATAATGTAGAGAGCAATACCTGCGTGAGGAGGAGTCGCCATCGTCGTCGCTGATCCTGTCATCATCCCCGATACCAATCGCTTCACCGCTGAGATTTCTTGACTCCCTCAGAGAGGTCTTCACACGAACTCGCAATCGTCAAAGGAAGGAAAGAACATGAACTCACGACGAGCGTCGAACTCGAGGTCGATGAGGACCCAAATCGCAAGAGAACTGCAGATCATCAAATTTGGGGCTTAGGGTTTGGACGAATTCGATTCGGGGCTTAGGGTTCGGACGAGTTCGATTTGGGGCTTAGGGTTCAGACGAAATCGATTTGGGGCTTAGGGGACACTTGGAAAGCGAAAAAAAAAAACGTAGAGACGCAAAGGGGAGGGAGAACACGACGGTAAAGAAGACGTACAGACGGAGGGGGAGATGACGTCGTGGAGTAGACGAAGGGGGAGACGACGTCATGGTGAAGAAGAAAGGAGGAGACGATGTCGTTATGCATGCATATCTTTTTTTTTTAACTATTTGCAACGGAGGAGAGAGAAACGATTAAAAAAGCCATGCGGGAGCCATGTCAGCTTTTTCCATTAAGAAATTAGACGGCGTCGATTTTAGGACTCGTTTGAAATATTTTGACAAGTTGTAGGACTTAAATGCACTTTTTGCAAGTTTTAGGACTGAAATGCATTTTCGTGACAAGTTTTAGGACTTCTGGAACACTTATCCCTTTAATAAAAGTAGGTTCATGGGCTGAGCCACTAAATCTTCATGTAGCAAAAATTTTCCACTAAATGGGACTCAGCTCACTTTGTTTAAGTCCTGGTAGGTATCAATATTGATGCCATCCTCTAAATTATGCAATGAAAAGTCAAAAATTGAAAGTAACATATCAACGTCGGGATGTTTTCCATATATCAACTGTGCATAATAAAATGGTTATTCAGTTCTTGACTTATTTAACTCTCAATCAGACTAATGTTTCCTTTTGACGTTTGAGTCAAGTCAGGTCAGCTAAAGGTCGAGCTTAAGAGACAACTAATCAAGTCAGAGATGAAGATATGTAGAAGCGTTCTTCGCTCCAAGTTTGTTAATTGGATCGACTCACCTCAGATCAATCCTTCTCCTAGTCAGTATCAATATCAACTAAAGGCCTTGAAACCTTCAACCTTTGCAAGAATTCAGAGTGCAATCTTTGAAAGAACATCATTTACAAAATTAGCTTCACGCTCTAGGCCATCAACGAAGGAATACAAACAAACATCAAGACATTATTGTAAGAGCAAAACCAAACAGCCCGCATTACACAGTCACAAACCCAATGAATAGCTTAATGCAAGCAAGCATATGGTCTACTCCCGACCCCCCTTTTACCTTCCAGATGAAAAACCACAATGGAAGAAAAAGAAGAAAAAGAATTAAGACAAATCGACATTCAACAAATCTTGTAATAAAATAGGGACTCAAAAACTTAGGCAGAAGCTGTTGTTGGTCTTCTATCACCTTCTTCCTTTGTAACCGAGTCATCTAATTTCTCGATGACTTCTTCCTCCAAGCCATCGTGGTCCTCTTCTTCCACGGGCGGGAGATTAAAAATCTCGCCTTTTGTGGGCACAGGTGACTCCGTTGGTGAGGTTGGTGATTTTGGTGTAGTTGGGGTAAGCGAGAGCATGCTAGCAACCGAAGGGTAACCGATGGGATAAACTTCTGCGACCTCTTCAATCCCCTCATCTATATAAACCACATCTTGCATGGTGAGCTGGTGATACTCAACAATTTCCCTTAGGAAGCGGTTCTCACGTGAATATGTTTCATTCTCATTGGCCAAACGAGCTTTCTCCGCAAGAAGGGTCTCGAGTTGAATGCGTATCTGAGAAACATTTTGCTTTTATTTGTGAGAAGGTTAACCATTTTGGTTCTTGTGTCAGATAATAACTTGCAACTACTAGCAAATTGGAAAATAGTTACATGAAGTTAATGATGCATTTTAAATGAAGCTGAGTAGGAGGTGGGCCTAAAATGCCTAACAATATGCAAAGAGTTACAGTGCATGAGAGCACAGACTCATGCATGGTGAATCTTTGTGTACTTGAGTGCACGCTTGAGAGAGAAAGAGAGAGAGAGAAGAGAGAGAGAGAGAGAGAGAGAGAGAGAGAACCATATCGTCGTCTGCAGGATTGGCCCCCTTCTCCCGGCTTTCTCGAAGGCTCTTGTTTTCTTCTTCAAGCTGAGAACATCGCAACTTTGAAAAAGCCAAATCTGCTTTAACAGTTTTTAGCTCACGTAAAAGAAGTTTTGCTTTTGCAGCTGTTGCCATTGCAACCTGTGACAGAACAATGATTGGCAGCTATTAGATGTACAAAACTGGATCCGTAAAAAAAATTGATGGAAAGAACAGCACCTCATACAGTATAGAATTGATGCTGAAAGTAATCTAGCAACCATGTCAACATTTCGAATGCATAATCAGGAAAAAACTAGATGGACATTCGTGTGCTGGCCTGCCAAATTATGTAAAATACAATAAACTCATTTGGATTACTATTCGGTCCATGCATCGTGAGCAGGAACTTCTATTGTATAACCGTTGAACAATACAACAGTATGACATGCTGTCATGACCAAACAAAAACGTTGTAAGGCATCCTAAAATTCAATTTTTTTCTTGTTTTACAACGTTGCAGTGTGTGCTCGTAATCAAGTGCAAAAGTTGTTGTGAAATAAAAAAATTATACTGTACAATGGTTGTACTGTAGATACTCCCTATCATGACCGCAAGATCGAGTCAGGCAATGTATGAGAATAATTTCTTCCTAATCAAAGATGCCTGGCATGAGAGGATAGTCCTTATTATAGAGCAACATGCATGCACAAGTAATGTTTTACCATCGAATTGCACAATTTGAATTTCGCAATTTTGAGGCATTTGATACTTAGCCATTCATACACTACAAGGGTGCCACCTTACGTCGCGAGATGCCTTGAGTTGAGTTTCATGGTTGGTTGGGTTCTGCTGTTGGATTGGCTGCTGCCAGGAACTATTCATGCCAGGGGTTTGATTCTGCACCTCCAGGTTACTCCCTTTCCGTCTAATTTGTAGTTTGCGGGTTTCTTGAATGATATCTGCAGTCTTATTTTCCACAATAGTCCGGCCTTCCTGCACATATTTGAGGAGTTTATGAACATTTGATTTCTTGTATGGCAAGGGAATGCCAAAATCATTTCAAGGCTTTAGCAACACTAGCCCATTAAAGAGCACAGTTAAATGTGGAGAGGGAGATTAAGCACAGGGCAACATTTCACTCCAATAGCTTTATGACTCAAGTTCTAATCTTGCATTAATCAATACATAGAAGAAAACAGCATTAATCTAAAAAGAAATTGACATAGTCATTAACATCCATTTAATCTGAGTGAAAACTGATCGTCGATACAATGAAAAATGAATATGTTCTTAGTCAGTAGTCATGTGTTGGCCAAGGTCCCTGATAAAACACTTTTTGACTACTGCTTCTATCAATATTGGAGGCACATCAATACGACAAGCTGCTGTATCATACCTGATATCATTATTCAACTCAGCCAATTAATGAGAGAACATGAGGGTATGCGCATGTCAAGATGATGCCAAACAACATGTATGCAGAGGCAAGGGCAGCAGAAGAAACATTTTACAAAATGAGCAGTATTGCTTGGCTTACAAAACAATGATGCAAGAGTGATATATTAGTATATTCCCAAAGTCTTCATAAAACATGACAGCATATGCATTGGCATAACATGCTGAGATAGAAAACACAATTCAGTTTGAAAGGATGACATTAAAAAGCTCCCCTGATGTCACCACAGTAGCAGAAGAACAGAGATTATTATGCTCTGTTAGCTGTGGAACACAAGTTCCAGACAGAATACTAAATAATTCTGAGAAAACCTAAGGAGGTTATCTCAAACATTCCGAGCCCATAGATCTGGCAATGCTATTGCAATCTCTCTGGTATTCAACAGTGTTTTGAATGATTGTTTCAAAAGAAGGATATTTTTGTCCACATTTTCTGTAAATCGATGTACAATAGATTCCTAAATCTTGGCTAAAGCCTTGTCGTGGTGCACATGCATACTTAAGGTGATGGAAAAGGAGGACACAATATTGCTTGCACTTGACCTTATAGGGATACCAATAGGCAAGGAAATAACTCTCACAGATGCACTTTGAAGGCAAGCTTGATGACAGCATTTGATCATTTTAGTTATATGTTATGCTTGATTTTATGCTCCAAAAGCATTATTAGATGTCCAATACTTGGCAAGGATTCATGTGGAGATTGTATTATCAATGAAGGCATCGATCATTGTTTATACTATCCATGGATATTTGAGGAATATATATCCGTTTATACTCTGTGGCAAAGTGACTCAGACGCTCTACAGCAAATTTTGTTCTAAATTTCTGGTCGTCCATTAATAACAAACTCTTCACAAGAGATGAAGCCAAAAAAGTGGAATCAAGCTTAAAAAAGTAATTAGTCTTCTGTCCAACATGTTTTGAATCTAGAGATATCATTTCTCTAATTGCAGTACCATTTCTTTGTCAAACATAAAATTTTCCAGTTTTGCTAATCTGACAATCAGAGGGATTAAAAGCTAGACTAGGTTGACATTAAGTATTTCTGTCATTCTTTTTTCTGCTTTTCTTTTGGGCGAACGGCTAAGTTAAAAGGGATCATATACATTTAGCCTATCTCTACCATGTGTATCAACCAAAGAATCTTGTCACTGTCAACAAAGATTCTGATCTCAAAAGAAATAATTTAGTTTGGCATTGTTTCTGCTGTGAAGTTCAGAACAGCAAGCAATCTTGTACATACAACCGAGCCCAATGATTTGTCTAATAGGTGGTTTATAAGTTCATTCCTTATTAAATTGGTCTGATTTTACTCTTCGAGTAATATAAAATGCTCTGTAACAGCTCCTGTATCCTGCGTTGATAATTTTGCCATAAATATACTTATCTAAAGGGAAGAAGGATCATGGCCATAAAAAAATAAAGCAGTAACACGAGAGATGGATAGAACTCAGGAACTTCTTTTTCCTTAAATAAGTTTAAAGGTGGATGAATGACTCTTAAATCCAAGCCATCAAGAGGGAAATATTTGCAACTGGGCCAACTTTGGTATTTATAATGAAAAAACTCAAATTACAGATTCGTGGGTAATATCAAAAAGCGGCTAATTTCTGATAAAAAAAGAATGATGACTAGTGATGTTACCTCAAAAGCCTTTTCAAAAGTATCACCGATTTGATTAAGCGAAGTTGTGATCCTGTCCAAGCCCTTTCGAAATCTAGGGTTGTCCATTCTTTTGAAGCTCTCAGAGATCTGATGAGTATGCTAGAACCAGTAGAAGCAAGCACCATCAAGTCATCAATGCATGTTGAATTAAGAACATAAATATCATAATGTCCTAGTGTATATTTAAAAATTGGATTCAAAATTTCCACAAGTATCATGTCGACATCTATCAATATCTCTCCTCAAATCTTACATGAGATTTACCTGGCCATCCACAGGGCCATCAATCACCTGAGGCATTGTTCTACTGGGGTTTTCAAACTGTTGAGCTACATCTTCATCTTCCAGTATTGACTTAGCTTTGCGAGCCAAAACACCCCAAAATCCAGATTTCGACTCCATTTGCGCTGATGAATTCCCATAGGCAGAAAAGCTCTACAATTCAACCACTATATTCATTGAGCTGGAGAGAGAGAGAGAGAGAGAGAGAGAGAGTACAATGCCTAATTTCTTTTCCTGAATGAACCCCTACATATATGTGTTCTGTCACATTAAGGAGAAACTTGAAAGAAAGACAATTGTTCCCTACATGCAACTTTAGGTTGAAAGAAAGACAAATCATAAAAAGTCAAGATTATGGAGAAACTTGAAAAATTTTGGAATGTGTTACCTCCAACTTGACACTAATATAAGGCCAAATATTGTCAAATTGTCACGGCAAACAAAAAAACTCTACAAAAAGGAGACTAATTCGTTTAGTGGAACTTCTTGGAATAAATAAAATTTGAAGGGTCCAGCAAGGGATAATAAATTCCAGATATATCTCTGACAACAGCCAAAGGAAAAATCAAATGCCATGAAATATATCCGCAGCTCGATCAGAAACAATTCCTTCAGGCAACCCGATTCTACTTATCAGTCACCTTCAATCCATTTTCCTTCTAGGAGATGAATTCCTACAGTAAAATTCCTGAAAGAATGAAGGCTCCCAAGACCAGGTGTAGATGAAACTAAATTATCACATGCGATTGCACTCTCTTTTTTACTCCTCCATACTTATTCCAGATTGAGATTATGATTCCAGTAAGGAAATTTTAATTCTTCATACAAAATCACATTAATCAGACAATTTCCCATGGAAATTATAGCCGACAGGTCAAAAGAAATGCATGACCAAAAAAAGATGTCCTTTAAGTTCTTCAGAGAGTATACTCAGGGTATTCTGTTTCAATCACTGAAGAGCGGATGATTGAACTGCTTCACGGTGAATTTTCTATAACTTCCCAGTATTTTGCAAAACAAAAACACATGAAAATTTACAGCATCCTCGAATCTGTACACCACACATGAATGAATCAGATTGAATTAACACATCGGATGTTATCCACTCTGAAGTTTGCAAAGACGTTATGCATCAGTGATCGAGAACTCCCAAAATTAATTTTTGAACAGGCATAACTAAGGGAAAATTTCCAAAACGACTAGCTAAAAGCTTGCCCACTAAAACCTTGCCCGGTTAAGCAGAAATTCTGATTCAAATAAATGATCTCAGATCACGTGAAGTCCTACATTGAAGACAAAAAGCAAGCAACACGAAACGCCCGTACAAAGCCAACTCTTCATTCGTCAACAGCGGATGAAATTAAATCAAAGCGAGACACAAGACGGAGAAATGAAATACCGACGAAAGCTCCCGAAAAAGAAATAAAAAGCAGAAGCAGAACCGGAACCTTAGATCTGAGAGGATCGTTCTCTCTGTCTCTGTACGCAAAAGCGGAGTCGCCATACGCAGACGAGAGCGACGATTCGCGGTGAACGGCGGACGCCCTGATCGCCTGCGCGGCCAGGGAGGAGGACGAGGACGACGACGAGGAGCGGTCGTCGCCGCCGCCGCCGCCGTCGTCGCCGGTCGCCGGCGGAGCGTAGTAAATCTCCTCCTTGAAGGTCGCCGATTTCGTGATCCCCTGCCTCCGCCGGTACGCCATTTCCGGTTCTTCCCCACCGTCCGACGCTCTGTCGTCACCGACGCGAGAAGCGACAGTCACACAGGGAGAGCGAGAGGAGGATCGAATCGAGCCGAATCGGCCGCCGCGCGGGGGTGGGGGCGCGGGGCCGCCGGGAGAGCCGCCGGAGAGGGCCGAGGAGCCGCCGGCGGGTGGTGCTCGAACGAATTGGTGGGGAAGGCGGATGAGCTGGGGAACCAGAGGGAAAAGGAAACGGAGAAACCACCACGTTCACGTCTTAACGAACTCTTTTGTCCCCCTCCTTTTTAAAAATATTTTCTAAAAATAAAATAAAAAATAAATGGCAAAAAAAAAAAGAGGAAGAATAACAAAACGAAAAATTATCAGCAGAGGAGAGAGAGAGAGAGGAGGGGAAAATGACGCGCAGCAGTCCATCTGATCACCGTCCGATCTTTTTGGATGGTCGACAACATCGACGGTGCACGGTGAAGGCTCTGGCCTGCGACCGTGAGTACGAGAATGTTGCTACTTTCTTTGCCCCAATGGCTATCCTTATCGCGTGGAAAAGGGAATACGAAGGGTTCGAATCATCACATTCTTCGGGATTAGAATGAAAACGATTTTAATTTTAAATGTGATTTTTTAGTTTCAGTTTTTAAAAAAAGAAAAAAAAGTTTGATATTAAGAGTTCGAGTAGGAGTAGAGTATGATCGACCAAATAAAACGGTGAAATTCATGTGGGCCCCACACGAGTTCCATTAGACCTGGATGGTATGAATCCATCGATACGCATACAGGGTTTGAAGCGGTGGTTGTAGCCTCAAATTTCTAAAAATGATTATTCGGGTTATCAAACACTTAAGACGGGAAGCAATCGATTCTCCATCCGAATCATAACATCATTGAAATTGGATCTAGTCATCAATGGGGGAATCTCGTTCGATGCACCTGGGGAAGATGATTTGTGTGTCACCACTGAGATTGATTCAATATTTGAATGCTCGTGCTACTATATGTGAATGATTTCATATTTGGGTGACCTATTCGGGGTTTCGATTCGCTCCTTACTTGATTTAAATGTTTTTTTTTTTTTTTTATGATTCAAAATTTTACCTATCTAAAATGGGCTTCTTAGTCATGAAAAAGGCAAATATAGGAATATATTCAGGAAAAATGACATAAATAGTTTTTGAATTTTGGCCAAATATATAATGTAATCCATAAAATTTTAATTTATCTAATATAATCCCAGAATTTTAATTTAATATACAATGTGGCTCATGAACTTTCTAATGTGTACTTTATAAGGTATATATTTAATTTAATCCCTAAATTATACAAAAATATTCAATGTTCTCATTAATATTAAATTAATGAAATGACATATTGAATATTTTCTTCAGGGATCACATTAAACATGCATTGAAAGTCCATGGATCGCATTGAAAATTAAATTAAAGTTTAAGAATCACATTACATATTAGAAAGTTTATGACTACTTGTTTTATCATGTCATGTATTTAAAAAAGTGGTATTTGCGATTTGTAGTTGGAACGCATGATGAACCATTCTACGCATGCATGTTGGGGGTGGTGGGGGCCCACCCAACTCACATTCGTTGGAGGCCCCGCAAATACAGCTTTGACTACGCAGTTTCCTTTTCCTGAGAAAAAAAAAAAAAAAAAAAACACATCTCCTTTTCTTTTTTTCCTTTGAATCATTCTACTTTTTTTAAATCAACTCACGACATATCACCTGTAAAATGCAAATCCTTCATCTGTACTTTCCTTTTACGCTACCATAGTCAATTCAATCATAAACTTTTTTCGAATAAAATTCGGTCTCGATTTTCGTTCTCATGACTACCCTATAAAATCCGGTCCCCTAGCCGTGTTCTCGCGTCGTCACGGGAGATTCTGCATGGAATGTCTCCTTTTTCGCCGTGTATTTTTGCCAGTGTGCTTTTGGTGCTACAGAGCGGAAGATCAACATGCTGGTATGCTGGTTGGTGAGGAAAAGAACCGTTCAATGTTCGTTTGGTGAACGCTAATCGCTTCACGAGCGAGTCTTGTATCTTTGCCGTGCATCCTTTCGGCATCCGGCGAGGTGAGGCGAGGCCGCATTTCGTTATGGATGGTCTCTTACGGATGAAGGGTCGAATCGCTGCGATGATCGCTTGCGGCTATAATGGTGGATGTTCGGCTCCCTCTCGCGGATCGAAGGTTGCCGGTAGACGTTTTCGTCGGGAGAGGGGTTCCCGGCTTGGAGACTTGGCTGAGCTGATCTTTCCGGACCAGAAGAGATCATCTGGTCGAGCTTCGCTTGCAGGTACGGCAAGTCGAATAAGAACTGAGGAGTCGCGTGCTCCGGTCGGTCGGTTTTCGATGCTGTTCCGACGTCGCACGGTTTACTGGTCCCCGGACACGAACCACCTCTCGGGTTGTGTGTTCTTGAAATTTCGGTTGCGCCGTCAGTTGCGCAGACACTGGTCTTGCTCTTCTGGAGCGAGGATGGCGGGGATTGCGAGACGCGGTTCTCCTGCAGGGATTCTGGAACATCCGTCTGCGTCAAGTTTAATGCCAAGTCCAATGCTCGCAACTTCCTTTCGACAACATTCCGTGCGGCCGGTCCTAAGCCATTGGAGAACAACACCAGACTCTCTCTGTAGCCGATATCCTGTTGCTTCACCTGGAAAGGCGAGAATTCTCATTGTCAACGCCACAGTTCCAATTTGATCTTTCACTTACTTCACCTTACTGCTAGCGACATCGCTATCGTAAGCTCGAGGCGCAACTGTTGGCTACTTAGCCTGATCGTCATGTTCAAATGAAGCTAGACTGGTATACTCAAGATCACAGGATGTATTCTTCTTTTCCTCAGTTAGAGACTAGGAATTTTATGCCGTGATTGCATATTCCTCGGTAAGCACATAAGCACCCTGAAACCACATCGCACTTAAATCTACATGCCGACATGAATAGGAGCTAAGGGCTTACGTGCATCAGCGGCTGTACATGCCCGATCGTCTTGCTTCTAGGATCGCTTCCATTGAGGAGGGATGTCCAAGGCCGGTATGAAGAGCGCCGATCTGCATCAGGAAGGCTGGATTGTTGTCCCCAGTCTCCGCCGTAACCTAGAACAAAAGGAAAGGATCATTACATAATCGGGCATTGTTCTGTTTTCCGCCTCAGTTCCCTTCGATTAGCTGAGATACTGTGTAAACTTGGTTTCCTGCAGGCCAAGGAACTTGAGAGACATAGAAACCATGATGGGGAAAGATACTTCGTTTCTTACTGAAATTCAGTCCATCTGATGCTTGCACAAGACCAATGGTGCGAAAGCTCTTAGAGTTTGCCGTGACATTCCTGAGACTCGATGAACCTCTTGAGGATTGAGAGGCCTTCAATGATATGTCCCGACTCGACCTCAAGTTCTTGTGAGTTCTCCTGGAAGAACTATTAGTTTGACCCCTAACTTCTGCCTGAGATCTCCTAGTCACTCTTCTTGTCTCCGAGAACTGCAATTCGAAATTATTCGGATTGGTTCTGAGGAGATGAAAGACCTGCTTTGCTAGTTCGTGGATGGCTCGAGCCTGCGTGACCATGCGATAATCAACTTGCTGAGCATTCTCAGATTTAGTATCTATCCAGGGCAGCTGCTAGAGTAAGCTAAACGTACCTCTCTAAAGTAGGTGGTTCCCGATGGATTAAAACGCATTGCGTTTCTGGTAATTAAGAAGGCATCATGCTGCGCGGGACATAGCAAGGTGAGAAGAAACAAATCAGTCAGTTGATGTCTAGACTTTTGCATGACAGTGTATCTTCTCTTACAGCGCAATTGCATTCAACTGCTGTTTTGTCCTCGATTTGACAGTAACGTGTATGCGTCATTGGGATCATAAAAAGGACTTAATGTAAAACATGGAAAAGAAGATCTATGACGCTAGCATCGTGTTCAATAGTTGATTTTATTTGGTAATGATGATGTACCGATCTTAACCAAAACTACAGAGAAAAATCAAAGAGAGCTATTATCTTTCAAGTTTATGGGAGTATATGCCCGTTTATCATGGTATATCTTCGTACTGCATGAGATGTTAGACTGTCTATTGATAATCGCTAACAAATTTCTGTCTGAAACCGGAAACCAAATTACAGCGAGTCTATTCTTACATTCCAAACAGATGCTATTACAATATTGCAGTGCTGTAAAACAGTGGATGCTACCCTTTGGCCAATAAATCTAATGAATGGACAGACAGCAGCTATTGTTACATTCATTTGGGGGAAAAAAGCAAATTTATTAGAAGAGGAAAGGACTAAACCTCAAACTGTTCAAGACTGCTATACATTCCTTCATGAAGTTTAGCTCTCATGGTTCCGAAATCCATAGGCTCCTTGATGATTTTGTAATAATCCTCAACCTTATATAAAAAAACAGAGAAAACAAGGGGTCAGTTGCACAAGGAGAAACGAATGTGTAGAAGCAAACCATGTCATAAGTAAAAGACCAGACAAATACCTCGGTCGGATCAACTGGTTCACCGAATATCTCGTAAGTGTCTCTCCTGATTAAAGGACATGGGGTCAGAAACAGAAAGACATTGGCAATATATGTTCAGTCAATAACCAGATCGACAATTTACCAAGTCTAATTGTTAGATTTTGTCTAGATCAATTAAGAATCCCACCTTTGTAAAGTGTCAATAACGAGTTCTAGCATGCGCTTTTCTGGCATCTCCGGTGTCAGAGATGACTCGAGACATTGAGCTGATTGCTGGCCTGAAGAAAACAGGGTGGAGTATCTGAGTTAGATGACTCGTTCTGCTAGCAGGATTATAAACATTGCAGATTTAGATGACTGAACTGAGGAAACCAACCATTGTTTCTGTTCCCATCACGATCTCCAAGTTTAGACTTTGCTTGTTCCTGCATCACCTGTTGATCATCTGAAAACATTGAACAAAGTGAATTTCAGGACAATCACAGTTAGGAAGAGGAAGTTAAACTATTGTTCACTTGTTTTGCTATTGCTAAAAGGCTTACCACCATCAACTTCATGATCTTCATGTCTTCTTTGGCTTCTAACCTGTATTAACATTTCCAACAAAAGCAAGAAAGAAAATTCTGTAGTGTCACATAAGCAGTCAAAAGAAGCAGCACCCTCTCAGTTCACAAAAACAAAGTTACTAATGGGTCCTTTGGGAGTTTCACGTGACAATACACCGGAAGAAAAATACTCCACTAGCTTTCATTAGGAAGAGAGTATAATCACCAGGGATCAAAACACATGCTTCATCAAAACATAATTGGACAAAAATTTCTCATAAATGATGGAGAACAATGAAACAATATGCAGACACGCAGATTGCATATTGCAGTCAATTATGTTTAACAGAGTAAGAGGTTAGAGGACTAACTGCCGTGTCATCGTCATGAGGGATGGGCAATTTTCCCTTGTTCCTGGCTCTGGTCCTAGAAGCTGGCCCCTCCTCCTGGTCCTGGGAATCGTCTGTCTTCTCAGTCATATCATTTTGTGGAGAAATGCGAACAGAGTCATCCGTTTGAGTCGCTCCCCGTGACTTGCACGTGCCCAAGGCATAGACTTGCAGACTTTTTCGCCTCTGTCCTTCTCTCCACTTCAACACTTGCTCTTTTCTACTGCACCAGAAATTAAGTTAACATGAAGAAACTAGGACTTTATTTTTCACACCAACTGCATTTACCTGCCAACACAGATATCTGAAGGAACTGAAGAGGATAAGAACAGAGGAACGAAATGGGGACTTTACTTTCCTAATGAAGTTACATGATGAATTCTGAATCAAACCTGGACATTGTTGTAAGTTTGTGAAGAAAAAAATTGCCAACCTTCTGAAAACAGTGAGTGACTGGGTTTCTGAGGACTCGTTCTTCAGCTCTAAAATAGATTATATAGGCAGACGTGGTGTGAAGCAGAAGTGAAGAGAGAAGGCCAGAAAGAGAAATGCTTGTGTCTGTTACATTTTTGGCGATACGAATACCAGATTTGGCTCTGCTATGTTTCTGTTTCTGGGAAGATTTGGACAATGCAGTCATGGAATGAAGTGGACATCAAATCAGCCCAGTTTGTCATTTTTGATCCAATTCATTAACTACTGGATTACATTATTGATTCTAGCATTCTATCTGGAAACAACAATAATCGGTAACCTGCAAGGACTGACAGTGGAAGTGAGCATGCAATAAAGATATACATCAGGAGGTGATTCTCCAAAGCGAGTTAAAGGTAAGCCATAAATAAACAAATGAATGAACAAAGGTTCTTTAAGAGTGTATTAAGAATTGCCAATTTAATAATCTGGAAATTTCACGTGATGGGATTTAATATGATAATTTAAGTAAACAAAATCCCGCGAGAAGGATTTTTCGTTTATAAGTTCCGGGTTTCCTCCAGCCAGACTGGGTTGATGTGGCCAAGGCCAAGGCCAAATTCCTTGGTTTGTCAAGTTATTACATCGTCCTTAGATATCTGCGACCCGACGAGTTCGGACAGGGCATGATTTTCAACCGCCGTATTTTCAGAAACTCAACTAGCTCTATCCTCAGTCATTGGCTACATGGTGATTTTCCTGTTTCAGCTCAACATTGTAGAGGTGGGGAGGGGACTAGAAAGGGGGGGAATAAAAAGAAGACTGGATAGGCGCGCCTTTTGGCCTTGGCATTCTTGCACACCGAGTTCACAATCTTAGGTCCGGATTTTCTTCCCTATATCTGGTGAAAATCCTTCAGTTGAAGAGTGCTCATGCCGAATACTGAACGAAAGAGAACGAATTTGCAAAAGCATCATCTCTGGCTAGCCTCTAACCATATGGAAACTAGTTGGCCCAGAAGGAAATTGAAACCTGCCTAATTTTTTAACAAATGATCAGGTGGCAGGAACATCATCTGGGAGGGAGGGGGAAGAGAGAGAGAGCAGCAAATGTCTGGAAAGATTGAACCCCAGAATGTACCTTATAATGACTACAAAATCTCAACATACAATTTCCATTTTTCTACATCTAAAGTACACTCACGTTGCAATACTCCTCTATAGGAGATCCCTCAATGTTGCCCCTGTGACCGAATGATTGACAATGCAAAAATAATAACAGATTCTAGAGCACGCAACTTTGACTTGCATTCATCAAACTCTCGATGGTATTGTCCAACGAACAGCATAGTCTGGCTTCGGCAGCCAAAGAAGACACGAGGCCATGCATAGATGTCAATTGTCTGTGGAACTCCGGATCCAACACCAAAGAAGAGAAGTTTGTGTCCAGCACCAAGCTGAGGCATCTAACAACATCTTCAAGTTTGGGAACCAAATCACAAGCCCACAATCCCAGCATGGATGATGCTTGTGGACACGGGCATGCTTGAGGAAACTTTTCATACTTCTTCAGCCACTTCTCCAAATAACTGAGAAAACTTGCCATCTCTTCTCCATTCAATTTGCTTATGGCAGACGACAACATCACTTCATCAACGTTCGCCACTGCTAACAAATGATGCAAACAAAGCTCAGAGATAGTAAAACCATCATAAGCAACCATAAGCAGAATCGCAGCATCCCTCGCAACTCCACCTTCCTTCTCTGTAAGATTCTTATCACTTGCCTTCATGATAGCTGACATGCCCTGGCTTTCCAATTCTTTACTCCCAGTGACCATGCTATCCAAGGCATCTTTAGGTGGACAAAGGAAGTACTTCAAGATGCAAACCAGCTCATCTACATGAAGAACCGGGCATGCTTAATGCAAAGACAAACCAAATCTGACCTCCTCTTCAGCAATAGATTGAATATTAATTTCGAATAGCACGAATGATCGACAATCCCACAAATAATCATACATTTCACAAGTTCCCATAAATTCAGAGCCACACATGCTTCCAAAATCAAGGACATAACGTCTTTACCCACGAATGTACCCACATTCTCAATCAAAACCTCTGTATACTTTCTATGCTTTCGAGAAACTCCAACTGAAATTCCGACAATCTGAAGAACTTTCTCAAGAAAAGGCTCCAGAATTTCAAAAAACGCATTCCTGTCAAATTTGTTAGTGTCCTTGAGCTTTTGTTTTAGGTTGTTAGAGAATTTGCCGACTAAATCAATGAGCTGGGAATCAGTTTGTGAGACTTGCCATCCTGTAACGGGGCAAACAAGAGATAGAGGATCTCCATCTTCTTGTTTAGGCTTCAAATTCTGAAGAATATGGTCTGGGTTCAGGGTGACTAGAAATTCTGACTCAGAATCTGTCAAGTCGTGACCACTAGCAGCCTTGGTTATAAGCTCCAGAAGAGTCATGGCAGAAGACTGTCAAGCTAATGCAAGAACCTGTTGGGAAAAAAGAAGAAGAAAAACTCACGTGACCAGAAGCAAAAAGTAATCAATCCAATAATGATAGCACAGTTCTTGGGTAAGAATAAGCCATGTCAGGGAGTTTTGGACCGAACTCTAAGCAGAGGACTTCCACTTTAATAATCTGTATGAACAACCACATGAATTCCATTATCACGCTCTTATACCCAAAACGAACCAACCTGCACGGCTGATCACATTCCAACACAAGATTCTTTTCAGCCAAGTTTTGAAAACATAACAACCAGTCAGGTGAGTGACATGACTCCCTGATCAGTCCCACAAAACAGAAGAACAGCACGAGTAATCCACAAGCTTTGTCATTAACTGCGGCCTATTGTACATTCTAGAGAAATCCCAAGGGCTCAAAGCTTAAAACTTGAATTTGCCAAAAGACCAATGAAGACAGTGTCCTAGGCCATACGAAATGCACCCAGAATAACCCAAAAAAAAAAAAAAAACCAATCAAACAACTATTTAGCCATTCAAACAGCAGAACTAAATAACCACTTAAAACATCAGTTTACTTTATCACCGAAAGATTAGCCAGATAACAGCAAAGCAAAGAAACGCAATGCGACAGCACTATCGGCCACCCACATGAGAAAAGAACATCCCCACCACAAACCAATGCCGACCCAACAACGTTATTTGCAAACAAAATCTGGGTCCGGCAAAAAGATTAACTTTTGCTTCGTAAAACCAAGCCTCATGGCTCTGAAGAAGCGATTCCAAGAAGCTTAGCTTCAACAGTAAAGCGTACCTCAATGGCCTCGATCGTTTGGTGGGCTTGGAATGCGCAGAGAGAGAGAGAGCGCGAGAGAGAGAGAGAGAGAGAGAGAGAGAGGATGTTAGTATCGTGACAGAGGATTGAGGTGAACGGGATGTTACTGCGCTCGCTCCGCTTGCAAGAGAGGAGGCGAGCCTGAAGAGGGCGCGCGTTTGAGCTCGGTTTGCTAGGGTTTCGTACCGTCCTCAGACATGCCTATTTTGATTATTGTTGGAAATCGATTTTCTTTTTCTTTTTTCCAAAATAAATTTCCCAAAAGAGCCATTCCCAATATAATTTATCTCATAACTATTTTAAAATTTCTAGATTTCTCATTGCCAAATTGTCTGCTCATCACCCTCTTCACTCTCGTCGCTAGTAGTATTTTGCAATTGCTCTATTACAAATTATCAAAAAAATCTAAAAATAAGTTGGATGCGACCAAAATTATACTAGTTTGCCCCCAATTTGAGATGAATGTGAGGGATATTTGACAAATTCAACTCTATTCTAATAATTCATAAAACTTGGAGAAAAAACAAGCAATCGACATTCCAGACTCGCATGCTAGATATGTCAAAAGAGGGAAAAAAATTAAGGGGTGAATTGTATATCACGAAAAGTGGGAGAAAGAAGAAAAGAAAGACCTGGATTTTTTCTTCTTTCTCCATTTATTATTTTTATTATTGTGTTTTATTTTTTCACATATATACATTCTGATATTTCATTTATTAAAAATTTTTAAAATTGACCTCAATATTAGAATTACATGTCAAAAACTCATATGTTAGAATTCCGACTTAAGTGTCGGAAAAGTTGACCAGTGTCGGATTTTCCGACACGCATTGATCAAGTATCGGAAAGTATCAAACATATGTTGAAATGTTCAACACAATACGAAGATTTTTGGAGAGTGTCGATACTTCATAGCATATCGCTTGATAATTAGTCAATCAAAAATGTTTTTATTATTGATAATAATTTATATCTAAATATTTTCATTTCTTTATTTTTATAAGTAATATAAGCGATCATTTTATAATATATATATATAGATATATCTTTCAAATTAACCATTTTCAACGAAATAAACGCATCCTAATAATATTTAACTTTTTTATTTTTTCATATTAAGAATGTTTATAAAATTGTTTAAAAGTTTTATATGAATTTTTAAATGTGGCAGCATTTCCAATGAAATGCCCATTCCCCTACTTGATAGGAAGGATATAAGAGTTCTCTGAATTATTGTAAATTGTTCATTCAAGTCTCTCATTTTTTTTTTTTTTTTTTTTTTGTACAATTGGGTCATTAAACTATATTCTTCTTTTGGTAGAGTCAGTTTTCTAATAAAAAAGAAATGCAAATACCAATGTGAACCGACATATTAGTGGAGGTGGCAACACCCACACGCCAAGGCCATCACGCCCTTTCCGGTGGTGGCTGAGATCCCGCAACTTGAGGCGAGCTAGATTTGGCCTCCAATCTCACTTTTGCTCTTAATAATTTCTCCATTTGGTTGTATCCTGATGTAACCCGTCACTAGACGTGAGCTTTAGGGTTTGAGATTGCAATGGAGTTGGCAAATTTTATTATTTTCAATCTAACTGAAGGGTGTCAACTCAAGATTGATGGCCATTTAAATGGAACTTTACTCGTTGAGTTGTCATTTTCTGATGTTACCTTGTTTTCTTGATGTGGTGCCATTTGAGTAGCAAGCTTGCAATCCTGAATTGGTTGGGGTTGTCGATCGTCAACAAAGGTTGCGCAAACCCAGACATCGCATGAATTTCCAATCATTGCTCGCCAGGTTGGGCGACCCCGCGACACAACGCCTCCCTGACCTCAGTTCACCATTGGTGAATTCATTTCTTCTCTTTCTTTTTATCTTTACTTGGTCAAATTTGCTTATTTTTGAAATTTTAGTAATTATCTTGTTTTTCATTTTCAATTATGTACCCTTTATTATTTTGCTTTTAATTTATTAAAGCCAAGTAAGATCCCACGTTTTCATTTAACGGCTACTTAACCAACATGTCAGCATTTTAAAGTCTTTTTTTTAAACAGAAGCACCAACTCGAACAAAAAAGCATCCATTTGAGAAGTTTAATTACCAAAAAAAGAAGTTATGGGACTTTTTTGAACAAGTTACAATTATTCAAAGACTTCGTACATCGAGTCGTTTGAAGGGTCGGCATCTACTTTGAATTTGATAGTATAGTTATCAGTACTAATGTTGTGTTTGATTAGCGGCACTGGAATGGAATGGGTGTTCCAATGTCCTAAATGAAGGAATGGTAATTCTACCACCTACATGGAGGAAGGACCATTCCTTCCCTTTTTCTTTAACCAACAAATTAATAAATGAGATAATTTTACTAAAAAAATTATTAAAATTTATTAATTATATCAGTATAACCATAGTATGAAATGTAATCAATTACCTATATTTGCAATTGTACTATAAAATATAATTAGAAATTTTAATAAAATAATTAATATTTTAAAAATCCATTTCATAATTTAACAAATTATAATGAATGAATAATATGATCAAATTAAAGTAATTAACATTTCTAAATTAGATTTCATATTTCAATTATCATTCTATCCGATTAGACATAATAATTATTACTAATACCACTAGGAACCTCAAATTGATGCACCCATGCCACATTTACCAAAAATTAATTTTTGTGTCACAAAAAATTTCAAATTAATATGCACATATCTTATTTACCCTAAATTGATAGACACATGCAATAGTCAAACCAAGTCATGATAGATCTAAGGTTTTTTGGGGTAGATGTAGTATGGCTGCACTAGTTTAGGGTAAATATGACGGGTTTGTACCAATTTGGAATTTTTTATGGCATAAAAATTAGATTAAGATAAACATGGCATGAGTGTATTAATTTAGAATAAATGTGGCATTGGCGTAAAAATTAAGGAGTTTCTGTGACATAGAAATTAGTTTAGAATAAATATAACACAAGTGTACTAGTTTAGGGATTTTGGTGGTATTAACCTAATAATTAATAGGAATGACCTATAACTAATTGGCAATAATATTAATATTAAGTGATCAAAATTCCAAATTATATTTGGTAAAAATATTTTTTTATAGTTCATTGATTATAATTTTAATTTATACTTAAGAATTACCAATTATCATAATATTAATGCAAATTTATAAAATTTGAGTCTATTTATCATTTAATTCTTTTTCAGGAAAATTGTTAAAAAGTACTAAACCTATTGTATAGCCACCAATTCAATTATAATTTTTCTAATTATGTCAATGTAGTCTTAAATCTTTTGATGATTTTTCAATATAGACATGTTATAGCCAGCGTTGGTCATGCCATCAGCGCCAATTGTTTTACATTACACAACTGACATTAACTTAGATAATTTTAATAAATTTTCCCTTTATTTCTTTCTTTGTAATCTATTGTTTATCTTCTTCCTCCATTGGTCGCTAGGTCTTAGCGTTGGCCGGTGAAGGTCACCCTTGCTAGCCACCCCTCTTCTAAATTTTGGCAAGGGCAAGTCAGCCCTCATCAGTCACGATTCCCTTGTCTAGATTTGGCGAGGGTGTCATGGTTTTACTTGTGGTTGACGACGAGCGGAGGAAAAATGAACAGTAGAATAGGAAAATAAAAGGAAAAAGGAAAAAGTTTCCAAGAAATTAAAAAAATAGTAAAAATCGTCAATGTTAGCATCTCTCATGCCACATTGGCACTATCTAAACCACTACATCAATGATTTTTGGCCTAATAATTAGTCGGATGGATCACATTAGAAAATTGTCAAAAAGTTTAAGATAGGCAAATTTGAAAGTTTATGACTAAATTGACAAACAAATAATGAGTTCTTGACTTTTTTGATAATTCTCCCATTCCTTTTTCATAGCACTTTGGTGAAAACTAAACACAAGAATGCTCCTCTTAGTCCATTCCACGGGTTACTAAACAAAAATGTTTTGAATCATTATTTCATTCCATTTTGTCGTACCAAATCATAAAATTAAAGTTTTCTAATTGGCGGGCTGCAAACATAAATATATATGCTAGTAGGTCTGCATATGAATGGCATCCATAACTTCTAGCTCAGGGAGATATTCCTCCGAGGGAAGATCAAAAGTAAAATCCAGTGTACAGTGAAGTGAAGATAAAAAATAAATTCCATCACTTTCGCTATTACTATTGCCACACAATCCCAATACATCTCGCGAATCTAACTTACAGTGAAGATCAAAAGTAAAATCCAGGGAACGGAGCAAACGAGTTCTTGCAATGAACAATCGCCGCCTGAATAGAGTTCTCTCCGGCATGAAGAGGAGAGCACCTAATGGAACTTGGACAACTCACCGACGACGACGAGGACGGCGTTCTTTTGATCCGACCTCTGTTCAAAGCCTCCACGACACTCCTTTTGCTACTCATCTTCGAAATGGACGACCCATCGTCACCGTTGTTATTCATCCTCACGGACGAGCTCTTGTTGTAACTCTGGTTTGTCCCGGCTGATGACGACGGCGATGGTGACGAATTCTTGGCGGATTTGCTGGCTGACATCCTCTGGTAAAACTCGCGCGTCTCCTCCAGTTTTTGCTTCCTTTCTCTGCCCGAAGTCCTCTTCTTGCCTTTGGGATCGGCTGCGATCGCGTCGCGGGTCTTCATGATCCCGGCCAAGAGGTCTTTCGCTTGCATGGCTCGGAGCTTGATGAAGAACTTCATGATGCCTCCCTTCGTAGTCGTTCTTGTCTTCGATGATGGCTTCCTTTGAAATTCAACAAAAAATGGTATGTGAAGCTACTTTCCATGCATAAGAGCATAGAATGATGAATTTAGGACAGCTTCAATTCAAGGACAAGGCGACGCATCTGAATCGAAGTTATTAAAGTACCTCGATCGCAGCGTCTCAGTCTTCTGGTCTTGCTTTTCGTTGCTGCAAGCAACATCTTTTTCTTGGCAAATCTCCGGCGGAACCTTCAAGCTCGATATGAGCATACTCAGTAGCCGGCTGACAGCTGGAAACTGCACCGCGCCTCTCCGGCCGCCGGAAATTTCCTTTGATTCCGTCGCCTTCTTGTTGTCACCGGGTGCTTTTGATGAAACTGAAGAAGTCGAAGTGCATGTGGTGGACGGAGATGACCGGCTGCTTCCGCTCTCCGCGGCATCCACCGCTTGGCTGAAGCTCGGAATCGCGAGCTGGGGAAAGGGGAGGTGGGACGAAATCGATATGCGCAGCTCTATCTCGCCATCCTCGTCGTCGGATTGGATGCCGCCGGTCCCGTAAGATTTGGCTCGCTCGAGCTCGATCTCGATGTACGACTCGTCGCTATCCTCGCCGTCGGACAGGACAACGCCGAAGGAGGACGACGAGAAGTCATAGGTGCTGAAGGAGAAGCTCTCTTGGCGATCTTCTAGCTGGTCCTGCTCTTTCAAACTCATGCTTTAGGGCAAAGCTAAAGAGAAGATCACCACATAAGAGATGATAGGCATGCACAAAAATGCCTTTTAGCATATCAACATCGGATTGAAATGGACATGCAAACAAGAAATTAATTAAAAAATAAAAATTTATGGTTTTGAAGTCCAAAATCATTGCATCGTCTCTAATTAATCATAAAACTTTGACTAATTGCTAATTTAAATTTTTTGGACCGTCCACATAGTTGACTCTTGACCACCATCCACGAATCTTCCGTGATTCGATATTGGGCTCCTTCACGTATGCAAATTTGTTGCCTCTATCTTCTCCATGAATTTTCAATGCTATTGAATATGACATTTGATCCCACACCTAATTTATATTGATTAATGTCTGATTGATCTAAACTTTGATATTAAGTCTTAATTAGTCTGCTCATATATTTCTCCCCTTTCTTTTTTTTTTTTTTTTTTTTGCCCTTAAAAAAAGAAGTAGTTTGGGTGGTTTGCCACTCGTGATCATTAGTTTATCTTTCTTCCACTTCCTTGATTTGTGTATTAATATTCCGCCTTATACTGAGTGCGTTGTTTGAAATCATAAATAAATAAATACTTATATATAAATTGTTAGATAGAAATAACGAATGCATATCTTCGATAACTTTGTCATCATCTAATTGTTTCTAAATAGATCCATTAAATGTTGGGAAACCATAAAAATATCATAAAATAATCAAATTTAATTTAATAATTCGATGGGCCCCTTAGGAACAGTCCCTCAATTTGTGAGTTTTTTTGTCATTTTACTGTTTATTAACTCCTAAACCTATTTTGATGAGTAGATATTTGTAAGCCGAAAATTTAAAACAGACCTTTCTAGTAGTTGACTATCGACTGGCTACGCAGACCATGTGATCAAACTTCTTCTACGTTTAAATAAGATGGACACGGTCTGTGCAACTAAGATTAGTCTTTTTTTAATTGTTATTGTCAGCGTCTAGAGTATAGACGTTGTCGTTAGCCTTAATTATTCTTCTCATCTAGCCCTATTTCTCCTTGAATTCTTGATTCATGCTTTTGATATGACAAACCAGGAAAAAATTTCATACTAGGACTAGATCAACCCCACGAGCAAGATCATGGACATGTACAAGATCAGAATCCCGTGATGTTATCTTTTGTATGTGCTTGTGATGCTGAGAACTGAAAAGAGCCTTTGAACCACCTCGATGTGCATGGGCTCCACTATCTTTGTCGACCCTAATTTCTTAATCAACGCAGAAATACAGATTATCTATAAATCCCCCTTTTCAAGGGCCTTAAATTAAGGCTGCTCTGTCCATGAGTATGACTAGTTTGACATATTATATTGCATGAACTTGGAAGGCATCTTCTTGGACAAGTCAGTGAGGAGTCAATGATGTGCATGGAGATCTTTCTTTAATGTTTTTTTTTTCTGGGTAAATTGTATAGAGGAATTGGATTTTTCTTAATCGTGTGGATGCAATGTAATAAAGATAGTATTTCTACGAGGATGAAGATTATACAATTGAAAAGAGCCTAATGAAAGTAATTAGAGATACCTCAATCTAGTTTTGCTCAATTATTAAAGAGCAAGGTGGGTTGTTGTGCTAGTCTTCCCTTGAGATATAGGCGCCCAAGGCCCTGTGAATCTGGCGCATAGGGGGGCATGCGGAGTCGGAGTCATCAAAAAAAAAAAAAAGGAGGTTTGGTTTTAGGTCTTGCTTGACCAAACAATCAAGAATGAAAAGACGCGATTATATTAAAAGTTTACCGTGAAACTTTATAAATCTATTATTTGGTGATTTTTTTTCAAAAATGATTTTTTATATGTAAAATTTTATATTAGAAAATGGGATTGTGTGGAAAAACAGTAGGAGGAGCTCAGCTCCATCGCCCTTCAATTCTTATTGGGCCCTGGGCCTTTTGGAGTTTTGGTAGGCTGGGCATAAGGCCCAACCCGAACACAATAATGCAATTTCAAATTTTATTAGTATACATCAGATTAAATTTTTAATATTCTTTTAAGGGAAAATTTCAAATAAGGATTCGAAGTGAATATATTTTTCAAATAAGGACCTAAAGTCAACTTTGTGTGGCCATATAAGGGACCTGAAGTGAACCCATTGTTTCAAATAAGAACCCGAAGTGAATTTGTGTCAAATAAAGACCAAGTGATCAAGTTAATCTCTATTGAGGACCTTAGCTCGTCAAGTAAACATTTTCCGACAATTAAAATAGGGCAATTTTTGTTAGAAATTTGTGATTGGAAAAAAAGGGAAAATTCTATATTAATTAAGTTTAGGTTATCTATTTAGATGTTTACGTTTTCTTCTTTCTTCTCTCTCGTTGCTCCTCACCTTGCTCGACCAACAGAGAATTTGGGTCTCCAAAAAAGAAAAAAAAAAAGAAGAAGCAAGAAACGTTTGGTTTTCTTCTTGTTTTTGAATTCGTGCCTCAACTGGCGGAGAATTTGGGTCTTCGACTTTGCGAAGGATGGGTACAAGGAACAGGGAGACCGTAGAAAACCTAGGGTCTTTTTGTTTCTATTTTAGGATTTGTTAATTTTCCCTATATTTTTTTGGACAAAATTGCCCAAACTCCGATCATCGGAAATGTCACATGCTTGATAGCCGGCAAATATTTGGCTGACTAGTAAACTCAAGTTCTTATTTGGAAGTGAGGTCCTTATTTGAGACGATGGCCCACTTTTGGTCTTTATTTGACACAAAATTTATTTCGATTCCTTATTTGAGACAATAAGTCCACTTTAGGTCTTTATTTGACATTAAGTTCATTTCGGGTCCTTATTTAAGAAAATTGGTCAACTCCGGATCCTTATTTGGAATTTTCCCTTCTTTTAAGTTTAAAATACTTTTTATTCTGAACAGTGGTATATCCACATCATCAGCCTCCTTTCCGAGACCTTCCTCGTAACCGCAGGCTCAACCCTACCTTTTCTCGGTCATGATATCAAAGGAAAAGACGTAGATATGGTTAAGAAATAGCTTCAAATGATTTCATAATCATTTTTACCGAACATAAAAATATATTTTTTGTTAATTTTTGTAATTGATGTAAGTGATTATTTTCAAGAGAGTATTTTCCATATTATTAATTATTTGCTAAGTAAATGCACCTTCAAATGAATAGCATGTGAGTATAAAATAATGGATGGTTAGTCTCTATTTGACGTGCTCTATTGACGAAGCAACTAGAGAAAGATTGTAGCCAATACGAAACCCTTCGTGTTCAATCTGATCTCCTCCTTCACGCTTCCGAATAAGTTCGTGGTACTCGAGGAGGCCTGCCTTCAAATCGTGCCATTGAAAGCATTACTTCCCATTAAGGAACTCATAAAAGAACATATCAAAATGGACCCCAACAGTGCAATTGTTGGTGAAGATCAATCAGTGGGCGTGACAAAGAGATGTTGACGAAAATCGGGGAACATACAAGGCAATTCTCCAGGTGTTCTTCAATTAGCAAAGAAATTGTCCAAAAAATTTTAAACTTATTACATTTTTATCAATTGAGTTCAACTTTTCATTTTTCTCAATTGAATTATAAACGTTTTCACTTTTTACTAATTGAATCCATCCAGCTAATTTTGGTAAAAAAAAAAAATCGTTGATATGGATACTAGTCAGCCGTATGTTGATAATTTTTAATAATATTTTAATATTTTCTTTTCTTTTCTTCTTCCATTTTTCCCTCTGCTAGCCACTGCTGGACCTTGGATGGCGGACGTTGCTGGCCTCAAGCATCTCTCATCTCACCTGGAGAAGGCGATCCTCCCCATGGAGGGTTGTGCCTTCATCAAATTGAGCAAGGGTTGCCTTCACTAGGCCAAGGCTGGTGACCTTTGTTGGCCATCAATGAGGTCCGGCAGTGGTCGGCAGAGGAAAAAATAAAAGAAAAAGAAAAGAAGGAAAAGTGAAAAAAAAAAAAAATTTTGCTTTTCTCTACATTTTCCCCCACGTCTTTGACTCCAACAGCCACTTAATCTTCGAGGTTTCCATTTGATTGCCCTTTGAATAATCTAATTTCATGCATGCACATATACTTCGCTCTTTTAACAGTTTCGACCTACGTGATTACAACTTTACCCACTTACAAACGCTTGAAAATATTTCCTTCTTAGAACTAATTTCACAAGCCGCATAGCAACCATGTTTCACTCAATTCCACGTAACTCAACACGACAACAATAGGCCGGGAAGTGGGTCAAGAAAGTAAGTCGAGCTTCCCTAGCTAGGTCGAGTTTCACTAAGTCGAGCTCAATAAATTTCTTAGCATCGTTGAATAAACGGGCTGTGATTTCGACCCCGTGATAAGGTCACATGGTAAAAGTGGAAGTGGACACCGATAACTTAGTACCAATTATAAGCATGTGGTAAAAATGGGTACCGACAGTAATCAATTATTATTAATTGCAACTATATTAATAATGTCAAGATACCATAGTTGCTCCAACTAACCTACTTCAAGGGACATTTTCTTTGGGAGAATTATCAAAAAAGTCATAAACCTTTTGCAATTGTGCCAATTCAGTCATAAACTCTTTTTTTGACAAATTTAGTCCTAAACCTTTTACAATTGTGCCAATTCAGTCCATCCGGTCAAAATTGGCTGGCCGGCGCTAACGTGGACGCCGACTAGGGACAACTGGCCGACAAGGCAATTTTTTTAATTTTTTTCGAATTTTTTCTATTTTTTTTTAAAAAAAAAATTTTCACATATTCTTCTTTTTTCACACGAGGGTCTTCTTCCTCTTGTCAAAGGCACCGGGCGAAGGCAAGCCTCGCCCACTAGCGAGGCTGAGCCGTCGCCAGATCTTGCAACAACGGCCTCACCGACCGCCAGCGAGGATCGTCACCAGATCTGGACGACAAGCCTCGCCCAATGACGGTGAGGCTGCCGTCGCAAGATTTGGCGAGGCTTGGCCTCACCTAGCCATGGCGAGGTCGAGCCTCATTAGATCTGGCGACGGCGGCCTCGTTAGCCACTAGCGAGGACCGTCGCCAGATCTGGAGGGCGTCCCTGGAGAGGGTGCGGACGAGTCCGAAGGGGGCGGTAGGGCCCTAGCCCGGGTTGCCGACGACTAGAAGCGCAAGAGGTCACCAGATCTGGTGACGGTCCTCGCTAGCGACCGACGAGGTCGCCGTCGCCAGATTTGGCGGCCTCGCCATCGCCGGGCGAGGCTCGCCTTCGCCGGTGGCCGGCGAGGGCGAGCCTCACAGTGGCCGGCGAGGTCCCTCGCCGGCCGGCCAGAGAGGAAGAAGTGAGAAAAAAAAAATATATATAATAAAAAAATTAAAAAAATCGAAAAAAATATTAAAAAATATTTAAAAATTGCCAGAATATATTTACACCATAAAAGGTTAGATGCCAAGTGAGGATTCAGTCGTTTCAATGCCAAGAAAATATTTCGAAGAAGCCAAATTTTGCAAAGACAAAACCTGGGATGTCGAAACCCGGGATATCAAAACCCTTTCACATGTCAAACCAATTATCGGGCATTTCCAATCATATAAGTGTCATCAACATAAGCCAAAACAAATACAGAGGATGAGCTAATGCAAGAAACAAAAAATGGAATTATCAGCATACAATTGAATCAAACCAACATTTGATAACGCAGTAGGGGATGCTTCAGAAACCAACTTTCTGTAAACATTTTACGTTTCATTGCAAAAGTGGCTTTGCTTCAGTTGCTAAGCCATGAACCTGCTTTTTGAAATCAGGAAATGGACAAAAGAGACAGCTGAGGAGTTGATTTTCTTGTTATATATGTAGAACTGCAATTTGATCCTTTTGCCTGACAGGTCCTTTTTTCTTAGTTCCATTGATCATGTCTGCCATGGTATTCACGCGTGAACTTAGCTCAAAGACTATTCTCCAAAATGCTTGCACGCTATTATGATTGTGTCGGCAAACAAAAAGCAGAGGGCATGACGAGAGGTAGACTGTACAGGCAAATCCTCATGCCCTAAGTGATCTACTTAAAAACAAACAGAAAAATGTGTTCCTGAGTAATTAAAACAGATAAAAATGGCAAGGAATTTCCCTCCATTTAGAGCTAACCCTATTGGTTGGAAAAGTAATTCAATTGACGCAGTGGAAAAGAAAGTGGAATTTACATCATCTGGGCCCGACTGCAATGAAGTTGATTGGTGTTCGCTCAAGACGTCTAGCATTGGGAATGTCTGTCAACGGCATTCATGTTCACCCATCATCAGATGCTTTTGAGAAAATCCCTCGCGGTGCAAAGGGGAAGATACTTCAAGTAGTTTTCATACACTTGCAGCCATGTTCCTTAGTCAGCAAGCCATCCCTCAAACTTCGCTGTCATTTGCTTGTAATAAGCAGAGCAAATAACCCAAATATGTAATCAACCGGTGGTGATAATCTGAGCACCCAACTCGATCCAAATATTCCCCACTACCGATTTAAATATCATCCACTTCAAGGTATGCATCTTCGTTGAAGTATCTATGGTAAATAGAACGTTGAAAGGATCAGATTGTGCTAAAAAAGGTGTATAAGAGAAAACTAGGATCCCTCTCTCAAAGCACATACTCAAAAGGCTAATCAGAATTTATGACATAATTTACTTTATTACATTGTAAAGCTATTGCTATCAACATCTATTTAATTCAATATCATCCTCAGACTGCTTGATCACTGGTATTAATTTCACCTGCTTGAAAAACATTAGGCACCTGAAGCACTAACCGATGAGTACACATCAGTGACATTCAGAGTTTTCATACCGAACCTAGGTATACGAGGATCAAAATCCACCTTCAACCCCTCCAAATATTTGCCATCTTGGGCGGTTCGATTCAGTTAACTGTCTCTCAGACTTAAAAGAACTTCATTAATGGGACATGAGACTCAATGAGATGATGTTTGGAAGAAAACTTTCAGTCAATCTGATTTACTCTTCATCGCATTTCAAATGAAAAAGTGGACAGATCTCAGAGACAATGGAGAGTTCAACCAGAAAAGAAAGAAGTTCCATTTGTCACGAGATATTTAACCCAGAACTCCATCGTCGCTACATCTGCAGAAAAACCCCTTTGAACCATTTCACCAGCAAGTTGCGCTGCTCTACTATATTCCTTATTTCTTAGTATTCCAGGGATTATTGTGTTATAAATGACCCCTTTTGGAAAGCATCCATTACCTTCCATCTCCTTCAGAAGCTGATATGCTTCCCCATGCATCCTTCTTTGCACAACCCATGCATGAGAATATTATATGTCCACACATTAGGTTGCAAGCCTCGAGCATGCAAACAATTAAAAATCCACTGCATCGTCAAGCTTTCTTTCATTAAACATGCCATTTATTAGGATATTGTAAGCCACGATGTTAGGGACGAATTTGGAACCTTCCATCTTTTGATGCAATATCATGGCCTTGTCAATCTGTCGCTTTTTACACAAGCCATCCAGGAAAGCACTCAAAGTATAATGATTTAGAGAGATATCACAAGATTGCATCTCATTAAGTAGCTCCTCTGCTGCATGAAGGTTCCCAACCTAGCAATATCCATTTATGAGAGTGTCGTACGTGATGACATCAGGATTCAAGCCCCTTTGAAGCATTTCTTGGAACAGCATCTTTGATTTGTCAACTCTTTTCCCTTTGCAGTATCCGTTAATCAAGGTGTTATAACAAATGACGTTAGGTGAGCAGCCTCTTTCAACCATCCAATTAAGCAATTCTATAGCATCATCCATTCTATTTTGCAAACAATAACCATTCATCAATGTATTATAAATGAAAATATCAGGCACAATACCTAATTGAATCATATGGTTGACTATGGCCTCTGCCTCTTCAAGCATTCCCTCTTTACGATGAGCATCCACCAGGACAGTGAAGGTTCCAACATTCGGCATTACTCTGCTTTGCACCATATGACTCAGCAGTTTTCGAGCCTCTTTCAATTGGCCGGAATTGCACACTCGTTGAATGACGGAGGTATAAGTAACGACGTTCGGTTCAATTCCTGCCTTCATCATCTTCTCCAACAAGACAGTAGCGTCTTTCCACTGGCCTAGGTTGCATAGGCAGTGAACCAACGAGCTATAAGTGAATATGTTGGGTTGGATGCCTCCGCTAGTCATCTCTTTCAACAATACAAAAGTATCTTTCATCTGGCCTACATTGAGCAGACCGTGGATCAAGGAGGTATAAGTGACAACATTTGGTTTGATACCTTTCTTATTCAAACTGCTGTGGAGTCTCAACGCCTCTACGATCAATCCCTCCTCGCAAAGACTATCTATTATTATGCCGTATGTGAAGGAATCGATGCTGCAGCTTCTATCTTCCCAGTCCCTTAGTAATTCAATCGCCAACCTGGTGCTACCCGCCCTGCAATCTGCATAACCCCTTCGCGATTATTGCATATGTCCTTTCGTTAGGTTCGGGGCCTTTTCGTTGCATATCATCGAGGAACCTCAACGCCTGATCGGTTTCGCCCTGAATAAAGAGACCATCAATTAAGGTGTTCGATGCCACCACATCGATGTGAAACCCAAGCTTCAAGATCCGACCCAAAGTCAACCCGCCTTAACCGGCAAAAGCAATTCAACGATATATGCAGCCAAAAATGATCATCTTCAATCCCTGACGAACCCAGCTGCTCAATCAAGCGGATGGCAGTCGAGTAGTGCTTCATCCTCACTACAGCACCCAACAGCAGACTGAAGTCCCTGGGGGGAGGCAAAGGGTTCGTCGTCTTCAACATCTTACCGAAGCAACACAAGGCATCACCGACGCTTGTGAGCACACCGCCATTCCTGCAATTTCAAGCTTCATCGGCTGACGACGATGAATCTTGAAAAACTGAAGAGACATGAACTATCAGTAGATTCATTTTGTACCTTAGAACTCATTCCATGGCTTAATCGATATCGAAGCATGTACATATCCTTTGCGTAAGGATATAGAATTATATGATGATAGATTGACCATTTAATCGACATTTTCCCATTATAAATAACATTGCAGCTCAGGTGGCATGATACAACATCCTCTTCGGGGAGGTAGGGAGTTCGAAATTCACGGATCATTAGGCGATTTAAGCGTGGCGTCGGGATGGTACAAAAGGTTTGAAGGTCTGTTCTTCTTGTTACCAAAAATAAAATAAAATAAAATAAAATAACATTGCTCGCATGATGTCACTTGCCTGGTGAAATTCACGGAAGGAAAAGCCTACAAAAGGTGAAGGGATTGTTTGGTATTCTTTTTTTTTTTTTTTTTTGATTCAGGAATTTTTTTGATAACATTTTTAATTTTAAGAATAAATTTAAAATAAAAAAAATTACTTATTTATTCTGAAGAATAATTCTAAAATCAAACATTCTTTTCTTTTTTTTTTTTTGGTTAGTACTTGAAAAACCCTAAAAATGAGACACCTACGACAAATTTACTTCAAATTATTTTTTTTATCGTGAAAAACCCCAAACTAGTACAACAAATTTACTCCGATTAATCATAAAAAAACCCTAAATTTGTATATTTATGACAAATTTATCTCAAACTAATTTATTCGACCGCAAAAAATCGTAAACCGGGTAAATTTATGACAAATATATACTCGCTAAATTGGATTAATATCACAAAAAAAAATTACAAAAATTGTAAACTGTGACAAACGAAGTGTAAAATCCCAAATTCGTATACCCAGTCCATTTTGTCACGTGTCATTTAATTTAATAATTTAACAATAAAATTTAACAAAAACTAACAAAAGATAAATTTGTCACAAGTGTACCAATTTGGGGTAAATTTGTTAAAGATATACCAGTTTTGGGTTTTTGGTGGTCAAAAAAATAATTTTTGGTAAACTTATCACGAGGTATACTTAGTTTGGGGTTTCTTAGGGCATTAATCATTTTTTTCCCTTCTTTTCCTTATCTTCTTCTTCCCATAGCCGATTGCAGGCCTTGGTGATGGGCAACGACTTTGCCTAAGCCTCATGGTGGTTGGGTGAGGTGACGCCGGCCTCACGATGGCCAGACAAGGGTGAGGCTCCCTCGAGGCGACGACTGGCTAGAGGAAGAAGAAGAAGAAAAGAAAAAAAGAGAAAAATGTAATAAAATTATTTAAAAATTAAAAGAAATTCTAAGTTACAAAAAAATTTGAGAGTCGTATCGAACGCATTTTTATGCTGGAAATAGAAATTTTGTACTATTATCAAGTGCCTTGGAATATTCGGAAACTCGTCAAAGGAACATAATCAGAAAAAATAAATTCTAAATAGAATTTGTTATCTGGAACGTAATAATTGCCCAACGCCACTGTTGAACTCTCCATATTCTTTTCCTCTACGCTTTTTCTCTCCATTTGATCCTTAATTTTCTCATCTTCACATAGTTTGCCTCTTCAACCTCCATGAAGGGGGGAGGGTTTGGGTTAGATCTCTCCTTCCCCTCCCCTTTTTCCATTTCCATTAGGTGATTTGGTTCTCTGGTTTTTTTTTTTTCCTTATTCTCCCCCCACCCCCCCCAAAAAAAAAAAATTGAGGAGTTTTTCCATTCTGATCTAATTTAGATCTAGTTTCTACCCCAATCTAATTTAGATTTTGGGTTTTTGCATGTATGACTTCGAGGTTTCACTTCCATTGAGTTTCTTTGGTGTACAAATTCGATTTCAAAGGAGAGCATTGCTAAAAGGTAGAGCTGTAACAATAAATGAATATCTCAGTGTGCGTTTATTACTAAAGACGGATTTGGTAATCGACCCTGATTTTGGTTTGAGAAATTCACAAATCTGCTCTTTAACCATGTAATCCATAACTTTGTTCAAATGATTTATCTTCTTATCTAGAACTTGTTTTGTTTTGGATTTATTTAGGATTTGTCATGATTTGCAGTTTAACTACATTTCACTATTGTATATCCGTGAAAATAAATGAAATATTTCTTTAAAAAAAAAAAAAAATCCAAAGAGCCACTGACCGCCAGACACATTTACCAATTAATGGAACTCATTCATGTTAACATTTACTAAATTAATGGAGCTTATTCATGTTAGTTTGTATTCCTCGCCTCTTTAGAAATTAAGTCCATATACATTCTATCATCGTGTATAACCTTCAGCTGCATAAGGGGCTTTGATTCATTTCGGTGGACCATTCTGCACAAAGAGCTCATCATACAAAAATCATACAAAGAAGATCGCTTTCAAAAAGCGCCATATTCACTAGGGTGTTAAAAAGTATCCAAACCAAGTCGAATTGAACCAAAAATTTCAGGTTTTTCCGGTAGTCCAAACCCTAGATTTCTCCAAAGGCCGATGACAACGGACCGCAATTCAGAGCAAAACCATCAAAACAACACACAGATTAATTCAGATTCTTGGTAATTTACATTCAAACAACATGAATACGTCTCATTTTCGCGAATCACTGAAGCAGAGCAATGAAATTACTTGATCACGAAAGGACATGAAGCTACGATTTCTGACTGAATTAAGATATAAAACTAAAGAAAGGGATGCCGGTAGAAAGGCTTCAGGCAAAAACTGAACTTTCCAGCTTCTGTAACCGGAACAGAGCAAAGAAGGATCAATGGTGGATCAACTAATGGCGATGATCAATGGCAATGAATCGAAAGTAAATGATACTAGAAATCTAAGATCAACTAATGGCGATGACCAATTTTGAAGGAATACCTATTGACGCATGAAAGATAAGAAAATTTCTTGTGAGCACTTTTGTCAGTTATTCATCGAGATAATCATTAACATGATCTTGCGAATAAATCCTTTGGCTATTTTTTAGATATCTCACCTATTCCGTGGCTCCGACGAGCAATCTCATGTGATGCATGTGAATGCAACGTTTTACGTAAATTGGTGAGTACAAGTAAAGCTAAAGATTGGATACTTCAAATGTTATCCAAGATTGAATGTAAAATGAAGAAACAAGCATTCAACATATAAGCAAAGGAATCAAGAATTATTTTGATTAAGTTGTCTAGAATTGTTGGAGTAAACAAAAGATATCTCCAGAGATATAGACACACCTTATAAAAGAGTACATAATGAAAAAGGACGAGCAACACAAATGACGTGCACATAAATATTGGGAGACAATTGAAATGTGACAAAAACCTCAGTAATTCCAGAAAAGAAAAATCAAGATTACCAATGATTCGTGTAAGAGAGTGGAATTCGTGTATGGTCAAAGTGTACAACTATGTGCAACTGTTGCCCGAGTAGTAAAAATGACACGTTAGCCAAAGAAAAAAAGGACAAATGCAAACTAAGGAAATATTTTGAATTACTTAAACAGATCAAGTTGCATAGCTTGTCCACAGCAAAATATCAAATTGCATTGTTCCCATTCTATAAACAAACAGTTAGAAGCTTTTAATATTGTTTATGCACTGGTACCATGGAACAAAAGGCTGATATGCTAATCATAGGAGAAAACCTATTGGGCACAATTGCTATAAATAGTCAGGAGTTGGACCTATCAAGGTACGGAGTTGGGTTGAGAAAAAAATTAAGGTATATCACATTATGGATACTCCTTCAAGAGTCGCAATTATTCTGATGTTGTCCCTCTTGATGTTCAATGTTGTCAAAGGTGCCCCGCACACTGGCATTGTTTATTGGACTTGCAATGCCAGTTCCTATTTGGAGCAGCGATCCTTATGCAAACAAAGTGGCTTATGTCCTCGAGGACATGGTGACTGTGACACTGAATCACACGGACTACAACTAATCCACCTCATCTCCCTATCCCACAGCAACTGCCTATGGTTATGCTGTCTCTGTAGCCAAGCACTTTATTACAACGATTGTGACATGTGCATGAGCTCTGTTAAATCCCAAATAGTGATCATCTGTCCTAACAGTCTGGGCGCTCAAGTGGAGCTTGAAGATTGTAGAATGAGGTATGAAAACTACTCGTTCAATGGCTAAATGGTTTCGCACCAAACTTGGACAACCTTGTCCAAATGGTAACATCATGGATGTGCATTGCGTAAGTGCGTTGAAGAATAAATGCTCTAGTCATGTGTCCTAATTTCTATTGTGTGTGGTTGTTTCTGCCGTTCATGTTGTCATGTTTATTGTGGGAAATGATATGATATGTGTCTCCTATACTTTCTTTGTTGTTTTAAGGTTCTCAAATGCTTTTTCATGACAGAGAAAACCTAAGCAAGTAGCTAAAAGCTAATGATGTATGAAAAATCAAACTTGAATTGTCTATCTAAGCTACACGCACATCATTGGGTTTGTTGATACTTGCAACTGGGGACACACTAATAAGAGGACGTGCAAGATAGTGCAAAATCCAAAGCCTAAATCAAAAGAAGGAAACGCTGCCCAAAGGCTAAAATAAATGGTTACGACCTTACTAAAGCTGTCTGTGAATTTACCATATACGTTGAACTTGAAGCACAACTCTGTGTTGAAACTTCAGAGAGAAATAACCATGACTTTGTCCCAAGTATTTGCATAAGGATCGCTACTCGAAATCATTAAGGAGGTCGAGAACATATTTACAGCATACAAGAAAGATGCCATACAGGGATTCCAGTCATTTCGATGCCATGAAAATGTTTTGAAGAAGCCACATCTGCAAAACAGAAACTATGTCAAATCAGTTACTGTTCATACCATATAAGTGTCATCAACATAAATCAAAATAAGTACAGAGGATTAGCTAATGCATGAAACACAAAAATGGACTCATCAGCAGTAGGGGATACTTGAGAAACCAATTTTCTCTGAAGATTGTAAGTTTCATCGTAAAAGTGGCCTTGCTAAGCCCATAAACCTGCTTTTTTAAATCAGGAAACGGACAAAAGAGACAGCAAAGGAGTTGATGATCCTCCTGTGATATATGCACAACTTCAAATTGATCCTTTTGCTTGACAGTTTGTTTTTTCTGAGTTCAATTGATCGTGTCTGCTTAGACTTGCCTCCAAAACGTGTGCATGCTACTATAATTGTGTCAGCAAACAAAGGGTAGAGGGTGGGACACCGTCGAGGCAATCCTCTGGTTGTAAGTGAGACATTTAAAAACAAACAGAAAAATGTGTTCCCAAGTCAGTAATTGAAACAGATAAAAATGGCAATGAATGTACCTCCATTAGAGCCAACCCTATTAATTGGAAAAGTAATTCAATTGATGCAGTGCAAAATACGAAGGAAATTGGGCCTGACTGCAATGAAGTTGATAGGTGTTCGCTCAAGATGTCCAGCGCTAGGAATGTCTGTCAACGGCATTCATGTTCACCCATCATCTGATGCGTTTTGGAATATCCCTCGCCGTGTGAAGGAGAAGATACTTTGAGTAGCTTTCATACACTAGCAGCCATGTTCCTTAGTCACCAAGTTGTCCCTCAAACTTCACTATTATTTGCAGGTAAGAAGCAGAGCAAATAGCCCAAATATGTAATCGAACTGTGGTGATCATCTGAGCACCCAGCTCGACCCAAATATCCTCCACTGCCGATTCAAATACCATCCAAGGTATGCATCTTCTTTGAGGTAAAGATGGTAAATAGGATATTTAAAGGATCAGATTGTTCGAAAGAAAGATTCTAACAGAAAACTACGATCTCTTTCTCAAAGCACAAATACAATAGGCTAATCAGGATGTGTGACATAATATACTTGTATTACACAGTAAAGTTATTGCTATTGACATCTAATTAATTCAATATCATCCTCAGACCACTTGATCATTTGGATGAATTTCACCAGTTTGAGAGAGAGAGAGAGAGAGAGAGAGAGAAGGAGTAAGGCACTAACCAATGAGTATCATGTACCAGTAAAATAAACAGAGTTCATACCAAACTTAGGTAAACAAGGATCAAAATCCACCTTCCACCCTCCAAATATTGGCCTTCTTGAGCAGTTCAATTCAGTCAACTGTCTCCCAGATTTAAAACAACTTCATTAATGGGACATGGGACTCGATGAGATGATGTTTGGAATAAAACTTGCCGATAATCTGATTTACTCTTCATCGCATTTCAGATGAAAATGTGGACAGATCTCAGAGACAATGGAGAGTTCTCCTAGTAAAGGAAGAAGTTCCATTTGTCACGAGATATTTGACCCACAATTCCATCGTTGCTACGTCTGCAGAAAAACCCCTTTCAACCATTTCACCGACAAGTTGCGTGGCTCTAGTATTTTCATTATTTCTTAGCAAACCTTGGATTATTGTGTTATAAGTGACCCCATCTGGAAAGCATCCATTTCCTTCCATCTCCTTTAGAAGCTGATATGCTTCCTCCGTATGTCCTCCTTTGCACAACCCATGCATTAGAATGTTACATGTCCACACGTCAGGTTGCAAGCCTCGAGCATGCAAACAATCAAACAGCCCCTTAGCATCGTCGAGCTTTCCAGCATTACACATGCCATTCATTATAATATTGTAAGTCACAATGTCTGGGACGAATTTGGAACCTTCCATCTTTCGCAGCAATGTCATGGCCTTGTCAATCTGTCGCTTTTTACACAAGCCATCCAGGAAAGCATTCAAGGTATAATGATCTAGAGAGAGATCGCGAGATTGCATCCCATAAATTAGCTCCCCCGCGGCTTCAAGGTTCCCAACCTGGCAATATCCTTTTATGAGAGTGTTGTACGTGATGACATTAGGATTCAAGCCCCTTTCAAGCATTTCTTGGAACAGTATTTTTGATTTGTCAACTCTTTTCCCTTTGCAGTATCCATTAATCAACGTGCTATAACAAACAACATCAGGTGAGCAGCCTCTTTCAACCATCAAATTAAGAACTGCCATAGCATCATCCATTCTATTTTGCAAACAATAACCATTCATCAATGCATTATAAGTGACACTATTAGGCATTTTACCTAATTGAATCATCCGGTTGATTATGGCCTCTGCCTCTACAAGCAATCCCTCTTTACAATGTGCATCCACCAGAATAGTGAAGGTTTGAACATTCGGCATGACTCTGCTTTGCACCATATGACTCAGCAGTCTTTGGGACTCTTTCAATTGGCCGGAATTGCACACTCCTTGAATGACAGAGTTATAAGTAACGACGTCTGGTTCAATTCCTGCCTCCATCATCTTCTCCAACCAGACCGTAGCATCTTTCCATTGGCCTAGCTTGCACAAGTAATGAACCAAGGAGGTATAAGTGAATATGTTGGGTTGTATGCCTCCGCTTGTCATCTCTTTCAACAATAAGAGAGCATCTTCCATCTGGCCTACATCACAGAGACCGTGGATCAAGGTGTTATAAGTAACAACATCTGGTTGGACGCCTTTTCTACTCATCCTTCCGTGAAGTCTCAACGCCTCCGTGATCAATCCCCTCTTGCAAAGACCATCAATTACTATGTTGTATGCGAAGGAACCGAGCCTGCAGCTTCTCTCTTCCCAGTCCCTCAGCAATTCAACGGCCAATCTGGTGTTACCCGCCCTGCATAACCCCTTGGCCATTATTGCATACGTGGTCTCATTAGGTTCTGGGCCTTTTCGTTGCATAACATCGAGGAAACTCAACGCTCGATCAGTTTCGCCCTGAATAAAGAAACCATCGATTAGGTTGTTCGAAGCCACCACATCGACCTGAAACCCAAGCTTCAAGATTCTGCCCAGGATAGACAAACCCAAGTCAACCCGCTTTAACCGGCAGAAGCAGTTCAACGAAATAGTCAGCCAAAAGTGATCGTCTTCAATCCCCAACGAATGCAGCTGCTCGATCAAGCGGATGGCAATCGAGTAGTGCTTCATCCTCGCTACAGCACCCAACAGAAGACTAAAATCCCCGGGGGAAGGCAAAGGGTCGGTGTTGATCATTTTACCGAAGCAACGCAGGGCATCATCGACACTCGAAAACCCACCACCACCAGCTCTGCAAATTTTCCTCACGTAACTCAAGAGCTGGTTCGGGTCGTCCAAATTAGGGTTAGGGATCGAAGAAAACCTCCGACGATCGCGAAACGAGAAACGGGCACGAGAGAGATGAGGGAGGGAGACAGAGACTGGAATGGGATGATGAATCGCCGGAGATCGCATCTTGAGCACGAAGGAGGAGAAAGACGGAAGCCCCATGAACACACTAAAACGAGTGAGTGATAAGAAAAACTGAGGTAGAATCATTTTAGTGAAATTCAAGTTATTACACACGAAAATTATTTTCCAAAGGAGTTACTCGACATCTGCATTTTGGACCAAAAACTCTACTTGTGCACGAGATATCTAAGACTCATCTCTAAAACCCTTGTTCACATGCTTAATTTCTCAAAAGTCCATACGCAAGTCATTGGCACCCGAATAGTGTAAATGTAATTAAGAAAATCAAATTGCATCTTACTTTTCAAATGATAAAAAATATTTTTCGATTCTTCTTTTCAAATTCCACCTGAACTTAGAAAATTGACTTCCTGAAAATTAGAAATGTAACATTTTGCATCAAACAAATAGAGTATTTGAGAAAAATCTTAGTAAACTAATGACCAGATTCTATAGGTAGACTCGAGAACTTTTCAATAAAGAAAGGGGGTGGACAACCATTGCAATTACTTTTTAATACTCTTCAATTTAGATCTTTTTTACCCCTAAAAATTGAGCTAGGACACTTGTGGGTTCTAGGCCAACGAGTGGTTCGACCAACTTGGAGAAAGAGACAACTTTGATGGTAATGTCGTATTCCTCAAATGTTGCGACTAATCCATCTCCACCAAAAATGAATTTTAAGGTGGTCAGACTCCAAAAGTGTGCCATCGCTTGTATGAGACTCGCTTGACACTTAACCCGAAGCAGAGATATGAGGTAACCAATACTGTTTTCCACATCGCTTTGGCCTCCTTGATCTATAATTTATCCATCATGCCAAGAGAGCATCTTTGGGAGCGAGAATGATTTAAATATTCAATCTTCCCATTATATCTAAATCACAAAAGACGTTTTACTCGATCACCATGGATCACAAATATAAACTTTGAAAACTTAAGTTGATGAAGTAGAAGAATTTTTTTAAAAAGTATGTAACATACTTATAGCGTCCGGTTTTCAATCATATAAGTACATAGATATACTTGTTAGATTCGACACATAAAGTTGGGATATACTATAGGTTCAAGAATCCCTTCCCAACGAAACACTAAATATATCCCAATCTCGCTAATTGGATGGGTTCAACTTTTCTCTTGCGAGATGAGCGGGGTCGAGAAGGATTTGATTATGCTAGTTATCTAACTAGTACATTTCGATACCTACACTTGATTATTTGTCAACTGAAGTGTCAAAGTGACCTTTCACCAAAATATGAATTCCCAGGTTCTCAACCGTTAAAAGTGTGAATGATAACAATTATGTTTCAAAAATCAATTTTTATTTCCAAAAATAGATTTTTCTAATTTTATTTTTGGGATGAGTGTCTGAGTAAAAATAGCGTTTGATGACAACATAAAATTTCTTTTTTGGAATAGAAATTCATTTAATAATGATATAAAATTTCTCCCTCTCGAGCTATAGCGGTGGCAACAACTAATGGACGACTGGTGGCGATGGCAACAACCAATGGACGATCGGCAATGGTGGTGATCGGCAAACAACAATGGTGAATGGGGGGTGATAGCAAGTCGGCAGCCGACTAGTAGCAAGGGTGGGCAAGGAGAAGAGTTTTTATTTATTATTTCTATTCCAAAATAGAAAAGTAGAAAATTTTAACTTGTCATTAATATTCCAAGGCCATTTCTAGACTAAAAATTTGTTCTAAAAATAGAAAAAATAAAATTACATTACCAACGGATTTCTATTCTAAATATATTCCTAGGAGTAGAAAAATAGTTTTAGCTAGAAATAAAATGTTTATCATGTGCATCTAAGTGTCAATGTAATGTTTTTGTATTTATTTATGATCCCAAAGTGTAACCTAAACATTCAACGAAAACAAACAAATCAAAACTTAGAAAAAGCAACATAGAAGGGACACAATCAATTGATTTAAAAAAGTAATGAAAGAACAAGTAAAAAGTAAAGTGCAATAAAGTAATCCAATACAAGTTAGGCAAACAATATAACATGGCCTTGTAACTTTGACCAAATTATTTATTACAATTTTTTATTTTACTACCCTTTTCATATTATTTTTTGTTATAATTTTTTTTTTGTATTATTATTATTTTTATTTCTAATAAAAGGGGCACCGAGCTGCTCAATCCGGACATGGGCTGTGACATCCCGAAATTTGGCTTTATTTCGAAATATATGAAATGGTTATTTCATCGACGCATTTATAGTTATTTTATTTTGAACTGATCAAGTTAATTAATCTGTTGGGTGAGGCCGTAAGGGTTAAAATGCAAAAGACTAGGGAATTCGATCAGAAATCAATTGCTCAACCATAAGGATCGACTAGGGTCAATACTACGCTGTATAAATCAATTAGCGAACGGATATAAATCGATTCGACTAAAGTACGTAGTTGGTTCGCGGGTGATTCCGCACAATTACGATATTCGTGTCGAACGACAATAAACTAATTTTCTATTGATATTATATTCAGGGTATGTAATTGATCCCTCGTGATTACATGACAACCGAGGGTCGTTCACGATTCGAAGATGCACAAACAAGGAATGAAAATTATCGACCAAGGGTCAATCGCGTGAGAACCCCTAAAAACCACCCGATAGATTAGGTTGTACTAAAGTCGCGTTTGATTGATTTTAACTATGAAATTTGATTTGATTTCAAGTATTGAATTTTCAAGGGTTTCCATTTTTAATTATTGGATGTCGTCTCATCATCCGTTGAATTATCGACGAGCCCGAAATTTCGGAAAAGAAATTATCGGATGAAAAATTGGAGATGGGAAGAAAAAGAAAAATGATAACAATATAATTATTTTTCTATTTCTCTCTCCTCTTTCTCCTCTCCTTCACTCCCTCTCTCTCCCACTTTTCCACCCCTTCACGTACTAGGGGTGAGCGGTTCCAATTTCCGGTTCGGTTCCGTCTGAAACCTGAAACCTACCCTCGGGTACAGGTTCCTCAAAATGAGGAACCTGGAACTTACCCATTAGAACTGAGAACCTGGAAGGTTCCAGGGTCGGTTCCAGGTTCCAATAGGTTTTTTTTTTTTTTTTTTTCAGATTTGAACTATAATGTACGCGAACGTTACCAAAAAAAAAACTATAACGTATGCACGTTACCAAAAAAAAAAAATATAACATACACGCAAAAAACTATAACGTACGCGCACGTTACCAAAAAAAAAAATAAATAACGTATGCGCACGTTACCAAAAAAACTATAGAGTACGCGCATGTTACAAAAAAAAAAATAATAACGTACACACACGTTACCAAAAAAAACTATAACGTACGCGCACGTTACCAAAAAAAAATATAATGTATGCGCACGTTACCAAAAAAAACTATAACGTACGCGCACGTTACAAAAAAAAAAAATATAATGTACACGCACATTACCAAAAAAAACTATAACGTACGCGCACGTTACCAAAAAAAAACGATAACATACGCGCACGTTACCCAAAAAGAACTATAACGTACGCGTATACTACATGGTAACTTCCCACATCTTAGCAAACATACCAATCCCAACTGTTAAGAATTTGGACATACATAATCAAAACTAATAAGAAGTTTCCAAAGAGGAAAGGAGATGCTTGATTACATAAAAGGAGCTTGCATTAAGATTACAACAAACAAAGTTGCTTATCAATAAGCCAACAAAAACATTGCTTGACTTCTCAACCGTTGGACCCATTGCAAATGCGACACCACCAACTTTATTTATCAACGATAATCTCCGCATTAAGACCAACCATATCTGAAAAAAAGAGGAAGACATTAAATAAAATATTTACTTATATATACAAAAAGAATTACAATATATAAAGATATAAATATTACTTACCCGACTCAAATTGTTCTGCGTTCTCAATATACTCTTCAACATCAAACGGTACACGAACGGCTCTCAACCAATCTTGAGTGCAAATCAAAGCTTCCACTACTTTTGGAGTTAAAGAACTCCGAAAGCCATCAAGCACACGACCCGATGTACTAAAAGTTGATTCTGAAGCAATGGTAGTTATAGGAATTGACAAAATATCTCGAGCCATCAAGGAAAGAATATTATATTTTGAGCCATTAGTCTTCCACCAAATCAAAATGTCAAGATCAAGATCCTTTTCATTTTTTTCTTGAAGATACTCAACAAGCTCGGACTTGTTGTCATCGCGCCCTTGTTCATTTGAGTATAAAAACATTTTCTTCCAAGCTTGGGTGTTATGCTTTTTTATTCCTTCACTACCACCCGTATCGGTATTGGAATTGGAACTACTACTACTTGCACCCAAATTATCACCACCAAAATCTTGATCACTTGAAATAAGAGAAGATTGCTCATAAAATTCATACAAACGCTCTAATGTATCCTTCACCTTGCAATGCATCTCTTCAATCTTCGATTCATCATCATAAATTTGTCCATACAAGAATCTCACATAATTTAACTTGGCTCTAGGATCTAACACAACCGCAATCAACACCATCATATTCACTTTATCCAAGCTTCCATAATATTTGTCAAATTTTTCTTTCATTTTCATACCCATATCTTGAAGCTTAGGATCCGAAGCATTGATCGCATCTTTCAAATTTCTATACAAAAGAGCTATCCCTTCAAAATAATCATTTGAAGTAACATATGAAATCCTAGACATCTGATTGGTGGCATCATAGAATACTTTGAGAAAATCTGAAAAAATAATAGCATTTTCCCAATCATCTTCACTAGGAGTTTCATGATTAAGCTCACTTACAAAAAATGCATCGTAATCTTCCATCCTTTCGAAAGCTTTTATGAACTTTATGGTGGTGTCTAACATGAGGTAAGTGGAGTTCCATCTAGTGGCAACGTCAAGAACTATTGAACCCTTATAAGTGATCTTTTCTTTTTCAATGCAAGATTGAAATCCTTGGGCTCTTGTGGGAGAACTCCTTACATACCTAACCACATTTCGGATACGTGCAATGGAGCCACGTACCATAGTCAAGCCATCTCTCACAATCAAATTTAATATATGAGCTGCACACCTTATGTGGAAAACACTACCATCTAATATCAACGACTTTTGTTTCGAAAGTTTATCCCTCAAATAGCCAACCGCAACATCATTCGAGCTAGCATTATCCACGGTAATTGTCGACACCTTTTTTCTATTCCCCTCTCTTGCATTCCTTTATTTTCCCTCTCCCTACCCCTGTGACTATGCATCACCATAAAGTTGATGATTCTTTTACGCAACTTCCAATTTTCATCAATAAAATGTGCAGTGAGACACAAATAATTCAGATTTTGATTGGAAGTCCATGTATCAGTCGTGAGTGCAATCTTAGAATTAATCTTTCCAAAATAATTATTCAAAGAAGTTCTTTCACATAAAAACAACTTCATGCAATCTTTTGCCACTGTGAAACGTGATACATGTTTGAAGAGAGGTTGTAACTCACTAATATATTCACGAAATTCAACACGCTCAACCAAGAAAAAAGGTTGCTCATCAAGGATGATGAACCGAGCAAGCATGTGCCTACAACGTTCTTGATTAAATGCCCATGTCGATAAGACGCTACCACTGCCAGTACTAGAATCTCCTCCTGCCTTGCCAGCCATGTTGACATTACGTGGTACAAAAAATTTCTGCCTCTTATCTAGATTACGGGGAAACCTCTTACATGTGGTCAAATGCTTCCTCATTGCAGAAGTACCATTAGCAACACGATACTTAAGCATTGACCCACAATGAATGCGCTTCACTTGATATATTTTTCCATCCTTATCACTAATTTTCGAATAATGATTCAAACATTCGGATGTATATCTCTTATCATGGGAAAGATGAGAACCGGGCACCTTATTTGTGGCACTCGAGGGAGGGAGTGCCTCTTCTTCAATTTCATCGTTGGAAAACTCCAATTCCGTAATCGGAGTCATCTCCTCACGTCCCTCCACCTCCATTGACGTGTTATCTTGATACATTCACTTCGCACTACACAACAATAATATAATATAATTAGAAATTTCAAAACAAAATATGAATTGAGTTATAGAATAACAATTTTGAATAGACCAAGTATTTTGATCAGTTGACTTTTCGAGAGAAAAGGCAGATATACTTAGCCAAAATTGAAAAAAAGGTGAAAAACCTGAAGTCTGCAATGTATGTATTTGTGCATCTCTTTACAGCGCGTATAGAATATATTCAGACACATGCAATTTGCCACAATTCACATTGTTTCTGAAGGAAGACAGGAGATACAAATAGATTATCTTTTGCACTGGCTCAAATGATCATCTTGGAAAATACTTAACTCTCTCGACGACAGAAATTTAATCATCAATGATGCGCTGATATTTACAGGGTATAAAGAAACGGACTGTGCTAAGGTCAGAGGTTTGGTCACTCTAGTCGGTGTTTAAGTTTGTTGTTATGCTTTCGAACCTATAATCACTTCTCATTAAATGGGTCTTCCTGAAGGCCAAGTTTGAGGGGTTCCTGTGAATACGTAATTTGAATTGCACTGTGACAGGTCTACCCATATATAGGAGTGGCGACATATGAATCAAGCAAAGATTCAGAAGATTTCTGTTCCATAAACTGTTTCTAAGTTAAATCGGTATTTCTTGTTGCAATTGATATAAGCATGCTGATTCCATTCTGGTTTTTTTTTTTTTATCGTAATCGGCCTAAGTGACTTCTATTGCTTCAGCCATCCTTGTGGGAACACATAAAGGGAGAGTCAATCCAAGAGAAAGTACAGGGGCTTACATGCTTTTCATGCAAATACAGACCCAAATTTGGTCATAAACATTGATTAGTCCTCTATTTTGCAAAAGGCTACCATGACCACAGGTTGCAAGAAACTCGAAAATCTTAAGGCTATTCATTCAAGAAGATATTTCTAGGACAAATGGCTCCACAACATAAAAACTGAACAACTTGCAGGTTCCAACTGGTTTTGTTTCTTCACCGAGTCATAAATTGACTTGGAGGAGGATTCTCCATTTGCTGCTCGAAATTGACAAGAAAAAGGGAAGAGCATAGTGACTTACGGATTTGTAGGCGGAGAAAGGAGCGGAAGCGAGTGGCGTCCGGCGAGAGTTTCAAAGGGTCGGGACTCGAGACTCGGGACTCAAGAGTCAAGAGCAGAGCAATAGATGTGAGGTGAGCAGGGGAGGGGGTTCCTTTTGGAACCCTAACCGGTTCCGAAACAGGTTCCGCGACTGGTGTCCAGCGGCGGTGGCCTTCAGGGCGAGCGGCGTCCGGCGGCGAGCGGCGTCCGGCGGCGAGCGGCGCTGGCGAGAGTTTCAGAGGGTCGGGACTCGGGAGTCGGGACTCAAGAGTCAAGAGCGAGCAATAGATGTAAGGTGAGCAGGGGAGGGGTTCCTCTTGGAACCCTAACCGGTTTCGCGATTGGCGTCCGCGGCGGTGGCCTTCAAGGCGAGCGGCGTCCGGCGAGAGTTTCAGAGGATCGGGACTCGGGAGTCGGGACTTAAGAGTCAAGAGCAGAGCAATAGATGTGAGGTTAGCAGGGGAGGGGGTTCCTTTTGGAACCCTAACCGGTTCCGAAACCGGTTCCGCGACCGGTTCCGGTTCCGGTTCCGCAACCGGTTTCGGTTCCGCCGGGATCGCCGGTTCCCGGAAAAATGGAACCGGAACCGGAACCCGGTCCTTTAAGAACCGGGAACCAAACCGGAGCCTCCGGTTCGGTTCTCCGGTTCCCGATTCTACCCGGGAGCCGCGCTCACCCCTATCACGTACGCCAACCCTTTTGCGACAATTTCCCCCAACTTCCCCTCCATTATTTTATTGTTTCCACCCCTTTTCCCCCCTTCCTCCTCTCGACAACCCCCACTCCCACGTCCCTCTTCTTCTTCTCTTTTTCTCTTTAGTTTCTTTTCTGTTTTGCTTCCAAAAAAGCATCGTGTGCTGCTATTTTTGCCCCAAGCCAGCCACCATCTTGCGCCATGGCCGTGGGCCATCACTATCCACAAGCCGCCATCCATTGCCAAAGAGCCGCACCACCCATCCACGAGCCGTCCGCCCGCCGTTCTTGCCAAATCGGAAACCACCTCCGTCAAGACCCATTTTTGCCAAGTGCCTCCGTGACATTTTGGACATAACCGTGCATAGCCCTCGCTACCGTTGTCACACTCATGTCGTCGAAATTGCCGTCGGGTGAGTTTGGCTCATAATCCTTTTATTAGTGCCTAAACTTGCTTAGGAGGTTAGTTAGGCTTTAAAATGGTTTAGATTAGATCAAGTAGTGATTAATAATAGTCTATAATGGATTAATATTAGTATAATGAGTGAGATCAGCACTATAGAGAATGGGTAGGTCGAAAACAGTGACTGCTCTTCATAACTGATTCCTGGACACTTGCCGTTTGTTATTTTTGTAAATCGAAATCGGGCGCGAATTTGAAGATGATGTCTTCTATAGAAATGTTTTAGATATCCTTAGCTATGACATATATTTTTCTCAAGATTTTTAGGAATCTAGAAGCAAGAGATATCAGCTCCATTATTTTTAAACAGAAATTCAGTTTTCGCTGGAACTGGTGACCTGTAGGGATTCTAGGGGTTTTTATCAACTCTTGAGGTTCGAATTTAAAAATGGTTTCTTCACAAAAGTTGTTTATCACCTCTTCTATTTTAATATACTCAAATTTCAGATCAAACGGACGTGTTTCAGACTTCAAATCAAACTGATTTCGGAAAACAGACTTTATGGAAATGGACCCAGTTTTGGTGTTGGATTGAGCGATTTACTGGGCTGAATCTAGAAGGATCTGGGTTTAGGTGTCTTCATGAATTTTTTTTTTTTTTTTTTATGTGTCCTTTACAACATACTAAAATTTTGGAATTTTCCAAACTCATTTGGTTAGGTTTCTGGATTTAAACTTGAAGACATGCGAGTGACCCAATTTTTGCCAATTATGACCGATTTTATTTTGGTGATGGTTCTTGATGCTTTGCTTGCTTGGTTTTCAATGACTTGTGGATTTAATCTATTAGTTCTTTAATTCTAGAATTTCACTATTCATGACGCACTGTTCACGAGTTACTGTTCATGAAACATTGTTCACGTGCACTGTTCACCCAATAATGAAAAGTGGTCTAATTTCATGTGTGTTGATTCTATGAAGTGAATGGATATGTAAATGCATGGTATCCGCATGAATTGAGTGATGCTTTGTGCAAATGTGTGGTGATTGGAAAATGTTGGTATTTGATTAGAAGATCCCGGGTGTCGGATTTTAACACAAAAAATGGTTTTATATAAACAGTGAGATTTTAAAAATGAATTATATCAATTTTCCTTATTTGAATTGATCGTGTACCCACACATGACTATTTTCCCGAATGTTTTTAATACGAAGAAAATAGGCCGGGATCAATATTTTAATTGAGGCATTTGAGTGCAATGCACGGTATCCTTAGCCAAAATTGAATGAATGCATCAATGATATGAGATGCCGTCACGAGCCTTTGGGGCCGGATGATGCTCCTTCGGGAATGCCCCAAGTCAACGGATGCCGGTTCGCAATGGAGGCTGGGCCGATGCTCTTATATAGAATGTTGTCTAGATGTAGACATTGTTGTGCTCGATGGTGCAAGATGATGCCCAACTATGTTGGAAGACCGCTGACTATTGAGTCGGCCGTGGGTCAAAATTAATTGGAATGCATAAGTGTTGAGATGGTTGGGCCTTATTATGGGGTAAAATTGTGTGGTATGGAATTGTGATAGTCAGATTTTCCACTTTATTTTTATTGAATAAATCGGGCTTTTCATCGACGTGTCTAAAGTGCCATTCATTCTCGAGCTAATCACTCAGGTGATAACTAGACTAGTTGGGGAATTCACTAAGGAATTTTAATGCAATAGGCTTGAGAATTCGACCAAAAATCGATTACTCGACCGTGTTAGTCTACAAAGGTCATTGTGGCACAATTGAAAATCTATCAGAGACCGAAAATAGGTTGATTCAATTAAAATATGTTGTTAGGCATGGGTGATTCCACCTAATTACAAAATTCTCGTTGATTGGCACTAAACCGATTTTTGTGTCATTTTGGTACCCTGTGCTCGTAATTAAAACCTAGAGATTTTCACGAAAATTGAGAATCACCAATGAGTCGAAGATACACATTGTGGCTCAGAAATGAACGGCTATGGGCCAATTGCACCGAAAATTTCCAAAACTACCCAATAGTTTATGTCGTAACGAAACCACGTCTAACTGAATTTAACTGCGAAATTTATTCTAATTTCAAAAATTGATAACTCTAATGTATCACAATTAATCTTAGGAATATTGTTGCATCTTTTTCAAGAATTATTGATGACGGGAATTATTAGTAAAAATTTCCAAATGCAACAAATTAAATGAATAAAGGGAATGCCACATTTTAAATAGATTTTTGGGCCTTTAAGGTGGAACATTTAGAGAAAGAATTATAAGGACTTAATTGGGGAATTGTCCTTATTAATTAAGATGGTGAAAATGATAAAATGGAAAAGGAAAAGTGATGGAAATTACCTGCCAATTTCGAATGCCTACCCATTATGAAGGATTCCACCATATTTTGCATCTCATTTGGACAAGTTAAGGATGTGTAAGGTGTGGTGGGCCTCATGTGATAATAAGAACCATTTCTTCCATGGAAAAAGTACCACAAGACTTAGGAATTCAAGAGAAAGGACCCTCCTTGACTTGCTTTTCTTTTCTTCTTTCCCCCAATGCATGCACCTCCTTTTCCTCTAGGTACCGTGCGACGCTCCTTTCCTTTTCTTTCTTTTCCCTTTCACAGCCACGAAAAGCCTTGTCTTCTTCTTCTTCTTCTTCTTCTTCTTCTTTATGCTAGGATATTTGGCCTCCCCTGTTTCCCTTGAGACGACAAACCAGCAACAAGAAAACAAAGGAAGGCGTGGTCTCAATGTTCCTGAGTTGCTGGACACACAGAAGTTCGATCGGGCTGCCTCTCATGTTTTATATCTCTTGTTCTTGGAGTTCAAGTGACTACGAAACCCCCTCACCAGCAAAAGAATGGCTCAGCCGACCAAACACCATGTTTGTTTCTCTCTACCGAAAATTTTGTTAGTCTGTGTGTTGCTATTGCTATCACACCATAGCACAAGCCTCTGCTATTTCGGCTTAACCCCATCACCAAAAGACCCAAGACCTGTCTCTGTGTTGCTGTCCAACCATCGGCAAGAGCCGCCTTTAGTTTTGAATATGTGAGTTGTTTTCCTAAAATTGGATTAGGGTTGTTTACCTTTGTTTAGGGGTTGAAATTAGATAATAAAAGTTTAGATGATATTAAATATAGTTTAGTCTTAGTTTAGAATGGTTAGATTAGCCATAGAGAGGTTTAGTTTTAGTTAAAACAACAAGATAAGAACCGTAGAGGATAGCTAAGCCAAAAACAAGGGATGTTCTTTAAAACTGTTTTCTGGACGTGTACAATTTATTATTTTTGTAGACTAACTTGTGTTGCGATTTTGAAGTGAATTCCTTCTGGAGAAATGTTTTACACATCTTCAAGTATAACATATATTTTTATAAGGATTTTTGGAGATTTAAAGGAAAATGATTTTGGCTTCGTTGTCTTTAAACAGAAATTCGAACTGCACTGGAATTTGCGAAGTGTGCAATCGGTTGATGAAAGATTGCAGAGAAATAGACGGCCCTCAAATGAGAGTACCGGATGAAAAAGGACAGGAGCAACATCTGTGACATACACACGAATATTGAGGGACGATTGAAACATGGCTAGACCCTCAATAATTCCAAAAAAGAAAACTCAGGATTATCAATGATTCGTGGGAGAGAGCAACAAATTTATGTATGCTCAAATTGTACGGTTATATGCAACTTGTTGCTCAAATAGTAAAAAGGACACGTTAGCCAAAGAAAAAAGGACAAATGCAAACTAAAGAAATACTTTGAATTACTTAAACATATCAAATTGCATATCTAGCCCTCAACAAAATATAAAATTGCATTGTTTCCATTCTATAAACAAATAGTTAGAAGCTTTTAAGATTGTTTATGCATTGGTACCATGGAAGAAAGCTTGAGATACTAATCATAGAAGAAAACCTATTGGATACAACTACTATAAATAGTCAGGACTTGAGCCCATCAAGGTACAAAGTTGGGTTGAGAGAAAAATTAAGGTATATCACGTTATGGATACTTATAATGCTACTGTTGTCCCTCTTGATGTTCAATGTTGTCAAAGGTGCCCCGAATAATGGCATAGTTTATTGGGCTTCCAATACTGGTTCCCATTGAAGTGGTGATCCTTATGCAAACAGCGTGGCTTATGCCCTCGAGGACACAACGACCGTGACGTCAAATCACGTGGACTACAACTACTCCACTGCATCTCCTTATCCCGCAGCAACTGCCTATGGTCACGCTTCCTGTAGCCAAGCACTTTCTTATAGCAACTGTGGCATATGCATAATCTCTGTTAAATCCCAAATACTGGCCATCTGTCCAAATAGTCAAGGCGCTCAAGTCGAGCTTTAAGATTGTAAAATGAGGTACGAAAACTATAGGTTAAGTAATTTGGCACCAAACATAGAGAACCTTGTTTGAATGGTAACGGCACTGGGATGTGCGTTGCTTAAAATGTTGAAGAATAAATGCTCTAGTCATGTATCCTAATTTATATTTTGTGTGGTTGTTTCCGCCGTTCATGTTGTCATGTTTATTGTGGGAAATGATATGATATGTGTCTCCTATACTTTTTTTGTTAGTTTAAAGTTCTCAAATTGCCTTTCTATGACCGAGAAAACCTAAGAAAGCAGCTAAAAGCTAATGACTCGTATGAAAAATCAAATTTGCATTGTCTAAGTTGCACGTCATTGGGTTTGTTCCTATGATACTTAAGCGAGTCTTCAAGAGACGGCAGTACGCAAATAAGAGAACGTGCAGGATAGTGCAAAACCAAAAGCCGGAATCAATAGAAGGAAACGCTGCATAAAGGCTAAAAGAAATGGTAACGACCTTGCTAAAGCCGCTTGTGAATTTGATATATACGTTGAACTCGAAGCACAACTCCCTGTTGAAATTCCAAAAGAAATTACAATGACTTTGTCCCTAGTATTTGCATACGGATCACTACTTGAAAATCATTAAGGAGGTCGAGAACATATTTACAGCATACAAGACAGATGCCACGTGAGGATTCAGTCTTTTCGTTGCCAAGAAAATATTTCTAAGAAGCCAAATCAGCAAAACAGAAACTATGTCAAATCAATTACTGGTCATACCACATAAGGGTCATCAGCATAAACCAAAATAAGTACAGAGGATGAGCTAATGCATGAAAAAGAAAATGGACTTATCAGCATAAGATTGAACCAAACCAGCATCTACTAACGCAGCAGGGGATACTTAAGAAACCAATTTTCTCTGAAGATTTTACTTTTCATCGTAAAAGTGGCCTTCCTTCAGTTGATAAGCCAATGAACCTGCGTTGTCAAATCAGGGAACGGGCAAAAGAGACAGCCAAGGAGTTGATCCTCTTGAGATATATACACAACTTCAATTTGAATCTTTTGCTTGACAAGTTCTTTTTTCTGAGTTCAATTGATCATGTCTGTCGTGGTATCCACGCGTGAACTTAGCTCAATGACTCATCTCTGAAATGCTTGCATGCTACTATGATTAGGTCAGCAAACAAAGAGTAGAGGGCATGCCAAGAGGCAGATTGTCCAGGGAAATCCTACTGTTGTAAGTGAGACACTTAAAAACAAACAGAAAAATGTGCTCCCTGAGTCAGTAATTAAGACAGACAAATTTGGCAAGGAATGTACCTCTATTGATCAGGAAAGTAATTCAATTGATGCAGTGGAAAAGATGATGGAATTTACATCATCTGGGCCTGACTGCGGTGAAGTTGATTGTTGCTCGCTCAAGGCGGCTAGCATTGTTTGTCAACGGTGTTCATGTTCACCCATCATCAGATGCTTTTCAGAAAATCCCTCGCAGTGCAAAGGGGAAGATACTTCAAGTAGCTTTCATACACTTGCAACCACGTTCCTTAGTCAGCAAGTCATCCCTCAAACTTCGCTGTTATTTGCATGTAAGAAGAAGAGCAAATAAACCAAATATATAATCGACCTGTGGTGATAATCTGATACACAGCTTGACCCAAATATACTCCACTGCTGATTCAAATACCATCCACTTCAAGGTATGCCTCTTCTTTGAAGTATCTATGGTAAATAGGACATTGAAAGGATCAGATTGTGAAAAAAGAAAGTGTATGACAGAAAACTAGGATCTCTCTCTCAAAGCACATACAACATAGGCTAATCAGGATTTATGGCATAATATACTTCATTACATAGTAAAGTTATCGCTATTAACATCTATTTAATACAAAATCATCCTCAGACTGCTTGATCATTAGTATGAATTTCCCCTGTTTGAAAAACATTAGGCACCAAAAGCACAAACAGATGAGTACACATAATAGTTCAATACAGAGATTTTGTACCAAACCTAGATATATGAGGATAAAAATCCACCTTATACCCCTCCAAATATTTGCTGTCTTGGCAGTTTGATTCAGTGAATTGTCTCTGAGATTTGAAACAACTTCATCAAAGGGACATGGGACAAAATGAGAAGATTTTTGGAAGAAAACTTGGCGAATCTAATTTACTCTTCATCACATTTCAGATGAAAACTTGGACAGATCTCAGAGACAATGGAGAGTTCTCCTAGTAAAGGAAGAAGTTCCATTTATCATGAGATATTTGATCCACAACTCCATGGTCGCTACATCTGCAGAAAAACCCCTTTCAACCATTTCATTGACAAGTTGCGCTGCTCTAGTATTTTCGTTATTTCTTAGTAGTCCTTGGGTCATTGTGTTGTAAGTGACACCATCTGGAAAGCATCCATTTTCTTCCATCTCCTTTAGAAGCAGATATGCTTCCTCCGTACGTCCTTCTTTGCACAACTCATGCATGAGAATGTTATATGTCCACACGTTAGGTTGCAAGCCTCGAGCATGCAAACAATTAAACAGCCCCTCTGCATCGTCGAGTTTTCCAGCATTACACATGCCATTTATTATCTTTCGAAGCAATGTCATGGCCTTGTCAATCTGTCGCGTTTTACACAAGCCATCCAGGAAAGAATTCAAGGTATAATGATTTAGATACAGATCACGAGATCGCATCTCATTAATTAGCTCCCCCGCAGCTTCAAGGTTCCCAACCTGGCAATATCCATTTATGAGAGTGTTGTATGTGATGACATCAGGATTCAAGCCCCTTTCAAGCATTTCTTGGAACAGTATTTTTGATTTGTCAATTCTTTTCGCTTTGCAGTATCCATTAATCAACGTGTTATAAGTAACAACATTAGGTGAGCAGCCTCTTTCAACCATCAAATTAAGAACCACCAGAGCATCATCCATCCTATTTTGCAAACAATAACCGTTCAACAATGCATTATGAGTGACACTATTAGGCATTTTACCTAATTGAATCATCCAGTTGATTATGGCCTCTGCCTCTACAAGCATTCCCTCTTTACAATGTGCATCCACCAAGATAGTGAAGGTTTGAACATTCGGCATGACTCTGCTTTGCACCATATGACTCAGCAGTCTTTGGGCCTCTTTCAATTGGCCGGAATTGCACACTCCTTGTATGACAGAGGTATAAGTAATGACGTCTGGTTCAATTCCTGCCTCCATCATCTTCTCCATCAAGACCATAGCATCTTTCCATCGGCCTAGGTTGCATAAGTAATGAACCAAGGAGTTATAAGTGAATATGTCGGGTTGTAAGCCTCCGCATGTCATCTCTTTCAACAATATGAGAGCAACTTCCATCTGGCCTACATTGCACAGACTGTGGATCAAGGAGGTATAAGTAACAACATCTGGTTTGATACCTTTCTTACTCATGCTTTCGCGGAGTCTCAAGGCCTCTGCAATCAATCCCTCCTTGCAAAGACTATCAATTACTATGTTGTACGTGAAGGAATTGATCCTGCAGCTTCTCTCTTCCCAGTCCCTTAGCAATTCGATTGCCAAACTGGTGTTACCTGCCCTGCATAACCCCTTGGCAATTATCGCATACGTGGTCTCACTAGGTTCGGGGCCATTTCGTCCCATATCATCGAGGAACCTCAATGCTTGATCAGTTTTGCGCTGAATAAAGAGACCATCAATTAGGGTGTTCCACGTCACCACAGTGATGGGAAACCCAAGCTTGAAGATTCTGCCGAGGATAGACAAACCCAAATCAACCCGCCTTAACCGGCAGAAGCAATTCATCCAAATGGTCAGCAAGGCAACATCATCCTCGATCCCCAAAGAAGGCAGCTGCTCAATCAAGCGGATGGCAGTCGAGTAGTGCTTCATCCTCACTACAGCACCCAGCAGTAGACTGAAATCCCCGGAGGAAGGCAAAGGGCTCGCCTTTATCATTTTACCGAAGCAACACAGGGCATCACCCACACTCGTAAACACACCAGCAGCTCTGCAATTTCTCCTCACGTAACTCAAGAGTCGGTTCGTGTCGTGTAAATTAGGGTTAGGGGTCGAAGAAAACCTCCGACGACGGCAAACCGAGAAAGGATGAGAGAGAAAGAGAATGGAAAGGGATGAGGACTCGCAGGAGATCGCAGCTGGACCCCGAAGAAGAAGGAAGAAGGAATAAGCAGGGCAGAGACTCGCGCGCCTCATCAGCTTGATGATGATGAATGTGAAAACTGCAGAGCTTTTTGCTCAAGGGTCTCTCTCTCCCTACCAAGGCAAAACTGTAATGGAACTCTTGACAGGTCTTCGAGTTTTTAGTCAGAGTCGAATTCGGAAGTCAATACTCCATTTCCAAAAATATAATGGAGATATGTAACATTCAGTTAATTTGAAAGAGGTAACGACCGATGAAGTTACTTCTTTTATGTGATTGAGTCAATCCACATTTACATAATAAGTAATATCATATTTTGATGTTCAATTAGGTCGTCCAAATTATTTTAAAATAGAATTAATATTATAAGGAACTCAAAATTAATATATTTACGATAAATTTATTTCAAATTAATTTTTTATCACTAAAAAAACTCGAAAGTAGTACACATATAACAAATTTACCATTTGTTTTAGATTTTATAATTAAATTACTGAGTTGGATAATGCATAACAATTGATGGATGTACTAATTTGATATTTTACTCTCCGTATCACAAATGTACCGACTTGAAATTTTTTGTAATATTAATCCAATTAAACGGGGAGTAAATTTATCATATGTGTATTAATTCTAAGTTTTTTGATAAATTTATTACATATGTATCTCTTTGAATTTATTGTGATATTAATCATTCAAAATATTAAATACTATCCTCTGCTAGTGAAATTTACTACCATGAACGACAATTTAAAAATACTAAAGTTGAATGGGAAATAACTTTTGTATCTTCAATCACTTTAAACAGACATTCACGTTCACATATGTTTCCTCTCTAAAGTAAATATGGGTGGGTAGGACATAGGTGGGATCTGTGTTAGGAAGGGATCAAAAAGAAAATCAATATCTGTGTTAGGAAGAGAGCAAAAAGGAAAACCAGTATCTCTCCCTCAAAGCACATACACAATAGGCTAATCAGGGTTTATGACCTCAACATAATTTAAAAAGAAGAAGAAGAAGAAGATTTTTGTGCATAGCAAACTAAAGTGTTAACATCTATTTAATTTTAAGAGCATCCTCACACCGCTTGATTGTTTAAATGAAGCATAAACCGACGGGTACATGTACCATGTATGAACAGAGATTTCTTACAAAACCTAAGTAAACGAGAAACAAAACCCACCTGCGACCACTCCAAAAATCCTCATAATGAAGCAAGAGAAGATCACCCAGACTTAAAATAACTCTGTTAATGGGACATGGGACTCAATGAGATGATTTGTGGAATAAAACTTGCCCTCAGTCTAGTTTACTTTTCATCACTTTTCAGATGGGAAGAGTGGACAGACCTCAGAAAAAATGGATAGCTCAACCAGAAAAGGGAAAAGTTCTGTTTGTCACCAGATATTTAACCAAACTACTCCATCGTTGCCATACTTGCAGAAAAATCCCTTTCAGCCATTTCACCGACAGCTTATGCTGCTTTCGTGTCTTCCTTCTTTCTTAGCACTCCTTGGATTATGATGTTAAGAGAGACGCCATCTGGAAAGCATCCAATACTTTCCATCTCCTTTAGCAGCTGATATGCCTCCTCCGCACGTCCTCCTTCGCACACAATCCACACATGACAGTGCTATACATTCACACGTCAGGTTCCAGCCTCAAGCATGCAAACAATTAAATAGCCCCATAGCATCGTCAAGCTTCCCGGAATTACACATCCCTTATATTAGAATTGTGAATGTCACAATATCCGGTGTGAATTTGGAGTTTTTCATCTTTCGAAGCAATATTAGCCCAGCATACTCGGTCAATGGGTCGAGCAAGCATCTTCACCAATAGTCATTGCATGAGCATGTTCCATCCATAAAATGGTGGAACCTGTTTGCATCCCTTAGGACTATAGATCTTCCAGTTGCCTTGGACATATATTTGATCCGGACTGACAATCTCCGCAAATGCGAAAATGGTGGACCCTGTTTGCATCCCTTATGACTGAAGTGTCCATGTGGTAAACAAGTTCATGAAGAAGATAAGCAATGATTTCTCTCATTTCGTTTTCTTTTCTTTGTTGTGATGCTTTGTTAATGTTGACAAGATATCATGTGAATCATTTCATAAATTTGACAAAAGGATGTTAGAAGTACTAAAAGTTATGTATGACGCTCATTTTAGAACTTGCCAATAAATGAACTTGTAAACCACCAACTGGATTAGACTTGAGTAGGTCTTTAAACTGCTCAATGAGGAAAACGGAGGGAAAACTTTCTGGGGAGAGTGACCCCTTACGCTTCCTTTCAGGCTAGGATCTGGACCTGGTAAAAGATATCGGCCCCGCTGGGAGGAATATTCCTTACGGAATTGAGATTTCCACCCCCAACCCCTGGGCTTGATAGGGCTCTACTTCCATTCCTCTCATTGAGGAAGGCGCGCATCCCTAAATGATAATGTTGACAAGATATCATGTGAATCATTTCAAAAATTTGACAAAAGGATGTTAGAAGTACTAAAAGTTATGTATAACGCCCATTTTAGAACTTGCCAATAAATGAACTCGTAAACCACCAACCGGACAAATCACCCTGCTTCAGCTGTATCCACAAGTTCGCTTGCAGTTCTGAACTTCATGACAGAAACAATGGAAACCTAGATTATGTACTTTGGGATCAGATTCTTTGATTAGTGATAAGATTCTCTTCTAGACAAACGTTGTGGGATAGGCTAAGTGTACGTGCGACCCCTTTTAACTAGGCCGTTGGCCCAAAAACGAAATGGTCCAGAATTTCTTGATCTCAGCCTAACCTAGGTCCCTGGATTCTATTAGATAAGCAACACTGGCCTATGTTCGACCAAGAAATGGTACTGCAATTAGAAAATTGTTATTTCTAAATTTAGAACATGTTCCGCAGAAGACCAATTACTCTCGTGAGCTTGATTCCACTTTTCTGGCTCATCTCTTGTGGAGAATCCGTCACTAATGGACAACCCGAAATTTAAAGCCAAATTTGCTATAGAGCGTCTCAGTCACATTGCAACAGGGTGTAAATAGAAATACCCTGCAAAATTCCATGTTTGCTATAAACAATGACCAATGCCTTCTCCAAGCGTATGAATTCAGATGAATCGTAGGCAAGTATTGCCATTCTAAAATTACCTTAAGGCATAGAATCAAGCATCACATATGGTTAAAACGATCAAATGCCATCATCAAGGTTGCCTCCAGAGTGCATCTGGGAGAGTTATTTGTAAGAGTTTTCCTAATGTGAACTACATTAATTGATATTGTAATTTACCGTTAAACGTTTACCGTTTTACGGGGATTGGTCTAAGGTGAGATAGAAGGTTTCTTAATTAGTCTAATATGGGGTAAAATTTTAGTGTGGGCCGAGTTGAGCCTGGCCCGTAATGAGGGGGTCTTGCTGGAAACTTTATAAATAGCGCTAAGTCTCTCCTCTAACACTAATTCTCACATGTATCCTCACCTAAGGGGCGTTTACCTAACGCTAAACGTGAGGGGGCCGCCTCATTGAGCCAGTGATACGGAGGGCAATAGAGGAGAAGGACTTGCACGTGGAACATTGTGTTTCCGCTTTCGCTTCAAGAACAATGGATCCCTAAACAGATGCGTTAATTCTTCTTCTCAATTATCCATATTCTTGTTCTGGTTATGGAGATCTTGGGATAACGCAATTTGCATCAAACATGTGGTATTAGAGCCTCCATAACCCTAGAACTTGAACACATAAGTTTTTTTGCCCTAATTTGTGATTTTCGAGATTTTTTGTTCAATAAAAATAAAATAAAATCACAAATTCGGATGATCCTGAAACCATGGGGTTTTTGTTCTACATGTTGAGATCTTTCCAACCATATATAATTTGAATAATTTTGTTGAGAATTGAGTGAGAATTTTAAATTTGAAATTCTAGGGTTTATACATAAAAAAAATTCTAGAATTTTAAGTTACATTCTAGCATTACCTTCGTTTTTCTTCTCCACTCTTTGCATCACGTCGTGTCGTTTGAATTATGAACTGTCGATCATCGCGCGCACTCTTTTGCTCGTCCGTCTCTGATTTCGGAATTGACTTTCTCCTCTTGGCGGTTTTGTTCTATTACCATGGCGAGTTTGTCTGCAGTTGCTAGTCAATGTCGAATTCGTTCGCGACGAGGATGATGGGGTTTGTGAAGATTTGTATTTGTATATATATATATATCTTTCGCGCGTGGTCGGTAGTGTTGGACTCATATCTTCATCCTCTACATCGTGGTGTATTTATATTACATGTTTGATAATTTTATAGATGTGAAAATACATATGAAACCCTAAATATGTGTATTTTTAGTGTATTTTTGCGTATTTTTCTTATATTTTCTGTGATTTTGGAAATATAAGTGTTGGGTTATAGGTATGTTATCACATAAATATTATAATGGTGTGATTCATTAATAAAAATTAAAATTTATTGTGAATTGAAGTTGGCTTAATAAGATACAACCATTATGGGATAGTAATTGAGCTATGTATTGATTATAAAATTTTTGTTGTTTAAGCATACTCCTTTACACAATGGTAATCTTTGAATGATGGACGTCTTAATAACTCGTGACCAAACTGATTTTACTGATTAACACATCTGCTGAATGTGGGTAATGCATATCAGTTAAATTATTAGATGATGTTCCTAAAATCATCTGATCACTTGTTAATGTCTATCAAGTTGAATATTTTTTATGGATAAGGAGTATGACAACATTTACGCAGAGCAATAATATTTACTGTTAAAGTTTAGATATTTGGTTCTCTGGTTTGACTCAATTAATAGGCCATTGGTTGATAACAATGATAATTTTGTTACTTTAAAAAAAAAAAAAAAAAAGGCTAATATATTAGCTGTTGGCCTTGGAGTCATGTTTTGCCTTATGAAATTCATGAGCAATAGTGGATTAGCTATCAGGCTTGTCGATTTGGGGTATCTTGGATTGCTATTGATGTTAACTTGTGATAGATCCTCTGAATCAACTATCTTCTTTATGTTATTATGGTAATATGTTATCTGGGTACACAAGAGACGTTTTCTTCTATGTTATGTGAAGTTTATTGTGTTACTGTGTTCCGTGATCTCATTGGAGTCTATTTTTCAGATCTTTTATATATATATATATATATATATATATCTGTATTATAAAGATTTTATTAACATTACAAAGTAATGTAATTAGCATAATATGTGATTTTGGTGATATGCTGCCCCTATCACTAAATCTAAAATCACATATACATGGTGTATGTGAGGAGTAAAGTTTATATCCCTGGTATGAGAGAGTTTCAAGGATTCAATTGAGTAGTGACCGCCAAAGTGGCACGCTTGATTGGGTTTGATAAATTTCGGTCTCGTATATTGATTGGGATGTCTCCTGGTCTAATGTGTAGTCATACTCCCAAAGGAGGTGATTGTGTATTAGTTCATGGAGGGATACATGATGGTATGGTGGAGGAGTGACTGATTCTAGTGATTCATATGCCCAAAGGTGATGAATTCACGAAAAATTGGAATATATTCTCATAACCGCTATCATGTGGGAGTGTACAATTGCATGTCATGTATTCTGCCCAAAGGTGATTATATGATTATGCATGTAACTCTGGATGTGTACTTGTATGTCAAGTTACACAGTGCTCACATGATGCTAATTATATACATTGCTTGTTTTTCAGTCACATTTTCTGTAATTAATAATTCCACTATTATTGAGGTTTTTACTACTTCAAATTTTAAGTTGTGGACATATGATTTGTTGCTTGAGAATGCAATAAAATTTGCTTATTGTCCATGAAGCGTTCCATTCTTGAACACTAGAAAAGAGGTTTGTCTGCGAACTGCACTGCTATAAGATGATGAAAGCTTTAGTTGCTTGAAATTATGTCTTGTTTGATATTGAAATTAGGACATATCTGCAAAGATTGTGTTTAAGTCCTAATGATATATACATCTCATATAAGGATGAAAAATTTGTTTCCAAAATTTTTCTATTTACTCTTAACGGTTATCTAAAGACTTCTATAGATTATTGTGGAAGTAAAATTGACCGAGATAAATAATAAATTGGTTAGAATTAGTCTTATTGAGATTGTTAGATCCGATCATAGTGATGAGTATGATGAGTAAAACTAATTTATCCAGTCTTCTGTAGATTGATATTTTGAAAGCAATTTTTTCACATACAAAACGTATTTCTTATAAAAGTTGTTTTATAAACTTCTTTTGAGTTATAGATTGGGCATAGATTACTTGAATCATATTAAATTTAGGGGTGTCATGCAAAAGTGAGATTATCTAATCCAATTTTAAGTGTATTGCAATTCGAGATCAACTCGGAATTATTTTGTATCTTATTTAGATTGTTAAAGGGGTATTGATCTTATGACCCTAAAGAAGATACAAGAATTATGGAATCACATACTCTAAAATTTCTTAAGATCGACATAATTGTAGAGGATAGCTTCTCTCAGACTATTAAAGATAATAGTATGATGGGGGTTACTGTGTTTTTGTCTTTATCTATACAGATAATTATAGAATCTCCTGTACCATAGACTAAACTTGTTGAGGTTTAAGTTACTATTCTTGATATAGTTTATAATGAAATTTCTTAAACCTCTCAAGTGCAGAATGAAGTGGTTGCGGCTTTATTAAGGAAATTTGTTAGGGAAAGACGATTAGTTATACCATCAGACTATATAGTCTATTTGTGAGAGCATAATTATAATATCCATTACATGGTTGTTTTAGCAACTTATATAAATGTCGTTTCTTGTTCTTAATTAAGTATGTGATTAAACGCCATAAAAAAAAAAGGATAATAATATTTTTACTCTGAAAGAGGGGTGGATAGTTAGTGAAGAAATAATTATTTCTTTACTAATTATTTCAGAGTGAACGTGGCATTGATAGTTTTATATGGAGTTACATCAAAGAGATATAAAATCTATATAAGTGCAACTGGAAAATTTTGTAGCAGATTCAAGTAAACTTGTGTGTAGACTGAAAAGTCTTAATTCATGGTCTTAAGCAAGTTTCCAGGCAATATTATTAAAGTTTCATAGTATTGTTATTTTGTTCAATTGGGAACAAAGTAATTCAATATATTGCAAGATCAGTGGGAGGAAATTTATTTTTCTCATACTCTATGTACATGATATTTTTTACTTACAAGTTGTGACCTTGAGGCATCTTTTATCCTTTGTACTAAGGTCTGTAAGGATTGTTTGTTACCATATTATATTAGATTTTCTCGGAGGACATTTGCTGATTGTATATTGGAAATATTCAATATGCATTATTGCAAGCCAGGAATTGCTCCTGTTGTTAAAGGTGATGGATTGAATCTATCACATTGTCCTTATTTAGATATTGAGAAAATCTAATTAAAGGGTGTACCTTGTGTCAGTGCATTTAAAAGTATAATGTATTGCTGCCAAGAAGGTTTTAAGGTACTTAAAGAGGATAAAAGATTATATGTTAATATGTGGATATGTTCAATTCTTGCAACTAGTAAGATATTTAGATGTAAACTTTGTTGGCTATTAGGATGATATAATATCAATAACGAAATACATATTTATGTTGGCAGGAAGTGCAGTAAATAAAGTTCTATGTCATCTTTTACTATGAAAGCAGTGTTAGTAACATTCTTTTAGGCTGTTATTTAGGCTATTAGGCTTCAGAACCTCATGAAAGAGTTAATCGTTTTAATTTTATGGATAGACCTATACGGTTGTATTGAGATAACAAATTTGTAGTTTATTTATTTACTACAAAGGTCTCAAGGGGTCTAAATATATGGTGGTAAAAACTTTTGACCAAAAGGAACGGTACAGAAATGTGACGTTTTAATATAACATATTTTCACAGATGATATGGTTTCAAATCCACTAACTAAAGGCCTACGTCCATGTATATTTGAGCGACATGTCATTAGCATGGGCTTATGAGCATCTTGGGATACTGTTATTTAGTGGGAGCTGTTTTATTTTTCTTTGAATAATGTTTACATCTGTTTTTTGTTACACTTTAGTAACATTTTGATATATATATATATATATATATATATATATATATATATGTCAACTTTTGCATTCAATAAAATATTTTTGAATGGTTTGTTATTATGTTGAATACATATTGATAAAGTCTCAAGGTACTGTATAAACTTTGAGTGAAGGCTAGGGGCATCTGGTTATTAGCCTTGTCCATATGTCTTGTTATACATAAAGAATGGTTAACCGTAAGGACAAGACATATGTGGGTTCATGGAACCATAAATGCATTCTCTAGTGGCACAATTTTTTTGTGACGCTTAAGGTAAGAGAATGGACATTCTCTAGTGGCATAAGTTTTTGTGACGCTTAAGGTAAGAGAATGGTGATCGACAAATGAGATCTCTCTATGAGAGATGTTATCCATTTGACACACTACCATATTGGATCCATATCAATAGAGTTGAGAACACTCGTGACCATGGAGGGCTCTGTGTGTATACATGCGTTACCGCCATGATTCGGTGTTTGAGACTTTATGGGATAGGATTGACTATTAAGAATTATCTCTAGACCAATGTGCGCACATACAAGTACGATTTCAATTAATATAGTCCAAGTGGGAGAATGTAAGAGTTTTCCTAATGTGGACTACATTAATTGATATTGTAATTTACCGTTAAACGTTTACCGTTTTACGGGGATTGGTCTAAGGTGAGATAGAAGGTTTCTTAATTAATCTAATATGGGCTGGCTAGTGTGGGCCGAGTTGAGCCTGGCCCGTAATGAGGGGGTCTTGCTGGAAACTCTATAAATAGCGCTAAGTCTCTCCTCTAACCCTAATTCTCACATGTATCCTCACATGTATCCTCACCTAAGGGGCGTTTACCTAACGTTAAACGTGAGGGGGCCGCCTCATTGAGCCAGTGATACGGAGGGCAATAGAGGAGAAGGACTTGCGCGTGGAACATTGTGTTTCCGCTTTCGCTTCAAGAACAATGGATCCCTAAACAGGTGCGTTAATTCTTCTTCTCAATTATGCATATTCTTGTTCTGGTTATGGAGATCTTGGGATAGCGCAATTTGCATCAAACATTATTTCCATGCCTATCGGTATATTACCAGGTCAATTGCAAGCAATATTGTGTCCTCTCCCATCAATCGTAAGACCAGTCTCTAAAATACTTGCACCCTACTATGATTGTGTCAGGAAACAAAGAGTAGGGGGCTTGACGAGAGGTAGATTGTCCGGACATATCCTGCTGTGGAAAGTGAAACACACAAAAACAATCAGAATAAAACGTGTTCCTAACTCAGTAGCTGAAAGAGTTAAGCATGGCAAGGAGTATATCTCCATTGATAGCCAACCTATTCACTGGGAAAGCAATTCGATTCAACGAAAAAGACATTATAAAGTTACATCATCTGGGCCCGTGATCAAGTTTATTGATGTCGCTCTAGATGTCTACTAGGTTGGGCATTGGGAATGTCTGTCAACGTCAATCATGTTCACCCATCAGCAACACTTTCAAGAATTTTTTTGGCAATTCAGAGGAAAAGATACTGCAGGTAGTTTTCATACACATCCATCCATGTTCAGGATGCCGTCTCCAAACTTGGCCATTGTTTGCATGTAAGAAGCAGGCAAATAACCCAAATACCGATCAACATACATTGATAATATGAGTACCCAGCTCGCCACAAATATTCCACTATTGATTTAAAGTGCCCATCATCATCATCAAATATCATCTCCTTCCACGTATGCATCTTCTTTAAAGTAACTATAATAAATTCGACATGTAGGGATCAGACTGTGTTAGGAAAAGAGGGAAAGAAATTAGTATCCCTATCAAAGCACTAGGATCAAATTATGTCAGGATATATGACATTATTTTTTCAGCCACCCCCCGCGGCGGCCCTCTTTTGAAAATTTTTTGATTTCTTTAGTTCCATTTTCAGGAAGAGTTCCATGCTGTTTCTGCTCAATGACTGAATTACATAAGTCTAGTACATAGTAAAGTTATTGCTAGTAACGTCTATTTAATTCAAAAGCATGCTCACACTGCTTGATCATTTGTACAAATTTCAACTGTTTGATTAATTTTAGACACAAGAAGCTCTAACGGCCAGAATATACCATTTAAATACAGATATCTCTTACAGAACCTAGGTATACGAGAAACAAAATCCACCTTCTACCCCTCCAAAAGCCTTATATGTTATCTAGCGAAAAAATCTCCTAGATCGAAAGGTCTACTTCTTTAATGGTAAATGGGACTCGACAAGATGATGTGGGGAAGAAAACTTGCCGTTGATCTGGTTTACTCTTCATCACATTTCAGCTGAAAATGTGGACACATCTCAAAGGCAATGGAGAGTTCAGATAGAAAAGGAAGAAGTTCCATCCATCACAAGATACTTAACCCACAACTCCGCTGTCCCCACAGTTGCAGAAAAGCCCCTTTCGACCATTTCACCGACAAGTTGCGCTGCTCTCGTGTTTTCTTTATTTCTTAGAAGATCTTGGATTATTGTGTTATAAGTGACGCCATTTGGAAAGCATCCATTTCCTTCCATCTCTTTTAGCAGCTGATATGCTTCCTCCATGCGTCCTCCTTTGCACAACCCACGGATAACAATATTATAGGTCCACACGCCAGGTTGCAAGCCTCGAGCATGCAAACAATTAAACAGCCCCTTTGCATCGTCAAGCTTTCCAGCATTACACATGCCATGTATTAGCATATTGTAAGTCACAATGTTGAAGAACAAATTTGGAATCTTCCAGCTTTCAAATCAATATCATGGCCTTGTCAATCTGCTGTGTTTTACACAAGCCATCGAGTAAAGCACTCAAGGTATAATGATTTGGAGATAGATTGCGAGACTGCATCTCATTAATTAGCTCCGCCGCGGCTTCAAGGTTCCCAACCTTGCATCATCCATCCACGAGAGTGCTGTATGTTATGACATCAGGAAACCCAAGCTTCAAGATTCTGCCCAGGATAGACAAACCCAAATCGACCCGCTTTAACCGACAGAAGCAATTCAATGAAATACTCAGCCAAAAATGATTATCTTCAACTCCTAACGAATGCAGCTGCTCAATCAAGCGGATGGCAATCGAGGAGTGCTTCATCCTCACTACAGCACCCAACAGAAGACCGAAATCCCTGGGGGAAGGCAAAGGGTCCGTCTTCATCATTGCTTCGAAGCAACGCTGGGCGTCGCCAACGCTCGAAACCACACCACCATTCCTGCACATTTTCCTCACGTGACCCCAGACCTGGTCCGGGTCGTCTGAATTAAGAGGGGCGGGGATCGAACAAAACCTCCGACGACAGCGAAAGGAGAGAGGGAGGATGGAATGGGATGATGGTTGGATGGAGATCGCAGTCGGCGCATGAAGAAGGAGGAAGATGGAAGAAGCAGGGCAGCGGAGACTCGTCGGCTTCATTGCTCTGGGGTCTCTCTGTCTCTCTCTCGAAGCACGAGAGTTTCTCCCAATGCGACGGTAGTAGCTGAAAAATTACAGGGCAGAATATGAAATTCAATTTATTTTTAAATAGATAACGGCACCGATGGTCCGTGAATTTTCGCCTAATACCCAATTAAATCATCAACTTTTATATGCAATATCATACTCGCCCTTTCCATTGGTTTAACTAAGTGCTTGAACAATTTTAAAACATTTGACAATATTATATGTAATGTCAAATAAGCATTTAATCAGATTTAATAAAATAGACATCAATTTAAATCGGTAATATTGGACTGGAAAAATCAATACACGTACCTTCCTCTCTTTTTTTGGCTCAATCACTTTAAGCAGACATTCTGATTCACTTTACTCCATTCGATAGAAGACATATTGATTCACTTTACTCCACCTTAAGTAGACATTCTGATTCACTTTACTTCATTCAACTCACAAAATTTGTACACGGACAAGAAGAATAAGGAAAGCCATTAACAACAATTATGGATGATTTAAAGTTGACCCTTCATCCTCAACTTAACATGATCTAATGGAAAATTTAAGAGAGAAGATGACACTGTTTGTAATGAACGAATGGCTCTTTACTAATTTGGTGTCTTTTATTCAAAACAAGGATCACATTGACATTAAAAATAAATAATTTAAAGACCCAATTGAGCTAATTTAAAGTTCATGGATGACTTCATACATTAGAAATAGTTGAAAAACCTAACTACACCTATTAAAAATTTTGGGAAGACATAGACATTCTGCATATTAAACAAAAATCCATGGAGCTATTAGTGTCATTGTCACAATACGAGAATAATCCTACTAGCAATTACGTACCCTTTTCATTTACCTTTTATTAAAATATTTGGTCAATTAATCAAATAGAGTAGCTAAAAAAACTACAGAAGAAAGGAAAATGAGAGAAATCGCTTCTCATCATCTCCATTGACTTTTTAACACAAAGCAACTTTAAGATAAAATTCTAAATAAAAGCCTGATGTGTATTTATTTTCTCAAATAAAGGCCCGAAATAAACATTGTTTCAAACAACGACATGAAGTACCATCATTTTTTCAAGTAAGCGCTTAAAGTAAATCTTATTTCAAACAATGGCCTGAAATAATTATATCTATTTCAAGGCCCGACTTTCCGATTAGTCAAGAGCATTTTGGTCATTTACCTTTTTTATTGAATATTTTCCTTTCTTCTTTCTTTTTCCCTTTTTCCTTAACTTTTTTGCTTTTTCTAGTTTTTCTTTCTTCATTGCCACTAGTGGCTAGCCAGCCACCGATGATGTTGGAAAGGGTTGGGCAAGGATTGCCCTTGTTGGCTGCTAGTAAGGGCCCCTCGTCGGGCACAAGGGAGGCCACCCTCCTTAGATTTAGCGAGGGTCGGCTTGACCTGGGGCAATGAGGGCTCAACGACCCTCACCAGCCGCTAGTGCTAGGCAAGGTAGGCAAGAGTCACCTTGCCCAAGTGCTAACGGCCGATGAGGGTCACCAAGCCCTCGTTGGCCCTAGGCAAGGCTGACCTTCACCACATTTGGCGAGGGTGGCCTTGAGCACGGCCAACGAGGTTAGCATAGCCCTTGCCAGCCCTTGCCCGCAGTCGACAAGGGTGGCTAAGCTCTTGCCAGCCCTTACTAGCAACAACCCTTGCCGACAGCCACTCGCCATCGTCAGAGAAAAAAAAAAGTGAAATAAGGAAAGAAAAGAAAAGAATAAAAAATAATCTAAAATTAAAATTATAATCGGACAAAAACACCCTTAGTCGGTCAAAATGTTTAGTCAACCGGAGACTGATGAGGTCAAACTCTTATTTGAAACGACCATAACCACTTTATGTTTTTATTTGAAATAATCATGCTCATTTTAATGGGAGAATTACCAAAAAAGTCCTAAATCTATTGCAATTGTGCCAATTCAGTCTTAAACTTTTTTTTTTTTACCAATTTAGTTCTAAACCTTTTATAATTGTGTCAATTCAGTCCATCTGGCCAAAATTGACTGGCCGGCGCTAATGTGGACACTAGCGGGGGACAGCCGGCCGGTGAGGCAATTTTTTAATATTTTTTTTCGATTTTTTAAATATTTTTTTTAAATATTTTTTTCTTTTTCTTTTTTTCACCTTCTTCTTCCTCTAGCCGGGCCGGCGCTGGCCACTGGCGAGGCTCGCCCCCGCTAGCTGGAGGCAAGGGCCGGCGAGGGCAAGGCCCCGCCAGATTTGGCGAGGTCAACCTCGCCAGCCATTAGCGAAGGCGAGGCCGAGCCTCACTAGATCCGGTGAGCTCAACCCTCGCCAAGGTTGGGCGAGGCTGCCGTCGCCAAGGGCTGCGGCGGAGGCGGGGAGGGAGAGGATGAGGAGGAGGAGGAGGCGGCGGAGCGGCTGCGGAGATGGGGGCATTGCTCTAGCGCTAGAGAAACCCGACATCCCCGTCATCATCGTTGCCGTCGCCGTCATCCCCGCACTCGTACACAGATCTCCACCCCCACCTCGCTCTCCCTGCCGCCGCCGCTGTAGCGCCCCTCTTCACATCTCCACACCCGCTCCACCGCTTCCTCCTCCTCCTCATCCTCATCCTCTCCCTCCTCGCCTCCACCGCAGCCCTTGGCGATGGCAGCCTCGCCCAGCCTTGGCGAGGGCCGAGCTCGTCGAATCTGGCGAGGCTCGGCCTTGCCCAGCCTTGGCAAGGGCCGACTCGCTGGACTGGTAGGGCCTCGCCCTCACTGGCCCTCACCTTCGGCTGGCAGGGGCGAGCCTCGCCAGCGGTTGGCGAGGCTGACCTCGCCAGCCCTCACCTTTGGCTAGCGCCGGTTGGCCAGAGGAAGAAAAATGTGAAAAAAAGAAAAGAAAAAAAGAATTAAAAATTTTAAAAAATATTAAAATCCTCATCTATTAACCTGTCCCCCGCCGGTGTCCACGCCAGCGCCGACTGGTCAATTTTGGACGGATGGACTGAATTGGCACAATTATAAAAGGTTTAAGACTAAATTGGCAAAAAAAAAAAGTTTATAACTGAATTAGCACAATTGTAATAGGTTTAGGACTTTTTTGATAATTCTCCCTCATTTTAAGCATTTATTTGACACAAGGCTTACTTCGAGCCATTATTTGGAATTTTCCCCAACTTTGATGACCGAAACATCAATATTATCTTGAGTATACTTTCCTTGAAAAAGACAGTCAATATTTTTAATTTAAGGATTCATTTGTTTTAAGAAAAATGAAAGACTTGAAAAACATTTCCCTAAAAAATGATTGGTTAGGTTGCTCTAAATAATTAGCCAACAAAAAATATTTTCATTATTGATAATAATTTGTGCCTGAACTTTATTGTGGACAATAAAAATATTTTTCGTTCATATATTTTTGTTAGCAATACAATTGATTATATTTAAAAGCCTAAAAAAATATTTTCTAAATGAGCAGAGCACTCTTGGTTCTCTTCTTTGATGTTTTTTCACGAAACAAGCGAACCTAAGACTAATCAAATAATTGATTTGACTTGATTATGAAATTTGGTCTTCTTATCTTTCCTCAAAGGTAATAGCTCACAATTGATGTTTCTAGTTGTCCAGCATTCTGATGTGCTTCAAAGCTTTAGATAGGGTTTGCGCCAGGGCGGTTTATTATTACTGAGCTCACCCGGTGCTTGTGCAACAATACGTTGGAAAATACAAGTAAATCTTATATATTGAAAAAGTCTATGCTGATAAACATGGCTGCTCAATGCACTGAATAATGAACCTTGCACTTCCAAGAGGCCAACATGTTGATCCACGCTGTGCCATCCCTAAAAATTCTTCTTACAAAGGCCTGGTCAAATTGATGGCTGGTCACCGGATGACCACATGAATAGGATCAACACCGGTTTTGACTGTTATCTTGACCAAACCGGGTGATTGAGAAAAACTAGACCCGACCATGGTCCGGATCCCAGTTCAATCGATTAAACCGGCCCATTTAATCCTGTTAGGTTTTAGGATTAGCGGAATCATATCTTTCTTGTCCTACAAATTATCTCACCGATGAACGGATTACCTGTGGTAAAAGATGCAATCACAAATAGGATAATGTCCAAGTTTCCATAGCCGATTACCCCACTTAATCTGATGAATTCAAGTTTACTTTCGCAGGGCATACTGTTCTTTGAGGGAAAAAAAGTACTTTTTCTACCTCTCTCTCTCTCTTATTTACGTTAGATAAAAACCTTTTTAGTGCAAATAAAAGGCATTTGTCTCTTATATCCAACCACCTGCTACATTGAAGCGTAATAGCTTGTTTTATGGACAGCAGTGCTTACCTACACTAGCTGTCCTTCCAGAAAGAACTTCAAAGTACTTGGGTCGGGTTTTTTGTGTTGACTGACTGCAATGAAGTTGGTTGGTGTCGCTCAAGACTTCTATGTGGTTTGGCATTGGCCACTGGGAATGTCTGTCAACAGCGTTCATGTTCACCCATCAGCAGAGGCTTTTCTGAAAATCCCTAGCAGGGCAAAGGAAAAGTTACTGCAAGAAGTTTTCATACACTTGCTGCCATGTTACCTTGTCGGCAAGAAGCAGAGCAGATAGTTTCCTTATTATTCGCCATGTAAGAAACTAAGAGCAGAGGGCACGATGAGAGGCAGACTGTCCAGGCAAACCCTGCTGTTTTGAGTGGAACACGCAAAAACAAACCGAAACATGTCCTCCTCAGTCAGTTATTAAAACAGTAAATTGGCAATGAATGTACTCTATTGAGAGCGAAAGAAAGTTACATCCTACAGGCCTGTCTGTGATGAAGTTGATTGGCGCCATTCAAGATATCAACGTGGTTTGGCATTGGCAATGTCTGTCAGCAGTATTCATGCTCACCCATCGCTAGACACTTTTCAGAAAATTCCCCACAGAGCAAGGAAAAGATACCGCAAGTTGTTTCCATACACTTGCAGCCATGTTCCTTAGTCAGCAAGCCATCCCTCGAACTTCGCCGTAAGAAGCAGAGAAAATAACCCACATATGTAATCAACCTGCAATGATAGTCTGAGTACCCAGCTCGCCACACGTATTCACCACTATTGATTCAAACTGCCCCTCACCATGATCATATACCATCCACTTCCACCCGTGCATCTTCTTTTAAGAACTACAGTCAGTAAGCCATTACATTACATTATCTCTCTCTCTCAAAGCACATATCTTACGCCCCAGGAAAGAACATTGTTTTCTTTAGTTCCATGTTGAGGAAGAGGCCCAAGATTTTTGTGTATAATATCTGAATTGCATATAGTACACAGTTAAGTTATTGCTTTTAACATCTATTTAATTCAAGAACATCCTCACACCGCTTGATCATCTGTATGAATTTCACCTGTTTGATAAATATTAGGCACCAGAAGCACCAACTGATGAGTCCATGTACCAGTTAGATACAGAGACTTCTTACAGAACCTAGGTATACAATAAACAAACTTCACCTTCCACCCTTCCAAAAGCCTCATAATGAAGCAAGAGAGAGCATCTCCCTGACTTAAAACAACTTCATTAATGGGACATGGGACTCAATGAGATGATGTGGGGAAGAAAACTTGTCGTTCGATCTGGTTTACTCTGCATCACATTTCAGCTGAAAAGGCGGACAGATCTCACACACAATGGAGAGTTCGACTGGAAGAAGGAGAAGTAGTTCCATTCATCACAAGATACTTAACCCACAACTCCATCGTCCCTACATTTGCAGAAAAACCCCTTTCGACCATTTCTCCAACAAGTTGTGTGGCTCTTGTATTTTCTTTATTTCTTAGAAGACCTTGGATGATGGTGTTATAAGTGACACCATCTGGAATGCATCCATTTCCTTCCATCTCCTTTAGCAGCTGATATGCTCCCTCCATGCATCCTCCTTTGCACAATCCATGCATGATAATATTATATGTCTGCACATCAGGTTGCAAGCCTTGAGCATTCAAACAATCAACCAGCCCCTTAGCATCGTCAAGCTTTCCGGCATTACACATGCCATGAATTAGGATATTGTAAGTCACAATGTTAGGGACGAATTTTGGAATCTTCCATCTTTCGCAGCAACATCATGGCCTTGTCAATCTGCTGTGTTTTACACAAGCCATCCAGGAAAGAATTCAAGGTATAAAGATTTAGAGAGAGATCATGAGAATGCATCTCGTTAATTAGCTCCACCGTGGCTTCAAGGTTCCCAACCTGACAAAATCCATCCACGAGAGTGTTGTATGTGATGACATCAGGAATCAGGCCCCTTTGAAGCATTTCTTGGAAAAGCATCTTTGACTTGTTCATTCTTTTCGCTTTGCAGTATCCGTTAATCAACATGTTATAAGTAACAACATCAGGCAAGCAGCCTCTTTCAACCATCAAATTAAGCACTTCCATTGCATCTTTCATCCTATTTTGCAAACAATAACCATTCATCAATGTATTATAAATGAAACTATGAGGCATTTTACCTAATTGAATCATGTGGTCGACTATGGCCTCAGCCTCTACAAGCAATCCCTCTTTACAATGTGCATTCACCAGGATACTGAAGGTTTGAACATCAGGCATGACTCTACTTTGCACCATATGACTCAGCAGTCTTCGAGCCTCATTCAGTTGGCCAGAATTGCACACTCCCTGGATGATGGAGGTATAAGTAACAACGTCCGGTTCGATTCCTGCCTTCATCATCTTCTCCGACAAGACCATAGCATCTTTCCATTGGCCTAGGTTACATAAGCAATGGACCAATGAGTTATAAGTGAATAAGTTGGGTTGGATGCCTCCACTCGTCATCTCTTCCAACAATGCCAGAGCATCTTCCATCTGGCCTACATTGCATAGACCGTGGATCAAGGTGTTATAAGTAATGGCATTTGGTTCGACGCCTTTCTTGCTCATAATGCTGTGGAGTCTCAACGCCTCTGTGATGAATCCCTTCTTGCAAAGACTATCTATTATTATGCCATATGTGAAGGAATTGATGCTGCAGCTTCTCTCTTCCCAGTCCCTCAGCAATTCGATCGCCAATCTGGTATTACCCGCCCTGCATAACCCCTTGGCAATTATCGCATACATGGTCTCACTAGGTTCAGGGCCATTTCGTCCCATATCATCGAGGAACCTCAAGGCTTGATCAGTTTTTCCCTGAATAAAGAGACCATCAATCAGGGTGTTCCACGTCACCACAGTGATGGGAAAGCCAAGCTTGAAGATTCTGCCGAGGATGGACAAACCCAAATCAACCCGCCTTAACCGGCAGAAGCAATTCATCCAAATGGTCAGCAAGGCAACACCATCCTCAATCCCCAGAGAACGCAGCTGCTCAATCAACCGGATCGCAGTCGAGTAGTGCTTCATCCTCACCATAGCACCCAACAGTAGACTAAAATCCCTGGAGGAAGGCAAAGGGCTCGCCTTTATCATTTTACCGAAGCAACACAGGGCATCACCGACACTCGTGAACACACCACCATTTCTGCAATTTCTCCTCACACAACTCAAGAGCCGGTTCGGGTCGTCTAAATCAGGGTTAGGGATCGAAGAAAACCTCCGACGACCGCAAAATGAGAAAGGATGGGAGAGATGGAGAAAGAAGAAGGAAGAAGCAGGGCAGAGACTCGTGGGCTTCATCAGCTCGATGATGATGATGAATCCGAAAACTGCAGAGCTTTTTGCTCAACGGCGCCCTAGAAACAAGATTCTTTTCAAATAGCGCATCAAAAGCTCTCTGAGCATCGTCGAGCTTCCCGGCATTACACATGCCTTATATTAGAATAGTTTGTCACAATATCCAGCATGAATTTGGAGTCTTCCATCTTTCGAAGCAATATCAGCCCAGCATACTCGGTCAAAGGGTCGAGCAAGCGTCTTCACCAGTAGTCATTGCATGAGCATGTTCCATCCATAAAATGGTGGAACTGGTTTGCATCTCTTACGACTATAGATCTTCCAGTTGCCATGGAGATATATTTGATCGCAGAATGACAATCTCCACAATGTGAAGATTCTTAAATACCCAGATAGATTTCAGACTGGAGGTGCTCATAAGGCCAAAAACAACAGCAATTTTCTCACTGTGTTGGAGCAAATATTGTTCCTTTTGTCCTTCCTCCACATCATGAAGAACAAATTGAGTATTTGGAACATAACCCAGTTTCTTTATTTGACTAGCCAATCGGTCCAGTTCATCATAGATCTCCTGTGCCTTCGGATGTGAAGCATCACCCACATAGAACTTGTGAACTGAATTTTTCACTTCAGTCCAGCTACAACCAGCTTCTTTTGTAAGATTTTTCAGTTTCATCTTCTTTCTGATTGCTGCAGCATCTTCCCATAGACCAGCCGAGGCACAAATATTTGATAGCAAAATATAAGTCGCAGGGTCATCTGGTTCTTGCTCAAAAATCATTGCTGCAGCTTGTTTTGCAAGTTCAACATTGCCATGAACTCGGCAAGCTCCAAGAAATGTATGCCAGACAAGTGTATCAGCCCAGAAAGGCATTGAATTTATAAACTGAAGGGCTTCGACAAGGGATCCTGATCTGCCCAATAAGTCCTCCATACATGCATAGTGTTCGGTTCTAGGCACGATTCCATGTTCTGTGTACATTGACCTAAAGTGTTTCCATCCATCAGATATCAAACCCACATGACTACAAGAGGACAAAACAGCAACATAGGTGATTTCATTTGGCCTCACACCAGCATCAAGCATTTGATGGAATGTGTCTAGAGCTCTTGTCCCAAATCCATGCTTTGCGAAACCAGTGATCATTGAAGTCCAAGTTATGATATTTTTCTCTCGTCTCACTGAAAACTAGAAAAGCAGCTTCTATGTTTCCACACCTGGAATACATAGAGATCAAAGCATTGGAAATGCACTGATTTGAGTCAAGCCCTGATTTTACCATCCTCGCATGAATTTGCTCCCCCTTACCAATAGCGCCAACACAGGCAACTCCACTCAAAAGGCTGGCAAATGTAAAAGCACTCGTTCCAATCCCTCTCTCCTCAATCTCATGTAGTAGTTCAAAGGCTTCATCAGACTCCAAACTTTTGGCATAGGCATCCACAAGGGAATTATAAGAAACCAGATTCTTTTCAAATAGCGCATCAAAAGCTCTCTGAGCATCTTCCATGTGGCCCAACCGGGAATACATGCTGACAAGAGAATTACCCACACAAGTATCACAGGGAAAGCCCAATTTTATCGCTAGTGCGTATATTTGTATCCCCATATCTACATCACAAATATTTCCACACGCCTTGAGAACACTAGCAAATGTGAAATGGTTTGGCCTCAGAAGGACCTTTTGTCATTTCCCAAAAGAGTTTGATAGCCTCCTCATTCTCTTCAGCCTGCGCATATCCTGTGATTATTGCTGTCCAAGACATCACATTGTGATCTTGCATCCGATCAAACACCTTTCTCGAATCATGAAGCGATCCACCATCTACAGACTTGACATACATGTCCACCAAACTGCATCCAACACAGACATCCAAAGCCAATCCAGACCGTATAACCCAGGAATGCAATTGTACCCTGAGCGATGGTAACTCCAACTCTGAACATGCAGACAAAACAGCCGTGAGTGTGAATCTATCTGGCACAGGCCCACTCACCAGCATATCCAAAAACAAATCAACAGCTTTCTTTGGACTACCCAACTGAGTACATCTCGTCATCATCAAAGTCCAAGCAACCACATTCCTCTCGGGCATTTTCTCAAACACCTTACGAGCTGAAACCAAATCAGCACTACCCTTTGCAAACATGTCAATCAATGCACACCCAAGATACACGTCAGAATCAAGATAGCCGCTTTTGATAATAAACCCAAAAACCGTATCGCCAATCGACGCATTCTCCAGGACCGAGCAAGACCGAGCAAACCGCCGCAAAACAATAATCATTAGGGAAAAACCCATCCTCGAGCATATGAACGAACGTATCCACCGCTTCAAACTCCATGTGATTATTGGCATAGCAGGAGATCATGGAACTCCAAGAAACCAAGTCCCTCTTATCGCCCATGTCCCCAAAAACCCTCTCCGCCTCAGCCCAGTCGTTGGATTTCGAGTAGAGACTGATGAGCGAGTTGAGGATCACCGAGTCGGGCTCGAGCCCGGACCGGGCGAGCGCGCGGTGGACGCGCCTCCCCAGCGCGAACGCGCGGGAGCGGATGCAGGACTTGAGGAGGAGCGACAAGGTGAGGAGGTCGGGGTGGGACCCGTCGCGGGACGCGAGCTCGAGGCGCGAGATTGCTCCGCGGAGGTCGCCGCCATCGAGGCGGGCGACGAGGCGGCGGCCGTCGAGGGGCGAGGGGGGAAGGTTTTGGCGGGAAGGAGAGAGCTTGACGGTGGATGGTGGAGGGAAGAGAGAGATTCATTGCTCCATGCATGACCAGCATGGCCTGCCACATCAAGAAATGTAAATAGATAGGTTCATGAATTACATGGTCAATTATGCTTATGATTGAACTACTTTTATTTTGCATTACGTTCTTACCTGGAGGAAAGATAATCAAATGGTGGACGATCTCGTAATTTTATTGTTATACATAAGTTGTCGGGACACTTGATGTAGTTGAGAACGATTCAAGTTATGTTTGGGTGTTCACATCATCAGCTCGCTTCTCGAATGAATAGAAAAAAAGGGCAGAGGGTGACACTTTATCAATATCTCCTTCAAACATGTCTAGGGACTCTTTTTTAGGGGTAATCATTTCTTGATTCATTCGATTCCGATATGAAATCGGAAATTGGATTGGGACTCTTTTTTAGGGTTGATCAGCTCTTGATTCGGTTCGATTTCGATGTGGAATCGGAAATTGGACTAGGACTAGGGATTGAACCGATTGGTCCTATCACAAGGGATTGATCAATATTTTTTTTTTCATGCTTCCATTCAAATATCTTATTATCTAAAGCATGATCAAGAGCAAATTCAAGGCTTAAGACAAATCTCATGCTTCCATCCAGAGAGCTTAGGCCCTAATTGGTAACGTTTATGTTTCTTCAAATTTCTATTCTTTCGTTACTCAAAATAAAAATAGAATAGAAATCCGTTTGTTAACGTCAGAAAAGTGGTCAGGAAATGAATTTGGAACTTAAATAAAAAGTAGAAAATTCTTGTTTCCCGAAAATAATTTCTAAAAATAAGTTTTTTTCTCTTTTTTTTTTCTTTTTTTCTTTTTTTCTTATTCATTGGCCACCACCCCCCCTCTGCTGCTTGGCGTCAGCTGACTGCCGTTGCCGCCACCGCCACCTATCGCCACCCACCACCGATGACCGCCAATGCCGCCACTCGCCAGCTAGCTGACAAACTACAATCACCACTACGGCATTGAAATTTTCCCAATCTAGAAACTTGAATAATATTTAACTCTTCTCGGTTGATTAGGCTAGTTTTCTAGCTCGTCCGATTACGGAGTTGGAGATCCGGGATACCATTTTCTCTCTAGCTAAGGGCAAGGCATCGAGACTAGATGGTTTTACGGTCAAATTCTTTAAAGAAAATTGGGAGACAGTAGGGCACCTGGTCACTGTAGTAGTGTTGGACTTCTTCTCCACCGGGAGGCTCCTAAGGGAGATCAACAACACCATTTTGGTGTTAGTGCCAAAAGTGTTGAATGCGTCTTCCGTTGAGGATTATAGACCCATTGCCTATTACAACACTATCTACAAGTGTATTATCAAAGTGTTGGTCAATCGGGTAGCAACAGTCTTGAATGACGTCATTAACCCTTCTCAAAATGCATTTGTGAAGGGCAGGAGGATTAGAGATAATATATTACTGGTCCATGAGCTATTTTCCGGCTTCCACCTTCAACCATACTTGCCTAAGTGTGCAATAAATGTGGACTTTAGAAAAGCTTACGACACGGTCGATTGGGGGTTCCTTGAGAGAGCCCTCTTGGCTTTTGGTTTCCCCGAGGTTATAACTCGGCTGATTATGATGTGTGTTCGTACTCCTAAGTTCTTGATTGCTTTGAATGGGAAGCTTCATGGATTCTTTGGGAGTGGTCGTGGACTTCGTCAATGTGATCCTATTTCTCCCTATTTATTTACCTTAGTGATGGAAATCCTTTCAGGGATCTTATATAGATGTTCTTTGAAATCGGAATTTAAATTCTTCTGGAGATGCAAGCCCACGAGCTTTTCGTATCTTTTCTTTGCAGATGATGTCTTCTTGTTTTCGGAGGCGGACTTGCCCACTATAGCTATTCTTAAAGAAAGCCTTCAAACCTTCTCTACTTGGAGTGGTTTGTTCCCAAATCCAAATAAGAGTGAAATCTTCCTTTCTGGAGGCACACCATCCTTAAGAAACTAGATTATCTCTGAGTTGGGATTTCACGAAGTTAACTTGCCGGCTCGCTATTTGAGGGTTCCTATCATTACATCGAGACTCACTAAAGCTAACTGTTGCACTCTCGTCAACCACATCACGGCAAGGGTTCAGTTTTGGACTCATCGTTTTCTTTCTCTGGCTAAGTGGTTGCAACTCATCGGATCAGTTCTTCAAGCTATCCAAGCCTATTGGGCGAGTGTTTTTGTTCTACTTGTAGCTGTTCTAGATTAGATTGAGAAAATTCTCAAACAATTCCTTTGGAAAGGCCCGGAGCTAGGTAGAGGGGTGCCAAGGTTGTTTGGGAGGATGTCTGCCTTCCAAAGAAGGAAGGAGGGCTTGGTATCAAGAGGCTTAAAGATTGCAACAAGGTTGTCATGTTGAAACATATATGGCTCTTATTCTTAGATAAAAAAGCTTTGTGGTGCAAGTGGGTTCATTCCACGTTCTTAAAGGACATGAACTTTTGGGTTGCTAGGAAGCCAACCCGTTGTTCCAGGGCTGGAATAAGCTTCTAAGTCTCAGGAGTGACTTTTGAAATGCCTTCTTTTGGAGGATTGGGGATGGTCGCTCGGTCTCTCTTTGGTTCAATAACTGGCACCCTAGGAGACCGCTGAATTTAATATTCTCGGACTCGATTATCTACAACTCAGGATTATCTAGATAGGCCTTAGTTGCAGACATTTTCTCTGATGCTGGCCAAGCTCTCAAAACAGTCCTTAAGTCGTGGGATTATCCTCTTCCAACCCCTACTCAAGTAGCTGATTGCTAATGCTGGCAAGAGAACCCATCGAGCTGGTTCACGGTAGCAAATGCTTGGGAAACCATCAAGAGCAAGCGGAACATAGTTTTTTGGCATGATTTCATCTGGGATAATGCAATCACGTCAAGGTATCAGCTTAACCTTTGACTTATGGCCAAGCGCAGATTGCCCACACAATCTCTATTATTGGCTCATGGTAGAATAGAGAGGAGATCCTACACTTTCTACAATGGGGTGCCTGATTCCATAAATCATTTGTTTTTTGATTGCTCTGTCACGGCCAATGTTGCTTTTTTTTGGGCGGCGAGATGCAATCTGCCTTGGTGAAACAGATTTTGGGGAGAGAATCTCCGATGGGCCACATCTTTCTTAAAGGATAAGGAATTCTCTAAATGCATTGCTCGCTTTTCCCTTGGAGCTCTTTGTCACATTATTTGGAAAAATAGAAATAGTATCCTATTCAAAGAACAACCCCTTGCCATCCCGGCTATGAAGAACCATCTTCTTAAGGTGGTTAGGATAGAGCTAGCACATTTAGAAACGTTGAGGATAGTTTCAAAAACAGAAAGTTGCAAAGGAGTTGGAGCATCGATCCCATCATCTTCGACGCTTCAAGGAAATGCTAGTGCCCTAATGCTCTAGTACCCTGGAACCGACGTGTCTCCCCCTTCGCTGAGGTGTTTGTTTTTTTGCCAGTTGTTCATGCCGTGCCTTTTTAGTTTTTCTAGTTGCCTTCTTTTAGGCGTTGCCTTGTGTTTTACATCATGGCATACTTCCACTCATTATGTTTATTCATCTTGAGTGTAAGTTTTTGGTGCCATGATTTTTTGTACTCTTGACCATTTCTATTTATATTATTACCTCTTACAAAAAAATAATAATATTTAACTCTTGCCATTAGCAAATCGACAAATTAGCCAAAGGAAAAATGGCAAGTGTACACTTAAGAAATAATTTAAATTTCATGAACAGATCAAACTGCATACTTGGTCCAAAGCAGACGATCAAATCGCATTGTTTCCTTCTTATGTCCGAAACAAATAGAAGCTTTTGAGAATGCTTATGCATTGGTACCATTAAACGAAGATTCATATGCTAATCGTAGGAGAAAATCATATTGGGGACAACCCCTATAAATAGTGAAGACTTGAGCCTCTCTCAAGATGCAAAATAAGAGTGAGCACAAAAATTAAGGATATCACGTTATGGATGCTCCTTCAAGAGTTGCAATTATGCTAGTTGGGTCCTTTTAATATTCTATGTTGTTCAAGGTGCTCCGAACACTAGCATAACTTATAGGGGCTGCAATGGTGGTACCTATTCGAGCAACCACCCTTATGCAGACAGCGTGGCTTATGTCCTCGCTGACATGGCGACTGTCACACCAAATCATGCACATTACGACTACTACACCACGTCTCCTTATCCCACAACAGCTGCCCTATGGTCATGCCACCTGTAACCCGGCACTTTCTTTCGGCTATTGCGGCATATGTGTTAGCGCTGCTAAGACTCGAATACTGGCAGACTGTCCAAACAGTCTTGGCGTCGATATGGTGTGAAGATTGCAGTATGAGGTATGCAAACTATTTATTTACTGATTAAATAGTTCGCCACCATACCAGAGAGCCGTGTTCTATTGTATGCGGTTGTTTCTGCCGCACATGTTGCCATGTTTGTTTTTGCAAGAAATGATATCCTAGAAGATATGCTTTCTTTGTCATTTTAAAGTTCTCAAAATAATACTTATTTATTATGATGAAAAAACCTAACAAAATAGCTATAAGCTAATGACTAGTGCGAAAATGTGCTGTGTATCTGATCCATTCTTACGTTCATTAGATTTGTTATTACGATCCTCAAGTAAGTTTTTAAGAGACAGTAGTTGGAGACGCACAAATAAGATGACATGCTAGATAATGCAAAACCAAAAACATCCTAAATCAATAGAAGGAAACGCTGCTTATAGGCTAAAAGAAATGGTTATAACCTTGCTAAGGCCGCTTATGAATTTTTCCATATAATTATATGTTGAACTCGAAGCATGACACCATGCCAAAATGCAGCAAGAAATAACCAGGACTTTGGCCTCAATATTTGCGTAAGGACCATGCTTTAAAATCATTAAGGTAGTTGAGAACATATTATACCATGCGAAGAAGGTACACATGGATAAGCTCATTTCAATGCCAAGAAATCATTTCATAGATACCAAATCCCCGAAGTAAAATTTGTGGAATCGAAACCGTTTCACATGTCAAATTAGTTACTGGTAATTTCCAATCATATCCGTGTCATCAACATAAAGCGAAATGAATAAATAGGATGAGCTAATGCATAAAAACAACGGAATTATCAGCATTTGATTGAACTAAACCAACGCAGTAGAGAATAGTTCAGAAACCAACTTTCTAGTGTAGTGTTGCAGCAAATAACAACTATCTGCAAAACACGTACAATGGCCAGCCACATGATGGGACAAAAGGTGTGGTGATAATCAACCTTAACCGTCAACCTTAATTGCTCAGGAGGACATTAAAGAGCAACTCTAGAAAGTGAAACTCTGGAGATATAAATAAGGGAAAAAAGACCCCTAGATATACAATTACAAGGCTAATCATGATCATAAATCTCTCTTCGATCAACGGTAGAATTTACATCTTCCCCTTATTCCAACTACCTACATTTATCACAAGAGTATCCAATTACTATATGCCCACTTCCAAAAGTACTATAGAATAATTGAGAAAGCCCTTGTCTGTGGAGATAATCAAGGATTGCTCGTTCATGGACAGAAACCTTTTAGATCGTGTCACTTCCTTGGACCACGACACGTGTGCCTTTTATCACTTTATACCATCTGATAATCTTTAATATTTCTTAATTTTGCACACCCATCTTATTCAGAAGAAAAGATGCAGGAGACCACATTTTGTATTATCAAAAACACGCGATGTACCTGACTAGCTTTCCACGTAGTCGAATATTCCAGCTTGATTGCAATTATTAGGATCAATAGTGGAAGATAGAGCACTAACTACAAAAATGGGAAGAAAAATGTTTCAGGCAAAATTTTGTGCAATGGAGGAGAAGAAGCACCACCAAATTGTGAAGGTAATTGAAAAAAACTCTAAACCTATTGCATTTTAGGCAATTCAGTCATAAACCTTTTAATTTTATCAATTGACTTCTAAATTTTTTCACTTCTCACCAATTGATTATATTCAGCCAATTTTGGACGAAAATTACTGACATAGACGGCCGGGCCTCGCCGACGAAAGTGAGGGCATGCGAGCCCTTGAGCAAAAATGGCGAGGGCAGTGACCTCGCTCTGTGTCCTTAAATCTTATTCACGATTTGCCTAGAAAAACATTTTCTCAACTAAGATGAAGGTTTTTGATTTAGAGATAAGAAGCTTTGGAACCCTCTAGAGTGAAAGCACAGCGAATAAATTTAAACATTTGCTTGTTTAACTTGATTGAGCTAGATAACAATCTAATCAAGCTCATCTCTTTTATTCAAGTCAAAGCAACTGCAAAACTGCAGTATTCTTAATTCTCAGACTAACTTAAACCGGCTATGCAACTCATCATGATTCAACCACAAAGCAAAGAAATTCTCTATTCACCCCATGAATGTTGCTACCCTTCCAGTTAAGAAGCATCCAATGATTATAAAAATCAGGTAATAGCATAGCATTAAACTTTATTTACACGACCTCGCAAATGCAAGTACGGCCCTTCTGACAAGCAAAAACTGAACTAGGAAGAAGGGTCAAGATACAATGATGACTCAAAAGTCAAAGCGACACATCTTTGTGTGTGCTTCCTGCATTTACAATACGCCTACCTGCAACAAGTCATGGATGTCCAGGTTTTGAAGCAGTGTCACTGTTCTGTCCATTTCTTGCCACACTTTTGTGAACCAAGTTGTGTAGAATCTGCATAGGAGTCGCACCTTTTGTCTCTCTCTCTTATCCATCTCAACACTATTTTCATGCGCCTTTTGCTAGTCAGTCCTCTTAAACCAACTTCCTGAATTGTTTTGAGATGATGATCAGCAAATTAAGCACACCAAGATGACAATAAGAATGATGATACCTAAGGAGATGCCAAGGTGTTGATGCATGATGCTGCAGAGAGGCAAAGAATAAGGGATGAGAATCGGCAAGCACTGAAAACCTTTAAAAACAAAAAAGACATTACTTGAACGCATTCCCAGGTGTCTGCGATTGTGAGAGGACCATGCTCCTTCAACAGGTCAAAGATGATCCTCGTGATGGTTTGTTTCTGCTCTGGAGGCATCTTGAGCTCAATCGGTTTCATGTTTGGTTTCAGCTTCCTAACCTAATCACTGTCCCCAACATGACCCTTTATTTGCCTGTCTCCTGCTTGGAAGACAGTCACAGAGTCAGCAAAAGAGCTTCTTATAACTTAAAAACTAGCAAGCAATTCCAGGTATTGCCATATGACGAAATTGAACCATCAGTAATTTTAACCCATGACGAAATCAGGTTTGCGTTTTTCTTATTTGAAGAAGTGAGAATTCATGCATGCATTTTTATCTCTTGCAAGTTGTTGAGACTTGCAGGATTATAAATGGCCTGGTAAATAATGTGATGATAAGGAACATCTAACAGGGCATGTGATGCATAAGAGGACTATAGCGTTTGGCATCGAATTTAACTCACTGTACTTCTAAGTTAACAACTGAAATTTGATCTGACAACATAAACAGAGAGAGTTTGCAGAGTATAAATAGAAATTTTCCTTATAATTCCGTGGTTGTTATAAACAATGATCAATGCCTTCATCAAGTGTACAAATTCCATATGAATCATAGCCAAGTGTTGCAGATCTAAACTTACTTTGACAGCATAGAATAAAACATAACTTACACTTAATTTGATCAAAGGCCGTCATCATGCTTGCCTTTGAAAAGGAAGAACTTTCATTTGTCACAACATATTTAACCCACAACTCCATAGTCACTACATCTGCAGAAAAACCCCTTTCAACCATTTCATTGACAAGTTCTGCTGCTCTGGTATTTTCATTATTTCTTAATAGTCCTTGGATGATTGTGTTATAAGTGACATCATTTGGAAGGCATCCATTTCCTTCCATCTCCCTTAACAGCTGATATGCTTCCTCCATGCGTCCTCCTTTGCACAATCCATGAATGATGACATTGTACGTCCACACATTAGGTTGCAAGCCATGAGCATTCAATCAATTAAACAGCCCCTGAGCATCGTTGAGCTTTCCAGCTTTACACATGCCATTTATTAAGACAGTGTAAGTCACAATGTCTGGAACGAATTTGGAATCTTCCATCTTTCGAAGTAATATCATGGCCTTGTCAATCTGCTGCACTTTACACAAGCCATCCAGGAAAGCATTCAAGGTATAATGATTTGGAGATAGATGGTGAGACTGCATCTCCTTAATTAGCTCCTCCGCAGCTTCAAGGTTCCCAACCTGGCAAAATCCATATACTAGAGTGCTGTATGTGATGACGTTAGGATTCAGGCCCCTTTGAAGCATTTCTTGGAAAAGCATCTTTGATTTGTCAACTCTTTTCCCTTTGCAGTATCCGTTGATCAACATGTTATAACAAACAACATCAGGTGAGCAGCCTCTTTTAACCATCAAATTAAGCACTTCCATAGCATTGTCCATTCTATTTTGCAAACAATAACCATTCATCAATGTATTATAAATGAAACTAGAAGGCATTTGACCTAATTGTATCATCTGGTCGACTATGGCCTCAGCCTCTACAAGCATTCCCTCTTTACAATATGCATCCACCAGGACAGTGAAGGTTCGAACATTCGGCATGACTCTGCTTTGCACCATATGACTCAGCAGTCTTCGAGCCTCTGTCAATTGGCCAGAATTGCACACTCCTTGAATGACCGAGGTATAAGTAATGACATCTGGTTCAATTCCTGCCTTCGTCATCTTCTCCAACAAGACCGTAGCATCTTTCCATTGGCCTAGGTTGCATAAGCAATGAACCAAGGAGTTATAAGTGGATAAATCAGGTTGGATTGCTCTGCTTGTCATCTCTTTCAACAATGTGAGAGCATCTTCCAGCTGGCCTACATTGCACAGACCATGAATCAAGGAGTTGTAAGTAACAACATCTGGTTTGATCACTTTCCTACTCATACTTTCATGGAATCTCAACGCTTCTGCAATCAATCCCTCCTTGCAAAGTCTATCAATCACTATGTTGTATGTGAAGGAACCAAGTCTGCAGCTTCTCTCTTCCCAGTCCCTTAGCAATTCAATAACCAGTCTGGTGTTACCCGCCCTGCATAACCCCTTCGCGACTATCGCATACGTGGTCTCATTAGGTTCAAGGCCGTTTCGTTGCATATCATCGAGGAACCTCAGTGCTTGATCAGTTTTGCCCTGAATAAAGAGACCATCAATTAGGGTGCTCGATGTCACGACATTGATGGGAAACCCAAGCTTGAAGATTCTGCCCAGGATAGACAAACCCAAATCAACCCGCTTTAACCGGCAGAAGCAATTCATCCAAATATTGAGCGAGGCAACATCACCCTCGATCCCCAAAGAAGGCAGCCGCTCAATCAACCGGATCGCAGTCGAGTAGTGCTTCAACCTCACTAAAGCACCCAGCAGTGGATTAAAATCCCTGGCGGAAGGCAAAGGGTTCGTCTGTATCATTTTACCGAAGCAACACAAGGCATCGCCGATATTCGTAAACCCACCACCACCGGCTCTGAAATTTTCCCTCACGTAACTCAAGAGCCGGTTCGGGTCGTGGAGATTAGGGTTAGGGATCGAACAGAACCTCCGACGAACGCTGGACATCGCAGCTGGAGCACGAAGAAGAAGGAAGACGGGAGCACCACAGAGGCTCGCGCGCTTCATCAGCAGCTTGATGATGAATCTGAAAACTGGAAGCGCTGCTTTTGCTCGGCGGTCTCTCTCCCTCTCTCTCTCTCAAAGTCGGAGAGTCCCTACCGAGATGCGTACTTCAATCCTCTATTTACTTGCTGCATTTGGTTCAGTCTCTCTCGAAGAGGTTTTGAATTTCATTTTTCTTTTTATTAAAGAAAAACCAAAAATCTCAACTTTGTCAAAGCGATAAATTTACCCAAGCCTTTTTTTTTTGCGACATACGAAAAATCCGGTTTCTTAACCGCGACACATTTATCCCAAACCTTTATTTATTACACAAAAACCCCGAACTTTCGTTTGTGTGACACATTTACCCCAAATCATAGATGTATTTTGGTCTTTTTATTTATTTTTTACTTTTTTTTACTTTTTTTATTTGTCTTTTCTTTGTTTTCTCTTCCCTCCAGGTGTACGGCGAGGGCCGCCCTCGCCGGCGTTCGGCGAGGGCCGCCCTCGCCGGCGTCGGGCAAGGGCTCGCCATGGCCGGTGGAGGGAAGAGAGAAGGAAAAAAAATAAAAAATAAAAATAAAAAATAGAAAAAATAAAACGAAAATGCCCTCAATGGGGTAAATGTCACAATATGCAAAGTTTGGGGTTTTTCATATCACAAAAAAAGTTTGGGGTAAATTTGTCACTTTGGACAAAGTTTAGGATTTTTAGTGGCTTTCCCTTTATTAAAAAATATTAAACTCTTTACCAACCCTATAAAGGTAAAGGTAATTTTGAAACAATGAGAAATAAAATCGAAAAACTAAAAAAAAAAAAAAATTATGATAATAGTTTTGGAGGGAAAAAAAAGGTAATTTCAGTATTTGATCGAATGCTGAAATCCTAAAGCTGATCTCTATCAGCGAGCTTTCAACCTTTCCAAGGCCAACATCTGACTGAAAGCCTCTTGGATAGGCTTGCCAAATACTACAGCATTTTCCCAATGAGCTCCTTTGGAAAACTAAACCAAATGCACCCTAAGTCTTATTACTACCTTGGTGTCATGGATGCCTTCAACGTCCAATCTGGCTACTACCATGGCATTTTTCATTATGCACAAGCAGCGGGAAAGATCAGCTTCTACCAAGGCAGCACTATAAACAGTACTCTCAATTTTGAAATGAATATGATCGTTATTGCTGATTCGTTTTACATAATGTAGCTCTGAGGCTCTAGTCCTGATACTATAGCACACAAACAGGGAGTGGTGAGGCAATTCTATCTTTTATGCATCTTATGACAGTATAATCTTATGACCATGCATGTTAAGGAAACTAATTGTCCAATTACTCTTTATTTAGATCAAAACATATAATATTAATTTAGTGAGGCTGGAGATGCTTTAGGTCTTTAGATTCCGTAGAAAGGACATAAGTTTGTTGTTATATTTTATGAGATGTTTCATGGTTGAGCCTCTGTATGGGTGTTGGAGACTGATGTTTAGATAAGATACTACAGCTAGGAAGAATTCTCTCCTAGCACAGATATATTTTTCACACTTTTCTTTTCTTTTTTTTTAAAAAAGAAAGTGGGGGGACTTTTGCATTGCAGTAGAATGATATTGAGGTCCGCATGTGTGGTGCTGATTTTGATGAATCATTCTGTGTGGAAAGGAGTCCATTCTTTCTTGCTGTAACATGTCTAATGCCATAAGGTTGCTGGTATTTTTCTCTGTTTTGGCATGAATTTCCTATGCTTGGTCAGAGGAATTTGCTTTTTCTGGTTTTCCATGCACGCGCGTGAGAGAGAGAGAGAGAGAGAGAGACCGCAGCCCCCGAGGGGGGGACGACTTCTAATCTCTGTTTTCTTGTCAGATTTGACCAGGATATTGTGGTTTACACTTCGGTTTCTGTGGCATGGGACATGCATTGGCTGGCGGATTAATTTTGCTGTGAATTACTCTCTTGTACTGTAGGTATTGATCTTAAGTGAGAAGCTTCGTTCTGTCACTACACAGTTTGATCAGCTAAGAGCCATAAGCTTCCAGGATGCTATTAATAGGGTGAGACCTAGAAGAAAACTTAATCAGTCCACCAGTTCAATTCCTGCAGATAACTCAAATGGTAATGTAGAATTCGAAGAGTCTAACGAAGTTCCAGGTGAGCTTCTAAGAGTCCAGCAAGAACACTTGGATGTGAGACAGGTGCCCTTCTGGTAATCACACAATCCACTTTTTTCCTTGGGAAAACTGATTATTGATGATGCTGATCGGTTATTTTACTCTAGCATTCAAGTCACTCAGACTTTTGTTCTGGTATATGTATTGTTCAGGTAGAGTTGACGAGCCTTCTAGATGCAGTCCAACAAATGGAAACGAAGATGGTGGAAATGTCTGCATTGAATCACTTCATTTCTACACGTGATGCAGCAAACTCAGCAGATAGAGCATCTATATGAGCAGGTGACAACTTTTCTTTCATTCCTTGTTTTTGTGTGGTTTTATTTTTCGGTTGAAATTCTTGTGTGGTTTAGTTGGATTAAAGTATGCATCACTTCCTGCCCCATCTTATCTGCTTCTCCTGGTTCGCACATTTTTCTTTGTATGGTTTACTCACCCTAGTGTCTAGAGTGTGTTGTGCCTACACATATATTTTTCCATTTGATTTGGGTTTTTCAGCTTAACCTGGGCAGCTACTTGGCATTGTTTTAATAAAATCTTTAGATTTTATTGCAATTATCTCTCTTAATCAGAAATTTTGAGTAGGGGTCAAAAGTTGTAAAACTCGTGTTCAAATTGGAGAAGTTGAATTCTGGACCAAATAGGTTTTCGAACTTCTCTTTCCTCTAGTAGATTGCCTCCCTTTCTCTCTTCAAAGGGAAAAATTATTAGGTGGATGTATCCAACTGAACATTGGATTAGGTGTTTCAATGTGGAAAGTGGTGGACCCACGAGATTGAATGATCTAGATTTGTTTTTTTGGTCGAAAAATGATCCAGATTGATGAGGTGCTTGTTTTGGCTATTGATATGTTGAATGGTTGGAGAGGGTCAGCACGATGGAAAAAGGGGATTTTATGATGTGGTTGGAGGTGGTGTTTTTATTTCAATCAACGTTGCTGATGTTGCTGAAGCAGGGAAAACATTGAACTTAATTTCTTGTTGAATGTTGTGCTGCTTTCATGAGTTAGAAGAGGAAGCCTGGAGGCAAAAAGGGTGAAGTTCCAATCTGTGGAGTAGATGTAAATTGTCCCTGGGCATTCTGTTGTTCTGCAAGAGAAACACCGCTCTTTCATGACATTTTTTTTTTTTTGTACGGCTGCACCTGCGGGGTATTCTGTTTGGATTGAGGGAAGAGCTGAGGAGGAAGGAATGATGAATTCGCCACTCCCTGAATTTTAACCAATCAACAGTTTTAGAAGAAGCGAGGGCATGCTTGTCCTTGTATCATCTATTTCGTGAGCTCCAACAAGGTTACACTATCCATTAGAAATTTGTTTTTGAAATATCACTTGTACCCCTCATACATATAGTTACACTATCCATTAGAAATGTATATGTTTGTGATTAGCGCACGACTTTGATAATAAGTGATCTGTCGACGCCTCACTCATCTGTTTGATTGATTAAAAAACAAGGTTCAAAAGACCTCATGCATGTTTAAATTTCTGCAATGCATGTGACTATTAGATGAATGGTAGGATCGATGAATGATATCGAAGGAAAAACCTGGGATTACACAGATCACTTAGTTAAGAGATTTATAAGCGTTATTGGCCATGCAAGAACACAATTAGTCAATAATTGCTATAAGTAAAAAAAAATTGATTAGGTACGTGTCTTAATAGGACCCTCGCATGAAAGACAAACGCCGACCTCGAGGCCCTAAAATTTGACTTTCGTATTAAAATTTCTTTAAATGATTGATCTTGACATTATGTCGTGTTTTTATTTTATTTTATTGTTTTGATATGTATAATTGTTTCTTTCCATTGTATGCACCTAATTATAGGTTTCTAGATTAGGTTTAGATTAGGACCCCAAAGATGAAGAAAGCATGAAGACGGTGGAGGTCGATGTCCATTCTGACCATTATCATGTATTGTTCATTCTTCCAACATATGTCTCGGGTTCTCTTTATTGTATAAAGCCCGACGAGTTGCGGGTTTTCTCTCTTCCTCTTATCTCTTTTCAATTGTGTTTCTTTCTTCTTTTTTTTCTAGGATTGCATGGTAGATTTACTGCTTTTCTTAATTGTTTACTTATTGTTTCATAATTTCAATTCCATTAATTGCTTTCTTTTCTTTCTTTTTTTTAGAATTAGAATAGTATGAAAATGACCAACCATGCACAATCGTTTAATTTAGGACTAACGATCCCGAAAATGTAAAAAGAAATGTATGGACATGTTAGGAAAACACAACATATTGTTTAAGGGTCCGTTCGTTTCGCGGAAAATAGGCCATTTCCGGAAAATATTTTCCTAGAAGTCATTTTCCAGGAAAATGACAATATTTTCTGGTGTTCGGCTAAAACCTGAAAATGTTTCAGAAAATATTTTCCTGTGTTCGGTAAGGAAAATATTTTCCGCTCACTAGATTGGCGAGCGCAAGCGTCAAGCTCGAGATTCGCCAAATCAACGAGCGATCCACGACAGATTCACTTGGTGATGGCCGACGACTAGTCAAGAAAGAAGAAGATGGGAAACAAAGAAAAGAAAAAAAAGAAAAGAAAAAGAAAAAGAAAAAGAAAAAAAGAAAATTAAAAATAATTTGAATAAAAAAAGAAAAATGCAATTTAAAAATAATTCAAATAAAAAAAGAAAAGAAGAAGAAGAAATGGGAGGAGAAAGTGAGGATTTGTAGATGTGTGAGATAAAAGAGATCAAGTAAGGAAAATGTTTTCCACTTTTCAAAAGTGGAAAACATTTTCCCCAAATTTAGAAGACTTTTTCCCTTCCATGGAAAACATTTTCCTTAGGAATTCATTTTCCGTGAAACGAACACCGGAAAATCCGGAAAACATTTTCCCGAAAAATATTTTCTGCGAAACGAACGGAGCCTAAGTATCAAAAGGACGCTGATAGAAATATTAGCGTAACTCAAGTCCCCGAACCTAGATATTTTATTACGTAGGAATCGAGAAAACACTCCCAACCCTCAATTGGGTTTTCTAGCCAACCCTCAAAACGAGGCTATTAGTGACTCTCATTTTATTTTTAGGTTATCATAAACAACTAGATCGTATAGAAGGTGACCACTACATAAGCCGTTGACGGAGTAAAGATCCTATAATTTTGAATAAAAGGGAGTTGGCTGCAAGAAGAATAAACCCGTCGTGCGAGGTACGAGTTTCAATGAAACTAACTATGGTTTAGCATACTCGATATGGAAGTACCCCAAAGGATGAAATGATGTCATCCTTATGGGCGAAGTGTACTGTTGAGAAGGCTACCATGGTAAAAGTACCCCTAAATCTGACATCCACACCCAACCTCTTCTCCTAAGGTATGTCGCACGTGTTGGTATGGATCGCAACACTCCACTATCACGTGGGGTACAAGCTTGGAAGAGCTCATGATCTCAAGGAGGGAACTCACGAGAGGCTTGATTCGAAAGGTGAGGTGATGATGTCTTTTGGAACGCGAGCTGTGAGGGAACTCTCATGATTAAATACCTCTAAACCTGACCTTTCCCCATTTTCTCTCCTCGTGATGGTGAGGGATCATGGGTGGCGAGATCGAGTCGCGAAAATCCTCTTGAGGACATGATTAAGGTAGCTTTGTTTATTAAAATAATTACATAAATCACGCCTTCATCTAACAACTTAAGTTTTTATAACAATTGGTAATGGTTCCACAAAATCTAACATGGTATCAAAGTAAGAACCCTGAGTTCATATCTTACTAGGCCCCAATTGCTTCCACAATTAAAGTATTAGAATAATCAAATATAAATCACGCCTTCATCTAACAACTTAAGCTTTTAGAATAATTGGCAGTGGTCCCATCAAATATAACATTGTGTAATGCTTCTTGTTAATACCTTTTTCTCGTTTGTGAAAAAACAATTCATGTAATATTTCCAATTTTATTCCCTAAATATTCATCTAACAATCCGTGCATAAATGCTCCAATATTATAATAACAGATAAACGAGAAATTGCTAGAGCCATGTCGGGTACCATTTTACATCGTCTTACTCTAGGAGAGGACACCGTGAGGTATAAATGAAAATAAACGTGCATAAAATATAAATTTCTTAATCTAAGTGATGATGATACATTCTAAAATTGACAAAAATGAAACCAATAATATAAAAATAAAAATAAAAAATAGACTGATCCTGCTGTCCAGACTGAGACGATGGACGTTCAGCCTGTTTCGTTCTTGTGCTCTAAACGGGCTTAAACCATGCTACAGCAACCACGATAATCCTAGAACGTTTCTACATGAATTATGAAAGCAAGTACGAATGAAAAACATATAAACCAATTCAAATTACAAAAGAAATTATGAACTAACTATCAAGATTGAAATAAATTTAAACAGCGTGCGTCATGACATCAATTGCTAGATATTCATGAGAAAACGTGAAATTAAAACCAAAGGCAATGATAATTTGTTCAAATTAAACCATATTCAAGACAATTTGCTCTATGTCTTCAGTTCGGATTGTGAGCACATCGAGGGATCAGCACTTAGATGAAACCAAAGTAAAATATTAGTCTGCTCACACAATCGAATTAGTCGAAAGATGGAAATGGAAGTTTGGGTTTTTAGCACGATAAACACCACGGACGCCAACCAGTTTCCATCGAATGCTCTGACGAACTCTAGCGAATGATGCGGCAACAAGAGTTTGTCGCTAATCATACAAAAATAAACAAACGATATATATATATATATATATCCAATGTTCCTGGCCCAGCCCATCCAGACCTCGCAGGGAGAGAATGGAAGTCACTGAAGAAAACTATGAAAAGATTCAACTTGCTTTGCGGCTAAAAAGAGCAAGACGTGCAATGCTCTCTCAGGAACACAATGATGAAGATATCACCCCATGCCAATGCCAGGGCGTATCACTGCTTGTAGCAGGATTTAAACCTAAATATGTGTGGAGAGTTCGAATCTTATAATTGAGTCAACTCATTTTGATAATAAAAAAATATTTGTTATCGTTCATGAAAATAATGAGATATAAATTATTATCAATAATAAAAATATTTACCATAGACTAATTATTTGAATCGATATGAGCGATTTTTTTTAATAATTATAAATTTTTTGTCGAATAAAAACAACCTCAAACAAAGTCAACTCATTTTGATGATAAAAAAATATTTATTATCGTTCATGAAAATAATGAGATATAAATTATTGTCAATAACAAAAATATTTACCGTAGACTAATTATTTGCGGTATGAGCAATTTTTTAATAATTATTAATTTTTCGTCAAATGAAAACAACCTCAAACAAAGTCCAACTTCCACCATTTCCTTGGTTCGGTGAACTTTTGTTTTCACCGCTTCCACCGATCACACCTCTGCACTTTGTTTGACCAGGTTCTTTTGCTTTTGTCTTTTATTCTGTCTTGAGCGTGATGCCTTCCCTTGCTCCATGCTTGGTTGTGTTCTATACGGCGAGTTCACCGTGTTCTTCTTTGTTTTTTTCTCCTGTTTGGTCATCCTCAGGCCCCATATCTTGCCCAATTCAACCGTGAAAATCCACGTTCAAATCGAGAATTCTAGTCAAGTTTTTCCTCTGTTCCTTTCTATTTTGGCCAGATTCGCATTTCCTGGATGGTACTAGCGCCGAATATTCTTATCTTGCCGTCGTTTTCTTTCCTAAATGTAACACCACATAAGCATCGCACGCGTGCTCATCCGGCCAAGCAAGAATTTCGGATAGAGATCGAGCTCAAGTGGGCTCGGTCTTTCCTGAAAATTTAAATGACCTTAAGGCCCCTCTTCTTCTAAATTCCAGTTGATTTCGCACGTTGGACCAATTTGAATACAATCTACAATCTGCGTTATTCGATGCAGACATGTTATCCATACGCAAAATGACTCTAGTATCTAAAATTTGGAAAGATAAGGCATGTTTGGTTCAATTTTGGGGAGATGGCTTTACATTTCCCCAAGTATCTTAAGAGGGATGGGCATTTGATGAAGGCAAAGGTGTTTGGATACTCTATTTTAGTGTATTTTGCAAAGTAGCTTTGAAGTGAAAAGAAAAAAAAAAAAAAGAAAAGGAAAAAGGAGGAGGAGATGCTAAGGAGAACGAACGGGAGGCAGCCGCAGCTGGTGGTTGTGGTGGGGGAGGTGGCTGGTGGCAGTGGTGGTGGGGAGGCAGCGGGTCGCGTGACCCACGCACCACCGTCGCCTGGGTCGCGCGGCCTCAGGCGACGCCGCCTAAGGCCGCAACGCTTCTCGATGACCAACTCTAGCTAGCTAAGCTCCGCCATCAAGTCCAAGGAGGAAGAAGATGAACATTAAACTTTTAGGGTAAAAGAGGAAAAAGCAATTATCAGTGAGAGCAATATTAGAAGAAAAAAATTCAATAAATCTCTATTTAGCATTCCAAAAATCTTTGAAAGCCCAAAGCAAGTCCCAACTGCTTTGGGTTTTCAGCATTTCAAAGGCAAGCATTTAGCTAAGGAGACCTCCAAATGCTTAACCAAACACCTAAAATTTTTTCCAATGGACTTTGAGGGCTCAAAATCTCTTGGGAATGCTGAACCAAACAGGGCCATAGTATAGAACAGACCACAAAATTCTACAATATCGATAAGTTTTTGGGATATATGTAGTGAAAGTCTTAAAACTTGCAAAAAATACAATCAAGTCTTAAAACTTTTCAAATTAATTTAATCAAACCCTTCCGTTAACTCTGTCCAATTCAGCTAATGGAAAATGTTGACATGTCCTATTTTATTACTTAAGACACGTGACAATGACATGGCGCCTACGAAGCATCACATCATAAAAACAAAATTAGATTAAAAAATAAAAAGCTACAAATAAAATAAAAAAACTCACCCACGGATTGGCCTAGCCCTCGCTAGTGGCCATCGCCACAATCATCTAGAAGGGCTAGTGGAGGTCGCCTAGGCCATCCCAAAGCCTAGCAACCCTCCCGGGCACGAGGCGAGCCCTTGGCGGCCCCCAACAAGGGCTTACTAGCCCAAATTTTGGGGTGGACACGACCCCCAAATGAGGGCTGACTATCCAAGCTCAGATCTACAGCGAGGGTTGCGCCCACCCCCAAATTTGGGCTAGCAAGCCTCGTCGGGGGATGCCAAGGGCTCGCGTGCTAGGCGACCTCCAATAGGCCTTCCCAACGACTATGATGGCAGCCATAGGCATGGGCTTGGCCAATCGTGGGTGAGTTTGATTTTTTCTTCTTCTTTTTTAATTTGTTTTGTATTTTTTAATATTTTCTAATGCGGTGCTTAGTGTGCGTCACATGTCTTGAGAAAATAATAAAATAATACACATAAGCATTTTCCATTAGCTAAATTGGACAGAGTTGATGGAATGATTTGACTGAACCAATTTGACAAGTTCTAGAACTTAATTACACTTTTTGCGAATATTAGAATTCAATTGTATTTTCATAATAAGTTTTTGAACTTCCGGTGAACTTATCTCATATTCTTTTGTTAATAATGAGAGATCTCGAGGCGATAATTAAGTGTCAACAGCTTCTCAATGTCCTCAAACCTTTCCTACCTTTCCAAATTGGCGGTAAATTTGTCCACATGAAATGAACAAGCTCTTGTTCGGAATCTTAGTGATAACATCTTCAAGTAATAAAATATAGGATAAAGGCTGCCTTCATCTTATCCTATCTCCCTTTTACTATTGATATCGGTCTAATTAATCTACAGATTATATAACAACTTATTGATCTATCATGATGCGACATCATATAAATCACTCAACATTTTCATCATGCAAATAGCTTATTGAATGCATCGGATGCATATGAACCCAATACATCTCATCCTTTAAATATTACTTGTCTCACACCGGATCCACTAACATTATTTATGTTAAATTAATGTATTGAGTTTGGACCGGGTATAAGACCCAACCCAATTGGATGAGGTAAACTAATCCGTGTTAGATGAGTTGTCAATGAAAGAGTCCTAATTGGATTTTATTTTATTTTATTTTTTTGGCCTTTTTTTGAAATGATAATCTTGGATCTACTTGGCCAGTGGATTCAACTAAAGAAGTAATTTAAATCGGGAAAGATGTTGCTTACTTGTAGCTCAACCGATCAACGATTGACATCCTTCATACAGTAAAAGAACACATACACACATATACATACATAGAATGGTATGGTCAGAGGGTATGTGGGGTAAAAGAAAAATAAAAGGACGTGGGTTTTGATTTTATTTTCGTCTCCACCCACAACCGCCTAGTAGACGCATAGCGGGGGACTCCTTTGAGCCACGAAGCTCCGAATACTGATTTGTGCAAAGGATTCTACACTGGAATTGTGACGTTTTCTTTGTGGAAATGTAAATGTTTCGAGCAGTGAGATAATTCTCTACGAGTCTAATCACACTAGGCTATATGTGAGTGAGAAACATTCAAGCATGTGAGTAATTGTAACTCTGTAATTCTTTAATTGATTAGTAGAGTATTTGTCATTCGCCCTCCCATAGATTAGGTATCAATATTTAAAATAAGTAATTTCTAGTGTTATCAAACTAAGTAAATCTCTAATGTTTTTTATTATTTTTCATTTATTTTTTAGCAATTTTCGCATTTGTTTAATTGGATGCATCGGTTGACGTTAGCCGGGTTGGTTTTAGAATCTCTCCTAGAGTAAATGGACGCCAAGCAAGAACCAAACTTAAAATCTAACAAACACAAGTCAAACTAGACGGCGATTTCGACCAAGAAAAAATGAGACAGGCAGCGACGCAGACCTCAATAGCAATAACCAAACTTAAAATCTAACAAACACAAGTCAAACTAGACGGCGATTTCGACCAAGAAAAAATGAGACAGGCAGCGACGCAGACCTCAATTAGCACGACGTCGTCGCCACGTCCTATTGATTCCTTCATTCCACCAACTGAAGACTTTCAAGTTGAGATCCATAAGAGCCTCCACCTCGTTATCATCTTCGAAACCTACTGTACTCAGTTAGGAAAAGAAGAATTTTCGAAGGCATCGTCGTCATCATGAGTGCTAAATCCGAGCTCGTGTTCATCCCATCTCCGGCCCTCGGCCACGTGGTCTCGATGGTGGAGATGGCCAAGCTCCTCGTCGACCGCGACGATCGGCTCTCCCTCACCGTCCTCATCATGAAGTTCCCCTTCGACTCGGAGATTGATTCCCACATCGAGTCGCTCACCGCCTCCGTGTCTGCCCGCATCCGCTTCGTCCTCCTCCCTAGGCAAAGCCACTCCCCAACGACGTCTGGCCTGGCCTTCATCCATCACGTTGTGGAGAGCCACAAAGCTGACGTCCGAGAAGCCGTCGCTGAGCTCTCTGCCCGTGGCTCACCACGGCTCGCTGGGCTTGTCCTTGACATGTTTTGCACCTCGATGATTGACGTGGCTGTCGAGTTCGGCATCCCTTCCTACATGTTCTTCCCGACGAACGCGGCGATCCTCGGAGCCATGCTGCACCTCCAGTCTCTCCGAGATGAGCAACACATGGACCCGACCAGGCTCAAGGGCTCTGACGCCGAGCTGGACTTCCCGTGCCTTGCTAACCCGCTGCCTGCCGCCAAGTTCTTGCCCTTGGAAGTGTTAAAGTTAGAAGACTGCCGGATATTCTTGGACTTCGCCCTAAGGTATAGGGAAACCAAGGGAATTTTGGTAAATACGTTCGCTGAGCTGGAACCGCGCGCTATGGAAGCCCTGCTATGGAAGCCCTGCCCAGCCTTGGAGCACCGGCGGTGTACTCTGTGGGCCCCATATTGAACATCAAGGATGAGAGCAAAAAGGGTTTCGAGATCTTGGACTGGCTCGACCAGCAGCCAGATGCGTCAGTGGTGTTCCTGTGCTTCGGGAGCCATGGGTACTTCGACGAGCACCAGGCAAAAGAGATTGCCCACGCGTTGGAGCAGAGCAGGTACCGCTTCCTCTGGTCCCTACGACAGCCTCCGGCGGAGGGCAAGCTGGAAGCCCCCCGGGATTACGTAGATCCGGCAGAGGTCCTGCCCGAGGGTTTTCTTAATAGGACAGCTGGGGTCGGAAGAGTGATTGGGTGGGCCCCGCAAGTCGCAGTCCTGGCCCACCCAGCCATTGGAGGGTTCGTGTCTCACTGCGGGTGGAACTCCACCCTAGAAAGCATATGGTTCGGCGTGCCGGTCGCCGCGTGGCCCCAGTATGCGGAGCAACAGTTCAATGCGTTCCACCTAGTGGTGGAGCTTGGCCTCGCAGCTGAGATCAAGATGGATTATCGAAGAGATCTGGTCAAAGGTAGTGATGGTGTCGTGATGGTAGATGAAATAGAGAGAGGGATAAGGAAGTTAATGGAGGGCAAAGAGGCTGGGGAGAGGAGAAAGAAGGTGAAGGAGTTGAGCGAGAAGAGTAGGAAGGCTTTGATGGAGGGTGGCTCTTCTTACTTGTCTTTGACTCGTTTCATCGAGGATATCTGTAGTCAATGAGCCTTCATTTAGCTTGGAGACAGGGTTGGCTGGTACTTTGAGCACTGTTGGTATTTTGATTCTATGACTAATTGGAGGGCTTGTTTTAGGGTTTCCGTGGCTACAATTCATGTTTGATTGTTCTAGTACTTTTGTGGCCACAATCCATGTTGATTTTCGTCGACCCTTGACGTGTTTTATGTGGAACCGGCCAATTTGGGTTTGGCCCATCTGCAAAGGTAACGACAAATATAGAATGGGTTCAAAAAGACATCATTGGTAAAATTACATATGGTAGATTTACGTGTCCTTGCAGCTCCTTGATCTACGAGTACGAATGAATTTCATTTTGCTCTTGCTTTCCCCTCCCAAGACTTGTTGTCCTATATCTCTCTTGCGTCCATTGCTCTTCTCATTCCTGCTTCTGAAAATTAGGGCCCTCTGTTCTTGCTTGGCGTGCAATGGAGAGGAGGAGAATATAAAGAATTTCGAAGTAGCAAATTTAGCGAAATTGAACATTAGTCGAAAATGTAAATTTGATTTGACCCCATGTGGAACTCAAAGGATCCACATATTCATGGACCGATTAGAACACTATAAGACATGCTAAATCAGCCCCTCCTTGCCCATCAGATGAGACAGTTTTACGAGGAAGTCTGCATCGAACGGTTGGTAGAGAGAATCCCCTATAGGCCAACGTCTCGTAAGATTAATGTAACACCATTGACAAAACTAAAGGCAAAAAGAGTGCACAAATAATTCAAAGAACATAATCTCTCTTAACATAACACAACTTACATAAATGAACCACTCCATTGACAGAACTAAAGGCAAAAAGAGTGTACAAATAATTCAAAGAACATAATCTCTCTTAACATAACACAACTTACGTAAATGACAGTGGTTGTTACTTCCCGATTGTCTTATTTACAAAAGGGAATATCAATCTTGATATACAAGTTCAATATATATAGTGATGCCATTAAATTAAGAGCTTCTCACACGTCTTTCTTACATTAAGATCAAGGACGGATGATCGCCTAGCTCTAATCAAAACGGTGGACTAGTTTTACCAAGCATGGCAAGATCGTGACTTGGGCACCAAGAGATTTCTTCAATCCTCGATTTGATTTTCCTTATAGTGATGCAGACATGCATGATCCATCACATCGAATAAACTTACATGTTTAGTATCAAGACGAAGATAGTGATATTCAAACAGTGATGTTCAAACATTCGATCTCTTTAAATTCAAAATAGCCGTTGAAATTATTAAATAACTATCTTAAATATTTTTACATTACAATTCTTCACTGTTTTGCAAAATTTTATTTCACCTTCAAATGAAAATTTAATTTAGGTTCGGTCGAAAGTTTCTGTTCAATTAATTTATGATACTAGAAACGTTCTTGGGATGACTTCACCTCCACATGCGGTGGAGGCCCTGGCAGGCCTCGGAGCGCCCGCGGTGTACCCCGTGGGTTATAGTGAACGTCAAGGTTGAGAGCAAAAGGGCACAGAAGGTAATAATAGTCCGCGGGGTTTCGAGATCCTGGAGTGGCTGGACCAGCAGCCAGAAGCGTCTGTGGTGTTCTTGTGCTTCGGAAGCTTTGGGAGCTTTGACGAGGACCAGGCGAAGGAGATTGATCGCGCGTCGGAGCAGAGCGGGCGCCGCTTCCTGTGGTCCCTACGTCAGCCACCCGCGAAGGGCAAGCTGGAAGCCGCCCATGACTATGCGAATCCGGTAGAGGTCCTGCCCGAGGGGTTCCTGGACAGGACAGCCGGGGTTGGCAGAGTGATCGGTTGGGCCCCTCAGGTCACGATCCTGAGCCACCCAGCCAACGTATGTCCACCACTAACGGTTCCGATGATCAGTCTCTAATTGTTTTTCATGCTATGACAGATTTGGTTTTTAAGGATGAGAGCATGCTTATAAAAGCTATACCTTTTTGTTTTTTTGGGTTTTGTTTTGTTTTGTTTTTTTGGGTTCTTTTGTTTTCTATATTTATTTGTTTTTGATTTTGTTTGCAGTTTCTTGAAATTTGTTCTTGTTGGAAGTTTTCTATATTTATCTCGAGGATTGAAGAAATGTTTGATCTATGCATAAATGAATGACTTGATCTTTGTAAAAATCACAAAAAAAAAAAAGAAAATCAATTTAACTCATTGAAACTTTATACTAAACATATAAAAGTTTATTTTGCCTTTATTTCTTGTTCCATTAATCTTACAAGGTGTTGGCCTGTATGTGATTCGCTCTATCAATGGATGCAAGTAAAAGATGGGAGAAAAGGATGGGGTCAACAAACCTTGGGACTACAGGGAAATTCTATCTACTCTTCTCCTCTCCATTGCACGAGAGCAAAAATGAAATTCATTCAAACCGGAATGTGAACAGCAATGGACGCAAGAGAGAAAAAGGACAACAAACCTTGGGAGAGGGGAAAGCGAGAGCAAAATGAAATTCATTCAAACTCGGAGATCGAAGAGGGGCAAGGATACGAAAATCTACCATATGGAGTTTTACAAATGATGTCTTCTCGAACACATTCTATATTTGTCGTTACCTTCACAGATTACAGCTCGCGGGCCAAACCCAAATTGTCTGGTTCCCCATACATGGATTATAGCCACACTAGAAAAATCAAACATGATTTCTATAGCCACAAAAACCGTAAAACATGCCCTCCAAGTAATCATTGAATCAAAATACCAAGAGTGCTCAACCTACCAGCCAACCCTGTCTCTAGCTAAATGAAGGCTCATTGACTACAGACATCCTCAATGAAGCGAGCCAGAGACAAGTAAGAAGAGCCGCCCTCTATCAAAGCCTCCCTACTCTTCTTGCTCACCTCCTTCACCTTCTTCCTCCTCTGCCCAGCCTCCTCACCCTCCATTAACTTCCTTATCCCTCCCTCTATTTCGTCCGCAGTCACAACGCCATCACTACCTTTGACGAGATTTCTTCGATGATCCATCTTGATCTCTGCTGCAAGGCCGAGCTCCACCACCAATTGGAACGCGTTGAATTGTTGCTCTGCATGCTGGGGCCACACAGTGATCGGCACGCCGAACCATATGCTTTCTAAAATGGAGTTCCACCCACAGTGCGACACGAACCCTCCGATGGTCGGGTGGGCAAGGACCGCGACCTGCGGGGCCCACCCAATCACTTTCCCAACCCTGGCAGTCCTATCAAGGAACCCCTCGGGCAGGACCTCTGCGGGATCTGCATAGTCCCGGGGATCTTTCAGCTTGTCCTTCGCCGGTGGCTGTCGTAGGGACCACAGGAAGCGGTACCCGCTCCGCTCCAATGCGTGGGCAATCTCTTTTGCCTGGTGCTCGTCGAAGCTCCCCTTGCTACCGAAGCACAGGAACACCACTGACGCATCTGGCTGCTGGTCGAGCCAGTCAAGGATCTCGAAACCCTTTTCGCTCTCAGCCTTGATGTTCAATATGGGTCCCACGGAGTACACCGCAGGTGCTCCAAGGCTGGCCAGAGCATCCACCGCTCGTGGTTCCAGCTCAGCGAATGTATTTACCAAAATTCCCCTGGTTTCCCTATACCTCAGGGCGAGGTCCAAGAGTATCCGGCAGTCTTCTTCTATAAACACATCCGAGGGCAAGAACCTGGCGGCAGGCAGTGGGTTAACGAAGCACGGGAAGTCCAGCTCGGCGTCGGAGCCCTCTAGCTTGGTCGGGTCCATGTGTTGCTCGTCTCGGAGAGACTGGAGGTGCAACATGACTCCGAAGAACGCCGCGCCCGACGTGAAGAACATGTAGGAAGGGACGCCGAACTCGACGGCCACGTCGATCATCGTGGTGCAGAACATGTCAACGATGAGCCCGATGAGCCGTGGCGAGCCGCGGGCAGAGAGCTCAGCGACGGCTTCTCGGACGTCGGCTTTGTGGCTCTCCATGAAGTGATGGATGAAGGCCCGGCGAGACGTCCTCGGGGAGTGGCTTCGCCTGGGGACAAGGACAAAGCGAATTTGGGCAGCGACGGAGGCGGTGAGTGACTCGATGCGGGAATCAATCTCGGAGTCGAAGGGGAACTTCATGATGAGGACGGTGATGGAGAGCCGATCGTCGCGGTCGACGAGGAGCTTGGCCATCTCCACCATCGACACCAGGTGGCCGAGGCCCGGAGATGGGATGAACACGAGCTCGGATTCAGCACTCATGAAGACGATGATGCCTTCGAAAATTCTTCTTTTCCTAAGTGAGTTCACTCGATTGCAAAGATGATAGCGAGTTGGAGGCTCTTATGGACTCAGTTAACGGGAAGGATGAAAGCACGCAAAATGATGCGAATAGGAAAGGAAGAATATAATTAAAGGTGTTTTAACAGATAGTGAAAATAGAATATATTCCCTATTTTTTTTATTATTATTTCGTACCATTAGTGTGATTCGGAATATTTTAAGTGGCGAGTTCTTTACCTTCAATAATGATGTCTTATTTTACCATTTACATTCTTCCCTCTTAACTATTCTTAACTTCTCTATAGAAATTCTATCCATTATCGGATCCTCTATATTTCACTTAAATATATCACACGAACGATTCAAGTAAAACCGAATATATGAACCGTTATGTAAGCAAGAAAATCCATTGGACCAAATTGAGAAATACCAAAAAAAAAAATTGAACACCATTTTTATTATAGACATTTTGTAGAACAAAATAGTTTTGAGACTCGTTCATGCCCATTTGGCCAAGAAGGCCATACAACCAGCACCGAACAGGAGGAAGCAATTGCACAGCAGCTGGAGCCTCCCATTCCCCTGCACCTTGGTGCTCATGAAGTCCGCCGCCAGCAGGTCGACGAGCGCCATGTAGACCAGGATGCCAACGGACGCGGCATTGAAGACGCCCTCGATGATCAGCGCCCTCTGGCTTCTCTCATCGTACGTGTCGGATATCCCGATGCCAATGGCGATCCCAGCCGGCATGGTGAGGGAGAAGAAGAGGGCCATTGTTATTGTTGCTCTTGCCTTGAACTTGGCCTTTGCAAAAGAAGCAGGGGGAAATCAAAAGACTGATTAATCAAAGCTTAAATAATGATATTTATAATTCATTCGTTAAAATAATAATAATAATAATAATAATAATTCCTGTACCGGTACCCACCCGCACCTGCTTTAAGTCAACGGAGGCCGAAGGTCAATGACATCCTCTTAACTTGATGTGGGCAGCTCAATCTTTTTCATAGCTTATTTTCCTCAAGCAGGTCAATTAGTTGGAAGGTTGAATTGAGATCGAAAGCCTCGGGAGAAATCCAAATGCACCCATTCGTAAACCAATCTTTTAAATCCTACTATGAAATGGGGGTTGAGTATTCTTAAAAAGACATTTTAAGTGTAGTGAAAAATCGATGCGTAAAACTACGATCGCATCAGATTTTACAGGAAATTTCCTTTCACCTTTCCTTGATTTCGGGATCGGTAGCACGTTAAAATTCAAAGCTTTTGAAAGATGCATGTTCTGTCTACATGCCTTTTGGGGAGACAAAGTGCCATACTTTCTTCTTCAATTCAGTATCAAATGCCCCTGTTGGGATTGTCGGGTTCCCAAAAACGGATTCGACACAAAATCAAACCCCTAAAATAAAGCGGAAGACGAACCCAAGAACAAACAGTCATGAATCACCGATCGAAAGCACGCCACGGGATCGAGCGTATCTTTTGTCCACAGACTAAACACTGATGTTGCAATTCGAGAAGGAAACCGGACACTGTTCTTTAAAAGCAAAATTCTTCTCTTCGGGAAAGCGACAGGAGAAACGTGAAGACAGAGAGCGTTTTCTCTCTTTCTCAAAAGTACGTTATTTTTACTTCTGTAAGAAAGAATGAATTTCTTAGATTTTTCCTTTATCTATTATAGCTTTCTCCATGGGCCCTCAACTCACGGGCCGGGCCCATGACGGGCCAACTCAAGCCCATCAAAAAAAAAAGAAAAAATCTATCATCTCCCACTCGCACATGGTGGGCCAAAACCAACATGGGCGGACAGGCCCTACTAAGGCCCATCAATTGAAAAACCATGAACTCCCACTTTATATGGTGAGCCGAACAGAATCATCTTTTCCTCACTGCAACATTCATACTGGTGAATAGTCCGTGCGACCAACATACTTTGAGAGCTCGTTGCCATACATCTGTTAGGAATATATAGCAGCTTATAATGGGCATCACATTCCGAGTAAATTTAGTATGCAATACCCTAGATCGATCGATCACATTTATATCTCTCTTGATCTCTTTTAAACAATGATATATATATTTATATATATATATATATATATATATATATTGTATTCACAATTATGATTATCCCAAAGACAGTCATAATTGGTCGACCAGTGAATACAAAACTACAATGTGATTTTCTAAATTCGATCTTCATCTTTCCTTCAAACTCTCAATTTCAGTTCAACTTACTTTTCTAGAAATGTCCCATTAGATCAAATCAACTCATGACCATTGGCAACATTCTAAGATAGCAAACACTAAATAGAAATCTTGAGAATAAGTAAAAGTCATGAGGGCACTAAAAAATTGAGAAACTCTTTTCCTCAAGAGTCTCACATAGCATAAAGGTTGAGATCAAATTTTTGCCACTTTTATTGGTCGTCTCATGCATACGTAGTATGAAATACATATTACGGTATTAACTCATTTCCCATGAAGCATATGTCTACACCTTCAATACCGTACAGATGATAGTTCAGACATATCTAATGTCTAACTTGAGTTCACATATCTACTCATTCACAAAATTCATTAGAACTCACATCTGGTATCATAGACAGATAAAGTAAACTATGTGGGTTATTTTACTTTCGGACATAGTAAATATCATATCCTCATCTTAACACTTAGTTAAGGCGACATATATATTTTAAGCACGAGCTCTCAATTATCATCTAGATAATAAGCTTAAAAACAATCTCATTTCTATTTATCACACAGTAAATAGAGGCGATTACCTGTATGAGTGGGCTAATCTTATATCTGTCCGACATACTTTCTCAACATAATATAATGCACTGAGCATTAGGATGCATAAAGATCAAACAAAGATTCATAGGCATTAATGATGAAAAAACACAAATTCATTAAATGTGAACAACTCATGGAAATTATAATATCTAGTACATCAGACTCTACGCAATTCTAGAGATTTTACATGACCACAAAACACATCTCTAGGTATTGGCTTTGTCATAGGATCTGCTACCATTCTATGCGTAGATATGTACTGTAAGTTCACATCCTTTCGTACAACCATATCTTTTACAAAATTATACTTGGTATCTATATGTTTGGTCTTGCCATAATATTTTGGATCTTTGGTGTACGCTATAACTGCTTGGCTATCACAGTTAACTAATAATTGATTTGCAGCTTTCTCAATAACACCTAAATGATCCAAAAATCTCTTAAGCCAAACTCCTTCTTGTACCGTTGCTGATAATGCCACGAACTTAGCTTCCATCGTGGACAAGGCTATACATGTTTGCTTCTTACTGCTCCATGATATGGCACCATTGTTCAGTAAGAAAGCAAATCCAAAGGTAGATTTCTTTTCATCTAAATCTCCTCCCCAATCAGCATCTGTATAGCCTTCAAGTTGCATGTCATTTCCTTGGTAATTCAACTTGTAATCAGCAGTTCCCTTCAAATATCTCAGTATTCTTTTAACGGCCTTCCAATGTGCTTGACCTGGATTGGATTGATATCTACTCACCATTCCAACTGCAAAACATATGCCGGGTCTTGTACACATCATAGCGTACATCAAGCTCCCAACAGCACTAGTATAAGGAACATGTTTCATTTGTTCATTTTCTTGTAGAGTCCTTGGACACAGTCTATGGCTCAATCCTTCACCTTTTGCAATAGGAGTATCAATGGGTTTACAATCTTGCATACGAAATCGTTCAAGAACCTTATCTATGTATGTTTCTTGCGAAAGAGATAATGATCTCTTCGAACGATCTCTTGAAATCTTAACTCCATGGATGTATGCAGCCTCACCCATATCTTTCATCTCAAAGTTGGAAGATAACCAACACTTAACAGTATTAACAAATTCCATATTACTTCCAACAATCAGTAAATCATCAACATATAATGATATGATCACAAATTAATCTTTGGATCTTTTGATATATACACAATGATCCTCATCTATCATTGTAAAATCATATGCCATTATGGCATTATGAAAACGTATATATTATTGTCTCAATGACTGCTTTAGGCCATATATCGATCTCAAAAGTCAACATACTTTTCCTTCTTGGCCTTCCATAATGAAATCAGTAAGTTGTTCTATATATATTTCTTCCTCTAATTCTCCATTGAGGAAAGCAGTCTTTACATCCATTTGATGTAACTCTAGATTCATACTAGCCACTATTGCTAGAATTATGCAAATCGAGGTAAATCTCACCACAAGAGAAAATGTTTCTTCATAATCAACTCCTTCCTGTTGTTTATACCCTTTCGCCACAAGGCGAGCCATATGCCTTTCTATTGAGCCATCAGCTTTACGCTTTATTTTGAGAACCCACTTGTTCCCAATAGCTTTGCGTCCTTTTGGAAGGTCAACCAGTTTCCAAACTCGGTTTGACTTCATTAACTCCATCTCAACTTCCATTGCATGCATCCATTTTTCATTACTAGGGCAATTTAGAGCCTCATTAAAATTTCTTGGCTCATCTTCATCTTGTGAAGCAACCATAAAAGTTTCTCCTTAATATCAAAACGTCGACGGGGAATACTTTTGCGACTTGAGCGCCGCATGAGAGATTGTGCACTTTGTACATCATTCCCCATTATGCTCTCACTCGGATTAAATAATGACGATATCATCTCATCTTGTGGTTGTAATTGAGAGTGAGTTGAATCAAATTCATTACCTCTCATGTTACTCCCACTTGAACGAACTCTATTATGTCCATTATCTTGATCCAAGGTTTCAAATAGGGAGTATTTTTCACCTATTTCGCCCTTCTTAGGAAATTCATTTTCTAAGAATGTGATGTCCCGTGATTCAAATTCAGTTATACTTCCACTTTCCTGCTCACCTATGAACACATATCGTTTTGAGTGTTCAGAGTATCTTATGAAAATACTCTTCTTTCCTCTAGGACCCAATTTCCCAAACTTGTAAGAGGACTCATGAGTATAGGCAGCACAACCCCATGGCTTAAGAAAACTTAAGTCTGGTTTTCTACCTGTTCATAACTCATATGGAGTGGAAGTAACTGATTTAGAAGGCACTCGGTTAAGTATATAGGTAGCAGTTAATAACGCATCACTCCAAAAGGTGATAGGTAAATTAGCATGCGCCATCATGGACCTAACCATTTCTAGTAGGGTTATGTTCCTTCTCTCCGTAACACCATTTTGTTGAAGAGTATATGAAATAGACAACTGTCTTTCTATTCCTTTTTCATCACATAATTTTCTGAACTCATCAGATAAATATTCTCGACCTCGATCGGATCTTAATACTTTTATTTTCTTGTCTAATTGATTTTCTGCCAAGTTCATAAACTTTTTAAAACAATTCAATGCTTCAGATTTATGAGAAATCAAATAGATATATCCGAATCGAGTATAATCATCTATAAATGTGATGAAATAAACAGCCCCGCGTCTTCCTCTCACATTCATTGGACCACAAACATCAGTATGAATTAAATGCAAAGGGAATTCTGCTCTTTTACCTTTTCCAAATAGTTTACTTGTCGTTTTCCCTACCAAGCAATGCTCACATATGTGCAAATCTATTTTTTCAATATTGCCTAACAAGCCCTCTTTGGCTAGTCTATTCATACGTTATTGGCCAATATGACCAAGTCTAGCATGCCATACATTCACATCATTATCATATGAATTAGGAGACGTGAGAAGGGAATAACAAACATTTGCATTAATATAGTCAATATCTAATACAATGAAACCATCCAGAAAATAACCACAATCATAGAAATTTGTATCCAAAAACAAATCCACACCTCTATTATGGAAGTTCATATTAAAACCTAGCTTGACCAACAATAAAACAGACACTAAATTTCGACGAATCTCCGGAGCATACAATACATCATGTAGGAATAAAGTGTGTCCGCCACGCATGTTCAGTTGGCAGGTGTCAATTCCTTTTACTTCATCTCTAGAGTTGTTTCCCACATAGATCCACTTAGTTCCAGTTGGTACTCGTCGAAATTCCACGAAGGATTCTCTATCCTTCGCTACATGGTCTGTCGCTCCTGAATCTACAGTCCACAAAGGATTAGACTCAGTTAAAAATACAGAACTTGACACATAGGCAAAGTTCCCAATAGTATAAAGGGTGTGTACCTTCTTTGGCTCGCGACAATCGCGGGCATAGTGACTCTTCTAGTTACAGTTGTAACACTTCACCCTTGTCAGCTTCTTCATTCGATGACGTTTTCCTCTGTCATGTTGGTCAACCTTTGGCTTCTTCCCCGAAGGACTGCTCCCTTGCCTTTCCTTTTATCGAACCGGTTAGGATATTTGCGCTTGGAGCTCGAAGCTCCATGTGAGCTAGAACCAGCATGATAAATTTCAACTTCCGGCTTAGCCGCCAAGAGGCGGTCCTCTTCCAGCTCAAGATGACGCACAACATCCTCAAAGGTTTTGATATTTTCATTATGGGTCAGGTGCACCTTCATATGCTCCCAATTCTGAGGCAAGGAACGAATCACTGCTTGCACTTACTGCTCATCAGTCAGGATATGGCCAGCATCTTTCAACTCATTTATCATGTTTGACATCTTTCCAAGATGTTGATTCATGTTCTGACCATGAGGCTTCTTATAAGAGTCAAACCTAATAGTGAGTTGTCTCAGTCTAGTTACCGAAGTATGACCAAACCTTGCTGCCAATGCTTCCCACATTTCCTTGGCATTCTCAAAACGCCTGAACTCTCGCATGACGTCATTTTCCATGCTACTTAGCAACGTAATGCGAGCAAGGGAGTTCTTTCTTTTCCATGCAGCAAAAGCATCCTTATCTCTCTTATGCTACACAGTGTTTCCTTCTTCAGGTTCTACCATGGTCAGGTTAAGAGCTTTTAGTGCCTCTTGCTCTTCCAGCACATATTGGATTTTCATGTGCCAGATTTCATAGTTGTCGCCATTGAGCTTTTCACCTTTGTTCAGCTCGGCAACTATGCTCTTTGTGGCTGAAGCCATTGATCTGAACACATCATACATATATGCACGAATAATTAATGCATATCATTTATGCATCCATTTTGCACAAACCCATCATATTAATGAACAATTTCAAGTAAGGTTTCATAATCAAAAGGTCACTTTGTTTCCAATCATTCTCCAAAAAATCCTAACTTAAAATTATCATTAATATAATTGTCCATGCAAAATAAATTCTATGAAGCTCCAAAAAACTTTTATGAACTACCCACAGCAGTTAACAACAATAGAAAGCAAATAATATTTGACATCCAACAATGATATAATAATAAAGTTTTCACATAATATAATTAACATATTAGTTGCTACACCAACAACAACCAGGTATAAAACATTACATTAGATGTCCACAAAGCATACTTAAATAAAGATCAGCCAAAACAACTAACACCATTTCAAAAAATGAACATGGAAAGATCATTTTTTCTTCAATTTCTTGATCTTTTCTTTTGTAACAATCAGGTAATAATCATCTATAAAAGCCATCACAGTACTCCTATATGAAGCGGCTTTGTTGACATCCCATATGCGATCCATCACTCCTTTCCATTCTTGTGGAAGAGTGTTCATGAAAAAACGCACCATCTCAGACTGTGGCATGGGACGACCATTCCATATGACCTTTTGTATTTTCCCGTTGACTTCAAGAACGTGATCAATTAAGTCACCACTCTTCCATCGATAATCAGTCAGCCCAGCTATCAACTTAGAAAGCATTTCCTTTTGTTTATTGGTAATTACGCGAATAGGCGTGCATAATTGAAGGGGAGCCATTGTTCCTGCAACAAATGCAGAACAAATAAGGGATTACATATAATCCACATAGACTTAATTGGGAAAAAAAGAAACAAATCCTTTTTTTTTTTGTCAACGGTCAACGGTCAATGGTCGCGGTCAACGGTCGGACCGGTCAGCCGGTCGGGCCGGTCGCGCGGTCGGACCGGTCTCTCGATCGGGCTGGTCGGACAAACCGACCGGCACGTGCGTGGCACGCGCCTAGGCCGAGACGGCGCGCCGTTTCGCTGCGCGCGTACGGGCCGAAACGGCGCATCCGACGCGCCGTTTCGTGGGTGCGTGCGTTGCTCGTGCCTGGGCGAAACGGCGTGTTCGCGTGCGTTTCAGCGGGGGACCGAATCAGCGCGTGCAAATGACCCCCGTGCATTCCGGCCGCGCGTGGCGGCACGTCCGGCGGCGATCCGCGACTCATTTTTCTCGTATCGACGAGAGCTTCATCCCTGCACTATCAAAAATGAATTTTGACTTGCACAGAAACACGAAACATGGCGAACAATAGGTGAGTGTCGGGTTTTTCCATCCCCAATCGACCAAAATTGATTTTTCTCGAAAATTCAATAAAAAATCATTCAAAAAACATGAAAAGGGATCGAGAAAACATGAATAGGGCTCTGATACCAATGTTGGGATTGTCGGGTTCCCAAAAACGGATTCGACACTAAATCGAACCCCTAAAATAAAGCGAAAGACGAACCCGAGAACAAACAGTCATGAATCACCGATCGAAGGCACGCCACGGGATCGAGCGTACCTTTTGTCCACAGACTAAACACTGATGTTGTAATTCGAGAAGGAAACCGGACACTATTCTTCAAAAGGAGAATTCTTCTCTTCGGGAAAGCGATAGGAGAAACGTGAAGACAGAGAGCGTTTTCTCTCTTTCTCCAAAGTACGTTATTTTTACTTCGTGAGAAAGAATGAATTTCTTAGATTTTTCTTTATCTATTATAGCTTTCTCCATGGGCCCTCAACTCACGGGCCGGGCCCATGACGGGCCAACTCAAGCCCATAAAAAAAAAAGAAAAAATCTATCAGCCCCCTTTTTCCCTAAAGTCATAGAAGCAACGCATCAAGCCCATAGAAAGGTAAAATTGCCTTTACAAAATGTTATGTCATGTTCGATTCCATAGATGAGGCATGCATGCATCATGAATTTAATCGAACCGTGTTCAAGTTATTGCCGTGCATTTATCTTGACATTTCGATATCACTCGCGCAAACAAGTAGTCTTTTAACGATGGATAAACCTCGAGTTAAATTTGGCCACTCAAAATTATTATAATCTTGAATATTATTAAGGCATTTCTAGGGAAAAAGAAAGTGAGAAAAGCTCGTTAGGTCAAAATGAATGAAATCAAATGACTTATTATTTACCTGGGTGATGCAGCCGCCGAGCCCCATGCCTTCAAAGAACTAATGGAAAGTCAAAGCGGCCATCAATGGCTTCACCGTCTTTGCGCTCCCGGAAGTCCCCAGCGAAATCCCTTTCATCACCGAGTGCACCAAGATCCCCAGCTCCAACACCTATTTTTATATTATCATTTTGCCCCCTTGAAAACACCATATTTGCATTCAGATACTCGATGTGAAGTTTTGAAGTGGGAACCCATAGAATTGAAAGAAGTTGGCAGATTTCATGTCACCTGGGATACGACTCCATGTCAAAGAAGCTCCGACGTGCTCGGTTCTTGATCCTGATACGCCGAGCCATGAGTCGCGTGGATGTGCACGTGCAAATGCCCGTGTGATCGTCGCCGACAGCGGCGGCATCACTCCCCTCGTCCCCCTTGCTCGCCGTTGGCCAAGCCTTGCTGAAGTGGGACCTCGTGTAGAGGTCATGTATGTGTCCTCCATCAGCGACCCGATGGCGGCGACCATGGCCATGAACCCTGTGAAGGGGAAGTTGCCCCAGGGGTTCTAGTCGAGGCACGGGGACGTCAGGCTGTCGAACGAGTCGGGGAGGACATGGATGAGGCCCGTTGTTGCAAGGATCACCCTGGCCACGAACGCCTTGACCAAGAAGAACACGTCCTTCTTGGGGCGCAAGGGCGGGACGACCTTCCCGAGCAACGGGATGCACACGCCAACCGTGCTCGTGAGGAGGATGGCGGCGATTGCCCCCACTTTGTACTTGAGCGCCTCCCTCTTGTTCCGCCCCCCGCCGGCACCCCCGTCGCACATGCAGTCCCCGAGGATGAGCAAGGGGAGAAGGACAAGAACGCACAGCATCAAGAACCGACACCACCCATGTCAGAAGATGAAGAAAAATAGAGATATACGAGAATGGAGAAAGAATTTTCTGTGTTGTATTCTCTTCATTGATAAATTGATGTACATCTTCTGTAGTTATAATACAAGAGTATGAATAAACAAGGAAATTAATGATCTTATGAATCAATATATTTTAGATATGTAATCCTAATTGATATTTACAAATTAGATCAGAATCAATAAATATTCTGTCAAGCTGCATATCTTCCAACACTCCCCCTCAAGCTGGTGGCTTGTATATATCTAAGACACCTAGCTTGCGAAGAAGATATGTGTGTTGTCTTTGGCAAAGAGGTTTGGTGAAGATGTCCACAGGCTGTTCTGTTGTCCCAAACCCTTTTGCTTCAATGACTCCATCTAAGATCTTGTCTTGAGTAAAGTGACAATCTACATCTATGTGCTTGGTTCTTTCATGCACAATAGGGTTTGCCGCAAGTTTTAAAGCTGCATCATTATCACAGAATAGCTTTGTTGCCCCTTGTACTTGTATTCCAAGATCTTTAAGAATACCCCAGATCCACACTATCTGACAAGTGGTTTTGGCCATAGCTCGATACTCTACTTCAGCTGAAGATAAAGAAACAGTGGGCTGTTTTTTGGTTTTCCAGGAAAGTAAAGAATCTCCTAGCTTGATGCAATATCCAGTGACAGATCTTCGACTCATGGGACAAGTTGCATAGTCTGCATCATAATATGCTGTCATTTCCATATTGCATTTTCTGGACAAGAGTATCCCAAGACCTGGGCACTTCTTTAGATATTTCACGACTTTAAATGCAGCATTCAGATGTGATTGCTTCGGACTGTGCATGAACTGACTAAGAGTTTGCACTGCATAAGAGATGTTAGGTCTAGTCATTGTCAGATATATGAGTTTTTCGACAAGCCTTTGATAGCTGGAAGGATCTTCCAAAATAAAGTCATCTTCTTGAGAAATTCCCCTATCATAATCTGTGGTGGTCAATTTTGTGTTCTGTTCAATGGGAATCACAGCTGGCTTGCAACCTGACAATCCTGCTTCTGAAATAATCTCCAATATGAATTTTCGCTGACTGAGCGAAATCCCTTGTTCAGAACAAGCAATTTCAATGCCAAGAAAGTACTTAGGTGCTCCTAAGTCATTAATGTGAAAAATTGCATGCAGATACTTCTTAAAATCTTCTATGGCAGCTTCATCATTTCCCATAATAAGAATGTCATCAACATATATCATCAAATAAATAGATGACATACCTTTAGTCCGTGTGAATAAAGCATAATCATGTCGGGACTGCTGGAAGCCTACTGTTGTGAGAGCGCTTGTAAATTTGGCATACTATTGCCTAGAAGCTTGCTTTAACCCATAAAGGGATTTTCGGAGGCGACATACTTTCTTCTCCCCATGTCTCCGTAATCCTTGAGGAACATCCATATATATTTCTTCATCTAAATCTCCGTGTAAAAAAGCGTTATGAACGTCCATCTGGTGTAGGGACCAGTCATGAACAGCGGCAACTGTCAAGAATGAACGTACTGTGACTTCTTTGGCGACGTGTTAGAATGTTTCGTGATAATCGAATCCTTCCCGTTGAGTAAAGCCCTTGGCAACCAATCATGCCTTGAATCGTTCCACGGAGCCATCAGCTCGATATTTGATCTTGTACACCCATTTACAGCCAATTGGTTTACAATTGGGCGGCAATGTGATGAGATCCCAGGTCTTATTTTCAATCAATGCCTGTAATTCTGCCTCCATGGCCTTCTGCCATCTTGGATCAACAGACGCCTCATTATAACTGGTAGGTTCCTTATCCTCCAATAATTTACTAATACAGCACTTATGTTATGGTGATAAATTTTGAAAAGAAACATAGGATGAAACTGGATATTTAATACCTGGTGAGTCAAGACCTAGACTTTTTACAAGTACCTCGCCTATATACATCACATTAACATTTTCAAAAGTAAGGCGCAAGTAAACATCCAGGGATAAGGGTATGGGGTGTCTAACTCCATTAATCCCAAACCAGCCCACATTTATCAAAAGAAATAAAAGATATTTCCGCTTCTACATGATCAAAGGCATCTAGGCATCATCCATCCCAGCTCCTGCTCCATGATCACTAAAAGGAATAGGGCCAAACATCACTCCATCATGTTTGATAAACCATGCGACAAACTTCATTGGGGTCATCTCAGCTCTACCATCATCCATCCATAACATAGCCTCATACTTGGAGAAAGTCAGCTCAACATCAGGGTCATACACATCACTAAAGGTAACCTCAATGCTCAATATCACTCCATAACGAGCTATCGAGGGCACGTCCATACTATCAATCTGAAAAATATAAGGAATGAGCAAAAACTATGCCCAGTAAAGAAATTATAAGATTCTAACTTAGACAATCCACAGCCATCAAGTTTACAAGGGAATCATGACCAAATAGCTTAAGATACTAAGATAGGATTGTCACGAGTATAATCGATTAAATACTAATACATCATATGTATAACCACCTCATCTAAAACATCCTGAGTGCATCCCTATCTATAAATATCCATCATAGAATCAATCCATATCAAGATGAAATGCAACAATAATGAATGAACTCATGCCAAGTAGAATTATATTTAGTGTGCATATAGTCCACCCTCGATATGTTTACCCACCGGAACTCTGCCAGCCCGATCGAGTCACTTCCGGAAATTCCCTTATCCAAACTTCCATAATAATCCTATTATGGGCATCTCACTCCGAGGCATCTCGGTATCACACAACCGAGGCATCCTTGATCACACACAAGGGCATCTCACTCCGAGGCATCCTTGATCACACACAAGGGCATCCCAACTTCCGAGGGGCATCACTGGTATCTCTATACCGATGGGTTCATTCACTCATTTAAGCACACATTTCACACCACCACACATTTGATTAATGCATTTATCGTATGCAAAAGAAAAGGACTTCAAAATATACAACTATACATCTAACTCTCATGTACCTAGCACACATGCGTGTCCAAATTATAAGATAAAACCCATTACGACACATCCCATACCATGCCGAACAGATATTTATCCCATAATCAAGCACTATGCACTGCACTCATTGCACACACATGATACTAATTGTACCTATACCTCAAATGATATATGAGACTTACTTTTATACAACTAACATCTATTATGAGGTCACTAGACTCTATGTGTGTCACGCGAGACTAATATAAGAGACACAACAAATATTGCATATTCTCGAGTCTAAACAGATTATTAACTATAATGAGCAGTTTTGATCTCGGACACAGAAAGTATATCAATTCTTATTGAAAAACTACGAAATTTTAGTATGTTATATTAGGGACATAGATCGACATTTTCCGTGAAGAAACCTAAGTCTACATCTCATTTTATTAAGAGCAGTAATTGCTATAATCTTTACTAACATCCAGTAATGATGTCAGATTTAATATTTACGGAGAAAATCGTTTTACTAACCAAAATTTGTCCACTTATTCTCAAATTTTGATATGTTATTCCTAAGGATGTTTTCTACAACTTTCATTAAGGATTCGAACTTCAATTCTAACTAGATAATTACAGAAAATTCACAGAATCATCAAAGGTCAAGCTATTCTCTGTGAAACAGTTTACTGATTTCAATAGGTTCACTTCTACCTTCATGTTTTTACATTCATATGGCTATAGCTAGATGTCAAACTCAATCTAATGGATGTTATCTTAAGTAAAATGGTTCCTTTCCTTATTTTCATCATTGTAAATCAAAGCGAGACAAAATAAACTTCCTATCTATATTCCTCTAAAATAGAATCTTCATATGCGGTTTTCTTCATTTCTAGCTCAATCCAACCATTTGTTTCTCTACCAATCTCCTTCACACCACTTCAAGTCTCTTCCACAGCATCTAAGAATACTTTCAGCATGTTCTTATTAACAGAGAAACCTTCCACAGCTCGGCTCAAAGCATAAATTCATCCATAAGCTCACTCACCACAACATATACCACATCTTTCCACTCGGCAACCATTTTCTCACCTTGCTCGACAATTACAGCTTACTCACACTTAGATTTCGCGACATGCAAGACTCTAATGCAACATGCAATGACTTATAGCCTCAATCTAGAACTCATCTTAGCTCAATCCAACACAAAATAGCAACATCACATCTAATCCTCCACCATTCAGCTAGATCCACAAGTTCCTTGACAAAACAATGGATAACTTCTAGTTTAGAAACTTATCTTTCCTTACCTTAGTTCAACTACTAGATAACTCAAAGATTCTTCAAAAATCAACACCAAAACTCGCATGCAAGAAGAAGAGAATTGCTGGTTTTGGCTATTGGTTTCCTTTGCTGTTTGACCGAGAGAAATAGAGAAAAAGAAGATGAAGATGGGTTTCGGTTTGGAGAGAGAGAGATTTCGAGAATTAAGAGGGGAATAGGTTTACAAGTCTAATCCTTAGGCTAGACTAATCATGAGATTTTGCTAATGATTATGTCTCCTTGAGTTGCTTGTTTCGGTTTTGTGGGGATAGAAAACCGTGGGTGATGAAAGAACAAAGAGAAATGAGAGAGACATGTCGTAGCCTCCATGCATAACAATTTCGCCACCTGTCGTTCGCCATCCATTAACAATTAATCCATATCGTTAGTCAGTTCATTTGTATCTAATGTTTTTCACTTAATTCCCTTTTGATTCCATTAGATTTCAATCCTATTGTAATCATATAAAGTTATGAATTTATATGACATATTAACTATTTAGTGTTAGTCTATAGAGAATTTATCACATGAAATGCTAAAGTTAGAAATCGATATTAGCATTACAATCACTAATCCAATTATCATAATTATAATCTATAGACTTAATTAAAAATAAAATTACTCAAGCCTAAACATTCGTCTCTAGCCCAACAGGCTCAGTCTATAACGATCATGGTCCACTAAACTATTCTAACAGATCCAAGCCTTGCCCGCTCCAAGCCAAGTTCAAACCCATAATCTCTCATTCGGCTTTTCAAGTCCAATTCGTGTGCCCCACTTACTTCTCAAGCCCACACATTCCTCACGGTCCATCGGTTTCACTTTCTAGCCCATTCTAAATTAATCTAAGTTCCTAATGATCTGATTACACTAATGAATGTCAATGAAATTTGGGATATCACAATTCTCCCCTACTTAGAAAAATATCGTCCTCGAAATTGAAATCTTGCCTCACTCATTGAAAAGCTGAGGATACTTATGTCCGATCTCTTCCTCACTTTCCCAAATTGCTTCCTCTAAATCATGGTGTCGCCATAAAATTTTAACCAAAAGTATAGTCTTGTTCCTTAATACTTGCTCTCTTCGATCCAAAATTTGTACATGCTCTTCTATATACCTAATCTTTTCATCTATTTCTAGTACCTCAAAGTCTAACACATGAGTTGGATCTGGCTCATATTCCCTTAGCATAGACACATGAAAAACATCGTGTATACTAGATAGCTTTGGTGGTAATGCTATTCTATAAGCCAACTCCCCGATTCTTGCTAATACTTCAAAAGGTCCTATAAATCTTGGACTCAATTTTCCTTTCTTTCCAAACCTTGACACATTCTTCATAGATGACACCTTTAGAAATACATGATCACCTATATTGAATTTCAAAGGTCTACGACGCTTGTCTGCATAACTCTTTTGTTGACTTTGAGCTGTCATGAGTCGTTCTCGTATTGTCTTTACAGTTTCTAAAGTAATCTAAACTAATTATGGTCCTGTCAACTTTTGTTCTCCAACTTCATTCCAGCAAATAGAAGTTCTACAATTCCTACCATATAAAGCTTCAAATGGTGCCATACCAATGCTTTGCTGAAAACTATTGTTGTAAGCAAATTCCACTAGATGTAATTTCTCATCCCAACTTCCTTTGAAATCAATGGCGCAGGCTCATAGCATATCTTCCAATGTCTGTATAGTCCTTTCTGATTGTCCGTCTGTTTATGGATGAAAGGCAGTACTATATTGGAGTTTGGTTCCTAAGGCAAGTTGAAGACTTTCCAAAAATTTGACGTGAATCGCGGATCTCGATATGATGTTATGGTCACAAGGACACCATGTAGTCGTACTATTTGCTTAACATACAATGTGGCATATTTCTCTAGTGAATAATCTATCCTTACAGCTAAAAAGTGTGCTGATTTCGTTAACCGATCTACTATTACCCAGATTGAGTCATGTCTACTTGAAGTTCTTGGTAACCCTTGTACAAAGTCCATGGTTATATCTTCCCATTTCCATTTTGGAATCTCTAATGGCTTTAACAATCTTGCAGGCTTTCGATGTTCAGCTTTCACCTATTGACATGTCAAGCATCTTGCGACATACTTAGCAATATCAACCTTCACCCCATTCCACCAAAAATATTGACGAAGAAATTTGTACATCTTTGTACTTCCTAGGTGGATACTATAACTACTCCAATGAGCTTCAATTAGAATTTCCCTCTTTTAACTCATCATCACTAGGCACACAAAAACATCCATGGAATTTGACTATTCCATCATCCGAGACTTGAAAATTTGGCTTATTTCCTTTCAAAGCTTCATCTCGAATTTTCAATATTTCAGGGTCTAACTATTGTAAGGTCTTAATTCACTGTATAATTTCAGGTTCAACTCTAAGTGTAGCTATTATACCAACAAACTCACTTACCTCCACTTTGAATTCAGAATTTGGAATTGCTTCTAGCAAGTTCCATTCCTTAACCATCAAGTTGGCTATTCTCATTGCCAAATCCCGACTAAGTGCATTTGCCACTTTGTTGGCTTTTCCTAGGTGATACATAATTTCACAGTTATAGTCCTTAAGTAATTCTATCCATCTCCTTTGTCTCATATTCAATTCCTTTTAAGAGGATATGTACCTTAAACTATTGTGGTCTGTATAAATCTTAAATTTTTCTCCATAAAGATAATGCCTCCAAATCTTTAAAGCAAAAAAAAAAATTCTAAATCATGAGTAGGGTAATTCAATTCATGTGGTTTCAATTGTCTCGATGCATATGCAATAACTTTCCCATGTTGCATAAGAACACAACCTAATCCCTTATGAGAAGCATCGCTATACACTACAAAACCTCCAAATCCTATGGGTATTGTTAATACTGGTGCCGTCGTCAACCTCTTTTTGAGTTCTTGGAAACTTTGCTCACATTCCTCTGACCAATCGAATTTTGAATGCTTCCGAGTCAACTGTGTTAATGGTCCTACAATTCGAGAAAATCCTTCTACAAATCTTCGATAATATCCAGCCAAACCTAGAAAACTTCGTACTTCTGTCACTGTCGAAGGTCTAGGCCAATTAATCACAGCCTCAACTTTAACTGTGTCTACCGATATCCCTTCACCGGTCACCACATCTCCTAGAATAGTCACTTGGTCCAACCAAAATTCACATTTACTAAATTTGGCATACAATTTGTGTTCTCTAAGAATCTGCAATACAATCCTTAAGTGCTCTTCATGTTCATCTTGTCCTTTTGAATACACTAAAATATCATCTATAAAGACTATCACAAATTGGTCCAGAAAAGGCTTAAATACTTTGTTCATAAGGTCCATAAAAGCTACTGGGGCATTTGTTAGTCCAAATGGCATAACCAAAAATTCTTAATGTCCATATCTAGTTTGAAAAGCTAATTTAGGAATATTCTCCTTCCTTATCCGCAATTGATGATATTCTGATCTTAGGTCAATTTTTGAGAAAACTAATGCTCTTTGCAATTGATCAAATAGATCATCAATTCTTGGTAATGGGTACTTATTTTTAATTGTCACTTGATTCAATTGCCTATAATCAATACACAGGCATAGTGATCCATCTTTCTTTCTAACAAATAACACTAGTGCGCCCCATGGGGATACGCTTGGTCTAATAAATCCTTTGTCAAGTAGCTCTTGTAATTGTACCTTTAATTCTTTTAATTCTGTCAATACCATCCTATATGGAGCTTTCGATATAGGTTCCGTACCAAGTGCCAATTCAATGGTAAACTCAACTTCTCGCTTTGGGGGTAATCCTATCAATTCCTTGGGAAATACATCAGAAAATTCTTGAACTATAGGAATATCCTCAAGTTGTACTTCTATCTTTGTTGGTTCACTCGCACATGCTAAATATCCTTGGCAACCATTTCTAAATGTTAGGGAAATCCCTTATGATGTTTTGAAGATGACAAAATAAATCAAAGGCTACTAACGTGTTTAATGGTTAAGTAATAGACCATGCAAATGATAGAACATGTAAAGAATATTGTTGAAGTCTATGCTTGGAAGAACCAAAAGATGGACGCTATGCTAAAGCTGAACTGGGCACAGACCTTAAAGCTAAATCTGTTTAGAAGCAGAATATGTTCAGACTCAGATTGCAAAGTCTATCGCATTCAAACTCAAATTGTAAAGTCTATTGCTCTCAGACTTTACATCCAGATTCAACAAAATGTAACTCAAGCCCCGAAGATATAACGGCTAGTGATCTGGTTTGGATTCCACATCAAGATTGATTTGATTGACTCGATCCAATTGATTGACAATTAGATCTTGAAGACAATAACTTTCTATACGAAGAAGCTTTACTTATGGAAACCAAGATTTCGTTTGTATGGGCAATCGAAATCAATTTAGGATTATACTTTTGTCACTCAACGGCTACCAAATCTTCTAGATACAGAGCTGTCCAATGGGTATATTGAAAGACGATCCTTGAGATGCTGTCCAACGGCTAGTTTGGAAGTTGAGGAATATTTAAGGAGATGAAGGACCAATGAGCAAGTAAGAGACAGAGCGTAGAATTTATAATTCCAAAGTCTGAGCAACCTTCGATCATACACTTGTCTCTCGTGAGCTTAAAAGTTTGTGATCATGAGAGAATTACCAAAAGAGTGACTTAGTGAGATAGTGTGATATAATACTAAGTATTTGCACTCAAAATTGCAATCTCTTGTTGATTGCATAGTAGAATCCAGCCAAGAAGGCTGTTAGCGTGGGAGAGTGGACATAGGCTTGGATTAAGCCGAACCACTATAAACCTTATGTTCTTATTCTCTTCCCTGAATCTCTTTATTTTGTTTGTAATTCTATTTAATTGTTAAAGTCTGATTTCATTCAAAATCTGCTGCTATTCAGACTTAGTTTCAAAAGTCTGTTGTTATTCAGACTTAGGTTAAAAGTAAAGGTTTTCACTGCATTTTGCAGAATCTATTTTTACACCTATTCACCCCCTCTAGGTGTTCTTACTAGCACTTTCACTAAGAAGTCGATGGCTTCTAGTGCAGTGATAAGAGGCATAGAAGGAGTTGTCTTTCCTACGTAAAATTCAAAACTTGGTCTATCTGGTGGATCGAATCGAATCATCTTTCTATAACAATCCACATTAGCTCGTTGTCTATGTAGACAATCCATTCCCATAATTACACTTGCTGCATTGTGAGTTCGCTGGATATGTCTACTTTTACCATACATAGTTCAAGTTTACTAGAGTCATTGTTGTTCTTGCTAAACATGCTGCATTCTTGGTTATGAGTGTAGCGTATATTCATGATATGCTGTCACCAAGTTATAATTGTTGTTTGTGACTTGAATTTGCTAGATTCATGTTCATGTTTGATGCCTATGTCTATTTGTTATAATAACGATTTCAATGCATTGTCTTAGTCATATAAGATGAGGCCAGGAATCCTTGGTTCTTAGATTAGGTTTAGAATAGGATCTTGAACATGGATAAAGCGTGAAGATGGTAGAGGTCAATGTCCATTCCGACCATTGTTACGTGATATTCATTTTTCCCGACATATGTCTCGGGTTCCATGCATTGTATAAAACCCGACGAGTTGCGGGTTTCCTTTCTTTCCCGATTGTTTTCTCTTTTATATTCTTTAGGATTGCTTGATTAGGTTTACTGCTTTTCTTGATTGTCTACTTCATGTCTTGCAATTTTAATTTCGTTGAGTGATTTCTTTTCTTGTTATTTTTCTTAGAAATAGAATAGTATGAAAGTAATCCACCACGCATGATTACTTAGTATAGAATTGATGATCTAGAAAATGTAAAAAGAGACGCATGGACATGTTAGGAAAAACACAACATACTGTTAGGTACCGAAAGAGCGTTAATAGAAATATTAGCGTAACCCAAGTCCCCGAACCTAAATATCTGGTTGCGTAGGAATCGAGGGAACACTCCCGACCCTCAATTGGGTTTTCTAGCCGACCTCCGAAAAGAGGCTAGTGGCGACTCTTGTATTTTCTTAAGTTGTTAAATACCTAAATCGTATAAATAAATTCGTTGTCGCGCGGGGTATGAGCTTGGGAGAGCTCGTGATCTCATAATCAAGTACTCCTAAACCCAACCTTCCCCCTTTGACCACGAGGGCGACGAGATCGGGTCGCGACAAGCGTGCTTCTGTAGCCCAGGGTCTCTTTTTCTTTTATGACATGACGTGCTTCTATAGCCCGAGGTTTCTTCCTTCTTCTTATGACACAACGTGCTTCTGTAGCCCAGGATCTTATATTTCTTCTTATGACATTGTGTACGTCGACTTCTTATAACACGACGTACTTCTATAGCCCGAGGTCTTATCTTTCTTATGATGACACAGCATGCTTCTGTAGCCCGAAGTCTCTTTTTCTTCTTATGACATGGTGTGCTTCTGTAGCCCGGGGTCTCTTATTCTTCTTATGACAAGGCGTGCTTCTGTAGCCCGGGGTCTCTTCTTCTTCTTATGACACGGCGTGCTTCTGTAGCCCGGGGTCTTTTTTTTTCTCTTATGACACGGCATGCTTCTGTAGCCCGGGGTCTCTTCCTTCTTCTTATGACACGACGTGCTTCTGTAACTCGAGGTTTGTTTTTCTTCCTATGACACGGTGTGCTTCTGTAGCCCGAAGTCTTTCTTCCTCTTATTGACAAGACACGCTTCCATAGTTATGAGTCATTTCCGTCGACCTAATACGTGCCTATGCACCTAGGGTCTCTCTATCACCAAAATAATTTAGGTCTTCTATTCTTGAATGCAACCTCCTCAAGGCTACATTCAAAGAAGAGCAACTGTTAACACCTAATTTTTCAAGTGCATATATAAAAATAAAAAATAAAAAATAATTAAAAAATAATTAATTAAAATTAGAAGAAAAAAAAAAAAAAAAAAACAACAACAAAAAAAACAAAACAAAACGTTTAGGGGTCGAGTTGGGCCGGATCCGCCTTTGGCCTGGCCCGCCCCTCTTCCTTTTTCCGTTCCCCTGCACATTAGGCCCAACCCGGTTAGTTTCTGCCGCCCGGCCCGATTTGGTCCAAGTTCGGGCCGTCTAGCCCGATCCGATCCGGGCTCAGGCCCTTTTCAACGAACCGAGTCGAACTCAACTGGTAACGACCTTGCTAAAGTCACTTGTGAATTTGACATATACGTTGAACTCGAAGCACAACTCCCTGTTGAAATTCCAAAAGAAATAACAATGACTTTGTCCCTAGTATTTGCATACGGATCACCACTTGAAAATCATTAAGGAGGTTGAGAACATATTTACAGCATACAAGACAGATGCCAAGTGAGGATTCAGTCTTTTCGTTGCCAAGAGAATATTTCCAAGAAGCCAAATCAGCAAAAACAGAAACTATGTCAAATCAATTACTGGTCATACCAAGTAAGTGTCATCAGCATAAACCAAAATAAGTACAAAGGATGAGCTAATGCATGAAAAAGAAAATGGACTTATCAGCATAAGATTGAACCAAACCAGCATCTACTAACGCAGTAGGGGATACTTAAGAAACCAATTTTCTCTGAAGATTTTACTTTTCATCATAAAAGTGGCCTTGCTTCAGTTGATAAGCCAATAAACCTGCGTTGTCAAATCAGGAAATGGGCAAAAGAGACAGCCAAGGAGTTGATCCTCTTGTGATATATGCACAACTTCAATTTGAACCTTTTGCTTGACGAGTTCTTTTTTCTGAGTTCAATTAATCATGTCTGTCGCAGTATCCACGCATGAACTTAGCTCAAAGACTCATCTCCGAAACGCTTGCACGCTACTATGATTGTGTCAGCAAACAAAGAGTAGAGGGCATGCTGAGAGGCAGATTGTCCAGGGAAATCCGCCTGTCGTAAGTAAGACACTTAAAAACAAACAGAAAACTGTGCTCCTAAGTCAGTAATTAAGACAGACAAAAATGGCAAGGAATGTACCTCTATCAATCAGGAAAGTAATTCAATTGATGCAGTGGAAAAGACAATGGAATTTACATAATCTGGGCCTGACCGCGATGAAGTTGATTGTTGCTTGCTCAAGACGGCTAGCACTGTTTGTCAACAGCGTTCTTGTTCACCCATCATCACATGCTTTTCAGAAAATCCCTTGCAGTGCAAAGGGGGAGATACTTCAAGTAGCTTTCATACACTTGCAGCCACGTTTCTTAGTCAGCAAGCCATCCCCAAACTTCGCTGTTATTTGCATGTAAGAAGAAGAGCAAATAAACCAAATATTTAATCGACCTGTGGTGATAATCTGATACACAGCTTGACCCAAATATACTCCACTGGCGATTCAAACACCATCCACTTCAAGGTATGCCTCTTCTTTGAAGTATCTATGGTAAATAGGACATCGAAAGGATCAGATTGTGAAAAAAGAAAGTGTATAACAGAAAACTAGAATCTCTCTCTCAAAGCACATACACAATAGGCTAATCAGGATTTATGACATAATATACTTCATTACAAAGTAAAGTTATCGCTATTAACATCTATTTAATACAATATCATCCTCAAACTGCTTGATCATTTGTATGAATTTCCCCTGTTTGAAAAACATTAGGCACCAAAAGCACTAACAGATGAGTACACATAATAGTTCAATACAGAGATTTCGTAGCGAACCTAGATATACGAGGATAAAAATCCACCTTATACCCCTCCAAATATTTGCCGTCTTGGGCATTTCGATTCAGTGGATTGTCTCTGAGATTTGAAACAACTTCATCAATGGGACATAGGACACAATGAGAAGATGTTTGGAAGAAAACTTGGCGTTAATCTGATTTACTCTTCATCACATTTCAGATGAAAACTTGGACAGATCTCAGAGACAATGGACAGTACTCCTAGTAAAGGAAGAAGTTCCATTTGTCATGAGGAATTTGATCCACAACTCCATTGTCGCTACATCTGCAGAAAAACCCCTTTCAACCATTTCATCAACAAGTTGCGCTGCTCTAGTATTTTCATTATTTCTTAGTAGTCCTTGGATCATAGTGTTGTAAGCGACACCATCTGGAAAGCATCCATTTCCTTCCATCTCCTTTAGAAGCAGATATGCTTCCTCCGTACCTCCTCCTTTGCACAACTCATGCATGAGAATGTTATATGTCCACACATTAGGTTGCAAGCCTCGAGCATGCAAACAATTAAACAGCCCCTTTGCATCATCAAGTTTTCCAGCATTACACATGCCCTTTATTAGAATATTGTAAGCCACAATGTTAGGGACGAATTTGGAACCTTCCATCTTTCGAAGCAATATCATAGCCTTGTCAATCTGTCGCGTTTTACACAAGCCATCCAGGAAAGCACTCAAGGTGTAACGATCTAGAGAGACATTGCGAGATTGCATCTCGTTAATTAGCTCCCCTGCGGCTTGAAGGTTCCCAACCTGGCAATATCCATTTACGAGAGTGTTGTATGTGATGACATCAGGATACAAGCCCCTTTGAAGCATTTCTTGGAAAAGCATCTTTGACTTATCAACTCTTTTCCCTTTGCAGTATCCGTTAATCAACGTGTTATAACAAACGACATTAGGCGAGCAGCCTCTTTTAACCATCCAATTAAGCACTTCCATAGCTTGGTCCATTCTATTTTGCAAACAATAACCGTTCATCAATGTATTATAAGTGAAACTATCAGGCAAGATACCTAATTGAATCATCTGGTCAACTACGGCCTTTGCCTCTGCAAGCATTCCTTCTTTACAATGTGCATCCACCAGAATAGTGAAGGTTTGAACGTCTGGCATTACTCTGCTTCGCACCATATGACTCAGCAGTCTTCGGGCCTCTTTGAATTGGCCGGAATTGCACACTCCTTGAATGACAGAGGTATAAGTAACGACGTTCGGTTCAATTCCTGCCTCCATCATCTTCTCTAACAAGACCATAGCATCTTTCCATTGGCCTAGGTCACATAAGCAGTGAACCAACGAGCCATAAGTGAATATGTCAGGTTGGATGCCTGCGCTTGTCATTTCTTTCAACAATCGCAGAGCATCTTCCAGCTGGCCTACATTGCACAGACCGTGAATCAAGGAGGTATAAGTAACAACATCTGGTTTGATACCTTTCTTACTCATGCTTTCGTGGAGTCTCAAGGCCTCTGTGATCAATCCCTCCTTGCAAAGACCATCGATTACTATGTTGTATGTGAAGGAATTGATCCTGCAGTTTCTCTCTTCCCAGTCCCTTAGCAATTCGATCGCCAATCTGGTGTTACCCGCCCTGCATAGCCCCTTGGCGACTATCGCATACGTAGTCTCATTAGGTTCGGGGCCATTTCGTCCCATATAATCGAGGAACCTCAATGCTTGATCAGTTTTGCCCTGAATAAAGAGACCATCAATCAGGGTGCTCGACGTCACCACAGTGATGGGAAACCCAAGCTTGAAGATTCTGCCCAGGATAGACAAACCCAAATCAACCCGCCTTAACCGGCAGAAGCAATTCATCCAAATGGTCAGCAAGGCAAGATCATCCTCGATCCCCAAAGAACGCAGCGGCTCAATCAAGCGGATGGCAGTCGAGTAGTGCTTCATCCTCACTATAGCGCCCAACAGTAGACTGAAATCCCTGGAGGAAGGCAAAGGGCTCGCCTTTATCATTTTACCGAAGCAACACAGGGCATCACCGACACTCGTAAACACACCACCACCACCACCAGCTCTGCGATTTGTCCTCACGTAACTCAAGACCTGGTTGGGGTCGTCTAAATTAGGGTTAGGGGTCGAGGAAAACCTCCGACGACGGGGAGACGAGAAAGGAGATGAGAAGGATGAAGGAGATGGAGGATGGAATGGGATGACGACTCGCTGGAGATCGCAGCTGGAGCAGGAAGAAGGAGGAAGATGGAAGAAGCAGGGCAGAAATTCGTTGGCTTCATCGGTTGATGATGAATCTGAAAACTGAAAAGCTTCGGCTTACGGCTCTCTCTCTCTCCGTCTCTCTCTATCAAGCTTTCATATTCGGGCTTGGCTCTACCGTTTCTTGGTTATAATATCGAACAGAAAGATGTAGATATGGTTAGGACATGATTTCAAATGATTTCACATCATCATTTACTGACAATACAGATATTTTTTTATCTAATTCTTTTCGCGAGCGAAACAGTGAGAAAGAACATGAGCAGTGACGAGCTATGCTGTAAGGATTCGATGCACAATTACAAAGAAAATAGAATAAAAGCAAAGAAATTGAAATACAAGATTTATCTTATATCGCAAGTTAAGAGGTTGTGCACAACGACAAATACTGCTCAGGTGTCACTTGAGGTCGCACGACTGAGGTGAGGCCATTTAGCAGCCAGATTCGATCGCTGGCCGCCGATGGCTAAACTTAAAGAAAAAAATGTAAAAACTTTTTTTAATAAAAATTATTAAAAATCCTTTACAAATGCAAATTTTATCAAACGGCATTTAAATCAAAGTTGTTTTTTGATGCACTTTAAAATTAAAATTCACCAAACACTATTTACATTTCGAAAAATCCCAATAACCCAAAGATATTTGCATTTTTCTAATGACATTTTCTAAAATTAAATGAAAAGGGATCTGTATATACCTAATGGCTATTCATGAGTATAAACCCATATTATTAATAAAATGTGAGCTCAAACTATAAAAGCTCCCAAATTGAGATTATGAATCACGTCCCAATATATAGTATATTACAGAAATTGTTGTTGGAGAGGCAAAACTGGCAAAAAATAGGGATGGATTTGAGTGGGGCATAGAGCAGGAGAGAAATAGGGTGCGTTTGGGACAAACACCATTTTTTTGGTCCAAGGACTTGCCCAAAGCTCCTTCCAAAGTTACTCCCAAACGCATCCGTAGTGGTGGATGGCAACGAATACTCCAGTGGTGGATGGCGATGCTTGGGCTAGTCATTGGTGGCTGCGATTGGCGAGAGAAGCAAACAAGAATTAGAGGCGAGAAAGGCATCAAACGTGAGTGAATCGAAGGCAATGAGCTCACCCAAAATGAAAAACAAAATGAGTTTACTTTCATTAGCAAACTTTAATTGGTAGTAGCGCCATAAACATTTATCCCAAAGCTTTAGTCTTTTGAAAAAAAAAATCCCAAATTAATACCTCTTGATATATTTATCCAAACTAATTTCATCTCATAGAACATCCCAAATTGATAGCCCTTGCCGAAATATATCCGCTGTTCAAATGCATATATGTCAACATATGTGAATTTCTTCACCTCTCATTCGTCTTATAGTCATCTGCCATTTGTGTTGACAAGTATGCATTGCAAGTAGATTTTGGTCTGGAACACCAATTTGGGTTTTTTTTTCGTGAGATGAAATTAATTTGCAATAAATATGTCATGTGTTAGTAATTTGAGATTTTCTAGTTTTATTAACCCAAAAAAATAAATAGAAAAAGCCAAAATACCATGTTAGACGCTTTTTCTTAAAGGACCATTAAAATGGGCTTTTCTCAAATTCTCCAAGAAGTGAGCTATACCCCATGCTCATCACCGATGCTAAAATAGCTATCCGATGAGTATGCGACGGTCACATGGCCATCTCCACCATCAGTTAGGGTTTAATTCGTCCCAAAACTTCCATTACCCTCAAAATTACTCACGTGAAGTCCCATAAATTGCACAAAATAAGCCCCCAAATCCCGGTTATGTGTCATTTAAAAGCTTGTTTCAAATAATTTCTAATGGTATAAATTTTGTTCCACACACAGTGCACCCAAAATCAACCAAGCTTTTTCGATTCGATGAACAGCATATTGGCTAAAATTGATACAAAAATTGGACGAAAGAGAAGATCACATTCGGAAGGAGCCATATCTGCACTCACTAGGTCTAAATTATGATATTTCACTAAAAGGTACTATGCCGCCCAAATTATCAAATGCACTGAATAGAAAACAATCAATGCTTTAATATAGATGTGGCATATTGTTCTTCGAAAAGAGAAAAACGAATATTGTCTTCTTCCTCTCTTGCTCTTTTCTCAAGTTGAATAATAACATGTCGTATTCAAATACAAGATAATTATCTCTTTTATCCAACCAATCTCCTTTTTTGAAGCCATGATAGCTTGTTTTGAGGAGAGTGGTCCTTATACATAGGGATGAGTGATTCTAGATTTTTTATAGGTTCCACTTGGAACATAGAACATACCAGCTAAAATAAGTTCATTATTTTTTGGAACCTAAAACCTATCTCGCATATCTTAAAATCTAGAATCTACCTTGCTGTATGTTCCAAAGTCGATTCCAAGTTCTTCCTAGGTTCCACTCGTATTATTAATTGAATGATTACAGTGCATCATTTTTAAAGACCACTACTTATTATTATAATTCACTGACCACAATTTATATTTAGATACACGAATAATACGAAACATTAACAAAGTAAAAAATTTAGACATAAAATGAAAACTTAGACTAGTGGTTCAATAGACACTGTGGAATACTGTAGAATTATAAGAAGACATAAACGAACAAAAATACACAAATTTTTTCTAGCTTGTACCTACCTAAAAACTGGAATCTAGTATCTAAATAAATTCATCAATTTTTGAAACTTGAAACCTACCCTATATATCTTGAAACTTAGAACTAGACAAGTTTCCATTGATCTGGTTCTTCAGTTCTAGGATCTACCTTGAAACCATGCTCACCCCTACTTATCTCTTAGAAAGAACTTCAAAGAATATGGGTCGGGTTTATTGAGTCGATCCAATTTGGGTAGACTTGATCTAATATCCAATAGGCCCATATTTGAAAACACCATTGCATAGAGCAAATGGTACCACCACGGTGATTAGTAGCGATGGTACTTGTGAGCTCTTTCCATTAGCAAGATACAACACTAAAGAAGGGTGCATAGGACCACTTGATAGATTTCCTACAACACAGTGTCCTATAATAGGATCATGGCATAATTAGGACATCAGAGGCTAGTTCCACATTCTCTGGCGCATGTGCAAGGGATTTTAGATTCCATGATGCACTTCCAATCATTTATATGAATAGCGAAGAGAAAAGGCCTAACTAACATTTTCGAATCATATTTCTTTCTAAATATTTGTCATAAGAGCTAGAAATGCAGTACCGGTCACTGAGGTGGAAATTACCACCAATCCACAAGACAACATAAAACAAGATACTATTTAGGTATCCACAAGCGGGCTTAGCTTAAAGACCTGTCTCTGAAACGCTCGCAGGCTATTATGATGGTGTTAGCAAACAAAGAGTTGAGGGCGTAACGAGAGGTAGACTGTCCAGGCATATCCTCCTGCCGTAAGTGAGACTTAAAAAAAAAAAAAAAAAGGAAAAAATGTGTTTAAGAGTAAATTTGGCCTTGTTTAGTAATGCTCTAAACAATGTCTATTTTTTTTTTTTTGTTCTCAGGAACATAAAAAAAAAAATTCGTTTGGTAATTTTTTTTGTTTCTAGGAATAAAAATCTATTTTTTTTTTTTATTTCCAAGAATAGATTTGGAATAAAATCAAGAAGTAAAAAAAAAAAGTAATTTTTTGTTCTTGATAACAATTTCGAAATCAAGCGCAACTTTTTTTCTTTTTTATCTTTTCTTTTCTTCTTTTCTCCTTCTCTCTTCTATTTCCTCCTAGCCAGTCACCGACTATCACCGGTCGCTACTACTACAGTTGCCGACAATTGGCTAGGCGAGATCCAACGAACTTGTTGGAGGCTTGCCTATCCACCACTAGCCTTAGCCTCACAAATCTAGGTGAGGTTGAGTCTCATGCCTCTTCGAGCTGGGTGAGCCTCGCCTAGCCATTAATGAGGCTCGACAATCTGGCAAGGATTGCCTAGCCACTAGCGAGGCTAGGCCTCGTCAAGCTAAGGTGAGGCCGACCTCCTACTACCTTGCCTGGCCACCAGCAACTTGTCGACCTTGCCCAACCAGTTGCTGGCCACAAAGGAGGAGGAAGAAGAAGAGAAAAGGAAAAAAAAATTAATAATAATAATAAAATAATTAAAAAAATTAAAAAAAAAAAAAAAATTAAGAGTCCTATCAAACACATTTCTATCCCTAGAATATAAATTTTAGATAATTATCAAATGTCTTCAAATACTCAAAACTTGTCAAGGGAACATAATCAAGAAAAATCATTTTTGATCAAAACTTTTTTTCAGGGACAATTTTTTTTTTTTTGTTCATTGGGGCCTAACTGTGATGAAGTTGATTGGAAATGACTGTCAGCGGAGTTCATGTTCACTCATCGGCAGATGCATTTCGGAAAAATCCCTCCCAGTGCAAAGGAGAAGATACTGCAAGTAATTTTCATACAATTCTAGCCATGTTCCTTAGTCAGCAAGCTGTCCCTCAAATTTGGCTATTATTTGCATGTAAGAAGCAGAGCAAATAACACAACTACATAATCGAACTACGATGATAATTTGAGCACCCAACTCAACCCAAATATCTCCATTATCATTTTAAAGACCATCGACTTTAAGGTATGCATCTTCTTTGAATGTTAAATAGGACATTGAGGGGATCGGAGTGTATTAGGAAAAAAGTATAACAGAAAACTAGGATCTCTCTCTCAAAGCACATATACAACAGCTTATCAGGATTTTTGAGATAATTTTACTTTATTACACCATAAAGTTATTACTATTAACATCTATTTAATTCAATATCATCCTCAAACCGCTTGATCATTTGTACAAATTTCACCTGTTTGGAGAACATTAAGCACCGGAAGCACTAATCGATGAGTATCGCATACTGGTTAAATACGCAGATTTCATACCAAACCTAGGTATATGAGGATCAAAATCCACCTTCCACTCCTCCAAATATTTGCCTTCTTGCGCAGTTCACAATCAACTGTCTCCCAGACTTAAAACAACTTCATTAATGGGACATGCGATTCAATGAGATGATGTTTGGAAGAAAACTTGCTGTCAATCTGATTTACTCTTCATCGCATTTCAGATGAAGAAGTGGACAGAAATCAGAGACAATGGAGAGCTCCAGTAGAGAAGGAAGAAGTGTCCATTTCCTTCCATCTCCTTTAGGAGCTGATATGCTTCCTCCATGCATCCTCCTTTGCACAATCCATGCATGAGAATGTTATATGTCCACACGCTAGGTTGCAAGCCTCCAGCATGCAAACAATTAAACAGCCTCATTGCATCGTTGAGTTTTCTAGCATTACACATGCCATTTATTAGGCTATTGTGAGCCACAATGTTAGGGACGAATTTGGAACATTCCATCTTTCGAAGCAATATCATGTCCTTGTCAATCTATCGTGTTTTACACAAGCCATCCAAGAAAGCACTCAATGTGTAATGATCTAGAGAAAGATTGCGAGATTGCATCTCATTAATCAGCTCCTCTACGGATTCAAGGTTCCCAACCTGGCAAAATTCATTTACGAGAGTGTTGTATGTGATGACGTTAGGATTCAGCCCCCTTTGAAGCATTTCTCGCAAAAGCATCTTCGACTTGTCAACTCTTCTCACTTTGTGGTATCAGTTAATTAACGTGTTATAATTAACAACATCAGGTGAGCAGCCTCCTTCAACCATTATATTAAGAACTGCCATAGCATCCTTCATTCTATTCTGCAAATGATAACCATTCATCAATGCACTATAAACAAAATTTGAAGTTACTATACCTAATTGAATCATCTAGTCGACTATGGCCTTCGCATCTTCAAGCATTCCCTTTTTACAATGAGCATCCACCAGAATAGTGAAGGTTTGAACATCTGGCATGACTCTACTTTGCACCATATGACTTAGTAGTTTTCGAGCCTCTTTCAATTGGCCGGAATTGCACTCTTTGAATGACGTAGGTATAAGTAACGACGTTCAGTTCGATTCTTGCCTTCATCATCTTCTCCAGCAAGACAGCAGCATATTTCCATTGGCCTAGGTCGCATAAGCAATGAACCAAGCAGGTATATGTGAATATGTCGGGTTGGATGCATCCGCTCGTCATCTCTTCCAACAATGCCAGAGCATCTTCCATCTGGCCTACATTGCACAGACCGTGGATCAATGAGGTATAAGTATCAACTTATGGGTTGAAGCTTTTCCTAAAGTCTATAATCATGTCCTAATCGTCAAGCCATCGCGACCCTCCTGAATTGGTGTGAAGGAAAGACAGATTTAGAGGTAATGTTGAACTATGGACCAATGGCCTAATTTGATAAACTTTGTGAAAATTCTATATGGGGAGTTACCACTAATCTATTGAGGTCGACTAGAAACCATTATATGAAACTAGTTTTCTAGAGTCAATGATTTGATTCTAATTATCTAACTAGTACATTTTGAGACCTAAACTTGATTATTTGTCAATTGAGGGGTTAATGCAACCTTTTACCAAATTGTGAATCCTAAGGTTCTTAGTCATTTAGTGTCCATGCAATGTGTTTGTGTTTATTTGATCCCAAAGCATAACCTAAACATTCAACTAAAACAAGCAAATCAAGACTTACAAAAAGCAACATAGAAGGAACGCAATCAATTGATCTAAGAAAGTAATAAAAGAACGACCAAAATGTAAGATGCAGTAAAGTAACCCAATACAAATCGAGCATACAATCTAACATGGCCTTGTAAATTCAACCAAACTATTTACTGTGATTTTTTATTTTTTATAGTGATGTTTATAAACTACTTTTTTGTTATTATTTTTCTTTTGTATAAAACTATTATTTTTCTAATAAAAGGGGCACCAAGGGCACGCATGATAACCTATCTATTTCAAGCCATAACTATTTTTCTGTTTTAAAAATAAGTTTGGAGTAGAAATTCATATGACAACATAATTTTATTTTTCCATTTCTAGAATAAATTTTTACTCTAGAAATAGGTTTGGAATAGAAATGGAAAATAAATTTTTTTTTATTTCTCTATTTATATTTCTAGAATAGAAATGAAAAATAAAAACTCTTTTCATTACTCGTCATCGCTATTAACCGGCTGCCCACTCGCCATCGCCAATCAGTCGTTCATCCACCATCATACCGCTGCCCCCACGCTAGCCCCGCTATCGTTGCTCGCCGCTCACCGCTCATTGGTCATCCTCGCTACTAGCCGGCTGCCCACCTACCATCGCCGGTCGCAACCATACATCTACCATCACTGCTATTGCCCCCATGCTAGCCCCCGCTACCAGTGCTCGCCACTCGCTACTCACCACCTAAGAGGGAAACATTTTGTGTCATTATTAAACGAACTTTTATTTCGAGAATAGAAATTTCGAGTTGTTATTAAACAGATTTTTTTGCTCAAAAACTTATCCAAGAATTTTTATTTCTATTCCAAAATCTATTTCTAGTTAGAATTGTCATCATTCACGCCCAAGCTGCTGAGTCCGGACATAGGCCATATGTGGCCTCACCAATCTAGGCCGACAACACCGAGGGGTTCAGTCCATTATTTTTTCCCTCGTTTCTTTATGCATTATTTCTGTTTTTTTTTTTTCCCTATGCGCTCTCAGTTTCTCCTTCTGACTGCAAGCCAAGATTACATAACCAAATACAGAAGTTCCAGATGATCGAAGGTCTTCACCGGAGATTAACTAAATTTTTGCTGCTCCACCGGCAGTCTTCACCGGCTACCACCTCCATTTGTCGCCAGAACACCAATGCCAGCCCCTACCGCTGGCCACCAACAACTTATCATTCACAATCAAAGTGTTGCAGAAATTTAAAGCGTGGATAGGGAAACAAAAAAGATCGGTATGAGTGCTTCTGGAGAACAAAGCTTAGGCCTTCAACTCCCAATCATTTCTCCAGCAATTTATGTCAGCCACCATCAGCAGTTACAATGCACAAAACAGACAAACAAAATAAAAGTGACGTTATTCTTGATTTAATGTTCAAGTTTCGAGAAACAATGACTCTATAAATAGAGAATTCTTAATGTGATTTGAACACATGATGAACCGATGGCCCACGGAGCCCGAGCGACGCCCAGCTTTTTTTTTTTTTTTGAGTCAGCAGATTTAAACAACTCCTTCTCCAATACATCTCGCGACTTCATGGGGGCATTTCAACAAGCAACTTGCGCCCATTGAAATGTTTTCTCGTCTAAAATTAGTGTTACAACAACAACGACGCCATCACAAATCATTAAAAGAAGACTCTGATAATTCAGATTTTTAGTGATTTGCGTTTGAACAACATGGATACATCTCAACTTTGTGAATCACTAAAACAAAGGAAAAAAAAAAAGGAGCAATGAAATTACCTGATCACGAAACGATATGAAGCCACAATTTCTGATTAACCAAGGAAGAAAACTTCAATATTCGTCCACGAAAGAAAGGGACACAGGAAGAAAGGCTTCAAGAGAAAATCTGGGCTTTCCAGCTTCCAGAACTGGAACAGAGCAAGTTTGCCAATTTCCGAAGAACACCTATTGATGCATTGAAGATAAGAAAATTTCTTGTGAGCATGTTTGCCAAGTATTCATCGAGATAATCGATAACATGATCCTACGAATAAATCTTTTGGCTATTTCTTTAGATATCTCATGTATTTTGTGAGCACCAATGAGTGACCTCATGTGATGCATGTGAATGCAACGGTTTACGTAAATTTGGGAATACTAATCAAGCTAAAAATTGAATAATTCAATGTTATGAAAGATAGAATGTAAAAAGAGAAAAACAAAAACAAGGATTCAATGAATGAGCAAGGGAATCAAGAATCTCCTTTGATTAAGTTGTCTAGAGTTGTTGGAGTCAACGAAAGATAACTCGGAGATTGTCTGAGAGTACAAGATGCAACATAAATGACGTCAAATGAACATTGAGACAATTGCTCGTGATCTTTTTCATTAATTCCAAAAAATGATAAATCAGAATTACCGATGATTTGTGAAAGATGGAGAAATTTGTGTGTGTTCAAATTGTACAATTGTGTGCGACGGTTGTCCAAGTAGTAGAAACAACACGTTAGCCAAAGAAAAAGGACAAATTGCAAGCTAAAGAAATATTTTGAATTACTTAAACAGGTCAAATTGCATTTGCATTGTTTTCATTCTGTATACAAACAGCTAGAAGCTTTTAAGATTATTTATGCATTGGAACCATGGAAGAACAACAAAATATCAAATTGCGTTTTTTTTTTTCATTCTATATACAAACAGGTAGAAGCTTTTAAGATTGTTTATGCATTGGTGCCATGGAAGAAAGGTTGATATGCTAATGGTAGGGGAAAACCTATTGCGCACAATTGCTATAAATAGTCACAATATGGATACTCCTTCAAGAGTTGGAATTTATGCTAATGTTGTCCCTCTTGATATTCAATGTTGTCAAAGGTGCCCCGCGCACGGGTATAGTTAATTGGGCTTGCAATACCGGCTCCTATTCGAGCAACGATCCTTATGCAAACAACATGATTTACATTCTCGAGGACATGGTGACCGTGACACCAAATCACACGGACTACGACTACTCTACCACATCTCCTTATACCGCGGCAGCCGCCTATGGTCTCGCGACTTGTAGCCAAGCACTTTCTTACAGCAATTGTGGCAAACGCACGGGCTCCATTAAATCCCCAGTACCGGCGATATGTCCAAACAGTGGACATGTCTTGGCACTCAAGTGAAGCTTGAACATTGTAGAATGAGGTATGAAAACTACTTATTCAACGCTTACGTAGTTTGGCGCCAAACATAGAGAACCTTGTTTGAATGGCAACAAACCCGGAACATGCGTTGCTTAAGTTTGTTGAAGTAAGTCCTTTAGTCACGTGTCCTGATTTCTGTTGTGCGTGGTTGTTTCTACTATACATGTTGTCATATTTATTGTGGGAAATGATATCATATGTGTTTCCTATACTTTCTTTGTTATTTTAAAGTGGTCAAATTGTTTTTTTTTCCACGACGAGAAGACCTAAGCAAGTAGCTAAAAGTTAACGACTATTATGAAAAATCAAATTTGCATTGTGCATCTAAGCTACACCCACATCATTGGTTTGTTCCTATGATACTTAAGAGAGTCTTCAAGAGACGGCAGTTGGAGACGCACAAAAAGAGGACGTGCAAGATAGTGCAAAACCAGAAGCCTAAATCAATAGAAGGAAACGCTACCTAATGGCTAAAAGAAATGGCCACCACCTTGCTAAAACCGCTTGTAAATTTACCATATATGTTGAACTCTAAGCACAACTCCTTGATGAAATTCAGAAAGAAATAACCATGACTTTGCCCCCAGTTTTTTCATAAGGATAGCTACCTGAAATCATAAAGGTGGTCGAGAACATATTTACAGCATGCAAGATAGACACGCGCGAGGATCCAGTCATTTCAATGCCAAGAAAATATCTCAATGAAGCCAAATCAGCCAAATAGAAACTATGTTAAATCAGTTACTGATCATACGATATAAGTGTATTCAACATAAACCAAGATAAGATCGAAGCAAACCAGCATCTACTAACGCAGTAGGAGATACTTAGGAAACCAACTTTCTTTGAAGATTTTACGAGTCATCATAAAAGTGGCCTTGCTTCAGCTGCTAAGCCCATGAGCCTGCTTTTTTAAATCAGGAAATGGACAAAAGAGACAGCCAAGGAGTTGATCCTCTTGTGATATACGCACAACTTCAAATTATTTTTCCTGACTTCGATTGATCATGTCTCCCGTGGTATCCAATCATGAACTTAGCTCAAAGACTGGTCTCCAAAATGCTCGCACGCTACTATGATTGGGTCAGCAAACAAAGAGTAAAGGGCATGACGAGAGGCAGATGGTCCAGGCAAGTCCCCCTGTTGTAGGTGAGAAACTTCAAAAACAAACAGAAAAATGTGTTCCTGAGTGAGTAATTAAGACAGATAAAAATGGCAAGGAATGTACCTCCATTGAGAGCCAACCCTATTTGATTGGGAAAGTAATTCAACTGAGGCAGTGGAAAAGATGATGGAATTTACATTTTCTGGGCCTGACTGTGATGAAGTTGATTGTTGTTCGCTCAAGTCCACTAGCATTGGGAATGTTTGTCAATGACGTTTATGTTCACCCGTCATCAAATGCTTTTCGGAAAATCCCTTGCAGTGCAAAGGGAAGATACTTCAAGTAGCTTTCATACACCTGCAGCCACGTTCCTCAGTCAGCAAGCCGTCCCTCTGTTAGTTGCATGTAAGAAGCAGAGCAAATAAACCAAATATGTAATCGACCTGTGGTGATGATCTGAGTACACAGCTCGACCCAAATATTCTCCACTACAGATTCAAATACCATCCACTTCAAGGTATGCCTCTTCTTTGAAGTATCTATGGTGAATAGGACATTGTAAGGATCAGATTGTGAAAAAAGTCAAGTGTATAACAGAAAACTAGGATCTCTCTCTCAAAGCACATACACAATAGGCTATGACCTCGCGATCCTATGACCTCGTTATCCTCTGCCTCGCCCCTGGCTTGTACGTTTCTCTTTTCTCCTTTTTGCAGGAGCGTGGTTGGTGTGAGGGGAGGAAGAAGACTCACGCATGGGCTGGGCTGAAATAAAAGGAGATGGGCCGGCCCAAATGCAAAAGAGAGAAAAGGAAAAGAAATAGGTCGGCCAGCCCACGGACGAAGAAAAGCCCTCTACTCTGCCTCATTCGATTTTCTTCTCTCTTATTTTTTCTTCTTCTTTTTTTTAATTAGCAATTCTTTTGGAAAACAAAAAGATAAAAATTATCATTAGTGATGCAAATATTCCTAATGCTAAAACGTGATGCAATTTAGTAAAAACTGTTTTTTTTTTTTTTTTTCTTTTTTTGGTTAGGGTTTGAAAATTAATACCTAATTTTTACGCAATTAAATTTAAATAAAATTATAAAATTTAGGTGTCAACACACTCAACATAAGACTGAAATCCCTGGAGGAAGGCAAAGGGCTCGCCTTTATCATTTTACCGAAGCAACACAGGGCATAACCGACACTCGTGAACACACCACCACCACCACCACCACCACCTCTGCAATTTGTCCTCACGTAACTCAAGACCTGGTTGGGGTCGTCTAAATTAGGGTTAGGGGTCGAGGAAAACCTCCGACGACGGCAAACCGAGAAAGGATGAGAGAGAGAGAATGGAAAGGGATGAGGACTCGCAGGAGATCGCAATTAGACCCCGAAGAAGAAGGAAGAAGGAATAAGCAGGGCAGAGACTCGGGCTCTTCATCAGCTTGATGATCATGAATGTGAAAACTACAGAGCTTTTTGCTCAAGGGTCTCTCTGTCTCTGTCTCTCTCTCTCTCTCTCCCTACCAAGGCAGACTGTAATGGCACTCTTGACAGGTCTTCGAGTTTTTAATCAGGGTCGAATTCGGAAGCCACCCTCCATTTCCAAAAATATAATGGAGAAATGTAATATTCAATTAATTTAAAAGGGAGTAACGTCGATGAAGTTACTTTTTTTTTTTTTTTATGTGATTGAGTCGATCAACATTTACATCATAAGTAATATCATATTTTGATGTTCAATTAGGCCGTCCAAATTATTTTAAAAAGAATTAATATTATAAAGAATCCAAAATTAATATATTTATGATAAATTTATTCAAACTAATTTTTTTATCACTAAAAAAACTCAAAAACTAGTACATATATAACAAATTTACCATTCGTTTTAGATTTTACAGTTGTGGGATAACGCATAACAATTTATGGATGTACTAAATCAGACTTTACCCTCCATTTATCACAAACGCACCGGTTTGGAATTTTTTGTAGTATTAATCCAATTAAACGGGGAGTAAATTTATCACATGTATACTAATTCTGAGTTTTTTAATAAATTTATTACATATGTATCACTTTGGAATTTATCGAGATATTAATCATTCGAAATATTAAATACTATCCTCTGCTAGTGAAATTTACTACCATGAACGACAATCTGAAAATACTAAAGTTGAATGGGAAATAAATTTTGTACCTTCAATCGCTTTAAACAAACATTCAAGTTCACATATGCATCCTCTCTGAAGTAAATATGGGTAGGTAGGACAGTGGAGGGATCAGGGAGCAGGCTGTGTTAGGAAGAGAGCAAAAAAGAAAACCAGTATCTCTCCCTCAAAGCACATACACAATAGGCTAATCAGGATTTATGACCTCAACATAAATTAAAAAAAAAAAAAAAAGGATTTTTGTGCATAGCTAACTAAAATATTAACATCTATTTAATTTAAGAGCATCCTCACACTGCTTGATTGTTTAAATGAAGCATAAACCGACGGATACATGTACCATGTATGAACAGAGATTTCTTGCAGAACCTAAGTACACGAGAAACAAAACCCACCTGCAACCACTCCAAAAATCCTCATAATGAAGCAAGAGAAGATCACCCAGACTTAAAACAACTCCGTTAATGGGACATGGGACTCAATGAGATGATTTGTGGAATAAAACTTGCTCTCAATCTAGTTTACTCTTCATCACATTTCAGATGGAAAGAGTGGACAGACCTCAGAAAAAATGGATAGCTCATCCAGAAAAGGAAGAAGTTCCGTTTGTCACTAGATATTTAACCAACAACTCCATCGTTGCTAGATATTTAACCAACAACTCCATCGTTGCCATACTTGCAGAAAAACCCCTTTCAACCATTTCACCGACAGCTTATGTTGCTTTCATGTCTTCCTTATTTCTTAGTAGTCCTTGGATTATGATGTTAAGAGAGACACCATCTGGAAAGCATCCAATACTTTCCATCTCCTTCAGCAGCTGATACGCCTCCTCCGCACATCCTCCTTCGCACAATCTACACATGACAAAGCTATACATCCACACGTCAGGTTCCAGCCTCAAGCATGCAAACAATTAAACAGCCCCATAGCATCATCAAGCTTCCCGGAGTTACACATGCCTTATATTAGAATAGTGTATGAGACAATATCCGGCGTGAATTTGGAGTCTTTCATCTTTCGAAGCAATATCAGCCCAGCATACTCGGTCAATGGGTCGAGCAAGCATCTTCACCAATAGTCATTGCATGAGCATGTTCCATCCATAAAATGGTGGAACCTGTTTGCATCCCTTACGACTATAGATCTTCCAGTTGCCATGGAGATATATTTGATCGCAGAATGACAATCTCCGCAAATGCGAAGATTCTTAAATACCCTAATAGATTTCCGACTGGAGGTGCTTATAAGGCCAAAAACAACAGCAATTTTCTCACTGTGTTGGAGCAAATATTGTTCCTTTTGTCCCTCCTCCACATCATGAAGAACAAATTGAGTATTCGGAACATAACCCAGTTTCTTTATTCGACTAGCCAATCGGTCCAGTTCCTCATAGATCTCCCGTGCCTTCGGATGTGAAGCGTCACCCACATAGAACTTGTGAACTGTATTTTTCACTTCAATCCAGCTACAACCAGCTTCTTTTGTAAGATTTTTCAGTTTCATCTTCTTTCTGATTGCTGCAGCATCTTCCCATAGACCAGCCGAGGCATAAATATTTGATAGCAAAATATAAGTCGCAGGGTCATCTGGTTCTTGTTCAAAAATCATTGCTGCAGCTTGTTTTGCAAGTTCAACATTGCCATGAACTCGGCAAGCTCCGAGAAATGTACGCCAGACAAGTGTATCAGCCCAGAAAGGCATTGAATTTATAAACTGAAGGGCTTCGACAAGGGATCCTGATCTGCCCAATAAGTCCACCATACATGCATAGTGTTCGGTTCTAGGCACGATTCCATGTTCTGTGTACATTGACCTAAAGTGTTTCCATCCATCGGATATCAAACCCACATGACTACAAGAGGATAAAACGGCAACATAGGTGATCTCATTTGGCCTCACACCAGCATCAAGCATTTGATGGAATGTGTCTAGAGCTCTCGTCCCAAGTCCATGCTTTGCGAAACCAGTAATCATTGAAGTCCAAGTTATGATATTTTTCTCTCTTGTCTCACTGAAAACTCGAAAAGCAGCTTCTATGTTTCCACACCTGGAATACATAGAGATCAAAGCATTGGAAATGCACTGATTTGAGTCAAGCCCTGATTTTACCATCCTCGCATGGATTTGCTCCCCCTTACCAATAGCGCCAACACAGGCAACTCCACTCAAAAGGCTGGCAAATGTAAAAGCACTCGTTCCGATCCCTCTCTCCTCAATCTCATGTAGTAGTTCAAAGGCTTCATCGGACTCCAAACTTTTGGCATAGGCATCTACAAGGGTATTATAAGAAACCAGATTCTTTTCAAATAGCGCATCAAAAGCTCTCTGAGCGTCTTCCATGTGACCCGACCGGGAATACATGCTGACAAGAGAATTACCCACACAAGTATCACAGGCAAAGCCCAATTTTATAGCTAGTGCGTATATTTGTATCCCCATATCTACATCACAAATATTTCCACATGCCTTGAGAACACTAGCAAATGTGAAATGGTTTGGCCTCACAGGACCATTTGTCATTTCCCAAAAGAGTTTGATAGCCTCCTCATTCTCCTCAGCCTGTGCATATCCTGTGATTATCGCTGTCCAAGACATCACATTGTGATCTTGCATCCGATCAAACACCTTTCTCGAATCATGAAGCAACCCACCATCTACAGACTTCACATACATGTCCACCAAACTGCATCCGACACAGACATCCGAAGCCAATCCAGACCGTATAACCCAGGAATGCAATTGTACCCCAAGCGATAATAACTCCAACTCCGAACATGCAGACAAAACAGCCGTGAGTGTAAATCTATCTGGCACAGGCCCACTCACCAGCATATCCAAAAACAAATCAACAGCTTTCTTTGGACTACCCAACTGAGTACATCTCGTCATCATCAAAGTCCAAGCAACCACATTCCTCTCGGGCATTTTCTCAAACACCTCACGAGCTGAAACCAAATCAGCACTACCCTTTGCAAACATGTCAATCAATGCACACCCAACACACACATCAGAATCAAGATAGCCGCTTTTGATAATAAACCCGAAAACCGCATCGCCAATAGATGCACTCTCCGGGACCGAGCAAGCCCGAGCAACCGCCGCAAAACAATAATCATTAGGGAAAAATCCATCCTCGAGCATATGAACGAACGTATCCACCGCTTCAAACTCCATGTGATTATTGGCATAGCATGAGATCATGGAACTCCAAGAAACCAAGTCCCTCTTATCGCCCATGTCCCCAAAAACCCTCTCCGCCTCAGCCCAGTCGTTGGATTTCGAGTAGAGACTGATGAGCGAGTTGAGGATCACCGAGTCGGGCTCGAGCCCGGACCGGGCGAGCGCGCGGTGGACGCGCCTCCCCAGCGCGAACGCGCGGGAGCGGATGCAGGACTTGAGGAGGAGCGACAAGGTGAGGAGGTCGGGGTGGGACCCGTCGCGGGACGCGAGCTCGAGGCGCGAGATTGCTCCGCGGAGGTCGACGCCATCGAGGCGGGCGACGAGGCGGCGGCCGTCGAGGGGCGAGGGGGGAAGGTTTTGGCGGGAAGGAGAGAGCTTGACGGTGGACGGTGGAGGGAAGAGAGAGAGATTCATTGCTCCATGCAACACGAGCTTGGCCTGCCATATCAACAAATGTAAAATAGATAGGCCTGAGGAAATTCTCCTAACAAAATCATCTAGGTTCATGAATTACATGGTCAATTATGCTCATGATTGAACTACTTTTATTTTGCATTTCATTGTTACATGGAGAAAAGATAATCAAACGATGGACGATTTCGTAAATTCATTGTTATCCCGAGGTTGGTATGCTTCGGAAGTTATCATAATACTTGACGAAGTTGAGAAAAAATCAAGTTGTATCTTAGTATCAACATTATCAACTTGCCGGCCGTACCGGTTTGCCTGGGTCATCAAAAAAAAAAAAAAACATTATCAACTTGCCTCTTGGATGAATACAAAAGCAGCTTTGAGGGTGGACGGGCAGAATTTATCAACATCTCCTTTAAACATGTTTAGGGACTTCTTTTTAGAGGTAATCGGTTCCCAATCCGATCAAATTCCAAAGTGAAATCATAAACTAGATCAAGATCGGGGACTAAACTAGTTGGTCCTAGTACACGGACCCTAGTTGGTCCTAGTACACGGACCGGTCACTTTTTTTTTTCACGTTTTCATTCATTTACTTTATTGTCTAAAGCAAGATAAGGATCAAATCCAGAGGTTGAGACAAATCTTATGCTTCCATTCGGATAGCTTATTGTCTAAATACAGGCTCCTATTTTCTCAAAAATAATAAATTAAACAAGCTAATTTTTTTTTTGAAGAAATAAAAATACAAATAAAATATATGTAGTCGGTCCATTCTAGTCTAGCTCCTTCTCATAACAATAAACCAGACCATCTGGACACTAGTTTTGATTTTAGAAATTGGGAACTAGAACCACTAGTCTCGGGAACTAAACCAAACCAGCTAATTTGGTCATGGTTCCCGGTTCAGGCAGTTTATTTTGCACACCCCTACTCTCTTCATTGATGGCCAATCATTCATGATTAATTGCATACGAAAGGTGTGGTGATAATCAACCCTTCAACCAATGTGTATACACATTATATCACTTTACGCCATCTGATGATCTGAATACGTCTTAATTTGCACACCCATCTCCATAAAATGGGTTTTTTATTCAAGAGGAAAGTTTCAAGAGACCACATTTTAGTATTCTCCGAAGCACACGTATATATCTTACTAGCTTTCCAGGTACTCAAATATTCCAGCTTGATTGTAATTATTAGGATCAACAGTGGAAGATAGGGTGCGAATGGTAACGCTTCTTGGCTGGGGAAGAGTTTTCTTTCAAAAATAGTTCTTTTCTATTTCTATTCCAGGGAACAATTTCTGAGTAAAAGAACCCGTTTGGTAACTACACAAAATTTCTACTCTTGAAATAGAAAAAGAATAAAAATCCGTTTGGTAATGCAACAATTTCTCTTTTGTATTTATTCGTTTTTTATTCTTGCCCACGGATCGCCGCCACTGCCGATTGTTGTTCGCCGCCGCCACCACCACACGTCCGCCGGCCACCGCCGACCACCGGCGGACGGGCGGCCGCGGGAGGTGGCGGCCGATGGGCTGGGCAGCGGCAATTGGCGGTAGCGACGGCAGCCGACAGACGTGCGGCGGCGGCGACAGCGGACGGCAATCGTCGGTGGCGGCGGGTGATTGGAGGTGGCCGCGACAAGAGAGGAATAAAAGAAAAATTAAAAAGAAAATTGACTTATTTCTAGAAATTGTTCCCGAGAACAAGAAGCAACTTTTTTTGTTTTCGTTTCGCTCTAAATCTATTCCCGAAACAAAAAAGTAGAGAAATTGTTCCGTGAACAAATGTTTTACCAAACTAAACGGCTGTTTTTTTTTGTTCCGAGGAACAAAAGAACGGAAATTGTGAGAATGAGAAATGTTCTCATGCAGCACCTAAAGCACTAAATGGAATGATGGGAAGAAGGATATTTTTGCGCAAAATTTTGTGCTCTAGAGGAGAAGACGCACTACCAGATTGTGAAGTTAATTGAAATTGGTTTGAGAGCAAGCATAATCTAGTCACAATGCATGGGATGATGGCAGATCGGCAAGAAGAAAATTGGATGCCTCTAAAGTTGTATACAGAGAAGTGTTGCAACGAACAAGTGGGCAACTTTGGCACTTTAGTACCGGAATGAGAATGCGTAAAGAAAAAGTCATCCTCATATCTTATTCACAATTTGCCCAGAACAACATTTTCTCAACTAAGATGAAGGTTTTTGATTTCAAGATAAAAAACTTTGGAACCCTCTAGAGCAAAAGCATAGCAAATAAATTTAGACAATTGCTCGTTTGACTTGATTGAGCTAGATAACAATCCAATCCAGCTCATCTCTTTTATTCAAGTCAAAGCAACTGAAAAACTGCAGTATTCTGAATTCTCAAACTAACTCAAACTGGCAATGCAACTTATCATAATTCAACCACAAAGCAAAGAAATTCTGTATCCACCCCAAGAATGTTGCTACCCTTCCAGTTGAGAAGCATCCAATGACTATGCAAATCAGGTAATACCATAACATTCAACTTTATTTACACAACCTCGCAAACGCAAGTACGGCTCTTCTAACAAACAAAAACTGAACTGGGAAGAAGGGTTAAGATACAGCGAAGACTCAAAAGTCAAAGCGACACATCTTTGTGCGTGCTTTCTACATTTACAATAGGCCTACCTGCAACAAGTCATGGATGTTCAGGTTTTGAAGCAGCATTCATTGTTCTGTCCATTTGTTGTCACACTTTTGTGAACTAAGTTGTGTAGAGAAATTGCTTATTCGGATCAACTTGGTTGCATACGAGCCGCACCTTTTGTCTCTCTATCATCCATCTCAACACTATTTTCATGTGCATTTTGCTAGTCATCCTCTTAAAGCAACTTCCTGAATTGTATTGAGACAATGATCCGCAAATAAAGCGCACCAAGATGACAACAGGAATGACAACATCTAAGAGATGCAAAGGTGTCGATGCATTATACAGCAGAGTGGCAAAGAATAAAGGATGGGAATTGGCAAGCACTGATAACCTTTAAAAACAAAATAGACATTACTTGAACGCGTTCCCAGGTGTCTGCGATCGTGAGAGGACATGCTCCTTCAATATGTCACCCCCGTGATGGTTTGTGTCTGCTTTGGAGGCATCTTGTGCTCAATCGGTTTCATCTTTGGATTCGATTTCCTCGCAAAAACTATTCGCTGTCCCGAACATTACCCTTTATTTGCCCGTCTCCTGCTTGGAAGACAGTCACAGAGTCAATAAAAGAGCTTCTTATAACCTAAAAACTAGCAAGCAATTCCAGGTATTGCCCATATGACGAAATTGAACTATCAGTAATTCTGACCCACGATGAAATCAAATTTGCGCTTTTTCTTGTTCGAAGAAGTGAGATTCATCCACAGTTTTATATCTCTTGCAAGTAGTTGAGACTTGCAGGATTATGGATGACCTGATGAATAATGTGAAAACTTGATAATGAAGATTTAACAGGGCACACGATGCATGAATGGAGCATAGAATTTGGCATCGAATTTAACTCACCGTACTCCAAAGTTAACAACTGAAATTTGATCTGACAACATAAGTAGAGAAATTTTGCAGAGTATAAACAGAAATATATCCTTATAATTCCATGGTTGTTATAAACAATGATCAACGCCTTCATCAAGTATACAAATTCAATATGAATCACAGCCAAGTATTGCAGATCTAAACTTACTTTGAGAGCATAGAATAGAACATAACTTACACTTAATTTGATCAAATGCCGTCATCATGCTTGCCTTCATAAAGGAAGAAGTTCCATTTGTCACAACATATTTAACCCACAACTCTGTAGTTACCACATCTGCAGAAAAACCCCTTTCAACCATTTCATTGACAAGTTCTGCTGCTCTTGTATCTTCGTTATTTCTTGGTAGTCCTTGGATGATTGTGTTATAAGTGATGCCATTTGGAAGGCATCCTTTTCTTTCCATTTCCCTTAAAAGCTGATATGCTTCCTCCGTGCGTTCCCCTTTGCACAACCCATGCATGACAATACCATACGTCCACACATCAGGTTGCAACCCTCGAGCATGCAAACAATTGAACAGCCCCTTAGCATCGTCGAGCTTTCCAGCATTACACATGCCGTTTATTAGAATAGTGTAAGTCACAATGTCTGGGACGAATTTGGTATCTTCCATCTTTCAAAGCAATATCATGGCCTTGTCAATCTGCTGCGTTTTACACAAGCCATCGAGTAAAGCACTCAAGGTATAATGATTTGGAGATAGATCGCGAGACTGCATCTCGTTAATTAGCTCCTCCGCGGCTTCAAGGTTCCCAACCTGGCAAAATCCATATACTAGAGTGCTGTATGTCACGACATCAGGAATCAGGCCCCTTTGAAGCATTTCTTGGAAAAGAATCTTTGATTTGTCAACTCTTTTCACTTTGCAGTATCCGTTAATCAATGTGCTATAACTAACAACATCAGGTGAGCAGCCTCTTTCAACCATCAAATTAAGTACTTCCATAGCATTGTCCATTCTATTCTGCAAACAATAACCATTCATCAATGTATTATAAACGAAACGAGAAGGCATTTGACCTAATTGTATCATCTGGTCGACTATGGCCTCAGCCTCTACAAGCATTCCCTCTTTACAATATGCATCCACCAGGACAGTGAAGGTTCGAACATTCGGCATTACTCTGCTTTGCACCATATGACTCAGCAGTCTTCGAGCCTCTGTCAATTGGCCAGAATTGCACACTCCTTGAATGACCGAGGTATAAGTAACGACGTCCGGTTCAATTCCTGCCTCCGTCGTCTTCTCCAACAAGACCGTAGCATCTTTCCATTGGCCTAGGCTGCATAAGCAATGAACCAAGGAGTTATAAGTGGGCAAATCGGGTTGGATTGCTCTGCTTGTCATCCCTTTCAACAATGTGAGAGCATATTCCAGCTGGCCTACATTGCACAGACCATGAATCAAGGAGCTGTAAGTAACAACATCTGGTTTGATCACTTTCCTACTCATACTTTCATGGAGTCTCAACGCTTCTGCAATCAATCCCTCCTTGCAAACACTATCAATCACTATGTTGTATGTGAAGGAACCAAGCCTGCCATTTATGGAACAATCATACTTTTTCTTTTTCTGATTGTTCCATTTCAACTTTCGCTGCCATGTATACCTTTGTTTTTCACCATGCCATGGTCCAAGGTAAAAAGTTTTGCAAACCCGAAGTCAAAAACTTTCGCAGCGAAACCTTGATACAGAATTGATGCCCGTTTGGTTCAACTTTGGAGAAATGCAAAGTCATTTCCCCAAGTATCTTTAAGTGAATGGCATTTTGTAAAGGCAGGTGTGTTTGGAAGTGTATATTTTGCAAAGCAATTTTAAGGTGAAAAGAAAAGGGAAAAAAAGAAAAGAAAGGAAAAGGGAGGAGGAGATGCAGCTGGTTGACCGTGGGGGAGCAGCTAGTGGTGGTGGTGGGGAGGCAGTGGTGGCGGCGGTAGCGAGGAGGCAGCTCGCTTGAGGTCGGCGACCTCAGGCGACGCCCTAGGTCGCTCGACCTCAAGCGGTGTCGCTGGGTCGAGCCTGAGGTTGTGCGACCTCAGGCAAAGCTTCCCAGTAGACATATCTGGCCACTCGCGGCTGAGCGCCGCCCACCGCGAAGAAGAAGACGATAAACAGTGACTCGGTGAATAGTGAAATCGCATCTCCAAAATGCTAATGCTCAAAATAGCCCCTCCCCGTCATTGGGCTTTCAGCATTGGGAATGCTGATATTGGTCAAATGAGCTTTCAAAAACACATGCCAAATACAAAAAATTTTCCCCAAGGGGCTTTGGGAGCCCCTTGGGAAAACCGAACCAAATGGGGGTGTCATATTCCCAATGTAAATATTTTATTCCTCTAGCCACACCAAGAGATTTTCATCTTTAGAAAAAATGGGCTTATACCCAAACTGTATTCGACATAAAATCATACACTAGAGCTTACTTAGAGAATAGCTACTTCTTAGGTACATTTGTGGGTGCTAGTCAAGCTAAAGATGTGGATGGTTCAAATTATCCAAGAGGAAATTGTAGAGGAAATAGGATGAGAAAAAAGATACGAGAAAGCAATGAACAACGAAAAGTATCAAGAATCTTCTAGGTTAATTTGTCTACTATTCAGTGACTCAACGAACGATAATTTCATAAAAATAGAAGTACCTTAATTAAACTACAAGATGAAAAAGGACGGGAACGACATAAACGACATACACATAAACATCGGGGGACAAACGAAACATTACAAAATCGTCAGAACTCCCAAAGGAGAAAACCAAGATTACCATAGATTCGCGAAAGAGAGAGCAGCAAATTTATAGACGCTCGAATTGTACTATCGTCTACATCTAAATTTTTAAACTTGAATGATATTTAACTCTTGGCCAATTAGCAAATCATCGAGTTAGCCGAAGGAAAAAGGATAAAAGTGACCAAAAATCCCAAACTTTGTCCACTTGACATATTTACTCTAAACTAATTTTTGTGACACCAAAAATCCCAAACTTATATTTATGTGTCACATTTACCTCAAAGTTATACAACCTCAAAGTTATACGATTTGACACATTTACCTCGAACTTTTTCTTATAATATCAAAAACCTCAAACTCGTATCCGTATGACATATTTATTACAAAAATTTAGTGTCAAAAACAAAATTGGGGTTTTAAGTGTCACAAGAAACCAATTTGAGGTAAATGTGTCATATAGATAAAAGCTTAAGGTCTTTAGTGTCACAGAAAAAAGTTTGACATAAATGTGTCGTACCGATGTAAGTTTGGGATTTTTTTATATCATAAAAATAGTTTAGGGTAAATGTGTTATAATGGGTAAAATTGAGGGATATTTGTTGGTTTTTCCCAAGAAAAAATGACCAATGTACACTTAAGAAATAAATTGAAATACTCGAACAGATTAAACTACATAGTTCGTCCTCAGCAAAAGAACAAATTGGATTGTTTCCGCCCTATATCCGAAACAAGCAGAAGCTTTTAGAATGCTCATGCATTGGCACCGTCAAAGAAAGATTCGTATGCTAATCATAGAAGAAAACCTACTGGGCACGACCACTATAAATAGTCAAGACTAGAGCCTCTCTAGGTGCAATACAGGATTGAGCATAAAGATTAAGTAAAGGATATTATGTTATGCATACTCATTCAGGAGCTGCAATTACGCTGGTTGAGTCCCTTTTGATGTTCCATGTTGTTCAAGGTGCTCTGGACACCGGCAAAATTTACAAGGCTTGCAATGCCGGCGGCCCGGCACCTATTCGAGCGGTGACCCTTACTCGAACAGTGTGGCTTATGTGCTCGCGGACATGGAGACTGTGACCCCGAATCAAGCGAACTAAAACTTCTACACCACGTCTCCTTATCAAACAGCGGTTGCCTATGGTCACATCACCTGTAACCCAGCGCTTTCTTACAGTAATTGCGGCATATGCATAAGCTCTGCTAAATCCAGATTCTAGCGAACTGTCCTTACCGTCTTGGCGTTGACTGGGTGCTTGGAGATCGTAGTATGAGGTATGAAACCTACTCGTTTACTAATTAAGTAGTTTGCCGCCAAACCAGAGAACCTTGTTCTATTGTATGCGGTTGTTTCTACCGTGCATGTAGCCATGTTTGTTTTTGTGGGGAATGATATGATAGAAGTTATGCTTTCTTTGTTACTTAAAGTTCTCAAAATAATACTGATTTGTTATGAAAAAAAAAAACTAAATAGCTAAGAGCTAATGACTAGTGCGAAAAATTAAACGTGCGTGGTGTATCTAAATCCCACTTATGTCATTGGATTTGTTATTATAATTCTCAAGTGAGTCTTCAAGAGAGCAGCTGGAGACACAAATAAGACGACGTGCTAAATAGTGCAAAACCAAAAGTCTAAGTCAATTGAAGGAAACGCTGCCTACTAAAAGTAGTGGTTATAACCTTGTTGAAGCTGCTTGTGAATTTACCAGATGTTGAACTCGAAGCGCAAAACCATGTTGAAATGCAGCAAGAGAACCAGGACTTTGGCCACAAAATTTGTGTAGGGATCACGCCTCAAAATTATTAAGGTGATCGAGAACATATTACACTGTGGGTGGATAGCACAAAAGGATAAGGTCGTTTCAATGCCAAGAAAATATTTCATAGAACCCAAATTCGTGAAAAGAAAATTTATGGAATCGAAACCATTTCACATGTCAGAGCAGTAAGTGGTGATTTCCAATCATATCCATGTCATTAACATAAAGCAAAAATGGATACAGAGGATGAGCTAATGCATAAAACAGAATGAAATTATCAGTATAAGATTGAATCAAACCAGCCTCTAATATCGCAGTTAGAGAATAGTTCAGAAACCAACGTTGTGTGACCAAGCAGGGATGATATAGAAACTTCCTCCTTTTGGAAACAATGTAAGAAGGCATCTGCACATCAAGGGTCCGTTCGTTTCGCGGAAAATATCATGTTTTTGGAAAACATTTTCCGAAAGTCATTTTCAGGAAAATGGCTATTTTTTAGGTGTTCGACTAAAACCTAAAATTTGAGTGAAAACATTTTCCGTTCGTTAGCTCATTTAATTGTTTGGAAAAAATTATCAAAAATTGAATTTTAATATTTTTAATTGACCCAAAAATTAATTTTATTTTTATATTTTTTAAAAAATTAATTTTATTTTTATATTTTTTTTAAAAAATGAATTTTTAATTATTTATATTTTTAAAAAATCGAAATTTTTATTATTTATTATTTTTTTCTTTTTTTTCTTTTTTTTTTCTTTTTCTTTTCCTTCCTCCTTCCTCCTCCTTCTTCCTCTGCCAGCGCCTCCTTCCTCCTCCTTCCTCCTCCTTCCGCCCCAGGCCCCTCCTTCCCGCCCGATGATGGCGGTGCTCGGCGCCCGACCAAGACCCGCAGGTGGCGGATCCGCGAGCTCGAGGCTCGGAGCTTCCTCTTTTTGCTGGAAACAATGTAAGAAGGCATCTGCAGGCCATCAAGTTTATAAAGAGCTCCGCCTCGCCACAGTGCTTCGCCCCGGATCGAGGCGGAGCGTCGCCGGCCTGTAGATAGCACCAGAAGACCGCCAAAGAACAAGATGAAAAGGAAAAAAAAGAAAAAAAAGAAAAGAAATTAAAAACTTGATTTAAAAAAATAAAAAATAAAAATAAAGCATAAAAATAAAACGAAAATGTATTAATAAAAAGAAGTAAGAAGGAAGAAGTCATGGAAAACGTTTTCCACTTTTCAAAAATGGCCAATGATGGAAAATAGCCACACAACAGGACACCCCAAGTTTATAAAGATCACAGTGTCGAGTTGTAGATAGCACCACCTACCAGAAAAACACATACAAATGGCCAGCCACACAACAGGACGAAAGGTGTTGTGATAATCAGCCCTTTCAACAAATGTGTATGCACCTTATATCACTTTACACCATCTGATAATCTGATTATCTCTCAATTTTGCACACCCATCTACATAAAATGTGTTTCTTATTCAGAAGAAAAGTTGCAAGAGACCACATTTTAGTATTATCCAGACCAGACAAATATACCTGACTAGTTTTCCGCGTACTCGAATATTCCAGCTTGATTGTAATTATTAGGATCAATACTGGAAGATAAAGCACTAACAGCAAAAATGGGAAGAAAAATATTTTTGCGCAAAATTTTGTGCTCTAGAGGAGAAGCACCACCAGATCATGAACGTAATTGAAATTGGTTTCAGAGCAAGCATAATCTTCTCACATTGCATGGGATAATGGCAGATCGACAAAAAGATAAGTGGATGCCTTTGAGGTTGTATACGGAGAAGTGTTGCAAGGAACAAGCGGGCAAATTTGGCACATTAGTTACTGGAATGAGAATGCTCAAGAATAAAACTCATCATCATACCTTATTCACAATTTGCCCTGAAAAACATTTTCTTGACTAAGAAGAAGGTTTTTTTATTTAGAGATAGGAAGCTTTGTAACCCTCTAGAGCAAAAGCATAGTGAATAAATTCAACAATTACTTGTTTGACTTGATTGAGCTAGATAAGAATCCAACAAAGCTCATCTCTTAAATTCAAGTCAAAGCAACTAAAAAACTGCAGTATTCTGAATTCTCAGACAAATTCAACCCCAGCAATGCAATGTATCATGATTGAGAAGCAAAGAATTTATCTAGCCACCCCAAGAATGCTGCTACCCCTCCAGTCAAGAGGCATCCAATAATTATGCAAATCAGGTAATACTTTAACATCAAACTTCATTTACACAACCTCGCAAACGTAAGTATGGTTCTTCTAACAAACAAAAACTGAACTAGAAAGAAGGGTTAAAATACAGTGATGACTCAAAAGTCAAAGCTACACATCTTTGTGTGTGCTTTCCACATTTACAATAGGCCTACCTGCAACAAATCGTGGATATTCAGGTTTTGAAGCAGCATTCACTGTTCTGCCCGTTTCTTGTCGCACTTTTGTGAACCAAGTTGTGTAGAGAAATTGCTTATTCGGACCAACATGGTTGCATAAGAGCCGCACTTTCTGTCGCTCTCTCATCCATCTCAACACTATTTTCATGTGCCTTTTGCTAGTCAGTCCTCTTAAACCAACTTCCTGAATTGTTTTGAGACGATGATCAGCAATTTAAGCGCACCAAGATGACAATAAGAATGATGACACCTAAGAGATGCAAAGCTGTTGATGCAGTATGCCAAAGAGAGGGAAAGAATAAGGGATGAGAATCGGCAAGTGCTGAAAACCTTTAAAAACAGAAAAAGGACATTACTTGAACACGTTCCCAGGTGTCTGCGATCGTGAGAGGCCATGCTCCTTCAATATGTCAAAGATGACCCTTGTGATGGTTTGTGTCTGCTCCGGAGGCATCTTGAGCTCAATAGGTTTCATCTTCGGTTTCGGCTTCCTTGCCAAAAGCCTAATCGCCGTGGCGAACATGACCCTTTATTTGCCCGGCCTCCTGCCTGGACGAAGACAGTCACAGAGTCGGTAAAAGAGCTTCTTACGACTTAAAAACTAGCAAGCAATTCCCCACATCGCCGTATGACGAAATCGAACCATCCATCAGTAATTCTAACTCACGACATATGAATGAAGCATACCATCTAGCACGCAATTTAGCTCGCTCTATTCCTAAGTTAAACAGCTGAAATTCAATCCGACAACATGAACACAGAAAAGATTTGCACAAACAGGTCAGTTCTGCAAATTAGATTCCGCAGTCTCTAGGCACATTTCAAATTCATTCACATATATATCTGACTCGGTCATTCCTAATTCGACTACAAGGACTTGAGCATTCCGCTCCACAAACAGCAATCCTTCGAGACAAAATGATAACCGTCCGAGGAGCTAATCAGCGACGCCGGAGAGAATTCGCGAGATGAACAGTGCGACGGAGAGAGAGAGAGAGAGAGAGAGAGAGAGAAGGGACCTGAGCGGGGACGGACTATCGAACGCGGCGGCGATCGCTGTCGTAGCGGGCGAGAATTGCGAGACCACAGATCGTTTCGAGCGGGGTCGCCGGCAAGCACCGACTGGGAGAGAAGCAGGCGACGGCGGCGGTGGCGCGGCAACCGGCGAGAGAGGAGAACAAGAGCGGCGGCGAGGGCGAGAGAGAACTGAGGGCGCGACGGGCCTATCCCCAAATTCGGGAAAAGAAAAATGAAAAATGCCAAAACCGGCCTTCCGCGAGCACGTGACAGTCACGTGCCCATTTCCCGTCAAAATGCTGACGTGTCGGTCATGTGAATTACACAAAAATAAAGGCCCGAAATTCTTCGATGAGCCAACATAGAGCCCTAAATCGAATTAAAGAGTAAAAAAAAAAGAGAAATTGCGGATCGGATTTTTAAAAAAATAAAACATTTCGCGACCGTAAGTTTTCTATATGGCGATATAGTTTTTGCTGTCTTAGAGCAGAAAATTCTTGAGTTTCTTTCTCCTCTTCGAGTCGATAATAAAGATAAACGAATTCTTACATTCGTCACCTTAGGTCACGCATACCCTGAGACGACAAGATCACAATTCCATTGCCTTAAGTCAAACTCAAGGGACAAAATTCACACTTTTGTCGCCATTTATTCAAAGGAAAAAGTCACAACAAAACATTCTAAATTATACCGTGACATATTTACTCTTAACTTTTTTGGTGACATCAAAAATCCAAAAATAGGCCAATTATGATATATTTACCCTAAAACTTTTTTTGAAATATAAAAAACTCCAAACTTGTACTTATATGATATATTTATGCTTCGTCAGGATTTCGTTAAATGAATTTTTAGCAAAAACAGAATGCCATATCAATACCGTTTGCTTTGTAGCGTCCATGTAAGAAAATATTTAACGGTTTTCATCAACAAAACTTTAATAGGAGGTAAATGTGTCACAAAGGTATAAGTTATTGGAATTTTTCATATCATAAAGGAAATTAGGATAAATTTATCATAGTAAGTATAGTTTAGGTTTTTGATGATTTTTATCTTTATTTAATCAAAGGTGGGATGATTTTAATAGTATAACATTTTACTGTTATATAATGTTTTACATTACATTTGTGAATTTTTGTTTTACTGATTAGTTGCTTTGCACTTTGATGTTTTGGTTTCCATGCGTAAATTTTATGACTAACACGATGCATTAAAATCACATCATATTAATGCTAAAATGTTTCATACTTCGATCTAATCGTATTTTTGCATGACAAATTGCGAAATATGTGTATAAGCGTCTGGTACACTTATTTTTTTTAGTGCAAACAAAAATGTTTAATTGAATTTATAATATTATATCAACATGTCTAGTGATACAAGTGGCGATGACACAAAAGTTTTTTGTAATTTTTAGAGCTCTGTGTATAAAAACTCAACAGGTAATCGATATTTCTTCCTTTCGATATTTTACATATCCATGCGATCGAGTCCTTTGATTTTTGAAATGATATAAATAAAATAAAAAGAATAGCTTCGAATCGACTCTCCCAGCTCGAAAAAGCAACGCGATGACAAACCATGTGATGATAAATTGTCTTTCAAATAAAAAAGACGTCATGAATGACTTTTGAACGAGGACAGTGCCAAATTAATATGATTTTAAAAACCATCACTCTTATTATTTTTAAAAATGAATGAATGAAATATGTCTACATCATCAACAAAAATATCAAAACGTAAATTATTATTGAGAACGCATATATGTTTTCTCGACTAATTTTTTCAAACGAGACAATCGATCATTTTAAAATAAATGTTTGTCGAGTTATAAATTTTTGGCGAAATAAAAGTGAATGTGGATTCATTTTTTTTGCGAAAAGGAAATGATTCAGAAAATATTTTCTTAAAAGTGATCATTTATATCACTTTGAATAATTAGTCGAAAATATTTCATCATTAATGGCAACTTATGTCTAATTATTTTCGTGGACGATAAAAATATTTTTGTTTGTACATTGTTTATATGCAATGTGAATGGCCAATAATTGATTTTTTAAAGAAATGGAGGGATCCCGAAATTTGAATTATTTTTCTCAAATGGAAAATAGAGGATTATTTTAGCTCCGAGCATGATTATTAAAAATTAAAATGGACTTTGGATGCATCCTAACTTATCGCTGAACCGTCCAAGTCTTCCGCCAGCCAAATCGGGTTGTGGCACTGGCTGGTCCACGCTCTCGCACGTGGCGGAGCACTCGGCCGGACGGCACGGCGTTACGCAAGTCTCCGTCCACTTTTCATTGACTTTTATCCATTGTGATTCCGCTTTTATTACCGAAATAACCCACCCCCGGCCAGATCGCTCTAATTCGATGTCGATTTAGATAAGTCAAAATGGGTTGTAGGATCATTTTCTTAATCCATACTTGATAAGCTGAGTTATTATACAGATTAATTATATTCAATAGATGGGTCATAAATTAACTTAAAATGATAAAATCCAAAATAATATAAATAGTAAATAGACTACAATTTATTTAAATTCAACTCAATTCTATGACTCTCTCCTTCTCCCTTATTGAATTTGGTGCTTACTCCCTCCGTGTTATTATTTTGGTTTAGGTATGAGTTTTCCTATATTAGATTAAAAATCAAAACATTTTAATAGTATGAGTCGGGTCGGATTAAGATTGAGTATAGGTTACTTAATTTGTAGCGCATAAAATGAGTCGAAACGGGTTAAATAAGTCGATTTTAATTAAATCACATCCAACACGATCCACCCGTTTGAGAGATCCAGTCGATATGCAAGTCAAGCGTGATTTAAGTCTTCTCCTTGTGCTGAAGACGCATCTGATATTGTTAAGCTCTCGAGAAGCCGCGCCTCCCGACACGGGCCGGCTTCATGGATTTTCTAAGTCGAGAGTGATTTGATAGAGTAGAACGAGTGGTACGCGACACATATACGAAGCCATGGTATCTACCCCAAAAAAGAAAAGGATCAAAAAAAAAAAAAAAAAAAAAAAACAACAGAGAGAGAGAGAAGCCGCCGTTTGGTCAACGCCCTCCCTTCTCCATCCATTTCAACGTTGAATCCAAGAGAGAGAAAGAAAGAGAGAGAGAGAGAGAGAGTGGTTTTGTCAAGATCTAGAAACGAGGAAGCAGTCGCGCAACGACTGCGCCAACGGCCAACGGCCGCCAAACGCGGCTAGACAATGAAACCCCTCCGTCCTCCATTCCTCCCCTATTTAACCTTCCCCGCACGTCCCCCTCGCCCTCTCTACTTTTCTCTCTCTAAAACGAGGCTCTTCCTCCTCCCTCCTCCTTCAGCGATGGCGTGCGAGAGGAGCCTGAGCAGGAAGTCCGCCTCGTTCCGCCTCCACAGCCCCAGCCTCAACTCGCTCCGCCTCCGCCGCATCTTCGACCTCTTCGACCGGAACGGCGACGGGGTCATCACCGTCGGCGAGCTCGGTCACGCCCTCACCACCCTCGGCCTCGAGGCCAACCCCGCTGAGGTCGACGCCGCCATGGCCTCCTTCATCAAGCCCGGCTCCCCTGGCCTCGAGTTCGACGGCTTCGTCCTCCTCCACCAGTCCCTCGACGACATCTTTCCCGACCCGCGTGAGAACGGCGACGACGACTCTGGCGACGGCAGCTCCAGCTCCTCCTCCTCGTCTTCGCAGGAGGAGAGCGACCTGTCGGAGGCGTTCAAGGTGTTTGACGAGGACGGCGATGGGTTCATATCGGCGACGGAGCTGCAGACGGTCCTCGGCAAGCTTGGGCTGCCGGAGGGGCAGGAGATCGCGCGGGTCCAGCAGATGATCGTGTCGGTCGACCGGAACCACGACGGGCTTGTCGACTTCTTTGAGTTCAAGGACATGATGCGAGGCGTCATTGCCACCATCCGTTCTTGATTCGATATGCAGTTTTCCAGTCATTTGAATATTTTTTCTTTTTCCCATGACAAAAAAAAAAAAGGTTTTTTCTGTATCTTCTTCTTTTCGCTGGCGTCTCAGCAAAGTTTCTTGGTTTGTCATGCACGTGGAAATGGAAAAGAGGATCGTGATCATGTGAAATTATTGGCCGACCATATCTTTCGGAATTTCCTTTATTATATTTAGGGTTTGCCTCTTTGTTACTTCGGACCACATGGTGATGACCATAGCCAGATCAGACGTTACATTAAACAAAGTCCGGGAAAGTTTGGTCGATCAAATTATGGAGTTTGTCTATGGTGCCCTGGGAATTTTTTTGGGCAGGGGGAGGGGGGGGGGCTGGTTTAGATATGGTGGCCCGATTTAGGTATGGGAAAATCTTCGTAATTGGGAATAAATTCATTTTATCATAAATGAACAGTTGCCACTAGCCTGGGAGGTCATCTCAATCTAGCGACCGGCCCTTGCCTGGACCCAGGGATTGCCCAAAGAAGAATGAGGAATGAGGGAAAAAAGATAGATAAAAAGGAAAAGATAAAAATTCAAAAAAGAATATTATTAACCTGCAAGGTCATCTTAATCTAGTGACTAACCCTTGCCTCAGTTCAGGGATTGCCCAAAGAAGAAGGAGGAATGAGGGGAAAAAAGAAAAAAGATAAAAATTCAAAAAATAATAAAAAGAGGTCATTATTAACGACCAGCCCTTGCCTCAGTCCAGGGATTGCCCAAAGAAGGAGGAGGAAGGAGGAAAAAAAAAGAAAGATAAAATATAAAATTTCAAAAAATAATATTATTAAAAATTATCCACGTTAATGTCGATCGGCATCTATGTTAGCACCGGCCACCAAATTTGGCGGAATTGAGGTATGGGAGAATCTTCATAGGTAAGATCCCTTCTTCATTGTTCTCATTCAAGCAATGGATATTTTCCTTAATTTTCTATATCTCTAGCAATTGTGCATATATCTAGAAGATCTTTTTATATCTCCCTTTAATTATGCATATCCTTGATACAATAAAATGGACTTATATCATCGTCATTGCAATACACAAAAATTACACAATTCTCTCCTCCACATTATTCCTATCTTGCATATGAGAGGGGTGTAGACATGCGTTAAAGTATCCATATGCTCTCTATGTACATATATGGCGTTTTTTCTGCTTGGCTATTTAAGTTTTTGGGTTTGACTTTCTTAATATGGTATAATATCATGGACAATGTCCTTAACAATCAAAAGGTCGGATTTGGTCCTTTTAAATTATTATGAATAGAGTATTTGAGGAGATGATTCTTTCCTTAGTGTTATAATATTTTTAATTCATTACATGGAATGAATAAATACGGAAATCACCAAAAAAAAGTTATTAACCTATTATATGATAGTTAATTTAGTTACAAAGCTTTCAATTTTACATATTTAATGAAACATTTTGATGAATTTTCCATTTAGTTTTTTTAGGTTGATTTTGGTTGGAAATCACTAACATAGAGATTGGACAATCCTACGTGATATAATCAATGCTGACGTGAAGAATTTTTGCAATTTAAAAAAAAAATCTGAATTTTCTCTCTCTCTTTTTTTTTTCCTTTTTTCTTTATCTTCTCTTCTTTTCTTTTCCTTCCTTGGATATCTAGGCGGTGGGATTCTGCATGACTAGCAACAACTGTGAGCCTCTTACTTGGATTTTGGGAGGGTGAAGGGAGGCCCTCACCTAGACCACCCCTTGCTGGCCTAGAGATGAAAAAAATAATAAGAAGGAAAGCCCCTCAAAAAAAGTTAAGAAAAGAAAAAAAATTATAAAAATTATTTATGTCAATATTAATCATGTCATGTAGGACAACAGGCATCCTAATCACTAATTTTCTACCAAATTGGCAATTTGTCAAAATATTTAAAATTATATTGGTAAAATTGAAAGATCTATGATTGAATTATCTATTATATAATATGTTTATAACTTTTTTGATAATTTCTGAGCAAACACTATACCATGCTTGGAAAAATTACCAAAAAAGTCTTAAATACAATTTAGTCTTAAACCTTTTTTTTTATCAATTCAATCATTGGGTTAATACTGCTGAAAAACCCAAAATTGGTACACCTGTAACAAATTTACCCCAAACTATTTTTTTATCTTGAAAAACCCAAAACTAGTACACTTGTGACAAATTTACCTTGACTAACTATAAAAAACTATAAACTGGTACATTTATGACAAATTTAGCCCAAATAATTTATTCGACCACGAAAAGCCCCAAACTGGTAAATTTGAGAAAAATGTACTCTCTGCTATATTGGATTAATACCATAAAAAAAATCACAAAAATTGTAAATCGTGACAAACGGAGCGTAAAATCCCAAATTGGTATGCCAGTAAATTGTCACGTGTCATTTAACTTACTAATTTGACCGTAAAATTTAACAAAAACTAATAAAGGGTAAATTTGTCACAAGTGCACTAGTACCAGTTTGGGGTTTTTGGTAATCAAAAAAATAATTTAGGGTAAATTTGTCACAAGTGTATCGGTTTGGGATTTTTCAGAATATTAACCTTACAATTTAGTCTTAAACATTTTTTTTATCAATTAATCCTAAACATTTTGCAATTATGTTAATTAAGTTTATCCAACCAATTTTGATTGGTTAACACTAACATAGACATCGATCGGCACTGGCCGTCCAATCTTGTTAATGTGGATAATTTTTAATAATTTTTAATTTTTTTATATTTCCTTTTATTTTTAAAATTTGTATTTTTCCTCTTCTTCTCCATTTTTTTGTCGCCCCCTCTCCCCCCCAACCCAGTGGCCAACAAGGCTCCAAGCAAGGCTTCTCTCGTGGGCCCCCAAGCCTCCCTAGACCTAGGCAAGCCTCACTGGTCATTGTGGGGGGCGGGGGGAAGGAAAATGGGACAGAAGAGGAAAAAAATTAAAATTTCAAAAATTCAAAAAAAATAAAATATTGTTAAAAATTTCGTGTCAACATTGGCACCAGTCAAAATTGAGCGGATAGAATGAATTGGCACAATTGCAAAATATTTAAGACTGAATTGATATAATTGCAATATATTTATGATTTTTTTTTATAATTTTTCCACTGTACTTGGGTCCTTGCCTATTACAAAATTGAAGATCCAATAGAACCCAATTAGAATAAGTGCAGTTCCTGGACCAGTACCCATCATACTACTAATTTCTTGCTAATTAAGTCTTTGTGCTTCTAATTGCTGCTAAAACACCCATTTCAGGGCTATACAAGAAGTGGGTTCCTTTGTGGTTCCACCCATTGCTACTTTGCACCGCGGATCATTAAATGCAAACAATAATTAATGTCCCAATTTTCTATGCATATGGGATTCTAGTTTCTTTCATTAATCCGGTTCTTCACCGTAGTCACCTTGTCAACATTGCCTTTTTGCCTTGGAGTATGTGCTGACTGTTTTTCTTTTTCTGTTTTGGTCGAATATGTATTGACTGGTTGATTGACCAAGGAAAGTTGAATTTTTTGTCACCCATTTCAGGGAAGATCATTAAATGCAAACAATAATTAATGTCCCAATTTTCTTGTACGTAGACTGTTTTTCTTTTTCTGTATCTTATTTAGATTGTTAAAGGGGTATTTTTGTCGAATATGTATTGACTGGTTGCTACTTGTACGTAGATGAGCTACTTGCTGTTAATATCGATGATCGATCGAACACGACAGCTTGAGGACAAAATACAAAGAAAAATGCTGCCCTTCATTTGCATCATCAACCTATACATCGTCGAAACTTTATAGTAGGTTCGTTTTTTCCCATTCATGATTTGCGCTTATAATGATTGCACTAGAATTTAGTAACTAACTTCAAAGTCGATCAGATAGATTCGAGATTGCTACTAAATAAAGAAACATTATTGAACTTTACAAAAATCAACATAAGCTCAAAAGATAAGATTGGTGGAGTCACTTTTATGCTGTTACAACATATAAAAAGAAGACGGTTAGGCTCTAAGAACTTGTTTGATCACAAGACAATGCACATAAAATAACTCACATAACCAATGATGATAACGAGATCCGACAATATGGTAGCTAACTATTTAGGTGTCGTTTGGTAATGTTTCGGGGAACACCTGTTTCTATTCTTTTGTTCCCCTGAACAAAAAAAAAAAAATGTGTTTGGTAATTTTTTTGTTCCGGAGATAGATTTAGAACAGAAACAAGAAAAAAAAAATCGTTTCTTATTTCCAAAAACAACTCAAGAAACAAGCTTTTTCTTTTCTTTTCTTTCTTTTTCTCTTCCTCTCTTCTTCCCTAGTTGGTTACCAATTCGATAACTGGCCAGATGAGGCCCGACGACCTCACCGAAGCCTCGTCAGCCCCCAGTGAGGTCACCCTAAGCTCGCCAGCCACCGGCGAGGCTCAGGGGAACCTCATCGTGATGGCCTCGTTGTGGCCGGGCGAGCCTCGACCTCTCCCAGATCTAGCGAGGCTCAGCCTCACCCAACCACAACAAGGTCGCCTCACCCAGCCATGGCAAAGCTCCCGAGGTCGGCGACCTCATCAACCCTTGTTTGGCCAATCGCCGACCGTCTATGAAAGGAAGGAGAAAAAAAAAAAAAGGAAAGAAAAAGAAAAATGTAATAAAATTATTAATATATTAAAAGAAATTTTAAGTCATAAAAATTTTTGGATTGTATCAAACGTATTTCTATTACCGGAACAAATCTTTTTAATAGTTACCAAACGCCTTAAAATGCTCGTAAACCTGTTTCCGAAAACAAAAATAGAAAAATAGTGTTTCTGAAAAAAAACTGTTTCTGAAAACAGAAATGTTATCATACGCAGCCTTAGCTATCAGTAAGGATACTCTTCGTATCTCATTTTACAACCTTGGAGCACCATCCGAACCCTGATGCTATTAGGACAATCCCTAAGTATTTGAAACCTAGCAGAAGTGAGACATGAGCTGCAATGGTAGAAGGAAAGCGCCTTGTTGCAGACGGCATGACCGTACACGATGGCAATCGGAAAAGTCAACTGAGTATAGTAGTTGTGACCGATTGGGCTACCGTGATGAGCATCATATCCTTGAGGACATAAGCTACGTTGTTTCCATAGGGATCACGGCTTGCATAAACTACAGTGTTGCAAATGTCATTTATGATGGTGCTAGGCAGGTCACCTAAAGCCATGCTGAACATCCAAATGAACGCAATGGAAGTGACTACAGCGCTCGGTAAATTAGCCATAACACCTCCTTCTGCTCCTCCTCCACCTTTATTTCTTGCTCATGACTTGATGGCAATAAATAGAGAGCTACTTCTCTTCGGTTCCTCCGTTGCTTTGCATTAGCATAGAACATTATGCTATATTCTAGATGCCTTTGTGTATGCCTAGTTCTACATGCTTCTACGCATGGAAGATTGTCTATATAATAAGGACATAACTAGCTTTGGGAGAATATGTTTGCTTCTGTAGTTGTGTTTCTCGTTTTTCTTTTCTGAAGATCAAGAAAGTCTTGGTTGGTGCTTTTTGGCATGTAAGGTGTTTCCTTAGTAATTGATCAAGAACTTTGTCTCTTTTGCCGTTAAATACTACGTATTTATTCGTAGAGGTGGCAAATGGGTGGGTCGGGTTGGGTATGGGTCGAGTCGAAAATGGGTCGATCCATATTTGACCCATTTAACCCGTTTTGATCCATATTCTTGTAATGTAAATCTAGTAACCTATACCCGACTCGACCCGTATCCGACCCATACCCGGCCCGACCCGTATTGCTAAAACCTATTTATTGTTAAAACATTTTTATGCAATACAATTTTTTTTAACAATTTTTATGCAATACAAATTTTATGGAAAATTTTATAGTTCTTTTTAAAATATTATTAAAAAATCGAATTTTTAATTTTTAAAATATAATTTTTAATTTTTTATTATTTTTAATTTTTTAAAATATAATTTTAATTTTTTAAAATATAATTTTTATAAATTTTGGCGAGGAACGAGCTCGCCGGCATCGGTCGGGGCCTCGGCCTCGCCCGATCGGGCGAGGCTTGTTGCCGGCCGTCCCCTTCGGGCTGCCGATAAGGAATGAAGAAAAAGAAAGAAAAAGAAAAAGAAAAAAGAAAAAAAAATTGAAATATGAAAAATAATTATAATTTCGATTTTTTATTAAAAATACATTTTTATAAATTTAAAAGCCAAGGGTTTAAACTTTAAAATGAGTTTTCTTATAACCCATTTAGACTACTTCTTTTTGTGTTTTACATTCAATGACTTATTTCGATCCATATTTAACTTTCACTTGACCCATTTTTGACCTATATTTAACCTTCACTTAACCCATTTTTGACACATTTTTTATTTTCACTTTACCCATATATGACCCATTTAACTAAAGATGGGTCATAATATGGGTTTTTGACCCATATTGCCAACTCTACGTTATTCGTCAATTTCGATTATAATGATATTTACGGCTGTCTCATACTTATTGTCCTCAGAACGAGTGTCTTGCAACTATAGTCCATTTTAGGGAAAATAGTCTAAATTTTTTTCTAATTTATTGTGATTGTGTTAATTCAAGCATTAACTTTTTTTTTTTTGCCAATTAAATCTATTTTTTTTTTATGTTTATGCCAATTCAATCAATCCGATCAAATTTTAATCGAAAATCGTTAACATAAATGATGGTCATCCTACATGGCACTGCCAGTGTGGCACAACCGGTACTAACATAAACAATATTTAATAATATTTACTAATTTTTGAATTTCCTTACTATTCATTCTTTTCTTTTCTTTTCTTTTTTTCTCCTTTTCCTTTCCTTCCTTTTTTTCTTTTGTTTTTCCCCACCATGGCCGGCAAAGGCCGAGGTTGCTGCCGGGGGCGAGACCGCCTCGCCCAGATCTGGGCACGAGGTGCGACAGGGTTGTTGGCAGGTGCAACTCTGCTAGAATCGCCGGGAATTTGCAAAAAAATCGTCAGGAATTGCTAGAGATTCACCAAGCGACTGCCGAGGCTTCATGACATTGAACCGGCGTCGGGAAAGGCTCTGGATCACGCCGGAACGTTGAAGCGCAGCAACAAAGTGGTTGTCGGCGGCCAACAATACCAAAGAGGAAGAGAGAACAATGCTAGTAGATACCCAGAAAAGAAGAACTTCTTTTTGCCCAGCGGACAAGAAGGAACTCTCTAATGAGTGCATCAGAATGTGTTCGCTGACAGAGAGAACGATGCTGGTTAATACCTACCTTTTGACGATCCTTGCTAGCCAAGGTGGGGAAAAATAAAAGAAAAAAAAGGAAAGAAAAATTAATAAAACATTTTGAAATATTATTAAAACTGTCTACGTCAACGTCAATCGTGTCATGTAATATAGCTGGCGTCAATGTCAACGATTTCCGGACAAAATTGATGGGACTAAATTGACACGTATGTAAAAAGTTTAGAACTCAATGGACAAAAAAAAAATGTTTAAATTTAAAACTTTTTTGATAATTTTCCTTGCCCATTTTAATTTACGGCTCTTTATTCTCATCCAAGTTTTAGAACGTGATGCCTGATGCTAACAAGAATTCTTAGTATTCATCTTCTCTAAGGCAGAGACCGCTAGTATCTTCACTCAATCTCAGGCTACTTCTTTTGCAAGTGAATTAACATACCATATGTTTTGTCATTTCGTTTTTTAGCATCGATTTGGGTCGTAAGTACCATCGACTCGGTAACTTTCTCGATTAATTGAATGAACTTTAGTTTTAACACTCAATACACTTAGTTTTGTGCCATAGCAATTACTGTATTTCTACTATCAATCTATTTTCAATCCAAAATGCACCCGGGCATTACTATACTTCTCACGGTAGATGACTTAGGCATTACCGTGCCAAAAAAACCATTATCTACCCTGGATTATTAGCCACGTGAGGTCTTAAGAAATGGTATATAATAGGAAAACTAAAAAATGTAAGGTGGGGTTTGGAAGGAGATGGCAAGTGAGGAGTGATGACTAGTTGGAAGTCACGAAAATAGTGAGTTATGGAGAGTTTTTACTAGTTCAGTTCGTTAAAATCTTGGAGTTCGAGAACTAAAGTCCAAAATTGCCTTATCGAGACATCAGAAAGTACCAAAAATGAATGAATTATTGATGCATTTGTAACCAAAGGATTAGAATGCAATCTTGATATAGGGAATTGGCCGTGGATAGGTTGTCGCATGTCAAGGTGGCACAGGCTAATAATTGCTAGCAACGTGTCATGAGGACACGAGCCAATGACGGGTTGTTTTGTATTACAAGAACATAGGTCAACTGAAAATGATTATTATATAAATCAAGTCATTCCTAACGAGCTCTACTTTGAGCTTACCAAGTCAAAACATTCTAAGCAATTCAATAGGATGGTTCCAACTAATGATGAGTTATTCCAGCATGGGGCACAGCAATGCTCCACGGAATATACAGGCAGCAAATCTATGGGAAGGACACTATGTATTAAGTTTGAGAATTATATTGAAATACATTACATCTCACTACGGCACAAGTATTGACTAGCGAAATTACACATCTATACATAGCCAATTGACTATGTGTTTTACTTATGTTCAATTCGAACTTGTGACAAATTTACCCTCTATTAGTTTTCGTTAAATTTTACTGTCAAATTATTAAGTTAAATGACATATGAAAGTTGACTAGTATATCAATTTGAAATTTTACTCTCCGTTTGTTATAGTTTACAATTTTTGTGATTTTTTTTTTTTTTGGTATTAATCCAATCTAACATGGGGTATATTTGTCACAAATGTATCGGTTTGGAATTTTTGGAGGTTGAATAAATTAATTTGGGTAAACTTGTCATAAATATACCAATTTATGATTTTTTTTATAGTCAGTTGAGGTAAATTTGTCATAGGTGTACCAATTTGGGGGTATTTCATAATAAATAAAATAGTTTTTGGTAAATTTGTCACATGTATATCAGTTTTGAGTTTTTCACGGTATTAACCCTAAACAAAAATACTTTTTTATTTTCTCGTAAAACAATGAAAATATTATTAAGATTTAAAAAATTGTAATAATTAAATGTGCATTTTACATGCCATTTGAGTGTTAAGAAAATTCAGGAATATTACTTTCAAGAAAAGTCACAAGATTGAGATTAATAAGAAGAGAAAAAGGTAAAATTGCTCCGATCAAAGTCTTAATAATTGAAGGATTTTGTTGATAAGTGCCTCTATAGCATTAGTTAAGTTAACTAACAGCATAAATAACTTTTTCCAAGACAATTTAAAAATATGAAGACATTACACATTATAATAAGTCACTCGCTTCATATCGCAAATAATTTCAAATTTTCAACAAACATTTTAATAAGGCTTAATAAGCTCGAAACGACACTCTTAAACATTTTCCATAATTGAAATCGAAATCAAAATCGAATGAACATGACTAGAAATTGCATGAACATATAGTCACCACAAATAAAATTGGAAGGTATTTAATTAGATGACCCAGTTGCATATAAGATTGTCACGTAAGTTAGGCTTAAGGCGCGCATGATAAAATTCTACTTCTCTATTTCTTTATTTCTTTGTTTTCCCGAAACGGGTTTGGAAGAAATCGTTTGTAACGCATGATTTTTTTTATTTTAAGAGATTTATATTCCAAAAATATATTTCAAGAAAAAATCAGAAATTAAAATTTTTAACTTCTCAATTTCTAAAATAAAAATTAAAAAATTAATTTTTATTCCAAAAATGTTGCCATGCAAATCCTTAGGCTTACATGCATTGTGACCACATGTATTTGTAGAGCAGGGAAGCTGTACGGCAGTTTATTTTTTTCCTTTTGGTCGGTGTTTTTTGGCCTTCTGCCACTTCGAAACTAGAGACGCATAGAAAAGCATCTCTTCTGAAGTTTTGGCAATTATAAAAGAAGGTGAAAAAAGCTCTGTCAGGCGTTACTTCCTCTGCGCACTTTGACCGGAGCGACCGACGCCTCTGAGTTTGGAGCCGCTTCCGCCTCCGCCACCGCCCACGGCCCATCATCCCGTCTTTCCCTTGAAAAATCCGGCGAAGCAAGGGCACCTTCTCGATCTGCTCGCCAACTCACTTCTCCTTCTTCTTCCCTTGTGAGGTGAAGACCCCTTTTGCGCAATACCAAAAGGTACTTTCTCTCCTGCAAGTTTTACCTCGGTTTCTTGTCGTTTTCCTTTGGTTTCTCGTGGGAATGCGTCTGCATTGCGCTTTTCGCCGCGCGTTTCTTCCTGCTCTTTCGATGGTCTTTTTCAAGATTCGTCGTTGGACTCTGTAATCGTTTTGTTCATGTCGAGATTGTCGGTTTTATCGATGGACCCAGTTTGTGTTCCGCGTCAAGATTTGATCTTGATGAGACCCATTTTGAGATTTGCCCTCTTTTTCGTCTTGGGTTTTCGTTCTTGGGGGGTTTTATTGTTTCGTTCGAGATTCTGGGTTCAATCTTGGAGCTAGGGTGGAGTGAGGTTTTTGTGGTCTAGCGAATGCTCATGGTTCTTTGTGCTGGTGTCTTAACAGGTGCTGGTTTTATGCTCGTTTTCATGGGTTCTGAAACGAAGGTTGGTTCTTTCGATGATGTTGAGCGTCAATGTACAGATTCAGTGCAGAAGTTTGAATCTTTAAGTGTTCAGGACACCAAGAAGGGTGTTAGAGAGCGAGTTGCGTCGATTTTGGATGACAAGTCAAATGCTCAATGCCGAGTTACTTTGGATGTTAAAGGCCAGACCAGAGATGCATTCCTTGATCACGAATCTCCCCTTATGGCATCGGAGAAAGAAATGGCTTGCCACACTCCTAAGGATGATGCATTGGGCAACGGGGTCATTGATGGTCGTGACAATGTACAAATGACTTATCAAAAGCTAAAGCATACAGATGAATGGAGAGGAAGCATTCCTCGGCAGCTTAATTTCGGCTCCTCAACCGATGGTTGGGGAGGTGGAATTCATGGGAGGGATTTTGCCATGCTGTCAGATGAGGAGATGGTCGAATTAATTTACCAATATTTGTTAGAGATGATTCTGCTTGAGAAGGCTGAGGATCTTCTTGCTGAAAAGCCGGAGGCAAAGGGGGATTACAACGATTGCAGGACACCTCCTTCCGCACCACGATCAAACAACACTGTAGAAAGTTGTCCTGGCGCTCCTGTAAAACGCATCACTCAATCGAGGAATGTCGGTTTGGGTTTATGCAGAAAGCTTCAGTTTTGATATTTTTGACTGCTGGGAAGTTGAGCGTTGACTTATACAGGTTCTCCTCCTTTTGGTATGAACCAGACGACTATATGCTAATTCAGTAATGTAACATATATTCCATTCATATCATGATCATGCAGAAGCTTTTTTTTTTTCTCTCGAGAAAAATGTGTCCTTAAATATTCTTTAATTAGAAAGATTGCTCTGTCTGCTGTTTGGATTGAATTTGTGTAAAGTCAGGATGTATTGTTTTTGTTTATGTGGGCAAGTGGATTGTTACTGTAAGTGCAGCGTTTTGCATCTGAGTCATAGAATTGCAACTTTAAGCATGCTATGCATGCTCCATTCTTCTTTTCAACAATTGAAGTGAGCGAAATTTTTTTGCCAGACTTTCCTTTTGAGTTTGCAGTTTGTAATCGCGTATCATGTGTAAGAGATGTAGATGTGAATATTGCCGTGATATACGTCCTGTTGCACCGCATTGAGGCCATTGAGAGTTGTTTTCTGATTCTTGGTTAAATTGAGTGGTTCACTGAAGTGGAAATCAGAAATTCTTCTAAAGGCCATTGAAAGCCTCTGAAAGTTTTCGACAACGAGCTTTTCCGGATGAAGGTCAAGCATTTCGTGCATTCCTCTTTGAAAAGATCAGGCTGTCGATTGTTGTCTCTGTCTCTTGTTGCATATGGCTCACAAAGCAAAACCAATCTGTCTGCAATATTAACTGAACCAACATCAGATGCCAGGACAGGACAAACTGGCCAAGTTACTGAAAATAAACTGAGATCCTTTAGCTTTTTTCCGCAAGTAATCAGAACTTAAAGGTTAGCGAGAGAGGTCGTCTTGCTCATTCGAACTGTTTACTTTCTCACATGCCCATTTGAACTGTTTACTTTCTCACATGCTACAACGGTCGGATGAGTCGCTGTCAAATTCACGAAGTTCCCCAATCATCTAATTTTCACTGAAAGTGAAGGCCCTGTTTGGTAACCATCCAAACAGGGCCAAATTCTAATTTTTGTTTTCGGGAGTAGTTTGGGAACAGAATTACGTTTGATAAAATTTTTATTCCTGGAAACAGATTTGGAGTAGAATCAAGAATAAAAAAAAAGTTGATTCTTGTTCTGAAAACAAATTTGAGAATCAACACCAACTATTCTTCTTCTTCTCTTTCGCCATCCCGCGATCACCGTCCACCACCGCCCGCTACCATCCCCACCGCGCCGCCACCGCCAGGTCCCTGAGCTCGCTCGGTGGCCAGCGGGCCCGCCGGCCCCGTGAGCTCACCTGGCCACCGGTGAGGCTAGGCCGACGAGGGCTGGCCTCGTCGAGAGCCGACAACGCCGGTGAGGTCGTCGGCCCTCGTTTGGTCGGTCGCCGGTCCGGTCAAAAGAAGAAGAAGAATAGGAGAAAAAGAAAAAAAAAAAAAAAAAGGAAAAAAGTAAAAAAATTATTTAAAAATTAAAAGAAATTGATTTGGAACAAAATCAATCGAAGACGTAGTATCAAATGTAATTTATTCCAAAATCGAAATTTTGGACGATTACCAAACACATTCTTTTCCTCAAAATTAGTTATCGGAAACGAGAATAAAAAATAATCATTTCTAATCGAATATGTTCCTGAACAAAATCATTATCAAACGCGCCATAACTTTGCGAAGAGGATAAAAAAATTCTGCAAAATGTTTTTCCCGCATAAGAGACGATTCTTTTTGAATAAATTGGGATTGGTAAATGTCCCCTTCGATACTCTACACTTTCCATTGTTGAGCTTGAGTCATTGAAAATGAATCCATGGGTTCAGCACAAATGCTGGCTTTTCTGATTGATTCATCAGCAAACCAAAATGAAATGCTTCTACAAAACCAGTCAGATTTCCCCAGTCCGAATGTACTTGAGCTGTTCGTTTGATTTTCACTGTTCTTTACAAATGAAAGTAATCAGATTCAAGTTTTTTTCAGGACCCTCAATAGGATCAGCATCGACCATTCCCTCTTCACCGGTCGCGTGGAAACAGAAAAGAGAAAGGAACAGAAAGAAAACACAAGATGAAAGAAGCTGCTCGAAACAAAAAAGATGCTCGAAAGAAGAACACCGTCCTCATGATCGAAGCCTCATCTTTCTTTATGCGAAAACAATCAGAAGTTATTCGAAAACTAAAAACATGGAGTGCATGTAGCTATACGACTCTGCCATTGACGATGTCGAAATTGATGCAATTACGATAAGAGGAAGCAAATTTTCAGGAAATGAAAGCGATGGGCGATGGCCAAAGTTGTGAAAATTCCTGTCTAGTCTTCTTCTATCTTTTCCGTTTCTGCGTACATGGGATTCTGGATCTGCTTTTGGGCTTAGCTTACAGCTTCGTATCATATTTGCATTGATGGTAATCAATGGTTCTATTGGAAAAGAACACATTGATGTTGCAGGAAACGGCGGACGTCACGTGAATCTTGAACACGCTCAAGAGGGAAACCTTGCCTGATATTTTCGTGTTAGCAGTCAAGGGAAGCACGCCCGCCATGACGTCGGCGAAACCCTGCAGGTTCGACAGGAGGCGATCCATCATTACCGTCACCGCGATGTTCATGTCCTCCGTGCTGTCAGCCGAGATCCTGCCTGCAGGGATTGGAGCTTCACCGACGGTCTCTCCTCGGTAGCCCAGGAATGCGGACGAGTCCCTGTACTTGACTCCCACCCGGTTCGGGTTCCTCACGGAGAGGTCCGCACCCACCGTCATGTTCAGCAACGCTCTCATCCGGGCCATGTCGACGGAGACGTCAAGGTCCTTCAGATTCAACGACTTCACCGTGATCACCGGCTTCTTTGCCTTGAAAACCGTCAGGGCCAGTATCAAAATCACCAGGAAGAGGATCATGACGACCGCCAACACCGCGATGCAGATGTTCCTGCGCTTGTTGCTCCGCTTACCTTCCTTCGGCTGCTCGTCGGGCATTGGAGGGGCCGACGCTTCTTCCATGAGATGCAAAGCCGAAAGGTAAGGAAGGCGCGCAGGCCTTCAAGGCCTAGGATGATTTCAAGGCTTCAGAGGCAGAGTCCGAGGTAATTGCCATTCAGGCAAAACGAGGACGAAGATGCTGAAAGGCTAAATGGGTGATTCGGTGCCTTAGTTAGTAACTTAGTATTAGCCGTTGGATTGGTTGAGTTTTGACAGAGTTTATTACAAAGCAAAATGTATAAGTCAATTAGAAAGTTCTAAAACACGTCCCAAACGAAAGTACCATTGAGTTATAAAACTTTTAAAATGTGCAATTTAATCCCAAGACTTATCACATAAGTGCAATCTCGAATCCTAAAATTTTTAACAAAAGTGCAATCAAATCCTAAATTTTTTCACGAAAGTGCAATTGAGTCATTTAATTTTAAAAAGTGTAATCAATAGAAGGACTTGATTGAACTAATTTGATAAGTTCTATGATTTCAATACACTTTTTGAAAACTTTAGGACTCAAATGTACTTTCGTGAAAAATTTTAGAATTTAATTGTACTTTTCAAAAATTTTAGAATTCAATTACATTTTTGTAATAGATTTTAGAATTGTTAATATACTTATCAAATATATATATATATATATATATATATATATATTATCATCATTATCATTTGTTACATGCATTGGTGGTTGCGTACGCCTTTGTGCTGAGTAAACCTTGAGGTTACAAAGCTTAGGTAAACCCACACCATATTTGTATTAAAGAAAATTGTCCAAAAAATCATAAATTTATTATACGGCTAATCTTGGTTAAACATCGCTGATGTGTGACGTCTTAATCAGTTTTAACCATCCTATGTGGTACAACCATCTTTGACGCAAATAATTTTTTTTTTAATTCTTTAAAGAATTTAAATTTTAAATTTTATTTTTCTTTCTTTCTTTTTTCCCCCTCTTTCGACATAGGGCTAGCAGGACTGCCAGGCCCTCATTAGCTGTGGGCCCACCCTCGTCGCTAGGTGAGGACTTGCAATGCCCTCGCTGGCCACAGCAAGGGGTGTATCACGGTCCTTGCCAGATCCAACGAGGGTTATGGCCCTCGCTCATTGCCCAACGAGGGCTTCCCGGCCCTTGCCTAGGGCTGAGTGACCACACTGGCCCTTGCTTAGTAGCTGACAAAGGTCGTTGGCTCTTGGCCAATGGTTGTTGACCCCAACGGCCCTTTGTTAAAAGAGGGGAAAAAAAGAAAAAGAAAAAGAAAAAGAAAAATTTAATAAAAAATTGTCCATGTTACTACTAGTCCCATCACGTAGGATAGCTAGTATTGACTATGTTGCAATGTTAACGATGTTCGATCAAAATTAGCCGAGAGGACTAAGGGTGCATTTGATGATATTTCTGTTAAAAAATTGTTCCCCCGAACATAAATAATTTTTATTTTTTCATTTCCTTTTTTTTTCTAGTAATTATGGCAAAGGTTGCCGACCTCAAGCGAGGGGTAGCCGACCCTTGCCGGCCAAAAATGAGGGTCGATCAATGACCCTCGTTGTACTTGATGGAAAAAAAGAGGAAAAGAAATAAAGAAAAATCAAAAGGAAAAAGAAAAGAAAAGAATATAATTTTTTTTAATTTTAAAATTATTCACATCAATACTAGTCGATTAACGACGATTAGTGTCTACATTTAACGATTTTTAGTCGAAATTAATTGAAATGATTATATTAATAAATTATTAAAATGTTGAATATTAAATTGACATGTACATAATATATTTAGAATCACTTTGGTAATTTCGCCCCCCTTGCACCAACGGCATCAAATTCGTCACGCAGTGCGTGCGCCCATCCACCTTACTCGACAGCCCGCAAAATCACTCTCCTCCCCTCACGCAACGTCGCTTTTACCTAGGGAATCCGGCGGCATCGCGTGGACCCAACACGTAGCTCGAACGAACGTGACGTGACGCGACGAGGGAGAAAATCCACGCGGCCGTGAATCAGCCCGAGGTTTGGCAAGGCGAGTTTGCTCGTGCGGGGGGTTAGGTGAAAGTGCAGGAAGAGCGGTAGGCGCCCACCGGCACCGGTGTCCGATGCAGGGCCCCAAGTACAACACGAAACAACAAGCAGTAGCAGCAGCAGCAGCCCACAACCAGATGATAGCTAAACTTCTCTAGCTACCACCACCACACCACGAAGAGTGGTCCATGCCACAGAGAGCTTTGTAGCCTTAGCCCACCGCCGACGCTTTGAACGAGGATTGAGCCAGATCAAGACCCATCATGCCCCCATAAATGCCGGCGGGCGGTCGTGGCTGGGGAATTAGATTAGACAAGAAGAAAGATGGAAAGTTGGTTGGTGGGAATGGTAGAATGTGGATAAAACCTTCTAGACTCGCTTACGTCTGAACCTCCAGCATCCGACTGAGCAACTGGATGTTTGATCCGAACGAGAGAGAAAAGCTCGTGTTTGAATCGTGAGTCTCTTGTTAAAAATAAGTTTAGAGACGGTGCTTAGGGTTTGAGTGGTAGAGATGGGTCGATTACATTAGCGGGATTGGCCAAGTAAAATTGTTTGTATGCCATGTTATAAAAATGATTAAGTTTTTTTTTTTTTTTTGTTTTTTTTGTTTTGATCAATCCTCTTATTTTTATTCTAACTTTCATTCTGGATTTTTTTTTGTCGTAAAACCCGCATTGGGGGCGTGGGAGTCGAAATCACTCCTAAAACTTAATTCGTTCCCACCCCAACCCTGGGAAGATCGGGCAACCTTCCCACATGTTCTCACTTTCGCCATTTGGAAAGGTGGTAATTCAAAAAAAATGATTAAGTTTTTTTTTTTTTGATCTAAAAAAAAAATGATTAAGTTCACTCATATATTTTGGTATATGTTAGAGATTTTTTTTGGGGAAAAAAAGTGTAAATTGAAAAGGAAAACATGCTTTTCATTTGATGGAGGGGATGGTCGAGCGGTCAAGATGGATTGATTCATAAGCTGTGAGAATTAGTCAAGTTAAAAGGTTTGGATGCCATGTTGCAGATTTTTTTGGAAAAGAAAAGTGTAAATTGATAAGGAAAACGTTCTTGCCATTTGATGGACAGGATGGTTTGAGCGGTCAAGATGATTTGATTGCATTAGCAAGAATTAGGCAAGTAAAAAGGTTTGGACGTCAGATTATAAAAATGCCAAGTTCAATTCATTTTATTCAGTATATGTTAGAGAGATTTTTTTTTTTTAAAGTGTAAATCGATAAGAAAAATTATACTTTGCAAATTCTACTAATAGGTGATACCTGTTTACTAAAAGTTCATAATATATCGTCAAGTATTCTTTGCTAATTTTCTTGCTCAATCGTTAAGAGAGATCATTATTATGATGTGATGTTCAACTCCCTCTGTCGTTTCTCTCCTCCTAACGCATAGGGAAAGAGTCCTATTTATTAATTAAGACGTTTTTCAATGAAAACTATAATTAATTTTCCGTTCGTGTCCATGTAATTCGATACGTTTTACAAGGTATCCACTCGATTCTTTAATGTAAATAGCCTTTTGATCAATTATAATTTTATTTTATATTTGACTTTTTCAAAATTTTACCACACGCACACTTCATTATTTTATAACAAAAATGCTCAAAACTTTTACAGATGTGTATATATGAAATATGTAGCTTCATAAATATTTTTTTTTTTACTTCAATAATATTCTTAATCTCGATCCAAAGGTTAAAAAAAGAAGAAGTTCCTTATAGAAGTTTTTTTAATCCAAAATAAACACAATTAGTATTGGATAAATTCATCAGCCAAAATAAGTTTAAGTTTTACAGTTTTACTTCATTAATCACCTCAAGCTATATAATTAAGAAAATCCGAAATCACTTTTGACCCCCAAAATTTGGCCAAAAGAATTCTCTAATACATCATCGTCTACCGTAGAATGATAATATTATGACCTTCATTGATTGATAAAATGATAATTCCAAAGGATCGAGAGGAATAATTCTTTTTATCTGTTTCCATTGGTTTTTTGGAAAGTATATATTTACATACATATATATTATATAATATATAATATATAATATGTTCGTTTATTTTTTTATTAATTTACGACCGTAAGATCGATATTCAACGGATGTCGACCGTTCGATGCGCCTAAATCTAGGAAGCACTGATTTCCTACCATATTATCCTGCTTTTTTTTCCATAAACGTCGGATTACGATTCGAAAACGGCTCCTGCCCCCCATGCACCGACTCACTCACCTACCTCCTCATCCTCCTACTCCCTCCCCCCCTCCGACGCGTCACTCTCCGGCGAGCGCCGCGAGCGGCGGAGCGATGGGGACCGACGGCGGCGGCGGCGGCGGCGGCGGCGGCGCGGAGGCGGCAGAGTTCGAGGGGCTGGTGTCGGAGGCGATTAAGCGGTGCCAGGCGAGGGGGGAGGCGCCGGCCGCGTGGTCGGCGGAGGTGGCCAGGTGCGTCGTCTCCCGGGGGCTGGAGCTGCCGAGCGCCGAGCTGGGGCAGGCCGTCGTCGTCGCCTCTCCTCCGGCTTCGGCGAGCCCTCCCTCTGGAAGTTCCTCGACCACGCCATGGCCTCCCGCCTCATCTCCTCCCTCCACGCCCTCTGTCTCCTCACTCCCAGGCACGCCTACTCTCTCTCTCTCTCTCTCTCTCTCTTACTTTGTGGAATTCACTGGGGGCGGTTGTTTCTGTGTGCCGGCGGTCCTTTTTTTTTTTTTTTTTTTTTCTAGTTTCGTGTAGCTGAGCGCTGAGGTGGAACGAACTGCGAGAATGGCGGCCGAGGAGTGTGGGAGAGATAGTTCCGATGCCTGAGATCAGGAGTTGAGAAATGGCGAGCGTTACGGTTTGCTTCGAATCTGATACGGTGAATGAAGAAATGACGCGTGCGTGGGAATGCAGTGCCCTGTCTGCGACGGAAAATGTCATGACAAACGAATCGGAAATATGTTTGATGATCTTTAGGAAGATGTCACTTTCATACGGTTCAATAAATGACTGATTTTCAAATTTCTGCCCTGGCTTTGTGATTTAATTTCTTCGAGAGGTTTGATGGCGAGTTCACGGGAGGTTTAAGAAGTCAGTGCAGTTGTCTGATTGTCTCTGCTTTTAGGCCTTTTGCTCTATCGCTTTGCTTGGACAGTGGTTCGGTGGATTGTTTAGTTGTATTTCTAACTGGTGTGTAAGGGAGTTTGGACTCTTTTGTCTTGCATTTTCCGCAGAAGCTTCTTGTCCGTAACCTCACATTTGCAACAGGGTCCTCTCCTGTCGGCAGGCTCAACCAGAGGCATACAGACTCTATCTTGACCTCTTAGCTAGATATACATTTTCCCCTGAAGATTTTCCCTCAAAGGCTTCCAGAGATAAGTAAGTTTTAGTTCATTGAGTTCAAATTTTACCAAGTGGAATACTAGATTTATTGCCTTCATTCATGATGTTTGCACTTGCTGAATCCATGACAGAAGGAGTTCTAATTGTTATTATAATTAGGCAAAAAGTCCATGGGAATTCCTCAACTCACGTACCGAATGCGAATGAGTTTTAAATCGTTTAGTTGATGCAACTACATCATGAACTTTGGAGAAGCGCATTGTTCTTCTGCTGGAAAATGTCTACATTGGCGGGAAAATGGTTTATCTGGCAATTTTGGGGTCTTTATGCCGGATACATCAGAAAATTTGATGGCCCTTTGAATTGTCCACTTTTTCCTTTTTTGAAAATGTTTAGTTCTTGATTGCAGCAATTGAAAGTTTTAGCACTCAATTATGCATGTTTTATAAGATTTACAACTTTCTGTGAACTTGTCCCTTTCTAAAGTGTTCACTAGTGTTTAGATAAAGGGTGTATGGTTTCTCTATGTCCCTTTTTGCAGCACTCCAAGTTGGAGACATGGAAATGGTTCTGGCACACTTTGTTGATGATTAAGATGGAAGCATGCACTTCGAGTGTTATCTTGGTCATGCTGATAATAATTATGCTTTGAGTTTCTTGATCACATGGATATGCAACTGAAGAGAATCTCTGGATTGTGCAAGAAAGTGGTTCAATGTTCATGAGATGCATGAAGACATTACTTCATGGAGTACTCTCATTTATGTATAGCTTCACATGTAGGCTTTTTGTTCAATATTTAGATTTCCTTGGAGCTTTATGCAAGTTTCCTTCACAGAACAGCCGACTCTTTTCCTCAGCATAGTCTCCCTAGTTTTTCTGCTTCTAATATTAAAGACTGGAAGGAGAATGTGGAACTAGATAATGATTGTACCGCAGTACGAGTTGCCTTATATAATCATTTTACTTTCTAGCCATTTCTGAATAAATTGATTGGGAGGGTCCTACGCAGAGCAAAATCATTGTCTTCTAGCCTTGTTTTACTGCTTGTCATCAGCTCACTTTGTGTTTGACTTTTTAAAGTAGTGACAAATTATAGTGCTTATTTGGTGCATGGAAAATGCTAACAGAATACCTATGAAAGTATGCAGGATTGTAAGAGCTATCGATGCCGATCTTGGGTTCTCCCGAATTTATGGGATCAATGTCAGGGAGCTTGGCCATACATTAGTGATTTTCTTCTTCAACACTATAGTTAGTTTGATAGATAGCACTATGGATGATTGGGGATTACAAATTGCATCTATGGATGGACTGTGTGGCTCATTTGAAAGCATGGAGCACCATCAAAGGAATGTAGGTATAAGAGGCAGTGAAGATAACAAGAGAAGTGGACACCGTGAGTACATAAGGAACATGAATTCACTTATTGCCATGGAGGTGTTGGAGAACCTAACACGAAGCAGGAAGGCTTTAGCTTTACTTCGCCTCATTCACATGAATATGTAAGCACTGGCATTCTTTTCCCAATCTATCTCTAATTTTTCCTCCATTCAAGTTCTCTGAACGATTTTAGGGAGATCTATGCCTTTTATTATCTCTAACAGCTTTATATCCTTTAAAATTTGTTGGTGTCTTAGACTTTTTTAGTGTTCAATTTAATTCTCAGTATGCACATTATTCACAATGCGTGCCTTTTAGTCCATACCACTTTTCAGCCTGTTTCTTAAGACATAACTGTTAACCTGTGACTGGTGATGGTGTCTTCTAGTAGCTGCTATTTCTGTGTATATATTCTCCACTATGACTAGTAGAATGTGGTATATTATGTTGATCATTTTACTTCTATGAACAGGCCCTATTTTCTAGATTTTTCTTAATCTTAGAGAACCAAAGTGGAACACAATGAGAAGGCTTTCTGCAGGGATGTGGTTTAAGACAATGTTTCTGACGGAATACCTGATAAATGATGATGTGCTTGGTTCCATTGTTCACGTCTAATCACATTGTGTATAGCCACATAGTGCGTATCTACTTTCATTTTATGGATGGCACATTGGTCTTTGTACTCTTTGATGCATCAGATGAAGACACCTTATTTTTTTACTAGATGATGTCCATGGTCCATTGATTTCTAGTGATTATGGATGACCAAGTGAGTATGCTGGTGGTGTTGTAGACGTGGCTGTGTTTAATGATCTCATATGATTTTACACTTGTTATAACATAAGCTTCTAATCTTATTATGCCTTGGGATTTGATTGTGTCAGACTGGTTGACAAATTTTTTTGGTTTTCTTTTTCTCTCTGATAGGCCTGATAAATTCAATGGGCTCCTTCAGAGGCTGCAGTTTCTTGAAACCTGCAAATTACCATCACCAAATTTAATATCTGCAAAGGAGGTTCTGGCAAGATTGTCTTCCAATATCCACAAAGTTTTGGCTTTTGAATCTGATTTGAAGAGGAGTTTCATTGGGATGTTTCTTAACATCAGATCGATCAAGAGTGTACCCTGCTCTGACTCTGGATCTGCATGTTGGGCACCTTTTGATCTTTACATGGAGACTGCAATGGATGGAAGACTACTTCCTGTAACCTCAGCAAGTGCTATACTTACAGGTGACCTTAAGAGTTTTTCTTAAGCTTGTATTTTTAATGCTTCATCATTTTATTGTTTGTCAACTAAATAGATATGAAGCATCCTTTAAAACTAGAAGAATTTATTGGATTCTACTATTCATATGAAATTGCAGAATTAATATTTTCTCTCCAAGCCTTAAATCGGGCAAGTTGGCAGGACACATTCTTAGCTCTCTGGCTTTCTGCTCTTCGGCTTGTGCAAAGAGTTAAGTCGATCTCATTAATTCGATCCCTTATAATGTGCATTACAGCTGATAGTTCAAAATTTCGTTCATAATTGTAGGAGCGTGATCCTCCTGAAGGTCCTGTTCCGCATCTGGAGGCACGTCTTTGCATCCTTTTGTGTATTGTCCCCTTGGCAATCACTGGTGTTCTGATGGATGATATTGATTTGAGTTCCACCTCCTCTTGTGATCTGTCTGCGTCTATTCTTTCGGATCCAGGGCATGGACACAGGATAGATGAGAAAGTCCATGGATTGATGAGAAATGGGCTCGTATCCTCCCTTCAGTTGCTGGGACAATTTTCTGGTCTCTTGCACCCGCCAGAACTAGTGCAAGATGCAGCCAACAGTGCAGCTGCAAAAGCAGCAAATGCTTCTTCTAAACAAATGAAGGGGAATGATAGCATTGGTGTAGAAGATCATGATGTTTTGGTGAAATGTGGTAATGCCATACGCTCACTATCTAATAGTAGAATAGAAACCAGTGATTTTGGTGCTTACTGCTAGTGCTTTTCAGGTGGTAACATGAGGCACTTAATAGTGGAAGCTTGCATTGCAAGAAGACTAATGGACACATCTGCATATTTCTGGCCCAGTTATGTGCCCACATCTGTATTGTCAGTCCCTGATTCATCAATGAAAGAAATGTCTCCTTGGTCGGTGTTTATGGAAGGTGGTGCACTAACTGCCTCTCTTATAAGTTCACTAGTTGCAACTCCAGCTACCAGGTATCAGAAAAGATGTTGCAATTTACTTTACCTGACTTTTATATAAGGAAGAAAATAAATAGTGGAACTGATGTTCTGTGAAACAAAATGAAAAAGGAGATCAGCTCAGGTGCTATGGTTAATTATCTTTTGCCTTGTTTGTTCAAGTTTAGCAGAGACAGAAAAATTGTATAATGTTGCGTTGAATGGGTCAAATGAGGAGAAATCAGCAGCTGCAAGGATTATGTGCGGTGCATCTCTCAGTCGTGGATGGAACATTCAGGTCTCACCTTACTAAATTATGTTGAGGTTTCTGTATTTCTTTGGTGGTGGCTTCCATAAATTGTTGCATTACTTGTTTTGTTTATATCCTTTTGACTGAACTAAGCATCTGTTTTGTGGTAGGGAGATGTTTGTGGAATTGCCAACACTGACAATATTGATTCTTCAGATTTTTTTTTTTGGTCTTTAATCATTTCTCCTGAGCTTTATGGAGTATGAACATCTGATGTCAACAAAAGCCATACAAGAAATTTAGCTCTGTGTTGAACCTCATGCTGTCTTTTTTAAGTTACAGATTCTGCAGTTTAGAATCTTATCAGTGTACCTATTTATGAACTTAGAAAGAAATCCAGTTGAATGTACTGGACACATCTATCCATGAAACGCTACTTTTATCAGCATATGAAGTTTCTTTTTCTCTTTGGCAGGAACACGTGGTGAAATTTGTGGTCAAGCTTCTCTCTCCTCCCGTGCCTTCAGGTCATAATGGACCACAGTCTCATTTTGTGGATTACATTCCCATGCTAAGTGCTCTTCTATTTGGAGCTTCCTCAATTGACACTGTCCATATACTTTCTTTGCATGGGGTGGTAAGTTATACTTCTGAATCAAGTGTAATTTTGGCACCTTACTGCGATATATATACTCCTACATATATTGCGAATGACGGAGCAGTTGGCATGGGGAGTTCTGATTCGAGTGTAATTTTGGCACCTTACTGCGATATATATGCTCCTACATATATTGTGAATGACAGAGCAATTGGCACCATAATGCAAATAATTCTGTGTCATATTAGCTTTGTTACTTGTCAATTTTTTGCAATGTTGATGCCACCTATATCAGCACTACTCTTTGTCTTGTCTTATTTTTGTAATTGACTTTTAATGGCATCTAGTGAACGTGACATAGCAATTGGTGTGATAATGTATACTATTCTGGTGTCTTGTTAACTTGGTTAATTTATTTTTCAATATCTTTTGATATTGATGTCATCCATATCGGAACAAATGTCTGACAACATATAGTTTTATTTTTGATTTGGAATGGCATCTGCAATATCAGAGAAAATCTTCCATCATGTTTATTTAATGATCAATGTTGAATATCCAGTTGAGGAAGTTCTTTTTTACTATTTTTACTAGTTTTCACATATTCCATCAAAGAAAATATTTGAGCTAGATTCTAACAGCTTTAAATTTTGCTAATGTAAATACACCCTTAGCTCAGCAATCGTTTTTTTTTTTTTTTTTTTTTTTCAAGATTGAATTCTGATCCTATAGTTTATTATTGCTTTCCTTTTGTGCCAAAGGTATACCCATGTTTTGGGATTTCTTTTGTGTATCTTGTGGGAGTCCAGTTTTTGGACATTTTGGTTAGGAATACTAGGTTTGTATTTGTTCGATAGTCAGTCGTCCATTTAATCTGTTGCCACTGCTGCTAATTATCTATTCACTCATACATTAGATTTTTTTCACTTATTAAAACCACCTGTTTCAACTAGAAATCTGGATGCTTTAGTTGATTACATTGATTCAGGTTCCTGAAGTTGCTGCAGCTTTGATGCCCCTTTGTGAGGTATATGGTTCAATAAATCCCTTGTCAAGCAGTGAATCTCGAACCAGCGAGGAGCCCTCAGTCTACATGGTTTTCTCTGCTGCATTTCTCTTTCTTCTCCGTCTATGGAAATTCTATAAGCCACCGATTGAAATAGGAGCTATTGGAGCTGACCTAACTTTGGAGTTTCTCATGCTTTTGCACAACAGCCGCAAATCATTAGCATCACATGATTCTTCTCCTCAGAATGAAGTGAACTCCAGTATGAATCAGACATTTTCTATGTCAGATGAACCTGTATACATTGATAACTATCCAAGATTACGAGCTTGGTATTGTCAAAACAAAAGTTGTATAGCTTCTCCACTTTCTGGCCTCTGTAGTGGCAGTCCTGTCCATCAGGTTGCAAACAAAATTCTTAGCATGATTTACTTGAAAATGACTAGAAGTACCTCCTCATCTGGTAATTCTTCAACGACACCACCAAACAGTGGCTTGGGTGGGTCCCCAACATCTGCTGGAGAGGAACCTCATCAGAGACCTGTGCTTTGTGCATGGGAAGTGTTGGGAGCTATTCCTTTTGTCCTGGAAGCAATTTTAAGTGCCTGTGCCTATGGGAGGCTTTCGTCCCGGGACCTGACCACAGGTTAGCTTTAACATCATGACTTGTGTAGAAAATATGGGTATACATTAAATCAGTTCTGAAGCAAGGATTTCTCGCTTGCAGGTCTGAGGGACCTTATTGACTTTCTACCTGCATCGCTAGCCACTATTATTAGCTATTTCTCTGCAGAAGTCACCCGTGGTATTTGGGGGCCAGTTCCAATGAATGGAATTGACTGGCCTAGTCCAACACAAGCTATTCAATCAGTTGAATCCGAGATAAAAGAAATCCTTGCAGCTGCAGGTGTCAATACACCAAGTTATCCCCCTGGTAGACAACCGTGTTTTACCACTTGTCAAAATTGTACAAGATGCTTTGCTGTTCATGCTGTAATATGCATTCATAATCCATTTAATAAGCGGAGGGGAGGAACTACTTTAGTACTGGAAACTTTTTTTTCTTTTTTCATGATAAATATACTTGATTACAGCAATTAATCCCTCCTACTGTCTACATTGATTAGTTAGATAAAATTATGTTTTTATTTCTGATTTGCGACTTGAGAGAGGGGTGTTTCGACTTGCATGTTGGGTGGCTATGCGCTTCCTATTGAGTTTTAAGGTAAATAGCTGTCCATGCTTGTGTTTTGGGGATACACTGGACATGTATTTTCTTATGGGGGGCTCCTCAACATCCTGTTTATTTGGAATTTGAAACTTTTCTATTGTTTTTTGTGGCCTTTCGGTGGTTTTGTTGGTCTTCATTTAAACATATGAAAGCAAGTATGAGTTCATCTTATGCATGTGTACTCAAAACTTCCCACTATCTCTTAGTGAGTATTTTGCATCATATGGTTGGTTGGTACATGCCTTTTTGTGACTCCTTGACTGCTTGCTTTGTAGGTGTCGAGCCAATGCTTCCACTTCCGATGGCAGCTCTGGTTAGTTTAACCATCACTTTTAAACTTGACAAGAGCCTCGAGTACATCCTTGCTGTTGCTGGACCCGCTATGGAGGATTGCGCATCATACTGCCCTTGGCCCAGCATGCCCATAATTGGTTCCCTGTGGGCGCAAAAAGTTCGACGGTGGCATAACTTCATTGTTGTGTCATGTTCCCGTTCTGTTTTCCGACAGAACAAAGAAGCCCTTGCCCAGCTTGTTCGAAGTTGCTTCACATCGTTTCTAGGACCACTCGATGATTTAAACCGTCTATTGACTAATCAACCTTGCTTGAATGGGCTGCTGGGCAACAAGATTTCAGCCCTTGGTGTTCCTCCTTCCATAGCTCCGGGATTTCTTTATCTACGCGCTAGTAGGTTCATCCAAGACAAACAATACCTAAGTGACACTATCGTAAGGCTAGTGGTTGAATATGGTTCCAAATTAGCCACCCGACGCCCTGAGACAATTTCTGCCCGTTTGAAATCTGGTCAGGCATCTTTGTCCCTCGCGTCTGCCCGGATAAAGGAAGTGGGTTTGTTAGGTGCCAGCCTGTTGTCCTCGGCGGGCGGGTTGCATCTTGCCCAAGAATTGTTCCGGGAGACCATTCCGACCTGGCTCCTCACAACTCGGGAAGAGACACACGGAGAGGGAGGCTTTGTATCCCGCATGTTTGAGGGATATGCATTGGCATATTTAGTGTACTTGACAGGCACATTCACATGCGGCATTAGGGTGGGGGCAGCCCCGTGGGCGTATTCCCGGAGACCTCAGATCATCGGGATGCACATGGACTTTCTGGCGGGGTTGTTGGGGGGTAACATGTCCATCGGGTGCGGTCCCGTCACCTGGAAGGCTTACGTCTCTTGTTTGGTGGGTCTCGTCGTGAGCTTTGCGCCGGCGTGGGTTCGAGAAGTGAAGCACGAGACGCTGGCGAGATTGGCCCGTGGGTTGTGGGGATGGCACGAATGCGAGCTGGCCCTCTCTCTTCTCGAAAGAGGTGGCTTTGCGACCATGGGGCCTCTGGCCGAGTTTTTCAGTGTAATGGACTGAGGCGCTCCCTAATTTATTGAAAGGTTGATTCAAGAGTTGTGATTACATCTCTAGTTAAGGCTTTACTGCGGCATATTTTGCTTATAGAAAATAGAAGTGAAAATAGATGATTTGAAAAATATTTTTATGAAAATAATTGCTAATATCGCTTGAAATAATTAGTTATTGAAAAGTGTGTTATCTATAAACAACAATTTATATTTAATTTATTTTGCGAATGGTGAAAATATTTTCGTTTTTATGAGCGATACAATTAACTGTTTATAAATATATTTTATTTTTTTTTTTGTGAATCGAATGGAGTTTTAAATATTCCATTGTGAGCTGAGTGAAGCTTATACTGTGAAGTTATTACTGCAAATCTAACTTTTTGGCTCAATGTGTAGTTTTTGTTCAGCATCAATGGCTTCCAAGAGAACAAAAGACCAGCATATCTCTCCATGAAAAATCTTTTTATACAAGTAGATAAACTCCAGCATAGTTTAGGACAAGAAATGAAGCTGCAATACTAGTTTTTTAAAAAAGAATGACGCAAATGATTTATGAACTTTGATTTTATAATCCCTAAATTTTTTGTTTGTTTAACGTGGTTTGTGAACTTTTAGTACATATTTAACTTAGTCCTTGAATAATATAAAAATATTCAATATTGTCCCTGATCTTGAATCAATAGAAGAAGAACATTAAAAATTCACAAATTATATGAATAAATTAAAAGTCTAGAAACCACATTACATATAGGGTTAAAATTTAAGGACCATATTACATATTTGGCTTAAGCCATTTGTGTCATTATCCCTTCTTAAAAAATCACCTACCCCCCCCTCTCTCTCTCTCTCAAGCCCATCCTCTTCCTCGTCATCTCCATCTCCTCCACCTTCTCCCTAGCGTCACCCACCACCCTACAGTCGAAGCCCTATCCAGGCTTCCTCAAGAACCGCCGCTGGTTCCTCGATTGGACAGTTAAGTCATGGCCTCTGCTTTGCCCCCGCCAACACCGCCATCCTCCACCTCCCGGGCGTTGCTTGCGGCTTCCTCACTGTGAACCCGCCGCCATTGAGCACATGCTCCGTGCCAACTTTGACACCTACTGAAAGGGCGACCAATTCACCACTCTCCCCCGCGACTTTCTTGGCCGTGGCATCTTCAACTCCGACGGCGAGCCTTGGAGGCCTCTAGCGAAAGATGGCGAGCTACGAAGTTCAACATGAGGTCACTGCGGTAGTCTGTCATGTGGAATGTGACCATGGAGATCGATACCCGGCTCATCCTGGCTTTGGCTGCAGCCGCTGACAAGTTGGGTCAGGTCGCGGATTTGGAAGATGTTATGCAGCGGTTGACAACATATGCAAGCTTGCCTTCATCATCGACCTCGCGTGCCTGGCTAGTGACCGCTCCGGTGCTGGCGAGGGTGACGACGAGTTCATGTGCACCTTTGAGGGATGCAGCGATGCTCATCCCCGAAGGCGTCGTGTATGCCTTGGCGGTATACATGAAGGATTCGATCGCCACCGTAAGCAAAATGGAAGAGGAGGGAACCACAACGAGAATTTGCTCTCCCGGTTCATCCGCCACCAAAATGTAGAGACTATTTCTTGTCACCCACATTCGACATGGTTAAGAAATTACTGGGTCAGTTTTCTGAATGCGTGTTATTCAATGAAAATGCACCAATTTTGTCCGTGGTGGAATAAATCCCATATAACCGGTAATTTCCACAAATTGAAATTAAATTTAAGCAAAATGTGCAATCAAATCATTGAATTTGATGTTAATCACCCTAGTAAATTACACTGAGTGTCTTGTAATTGAGACAGTAATCCCCACATAACTTTATAGCGAAAGTGATGATATAGTAGCGGCATAACAACAAAGTGGAGTACAAAAAATCCGGCCATGTGTCGGTCACTCATCGAAGAACTGGTCGAGTTGCGAGGAAAAAAAGTGCATCACTAGCCAAGAAATGCACATTTATTGCGCCACTTATGAAATCAAAATATTAATATCACAAAATCCAAACTAAAATGATAAATTTACCCCAAATTAATTTTTAGGTCACAGAAAACTTTAAACCGGTATACCCGTGATAAATTATCTAAAATTAATTTTTGGGATAAAAAAAAAAAAAACTCTAAGGCCACGTTTGGTAACATTTTCGTTTAAAAATTGTTTACAGGAATAGAAATAGAAAAAAAGTGTTTACGCCTTCGAGGGAACAATTTTTGAAAAAAACGCGTTTGGTAAATTTGTTTCGGGAATAAAAAATGAATAAAACACGTTTGGTAGAACTGTGTTCTTTTTCTAGTTTATTTTAATATTTTTAAATATTTTTCTATCTTTTTTTTTTTTTCTTCTTTTGGCCGGTCATCGGCCTCGGCCATGGCTGGCGACTGGTCGACGAGGGCTAGCGGCCTCGCCTAGCCACGGCGAGGCTCGGCCTCGCCAGGGCCGGCGACGCTCTAGCGAGGTCGCCGGCCCTCAACGGCGTTGTCGGCCCTTGACGGCCTGAGGTCGGCGGCCATGGGCGAGGTCGGCGACCAGCCAAAGAAAAAGGAAAAAGAAAATAATAAAAAAAGAGAAGAAAAAGAGAGGAGAAAGAAAATTTGTTCTTAAAATTTGTTCTAGAAACAATAAACACATTTTTCTTATTTCTTGTTTCTGTTCCAAATGTGTTCCAGGAACAAAAAATAGATTTGGAACAAAAACGTGAAGTAGACGCGTTCTTTTCTTTTTTGTTCCCTAGAACAAAAAAAAAACAGAAATTTTGTTTATAAACAGAAAAAAGAACATTAACAAACATGCCCTAAACAAGTACACTTATAACAAATGTATTCTAAACTAATATAGATTTCCACATGGACTTATCATGATAGTTGAGTAATAGTCATGTGTCCTTAAACTCAATAATTTAATGGAAAAATTAGAAGGAAGCTTATGGAGGGTAAATATGTCATAAGTATATCGGTTTGGGGTTTTTGGTTATATCAACCTAAATCTAAATTATTTATTGGATTACCTAATTAATCCTGAACTTTTCAAATTTTCCAATTTAATCCTAGATCTTTGCATGAAAATTTAATGTAGTCTTTTCGATCAATTTTCGTAAGATAGTTGATATGGCAGTTTAGTTATCGTAGACTGTTCTACATTGCACAATGCCACATTAGTGGTTTTCTGCAAAAATTGGTTGGAAAAATTGCATTGAAATTTCGTGCAAAGTTTTAGGACTAAATTTGGCTAAGACACTCTCTTTTTCTGAGAGAAGTACATTAGAAGTGTCTTAATTTATGTATGACGTTCACTTTACTATCACAACTTTTTGCCGGCTTACTTAAGTGTCACTTAAAAAAAAAAACAATTACTTAAGTGCTAACTCTGATTTGAATCATCAGAAATCTGAGGTAATAATATTTTATTAATTTCTCAATCGTACATGACTTGCCGACATGTCCAGTCAGCATATAATCTTCAAATGACATTGTGTAACAAGTTAAAAAACGATTACTCCTGTGTCAATCGTTATAAAAAAAAAGATCACTTCAGTGTCAATCTAAATGAAAAAATGATCACTTTAGTGCTAAAAAAACCCTTAAATGACGTCGTATAGCAAGTTAAGAAGTGATCACTTTAGTGCCGGTCATTGTAAAAAAATGATCATTTTAGTGCCAATTGTTGTTAAAAAATAATCACTTCAATGCCAATTTTAATGAAAAAGTGATTACTTTAGTGCCCAAAAATGCCATTTTAGATAAAAATTTTAATTGTAAAAGTCACATAATTTCTTTAACTGAATTTTCTTGCCGGAGGCACTTAAGTATTTGTTTTTTCCGATTTTGGCGCTTACGTGAGTCGGCGAAAAGTTATGGCACTAAAATGAGCATGGTACACAAGTTAAGGCACTAGTGGTATATTTCTCCCTGCTTTTTCTAGTTAATTTACCAAAAAACCCTCCTCTCTCTCTTCAATTTGTTGTTCCTTTATTTTTTTATCAAGTTAACCCACAAAATTGACTTTATTTCTATAATCTTTCTTGTATTATTAGTTTCACAACATAAATGTCACATGCCTCCTATTATCACTTTGCCTAGAGAAGGTTCTTAAATTTAATTTATGATCTCATATTTATAATCACAAAAGTTACATAGATTCTAGGTATACCGTATAACGGCTTACAAAGATACAATTTATTGCCTATTTTTATCAAATAGTATAAGGGGAGCTTCATTTTGAAAATTGAGAATTAAAATTCAATCTAATAATCTAACGGATTTTGACATTGTGGGTGTTTTTCCAGAATAAGCTTGCAGGTTTTTAAAGATAAACATCGTTGTTTTGTGCATATTTAAATATGGGGTAGAAAATTTATTTATACCTTCAAACTCATATTAGATTTTTTTGGAGGAAAGTTTTAAACATAGTTTAAAGTTTTGATAGACTTGATATGAGATTGAATTTAAAATCAATATTAATTACTTTCTTTACGGTAGAAGTAGAAAAGCAAGAAGTTTCTTTCTTTTTTTCTTTATGTAGAAAAGCAAGAAGTTTCTTTTTTTTTCTTTTTTTCTTCCTTTATGTGCTTATCTTTTGCTAATATTTAGATATGATCTAAATATAAATATGTTTAACATTTGATCATGCTACTGACAATTTAACCTTTTTTCATAGTTTGGTAATTTTTTTTTCATTTTTTTTATTGAGATTGGCTAGATAATTAAATTGAATTTTAATTTTCAACTTCGAAACATAGTTTTGCTCATACTATTTGATAAAAAAAAAGGTAATTACTTGTGTGTTCATATGCTGTCATAAATATAAATATGTCATGATTGAAAAAATAAGACCATAAATTAAAATTGACAATGTTCTCTTGGCAAAGTGATAAAAAGATGCATAACGGTGAAAGGGAGCATTTATATTATCAAACCGATGGCAGAGATGATAGAAATAAATATAATTTGTGGATTAGCCTGATTGAAAAAAACAATAAATTGAATAGATTGAGGAGGGTATTTTAGTAAGTTAACTGGAAAAAAAAAAGGAGCGTTTTAGCTAAAAATAGAGGTGGAAATATCCCGACCATTAATTTCTGTTCATGAATCATGTCAACAAATTTTGATACATTTTACAAGTTATTAACTTAATTCTTTAACGAAACTAATGTAGCGCCCTCGAAACGCCTTCTCAACACCACATAGTTGCCACATGTTCTATCATTTCTATTTTTATAGAACAAAAGGTAGAACCTCCATTGTAGTCCATCAATTAAAAAGTGTGGAGTGGCTCTTATGATTTTTAATTTTTGCTTTTTCAAAATTTTACAACGCACATGCTTTATATTTTATTATAAAAAAAGCTTGAAATTTTTTAGAAATGTATTTTAAATGAAATATATAGATTTATAAATTGTTTAGTCTTCAATTATATTTTAGATAATATTCTTTATTTCGACAGAAAATTAAAAAAGAAGAAGAAGCTCCTGTTAGAATTTTTTAAGCCAAAATGAACACAATGTGTGTTGGATGAATTCATCAAAACCAAATAGATTTTATAGTTTTAATTCATTAATCACCTCAAGCTATATGTTTAATAAAATTCGAAACAACTTTCAAACTTAAAAATTGGCCAAAAGAATTCTCTAATATATCCTGAATTGCTGTAAATGATAAACATTATAATCGATCAATAGAATGATTGGAAACATTATAATCGATCAATAGAATGATTGGTCAAACATAATAATTTTATTATCTCATAAGACTTTAGCAAGTTTTAATATCTAAATAGAATTATGTTCATCTCACAACAATTTCAACCGTTTTTTTTTTTTTAAATTTTATACATATGTCTAATATTTGTGTTTGTCTTTTAGGCCATATTTGGTAACCATCTAAACAGGGCCAGATTTTGATACTTTGTTCCCGGGAGTAGTTTGAGAACAGAATCGCATTTGGTAAAATTTTTGTTCTCAGAATCAAATTTCTAATTTTTTGTTTCCGGAAGTAGATTTAGAACAAAATCAAGAATAAAAAAAAGTTGATTCTTGTTCCGGAAACAAATCTAAGAATCAAAACACTCTTCTTCTTCCATTTTTTTCTCTTCTTCATCGACCGCCACGTCTGCCGCCGTTCACTGCCGGTCGCTAGCGAGACTCCGGCGAGGTCTCCGGTGAGGTCGCCGGACCTTGCCTGGCCGGGCGAGCCTCCGGTCGAGCTCGCCGGAGGCAAGCCTAGGCTCGCCACCTGAGTGAGGCCCGGTGAGGTCGCCCGGCCCCGGTGAGGCTTGGCCGACGAGGGCGCGGCCTCGCCCCCTCCCGGTGAGGTCGGCTTGAAGAAGAAGAAGAAGAAGAAGAAGAAGAAGAATAATAATAATAATAATAATAATAATAATAATAATAATAATAATAATAATAATAATAATAATAATAATAATAATAATAATAATAATAAGAATAATAATAATAAGAAGAAAAAGAAAAAAGAAAAGAGAAAAAAAAAAAAAAAAAAAAAAAAGGAAAAAAGGAAAAAAAAAGAAAAGAAAAAAATGAAAAAAGTATAAAATTATTTAAAAATTAAAAGAAATTGATTTGGAATGAATCATGCATGTATCAAACGCAATTATATTCCAAAATCAGAAATTTTGGACGATTACTAAACGTGTTTTTTTTACTTAGAATTAGTTTCATGGAAAAATAATAAAAAAAAAATTATTTCGATCGAATCTACTCTCGCGAACAGAACCGTTAGCAAATGCCCCCTTATTAGTAGTTATAAACAAGAGATTATAATTTGTGACCGTAAAATCGATACGCAAAACAGATTTTCTACAATATTACTCTGTTTTCCCGCAACCGTCGGACACGGTACAAAACGACCACCAGAGTAGCATCACTCTTGCCCATGCACCGTCTCACCAACCTCTTCTCCCTCCGTCTTCCCCGTTTTCTCTCTTCCGACGCTTCATTCTCCGAAAAGTGAGAGCGACGGAGCGATGAGAAGCGAGGGCGGCGGCGATGGTCGTGGCGGTGCGGAGGCGGCGGAGTTCGAGAGGCTAGTGTCGGAGGCGATGAAGCGGTGCCGAGCGAGGGGGGAGGCTCCGGCCGTGTGGTCGGCGGAGGTTGCCAAATGCGTCGTCTCCCGGGGGCTGGAGCTGCCGAGCGCCGAGCTGGGGCAGGTCCTCGTCTCTCATCTCTCCTCCAACTTCGGCGAGCCGTCCTTCTGGAAGTTCCTGGACCACGCCATGGCCTCCCGCCTCATCTCCTCCCTCCACGTCCTCTGTCTCCTCACTCCCAGGTACGCCTCTCTCTCTCTCTCGCTGTGGCGGTGTTTTCTTTGTGCCTGGGACCGTTTTTTCTGGTTTTGTGTCGCTGAGCGCTGAGTTGGAACAAACTGCGAGAATGGCGATCCAGGAGTGCAGGAGAGATTGTTCCAATGCCTGAGATCAGGAGTGGAAAATGGCGAATGTTGTGGTGTTTTTCTTTTGAATTATAATGGCGTGGAACTATGAATCTGATATGGTGAATGAAGAAATGACGCACGCAAGGGAAGCAAAGCAATACTCTGTTTGTGATAGATCAATGTCATGACAAATGAATCAGCAATAGATTTGGTGATTTTTAGGAAGATGTCATGTTTATACAGTTCAATGAAGATTGGAAAGAATGATTGCCGAGACTGCTTTTACGCATGTACTTGTAAATGACTGATTCCCAAATTTCGGCTCTGGCTTTGCGATTTAATTTTTTTGACAGGTTTGATGGCTAGTTCAGGGGAGGTTTAATAAGTAAGTGCAGTTGTCTGATTATCTCGGCTTTTAGGCCTTTTGCTCTATGGCTTTGTTCAGACACTAATTCGATGGATTGTTAAGTTGGATTTGTGACCTATGTATAAGAGAGTTGCTCTATCTTGCATTTTCCACAAAAGTTTCTTGTCCACAACCTCACATTTTGCAACAGGGTCCTCTCATGTCGGCAGGGTCAACCAGAAGCATACAGACTTTATCTCGACCTCTTAGCTAGATATACATTTTCCCCTGAAGATTTTCCCTCAAAGGCTTCTAGAGACAAGTAAGTTTTAGTTTCTTGATTTTAATTTTATTTAGTGGAATACTAGATTTATTACCTTCATTCATGATGTGGCACTTGCTGAATCCATGACAGAAGTAGTTCTAACTGTTATTATTATTAGGCAAAAAGTTCATGGGAAGTCCTTGTCTCACATGCTCAATGCGATCGAGTTCTAAGTTGTTTAGTTTATGCAACTACTTCATGAACTTGAAAAAGTGCATTGTTGTTGTGCTGGAAAATGTCTCTATTGGTGGAAAAAACTGTTTATAAGGCAATTTCAAGATCTTTACGCTGGATATATCAGAAAATTTGATGGCCCCTTGACTTGTCAACTTTTTCTTCTTGGAAAATGTTTATGTCTTGATTGCAGCAATTGAAAGTTTTAGCACTCAGTTATGCACTTTTATAAGATTTAGAGCTTTTGGTATACTTGTCCCTTTTTTGAAGTGTTCACTTGTGTTTAGATGAAGGGTAGTATGGTTTCTCAATGTCGCCTTTGCAGCACTCCAAGTTGGAGACATCGAAATGGCTTTGGCACACTTTGTTGATGATTAAGATGGAAGCATGCCTTTGAAGTGTTTACTTTGTCATGCTGATAATAAATATGCTTTGAGTTTCTTCATTGCATGGATATGTAACTGAAGGGACTTTCTGGATTGTACATGATAATGATTCAATGTTCATGAGATGCTTGAAGACATTACTTCATGCAGTACTTTCAGTATTTATGTGTAACTTCACATGTAGGCTTTTTGTTTAATATCTAGATTTCCTTGGAGCTTTATGCAAGTTTCCTTCACAGAACAGCCGACTCTTTTCCTCGGCATAGTCTCCCTAGATTTTCTGCTTCTAATATTAAAGACTGGAAGGAGAATGTGGAACTAGATAATGATTGGATGCATAAGAAAAGACATAGCTTTCTACATTGAAGCAAAGGTTGACCTGGATTGGTTCCATTCATTTTCCTCAACCTTGTAGTACGAGTTGTTTTATATAACCATATTGCTTTCTAGCCATTGCTGAATACATTAATTGGGAGGGTTCCACAAAAATCAAAATCATCGTCTTCCAGCTTGTTTTGCCACTTGTCATCAGCTAACTTGTTTTTGACTTGTTAAAGTAGTACCAATAATAGTGGTTTTTGTTGCATGGAAAATGCTAACAGAATACCTATAAAAGTTTGCAGGATTGTAAGAGCTATCGATGCCAATCTTCAGCTCTCCCGAATTTATGGGATCAATGTTGGGGAGCTTGGACATACATTAGTGATTTTCTTCTTCAGCACTATAGTTAGTTTGATAGATAGCACTATGGACGATTGGGGATTACTAATTGCATCTATGGGTGGACTGAGTGGCTCATTTGGAAGCATGGAACACGAACAAAGGAATGTAGATATAAGAGGCAGCAAAGATTACAGGAGAAGTGGACACTGTGAATACATAAGGAACACAAATTCACTTATAGCAATGGAGGTGTTAGAGAACCTAACACGAAGCAGGAAGGCTTTAGCTTTACTTCGCCTCGTTCACATGGATATGTAAGCACTGGCATTCTTTTCCTAATCTGTCTCTAACTTTTCCTCCATTCATGTTCTCTAAACAATTTTAGGGAGATCTCTGTCTTTTATTTTCTGTAGCAGCTTCATACCCTTTAAAATTGTTGTTGTCTTAGACTTTTTAGTGTACAATTTAATTCTCAGTATGTGCATTATTCACAATGTGTGCCTTTTAGTCCATAACACTTTTCAGCCTGTTTCATGAGACATAACTGTTAATCTGTGACTGGTGATGGTGTCTTCTAGTAGCTGCTATTTCTGTGCATATGTTCTCCACAATGACTAATAGAACATAGTATATTTATGTTGATAAATTTACTACTATGAACAGGTCCTATTTTTCTAGATTTTTCCTAAATTTTAGATAACCAAAGTGGAACACAGAAGGCTTTATGCAGGAATGTGGTTTGAGACATGGAATACTGGATTAATGTCGATGTGCTTAGTTCCATTGTTCTTGTCTAATCACATAGCCGCATAGTGCGTATCTACTTCCATTTTATGGATGGCACATCGGTTTCTCTACTCTTTGATGCATTGGATGAGGACACCTTATTTTTTACTATATAATGTCCATGGGTCATTGATTTCTGATGGTTATGGATGACCAAGTGAGTATGCTGGTGGCGTTGTAGATGTGGCTGTGCTTAATGATCTCATATGATCTTACACCTGTTATAAACATAAGCTACTAATCTTATTATTCCGTGGGATTTCGTTGTGTCTGTCTGGTTGACAACATTTTTGTTTCCCCCCTCCCCCCGCCTTTCTCTGATAGGCCTGATAAATTCAATGGGCTCCTTCAGAGGCTGCAGTTTCTTGAAACCTGCAAGTTACCATCACCAAATTTAATATCTGCGAAGGAGGTTCTGGCAAGATTGTCTTCCAATATCCACAAAGTTTTGGCTTTTGAATCTGATTTGAAGAGGAGTTTCATTGGGATGTTTCTTGACATGAAATCGAACAAGTGTGTACCCTGCTCTGACTCTCCATCTGCACTGTCTGCATGTTGGGTGCCTTTTGATCTTTGCATGGAGACTGTAATGGATGCAAGACTACTTCCTGCAACCTCAGCGACTGCTGTACTTACAGGTGACCCTTAAAGACTTTTTCTTAAACTTGTACTTTTAGTGGTTCGTTATTTTTTTTTCTTCAACTAAAGTGACAAGAAGCATCCTTTAAAACTGGAAGGATTTATTGGATTCAACTCTTTATATCAAATTGCAGAATTAACAGTTACTCTCCAAGCCTTAAATCGGGCAAGTTGGCAGGAAACATTCTTAGCGCTCTGGCTTTCTGCCCTCCGGCTTGTGCAAAGAGTTAAGTTGATCTCATTAATTCCGTCCCTTCTAACATGCAGTACAGCTGATAGTTCAAAATTTCATTCATAATTATAGGAGCGTGATCCTCCTGAAGGTCCTATTCCGCATCTGGAGGCCCGTCTTTGCATCCTTTTGTGTATTATCCCCTTGGCAATCCCTGGTGTTCTGATGGATGATATCGATTTGAGTTACACCTCCTCTTGTGATCTGTCTGCTTCTATTCTTTCGGATCCAGGGCATGGACACATGATAGATGAGAAAGTCCATGGACTAAGGAGAAATGGGTTTATATCTTCCCTTCAGTTGCTGGGACAATTTTCTGGTCTCTTGTACCCGCCAGAACTAGTCCAAGATTCAGCCAATAGTGCAGCTGCAAAAGCAGCAGTTTTTTCTTCCAAACAAATGAACGGGAGTGACAGCATAAGTGTAGGGGATCATGATGTTTTGGTGAAATGTGGTAATGCTGCACATTCATGGTCTAATAGCTATTTTGAGAATATCAACCAGTGATTTTGGTGCTCACTTCTGGTTCTTTTCAGGTGGTAATATGTGGCACTTAATAGTGGAAGCTTGCATTGCAAGAAGACTAATAGACACATCTGCATATTTCTGGCCGGGTTATGTGCCCACTTCTGTATTGTCAATCCCTGATTCATCAATGAAAGAAATGTCTCCTTGGTCAGCTTTTATGGAAGGTGGTGTACTAACTGCTTCTCTAATAAGTTCACTAGTTGCAACTCCAGCTACCAGGTATCAGAAAACATGTTGCAATTTACTTCATATAAGGAAGAAAATAAATAGAGGAACTGATGTCATGTGAAACAAAATAAAAAAAGGAGATCAACTCAGGTACTATGGTTAATTCTCTTTTGCTTTGTTTGTTCAAGTTTTTCAGAGATAGAGAAATTATATTATGTTGCGTTGAATGGGTCAAATGAGGAGAAATCAGCAGCTGCAAGGATTATATGCGGTGCATCTCTCAGTCGTGGATGGAACATTCAGGTCTCTCCTCACCAAATTATGTTGAGATTTCTGTTTTTCTTCAGTGGTGGCTTCCAAAAATTGTTGTTTTACTTGTTTGGCTTATATCCTTCTGACCGAACTAAGCATCTGTTTTGAGGCAAGGAGAAGTTTGTGAAATTGCCAACCCTGACAATATTTTTTTTTTTTTCATTTTTCCTTTTTTTATGCCGTCCTTTAATCATTTCCCCTGAGCTTTATGGAGTACGAACATCTGATGTCAGCAAAAGCGATAGAAGAAATTTAGCTCCATTTTGAACCTCATTCTGTGTATTTTTTAAGTCACAGATTCTGCAGTTTGGAACCTTATCAGTGTACTATTTTATGAACCTAGGAAGAAATCCAGTTGATTGTACTGGACGCAACTCTCCATGAAAAGCTGATTTCTCAGCATATGAAGTTTCTTATTCTATCTGGCAGGAACACCTGGTGAAATTTGTGGTCAAGCTTCTTTTTCATCTTGTGCGTCATAATGGACCGCAGTCTTATTTCGTGGATTCTATGCCCATGCTAAGTGCTATTCTATTTGGAGCTTCCTCAATTGACACTGTTCATATACTTTCTTTGCATGGGGCGGTAAGTTATAGTTCTGATTCATGTGTTATTTTTGTGCCGTACTGTGATATATATATTAATTATAATAGTCCTATGCATATTATGAATGACAGAGCAATTGGCACCCTAATTCAAACAATTCTCTGGGTTGTGATTTGTCAATATTTTGCAACGTTGATGCCATCGATATCAACACAAACCTTTGCATTGTCTAATTTTTGTATTTGATTTTAAATGGCCTGCTGTGAATGTGACATAGCAATTGGTGTTATAATAGATACTATTATGGTGTCACGTTAACTAGGTTAGTTTATTTTTCAATGTCTTTTGATAACGATGCCATCCACATCGGAATGAATGTCAGACAATGTATTGTTTCTGTTTTTGCTTTTGAATGGCATCTTCTATACTGGAGAAAATCTTCATCTTGTTTATTTCATCATCGATGTTGAATATCCGGTGGAGTAAGTTCATTTTTACTATATTTACTAGTTTTCCCATATTCAGTCAAATCAAGACCCCCCCAAAACAAAAAAAAAAAAAAGATAAAAAGAAAAAACAGAAACATATTCAGTCAAAGATAATATTTGACCTAGATTCAAACAGCTTTAAACTTTCCCGTTGTAAATAACCCTTAACTCAGCAATCATTTCTTTTTTTTTTTTAAAGATTATTCTGATCCTAGAGTTCATTATTACTTTTCTTTTTCACTAAGGTTATGCCTGTGTTTCTGGTTTTTGAAGAATTGGAGTCATTGGTTTATGTATATTGTGTGGGTCCAGTTTCTGGATATTTTGGTTGGGAGTAATAGGTTTGCATTTGTTCCATGATCAGTTGTCCATTTAATCTGTTGCCACTGGCCCACTGCTGCCAATTATCCATTCGCCTGTACGCTGGATTTTTTTGAGTTATCAAAGCCACCTGTTTCGACTTGAAATCTAGATGCTTTAGTTGATTGCATTAATTCAGGTTCCTGAAGTTGCTGCGGCTTTGATGCCCCTTTGTGAGGTATATGGTTCACTAAATCCCTTGTCAAGCAGTGGATCTCGAACCAGCAAGGAGCCCTCAGTCTACATGGTTTTCTCTGCCGCCTTTCTCCTCCTTCTCCGTCTATGGAAATTCTATAAGCCACCGCTTGAAGGAGGAGGAACTATTGAAGCTGCACTAACTTTGGAGTATCTTATGCTTTTGCACAACAGCCACATATCATTAGCATCACATGGTTCTGCTCCTCAGAATGAAGTGAACTCCAGTATGAATCAGACTTTTTTGGCATCAGATGAACCCGTATATATTGATAACTACCCGAGATTACGAGCTTGGTATGGTCAAAACAGAAATTGTATAGCTTCACCGCTTTCCAATCTCTGTAGTGGTAGTCCTGTCCATCAGGTTGCGAACAAAATTCTTAGTATGATTTACTGTAAAATGACTGGAAGTACCTCCTCATCTAGTAATTCTTCAATGACACTGACAAGAAGCAGCTTGGGTGGGTCCCCAACATCTGCGGGAGAGGAACCTTATCAGAGGCCTGTGCTTTGTGCATGGGAAGTGTTGGAAGCAATACCTTTTGTCCTGGAAGCAATTTTAACTGCCTGTGCCCATGGGAAGCTTTCTTCCCGGGACCTGACCATAGGTTAGCTTTAAAGTCGTGAACTTGTGTAGAAAATATGGGTATAGAATAATTCAGTTCTGAAGGAATGATTTCTTGCTTGCAGGTCTCAGGGACCTTATTGACTTTCTACCTGCATCACTAGCCACTATTATTAGCTATTTCTCTGCAGAAGTCACCCGTGGTATTTGGGGGCCAGTTCCAATGAATGGTATCGACTGGCCTAGTCCAACACGGACTATTCGATCAGTTGAATCCGAGATAAAGGAAATCCTTGCAGCTGCAGGCATCCATCCACCAAGTTATTACCCTGGTAGAAAACCGTGTTTTACCATTTGTCAACATCGTACAAGATGCTTTGATGTTCATGTTTGTCATATGCATTCATCCAGTTGTTAAGTGGAGAGGAGGGACTACTTTGGTTCTGGAAACTTTTTTGTTCATGATTAATAGTTACATACTCGATTACACCAATTAATCCTTACTGTTTACATTGATTAGTTAGATAAAAGTATATTTTTACTCACTGATTGCAACTTGAGAGGGGGTTTCGACTTCATGTTGGCAGCTATGTGCTCCCCATGGAGTTCTCAGGTAAATAGCAATCCATGTTTGTGTTTTGTGGATACATTGGACATGCATTTTCTCGTGGGGACTCCTCAACATCCTTTTTATTTCGGATTTGAAACTTTTCTCTTATTTTTTGGGGGTCCTTCGGTGGTTTTGGTGGTCCTCATTAATTCACATGAAAGAAAGTTTGAATGCATGTTATGCGAGTGTACTCAAACTTCCAACTATCTCTTAAAGAGTATCTTGCATCATGTTGGTACACGCCTTTTTATAACTCTTTGACTGCTTGCTTTTGTAGGTGTCGCGCCAACGCTTCCACTTCCGATGGCAGCTCTGGTTAGTTTGACCATCACTTTTAAACTTGACAAGAGCCTCGAGTACCTCCTTGCTGTTGCTGGACCATCTATGGAGAACTGCACATCATATTGCCCTTGGCCTAGCATCCCCATATTTGGTTCCCTGTGGGCGCAAAAGGTTCGACGGTGGCATAACTTCATTGTTGTGATGTGTTCTCAATCTGTTTTCCGACAAAACAAAGAAGCCCTTGCCCAGCTCGTTAGGAGTTGCTTCACATCTTTTCTTGGACCACTCGATGATTTAAACAGTCCATTGACTAATCAACCTTGCATAAATGGGCTGCTGGGCAGCAAGATTTCAGCCCTTGGTGTTCCTCCTCTCATAGCTCCGGGAATTCTTTATCTACGCTCTTGTAGGTTCGTCCAAGACAAGCAATACCTAAGTGAAACTATCATGAGGCTAGTGGTTGAATATGGTTCCAAATTAGCCACCCGATGTGCCGAGACAAGTTCTTCCCATTTGAAATCTGGTCAGGCATCCTTGTCCCTTGCGGCTGCTCGGATAAAGGAAGTGGGTTTGTTAGGTGCCAGCCTCTTGGCCTCGGCGGGCGGGTTGCATCTTACCCAAGAACTGTTCCGGGAGATCATTCCGACCTGGCTCCTCAGGATTCGGGAAGAGAAACATGGTGAGGAAACTTTTGCATCCCGCATGTTTGAGGGATATGCAATGGCATATTTCGCATACCTGATGGGCACATTCTTCTTCGGCATTAGGGAGAAAGCAGCCCCATGGGTGCATGCCCGGAGATCTTGCATCTTTGGGGTGCACATGGACTTTATGGCACGGGTGTTGGTTGGGAATGTGTCCCTCGGGTGTGAACCGGTCAGCTGGAAGGCTTACATCTCTTGCATGGTGGGTCTCGTCGTGAGCTTCGCGCCGGCGTGGGTTCGAGAAGTGAAGCACGAGACCCTAGTGAGATTGGCCCGTGGGTTGTGGGGATGGCACGAATGCGAGCTGGCCCTCTCTCTTCTTGAAAGAGGTGGATTTGCTACGGCGGGGCCTCTGGCCGAGTTTTTCAGTGTGATGGACTGTGGCGCTCCCTAATTTATTGAAAGATTGATTCGAGAGTTATGAATGTGCCTTGCATTGGTTTTGCATCCATTTTCATTGCGGCTAGGCTCATATTCTCTCACAGATTAACTAAGTGATTACAGCTCAAGTTAAAAAACACTCTGCTCGTTTCGTTAAAAGTGAGTGATTCCAAAAACATTTTTCTGATAGTACTTGCTAATTTCACTTAATAATTAATTAATGAAAATTATTTTCATCACCAACAACAATTTATGTCTAAATATTTTTCACTTGCTAATTTATGTGAGCAGTTAAATGAGGAAATTTATATGGAACGGTAAGAGGGTTTCGTTCTTCTTGAAAATGAAAGGAAAGTATGTAAATTGATTAAATCTATATATGGGCTTAAGCAAGCTCCTGAATAATGACATAAAACATTTGATTCGGTCATATTGTCTAATGGTTTCATCCATAATAGTGCTGATAAGTGCATTACTTTAAATTCACTAAATTCTATGGTGTTTCAGTGTGCTTATATGTTGATGATATACTTATCTTTGGAACGAGCATGATGGATATTGTTGAGAGTAAGAAGTATCTAAACTCCATGTTTAAAATGAAGGATTTGAGTGAAGTAGATATTATCTTAAGTATTAAAGTCAAGAAATATAATGGAGGTTATTCCTTGAACCAATGTAATTACGTTAAAAAATTATTAAATAAATTTCAACATCTTAGTTTCAAAAAAATAAGTACTCCATTTGATTCCATTATTAAATTAAATTATAATATTGGCAGAACAGTAGCACAATTTGAATATGCGAGTGCTGTAGGGTTTTTAATGTATGTGATGTATTGTACTAGACCTAATATTGCTCCTTTTGTGTGCAGATTTAGTAGCTATGCTAGTAATCCAAGTATAGAATATTGGAGGGCTATTATTAGAATTTTTGGTTATTTAAGAGAACTAAAAATTTAGGATTATTCTATAATAATTATCTATTTGTATTAGAATGATACACTGATGCTAGCTGTATTACAAGTGTCGGAGATGAGCATTCCACTTATGAATGGATTTTAACACTAGGTGGATGTGCTATATCTTAGGCAAGTAAAAAACAGACATATATAACTCACCCAATGATGGAATCAAAATTTGTTGCTTTAGCGGCAATTGGGAAAGAGGCTGCATGGATTAGGAATTTGTTGTTGGATATCAATATATGGCCTAGTCCTATGCCTCTTATTTCTATCCATTGTGATAGTCAGACCACTTTGGCAAGAGCTTATAGTAGTTTCTACAATTTTAAGTCTAGACATATTAGTCTAATACATGAATATGTGAGACAATTGATTAAAAATGATACTATAACAATTGTTTACTTGAGGTTATGCAATAATCAAGCCGATCCCTTGACAAAAACTTTACCAAGAGACATAATAATAATGACCTCACAAGAAATGGTGCTAAAATCCTTTAATTGAAATCGCCAATAATGATAACTCAACATTTTTCTAGAACATCACTGGTGACAAGATTTAATGGGTAAGAACAAGTTATTGAATGTAATTATTTGATACTGATGTAGCCTTGATATGAGAAGTTAGTATCATCTGTTACATTTTGTAGTTTGAATTGAATTCTAAATGAAATATAGTATAAATTTATATTGTACTAATAGTAACGGAAACACATGATAAATACTTCACCTATATGAACTTGGAAGTGGTATTGGTTTTTACGAAAGTGAGAGTTCATGAAATAGGATCAAGCACAAGGCCATAATAGTGCAAAGTAATATAGTTTTTCTCGCTAGAACAAGAGGTTAATATATGTGTGGTATATTCGATTCTATTATTGAAAGGTACAAGTTTAAAGATGAGTTACTAATTACTTTGATAGAGTTTTGAGATACTTGCACTAAGTAAATGTTTAACTTGAAAGAGACCTTTATGCATGTATATTAAATCTCATCGAAATTTTGGTTGTATGGTTTTAAAATTTTTATTTTTGAAATCTTTGTTTTACAAACAAAGTAGGGAATTGTTTGATGTTTGTTTGTAAAACAAACAAATTGTGCTTTTCCTTGTGTCCCACATAGGAAAGTTGGAAGAAGATTGGCCAACTTATAAGTGTGAGCCTTTTCTAGTTTGTTTATAGAAAAGATTGGGATGTAGGCTATGACCCACAATATACATGTCAAATTGAACCTAACAAAATCATGTATCCTATTATCACTTTGCCTAGAGAAGGTTGTTAAATTTAATTTATGATCTCATATTTTTAATCACAAAAGTTACATAGAAGGTTAGAAATTTTTAGACAAAATGACTTATGAACATAAAATTTATTGCCTTTTTTATTTATCAAATCATATGAGGGGAACTTCATTTTAAAATTGAGAACTATAATTCAATCTAATTATCTGATAGATTTTGACATTGTGGGTATTTTTCGGAATAAGTTTGTAGGTTTTAAAGTTAGATATTGCTGATTTGTGCATATTTTAAATAAGGGGATAGAAACTTTATTTACACCTTCAAATCAGATTCTTCAAAGAGAAGTTTTATTCATATTTTAAAGATTTGATCTACTTGATATTAGATTGAATTTACAATCAATATTAATTGCTTTCTTCATAGTAGGAATAGAATAGCAAGAAGTTTCTTCTTCTTCTTTTTCCCTTTATATGCTTTTCTTTTGCTAATATTTATATATGATCTAAATATAAACATGTTTGACATTTGATCATGCTATTGACAATTTGACCTTTTTTTTCATAGTTTTGTCAACTTGTCTTTTCCATTTTTTTTTTGTCAAAATTGCCTAGATGATTAAATTGAATTTTAATTTTTGACTTCGAAATAATGTTTTGCTCATACTATTTGATAAAAAAAAAAGGCAATTAATTGTGTGTTCATAAGCTGTCATAAATAGAAATATCTTATGATTGAAAATATGAGACCGTAAATGAAAATTGACAACATTATCTAGACAAAGTGATAGAAAGATGCATGTTAGGTGTAGCAGAGCATTTATATTGTCAAATTGATGAGAGAGATAGAAATAATATATATATATATATATATATATTTGTAGATTAGCCTTATAAAAAAAGAAATAATAAATTGAAAAGAGAAAGGAGGGTATTTAGGTAAGTTAACTAGAAAAAAAGGTGTGGATTAGCTAAAATGGGGTGGAAATAGCGCCACCTTAATTTTCCATTCGTGTCAACAAATTTTTATCAACTTAATTTTTATTAATGTATGAAACAAAAAAAAAAAAAAAAAAACTTAATTCTTTAATGAAACTAATGTAGCGCCCTTGAAACAGCCTTCTCAACACCACATCATTGCCACATGTTCTGCTATTTCTATTTTTATAGAACAGTAGGGAGAATCTCCATTATCGTCCGTCAATTACAAAGTTTGGAGTGGCTCTTATGATTTTCATTTTTTGCTTTTTCAAGATTTTACGACGCACACACTTTATATTTTATTATAAAAAATGCTTGACTTTTTTTTTTTTTTTAAATGTGTTTATATGAAATATGTAGATTTCTTCAATTATATTTTCGATAATATTCTTTATTTCGATGGAAAAGTTAAAAAAGAAGAAGAAGCTCCTTTTATAATTTTTTTTAACCCAAAATGAACACAATTTGTATTGGATAAGTTCCTTAACCAAATAGATTTTATAGTTTTAATTCATTTATAACCTCAAGCTATATGTTTAAGAAAATCCAAAACCATTTTCAACCTTAAAAATTGGTCAAAAGAATTTTCTAATATATCCTTAGCTGCTGTAAATGATAAACATTATAACCTTAATTGATCGAATGATTGGTTGAACATAATAATTTTATTATTCCTTGAGACTTTCGTATGTTTTAAATCTAAATTGAATTTTGTTCATCTCACAACAATTTGAATCGTTTGTTTGTTTGTTTTTTTTTTTTTTTTTTAATTTATATAATTTTGTAGATATGTTTAATATTTGTGTTTGTCTTTTAATAAGAGTGATACAGCAAGAGATTATAATTTGCGACCGTAAAATCGATATGCAACAGATCTTGACCGTTCGATACACCTGGTGCTTCTCCACGATATTACTCTGTTTTCCCGCAACCGTCGGATGCAGTACAGAACGACCTCCAGAATAGCGCCACTCTTGCCCATGCACCGACTCACCAACCTCTTCTCCCTCCGTCTTCTCCGTTGGCTCTCTTCCGACGCTTCATTCTCCGAAAAGTGACAGGGACGGAGCGATGGGAAGCGAGGGCAGGGGCGATGGTCGTGGTGGCGCAGAGGCGGCGGAGTTTGAGAGGCTAGTGTCGGAGGCGATGAAGCGGTGCCGAGCGAGGGGGGAGGCTCTGGCTGTGTGGCCGGCGGAGGTTGCCATATGCGTCGTCTCCCAGGGGCTCGAGCTGCCGAGCGCCGAGCTGGGGAAGGTCCTCAGTCTCTCACCTCACCTCCAACTTCGGCGAGCCCTCCCTCTGGAAGTTCCTGGACCACGCCATGGCCTCCCACCTCATCTCCTCCCTCCACGTCCTGTGTCTCCTCACTCCCAGGTACGCCTACTCTCTCTCTCTCTCGCTCGCTCGCTCACTCGCCCTTTGTGGAATTCACTGGGGCGGTTTTTTCTATGTGCCTGCGATCGTTTTTTCTAGTTTCGTGTCGCTGAGCGCTGAGTTGGAACGAACCACGAGAATGGCGATCCAGGAGTGTAGGAGAGATTGTTCCAATGCCTGATATCAGGAGTGGAAAATGGCGAACGTTATGGTTTTTTTTTTTTTAAATGTGATACGGTTATTGAAGAAATGACGCATGCAAGGGGAAGCAATATTCCGTCAGTGATGGATCAATGTCACGATAAAAGAATTGGAAAAGATTTGATGATATTTAGGAAGATGTCAAGTTAACACGGTTCAATGAAGATTTGATAGAATGATCGCCAAGATGCTTTTACGTGTGTACTTGTAAGGGCCCGTTTGTTTTTATTCCTTTTTTCTGCTTTTGAACAATTTTTCTGTTTTTTTGTTCATGGGAACAAAAAATGAACAGAAACGCGTTTGGGTGCGTTTTTGTTCCAAAATTGTTTTTTTTGTTCCTTAAACACATCCAGGAATAAAACAAGAAACAAAAAAATTGTTTCTTGTTTTCGGAACAAAATTCAGAAACATTTCTCTCTTTTTTTCTTCTTTTCTTCTTCTTTTTCTTTCTTTTTCTTTTGGTCGCGGCCTCGGCCATGGCCGGCGATCGGCCATCGAGGGATCGGTGACGCCGTCGAGGGCCGGCGACCTCGTCGGAGCGTCGTCGGCGAGGCCGGCCGGCGTCCCGGGCGGCGAGCTCGGATCCGGCGCCGAGCTCGCCACCTCCGAGGCTCGGCCTCGCCGGGCCAGGCTCGCCCGGCTCGAGGCAAGGCCGGGCGAGCTCGAGCTCACCCGGATCCGGCAGTCGGAGCTTGCCTAGCCACCGGCGATGCTCGGCCTCGCCGGGCCACCTCCAGCCACGCGTTGCCGGGAGGTGGCCGGCCGAGGCCGAGCCTCGCCCAACCACGACGAGGCTCGGGCGGGCCGCCGACCCTCGTCGGCTGGTCGCCGGCCATGGCCGAGGCCGGCGACCGGCCAAAAGAAGAAAAAGAAAAAGAAAAAAAGAAAAAAATAAAGAAAATAAAAATAAAAATATTAAAAAATTAAAAGAAATAAAAAAATACAAATTTACCAAACTTGTTTCGTTCATTTTTTATTCTCGGAACAAGTTTACTAAACCCTTTTTTTGTTCAAAAATTGTTCCCAGGAACATAAACACTTTTTTCTATTTTCGTTTCCCGGAACAATTTTTAAATAGAAATGTTACCAAACGCACCCTAAATGACTGATTCTCAAACTTCTGCTCTGGCTTTGTGATTTAATTTATTCGACAAGTTTAAGGTGCGTTTGGTAATGATTTTGTTCTCGAGAACAGATTCTTATTAGAAATTGTTCTTTTTCATTATGTTATTGGGAACAATTTTTAAGCATTTTAAGCCATTTGATAATCTGTCCAAAATTTCTGATTCGAAATAGAATTGCGTTTATCGTGCTCATTGATTTTGTTCCAAATCAAGTTTTTTAAAATTTTTTACTTTTTTTTTTTTTACTTTTTTTCCTTTCCAATTCTTTTGTCTTTTCTTCCTTTTTCTCCTTCTTCTTCTTCTTCTTCTTCTTCTTCTTGTGGTTGGTTGCCAGACCGGAGATTGGCCAGACGAGGGTTGGCGACTTCATCGGAGCGTCGCCGGCCCTCGACGAGGCCGACCCTCGTCGACCGAGCCTCACCAGTGGCCAAGCAAGCCTCGCCAGGGCCTGGCCACTGGCGAGGCTGGATGAGGCTTGTCGGGGTTGGGCGAGGCCTGCCTTGCCGGTGGCTAGAAATTGCCTTTGGCGAGCTTGTCGGACCTCGCCCTGACTTGGCGAGCTCATCGGACCGGTTGTTGATGACCAGTGGCAGATGGCGACGGACGGTGGCGGACAGCAACCATGGGATGGCGGTCGATGAAGAAGAAGAAGAAGAGAAAATGGAAGAAAAAGAGTTAGTTTTGATTCTTAGATTTGTTCCCGGGACAAGAATCAACTTGTTTTTTATTCTCGATTTTGTTCCAAATTTATTTCCGAGAACAAAAAAATAGAAATTTGTTTTTAAGAACAAAAATTTTACCAAACGCGATTCTATTCCAAAACTACTCCCGGGAACAAAAAATCAAAATCAGGTACTGTTTTGATGGTTACCAAACAGCCCCTTAATGGTTTCAGGGGAGGTTTAAGAAATGCAGTTGTCTGATTATCTCTGCTTTTAGGCCTTTTGCTCTATGGCTTTGCTTGGACAATGATTCGATGGATTGTTAAGTCATATTTGTGACTTATGTATAAGAGAGTTGCTCTATCTTGCATTTTCCGCAGAAGCTTCTTGTCCCTAACCTGACATTTGCAACAGGGTCCTCTCATGTCGGCAGGGTCAGCCACAAGCACACAGACTCTATCTCGACCTATTGGCTAGATATACTTTTTCCCCTGAAGATTTTCCCTCAAAGGCTTCTAGAGACAAGTAAGTTTTAGTTGCTTGACTTCAACTTTTACTTAGTGGAATACTAGATTTATTACCTTCATTCATGATGTGGCACTTGCTGAATCCATGACAGAAGTAGTTCTACTGTTATTATTATGAGGCAAAAAGTTCATGTGAAGTCCTCATCTCACATGCCGAATGCAATTGAGTTCCAAGTTGTTTAGATTATGCAACTACTTCATGAACTTTGAAAAAGCGGGTTGTTGTTGTGCTGGAAAATGTCTCCATTGGTGGAAAAAACTGTCTATATGGCAATTTTAAGGTCTTTACGCCGGATACATCAGAAAATTTGATGGCCCCTTGACTTGTCAACTTTTTCCTTCTTCAAAAATGTTTATGTCATGATTGCAGCAACTGAAAGTTTTAGTGCTCAATTATGCACTTTTATAAGATTTAGAACTTCGGTATACTTGTCCCTTTATAATGTGTTCACTTGTGTTTAGGTAAAGGGTGGTATGGTTTCTCAATGTCCCCTTTTGCAGCACTTGAAGTTGGAGACATCGAAATGGCTTTGGCACACTTTGTTGATGATTAAGATCAAAGCATGCACTTGAAGTTTTTACTTGGTCATGCTGACAATAAATATGCTTTGAGTTTCTTCATTGCATGGATATGCAACTGAAGAGAATCTCTGGATTGTACATGATAGTGATTCAATATTCATGAGATGCTTGAGGACATTGCTTCATGCAGTACTCTCAGTATTTATGTATAGCTTCACATTTAGGTTTATTGTTCATTAGCTAGATTTTCCTTGGAGCTTTGTGCAAGTTTCCTTCACACAAAAGCCGACTTGTTTTCTCAGCATGGTCTCCCTAGTTTTTCTGCTTCCAATATTAAGGACTAGAAGGAGAATGTGGAACTAGATAATGATTGGATGCATACGAAAAGACATAGCTTTCTACTTGAAGCAAAGGTTGACCTGGATTGGTTTCATTCATTTTCCTCAACCTTGTAGCATGAGGTGCTTTGTATAACTATTTTGCTTTCTAGCCATTGCTGAATAAATTAATTGGGAGGGTTCCACGTGGAACTAAATCACTGTCTCCAGCCTTGTTTTGCCGCTTGTCATCAGCTCACTTTATTTTTGACATTTTAAAATAGTGCCAATGTAGTGGTTTTTGGTGCATGGAAAATGCTAACAGAAACCCTATAAAAGTGTGCAGGATTGTAAGAACTGTCGATGCCGATCTTCAGCTCTCTCGAATTTATGGGGTCAATGTTGAAGAGCTTGGCCATACATTAGTGATTTTCTTTTTCAGCACTCTAGTTAGCTTGATAGATAGCACCATCAAATATTGGGGATTACAAATTACATCTATGGGCGGACTGAGTGGCTCATTTGGAAGGATGGAGCACCACCAAAGGAATGTAGATATAAGAGGCAGTCAAGATAACAAGAGTAGTGGACATCGTGAGTACATAAGGAACTTTAATTCACTCATTGCCATGGAGGTGTTAGAGAACCTAACACGAAGCAGGAAGGCTTTAGCTTTACTTCGCCTCGTTCACATGAATATGTAAGCACTGGCATTCATTTCCTAATCTGACTCTTAACTTTTCCTCCATTCGAGTTCTCTACATGATTTTAGGGTGATCTATGTCTTTTATTTTCTGTAACAACTTCATATCCTTAAAAATTTGTTGGTGTCTTAGACTTTTTAGTGTCCAATATATATGCACATTATTCACAATATGTTCCTTCTAGTCCTTACCAATTTTCAGCCTGTTTCTTGAGACAAAACTGTTAATCTGTGACTGGTGATGGTGTCCTCTAGCAGCTGCTATTTCTGTGTATATGTTGTCCACAATGACCTGTAGATCGTAGTATATTTATGCTGACCATTTTACTAATATGAAAAAGCCCTATTTTCTACATTTTTCTTAATCTTAGGTAACCATTGGAACACAATAGGAAGGCTTAACCTGGGAATGTGGTTTAAGATGATATTTTTGATGGAATACCGGATTAATGACGATGTGCTTGGTTCCATTGTTCCCATCTAATCACATTGTATGTAGCTACATAGTGTGTATCTACTTCCATTTTATGGATGGCATATCGGTCCTGGTAGTAGACAATGTCCATGGTTCATTGATTTCTGATGGTTATGGATGACCAAGTGAATATGCTGGTGGAGTTGTAAACGTGGCTGTGGTTAATGATCTCATATAATCTTACACTTGTTATAAACATAAGCTACTAATCTTATTTTACCATGGGATTTGATTGTGTCAGTCTGGTTGACAACATTTTTGGTTTTCTCTTCCTCTTTGATAGGCCTGATAAATTCAATGGGCTCCTTCAGAATCTGCAGTTTCTTGAAACCTGCAAGTTACCGTCGCCAAATTTAATTTCTGTGAAGGAGGTTCTGGCAAGATTGTCTTCCAATATCCACAAAGTTTTGGCTTTTGAATCTGACTTAAAGAGGAGTTTCAGTGGGATGTTTCTTGACAACAGATCGATCAGGAGTTTACCCTGCTCTGACTCTGGATCTGCACCGTCTGCATGTTGGGCACCTTTTGATATATACATGGAGAGTGCAATGAACGGAAGACAACTTTCTGTAACCTCAGCGATTGCAATACCTACAGGTGACCTTATAGAGTTTTTCTTAAGCTTGTTTATTTAGCGCTTCATCATTTCGTTGTTTCTCAATTAAAGAGACATGAAGCATCCTCCAAAATTGGGAGGATTTATTGGATTCTATTATTTATATTAAACTGCAGAAATAATATTTTCCCTCCAAGCCTTAAATCGGGCAAGTTGGCAGGAAACATTCTTAGCGCTCTGGCTTTCTGCCCTTCAGCTTGTGCAAAGAGTTAAGTTGATCTTGTTAATTCCATCCCTTGTAACATGCAGTACAACTGATAGTGCAAAATTTCATTCATAATTGTAGGAATGTGATCCAGCTGAAGGTCCTGTTCCGCATCTGGAGGCCCGTCTTAGCATCCTTTTGTGTATTGTCCCCTTGGCAATAGCTGGAGTTCTGATGGATGATATCGATTGCAGTTCCGCCTCCTCTTGTGATCTGCCTGCTTCTATTCTTTCGGATCCAGGGGATGGACACAGGATAGATAAGAAACTCCACGGATTACGGAGAAATGGGCTTATATCCTCCCTTCAGTTGCTAGGACAATTTTCTGGTCTCTTGCACCCGCCAGAACTAGTCCAAGATGCAGCCAACAGTGCAGCTGCAAAAGCAGCAAATTTTTGTTCTAAACAGATGAAGGGGAATGATAGCACAGGTGTAGGGGATCATGATGTTCTAATGAAATGCGGTAACGCTGTTCATTCACTGTCTAATAGCTAATTTGAGAATATCAACCAGTGATTTTGGCGCTTACCTCTAGTGCTTTTCAGGTGGTAATATGAGGCATTTAATAATGGAAGCTTGCATTGCCAGAAGACTGTTGGACACATCTGCATATTTCTGGGCCGGTTATGTGCCCACTTCTGTATTGTCAATCCCTGATTCATCAATTACAGAGATGTCTCCTTGGTCAGCTTTTATGGAAGGTGGTGCATTGACTGCCTCTCTAATAAGTTCACTTGTTGCAACTCCAGCTACCAGATAGTAAAAAAGATGTTGCAATTTACTTTATCTGACTTTTATATAGGGAAGAAAATAAATAGAGGAACTGATGTCATGTGAAACCAAATGAATAAGGAGATCACCTCATGGATCTGATCCATAGTAATGTCTTCGGTCCTATACCTATAGCATCGTTTGGAAAATTAAAGTATTATGTTTCTTTTACTAATGATTATTTCAGATATGTATAGATATATTTCTTGCAGTGGAAAAAAAATGTGTTTGAAAAATTTTGCGAGTTCAAAACTTTGGTGGAAAATCACTTGGACAGAAAAATCAAAGTTTTGCAAATTAATAACGTAGAAGAATTTTGTTTAGCAAAATTCGATCAATTCTATGTGAATAATGGCATTGCAAGGCAGAAAAAATGCCCCATTCACCTCAACAGAATGGGGTGGCAAAGAGGCCTAATTAGTCTCTCGTGTAGAAGGCAAAGAGTATGCTATGCAAGCTAGCAGTTGAATATTGGGCAGAAGCAATGGCTACTGCATGTTAATTGAAGAATAGGTCCTACACATTAGCTTTGAAGGATTAGACAGTGTTTGAGGCATTGTGGGGAAAAGCCAAACATATCCAATGTTAGAGTGTTTGGCTATGAAGCATAGATGCACATGCCAAAAGAAAAGAGGAACAAGGTTGAGAGCAAGTCAAAGAAGTGCGCCTTCATTGGGTACAAGAATGATGTCAAAGGGTATAAACTGTGGAATCCTGATACTAATGGTGTCATCTACAGTAGGGATGTTGGTGTTTATTAAAAAAATATAAAAAATCAAATTGTTTCACAAGATCCTGAAAAATCACAAATGGTTGAGTTAGATGTTAGTTTGAAGGAAGAGACAGATGTTACACAAGTTGGAACAAAAAATTCAGATTATGATGCTGATGAACCTAATGTAATGGATGATGTAGTAGATTCTGAAACTAAATTTGAAGATGAAGCACAACCTAAACTAGTCTTAAGAAGGTCCACATGGTTGAAAAGACCACAAGAGAGGTATATGTTATTCGTCAATACTAAAATTGTGCTTTGATTGTTACAGGTGATAATCCAAGTATTAACAAGGAAGTAGGAAGCGCAAAGGATGCCAAGCAGTAGGCGAAAACTATGAAAGATGAGATGGACTCACTATATAATAACATGACATGAAATTTGGTAAAACTACCTGCAAATCAAAAGGCAATTAGTTGCAAGTGTGTATTCAAGAAGAAAATATCTACAGATGGAGAGATAAAACGATACAAAACTCGTTTAATTGCAAAGTGATACTTGCAGATAGATGGAGTCGATTATGGTGAGATTTTTCTCCCGTTGTAAAACTAAATTCTATAAGACTTCTCTTATTTGTACCAGATGCATACAATCTAGAGGTAGAGCAACTTGATGTGAAGACATCATTCCTCCATGGTGACTTAGACAAAAATATCTACACGAAGCAACCAGAAGGGTTTGTGATCAAAGGAAAAGAAGATTTTGTTTGCAAATTAAACAAGTCTTTGTATAGCCTAAAAGAATCTCCAAGGATATGGCACTAGAAGTTTGACCTCTGTCTTGAAGTTTAGCTTTGTTTGTTATGATGTTGATCATTGGGTGTATTTGAAAAGTTTAGATGATGACTTTTCTATCATAACCTTGTATGTTGATGGGAATAGTTCAAGAATGATTAACACTATGAAATGACCATCAACAAAACAATTTAAGATGAAAGATTTAGACCCAATAAGCTTCATCTTGAGCATGTAGATTAAAAGGGAGTGTGAAAATGGGAAGTTGTGGCGAAATTAGAAGAAATATGTTGAAAGTGTGTTGACAAAGTTCAACATAGCCAATTGTAAATCCATGAGACCCCCATATCTACAAGTTCCAAGTTATCAGCACTTCAATGTCCTAAGACACTGAAAAGGAAGCTGAAGAGATGACAACACTCCCATACGCAAGTGCACTTAGGATTTAGACGTATGATGTGGTATGTACTTATCCAGATATTGCTCAAGGAGTGAAGTATTGAGTAGATATATGTCCAATCTAGAGAAAGAGCATTGGATGATAGCAAAGCAAGTGCTTCGTTATCTTCGCGGTACATCTGACTTTGAGCTATACTATGAAGGCATGAAAAGCTCAAAGGTTAACAAGTGTTAGAATTGGGTGTTTTGTGGATGCTGATTGGGGAGGTGACATTGATAGGAGGAGGTCAACCGGTGAATATGTTGTTTCCTTATTTGACGATATGTGAGTTGGATGAGTAAGCGACAAAGCACGATTGGTTTTTCAACTACTGAGGTAAAGTATATGGCCATTAATCATGTTGCTAAGGAAGTGATGTGGCTGCACAAATTGTGTAAAGAACTTGGTTATACACAAGGAGGAGTAAATCCTATGAAAGAGCATATATACGTCCAATTTGGGGAAAGAGCATCGAATGGTGGCAAAGCGAGTGCTTTGTTATCTTCACGGTACATCTGATTATGAGCCATGCTATGAAGGCATGAAAAGCTCAAAGGGACAGTAAACGTTAAAATTGAAGTATTTTGTCAACATTGATTTGGAAGGTAGCATTGATAGGATTAGTAGGATCAACCTACAAATATGTTGTTTCCTTATTCAACGGAGCTGTGATTTGGATGAGCAAGAAACATAGCACAATTGCTTTACTATTGAGGCAAAGCACATGACCCTTAATCATCCTACTAAAAAAGTGATGTGGTTGCGTAGATTGTGTAAAGGACTTGGTTTTACACAAGGAGTGAAGATTGGATACAATAGCCAAATTGCTATATTATTGACTAAGAATCTTGAATTTCAAGCAAGAATAAAGCATATTGACATTCGATATTACTTCATCTGAGAGAAAGTGGAACAAAAGGTTGTAGTGTTTGAGAAAATTGACACAAAGATGAACAATGTTGATTTTTCTTTTTTACCAAGGCAATGTGTGTAGAAAAGTTTGAATGGTGCACTACTATATTAGATTTAAAGAAGCATGTAGAATATTCACCAAATAAGAGAATATTGGGGTGTGGTTCATATTCTCTATCGTTAGGGGTAGTGCTCCCACAATACTAAAAGATTTTTATAGTTTGACTTCATATTTTATTAGTAGTTTGGGTTTAGATTCATAAGTAGCTACTTATCCAAAAATAAAATTTTAAGATCACATATATTCAAGACTTTTGAATTACCAAAAGAATTATCTCTAGAATTTACTAAAGCTATTCACCTAATATAGAAAGAAAGAAATTAAAATAGAAAGAAATTATTAAAATCCCCAATGGAGGAATCAACTTCAACCTTTGATACACCAACATTAAAAAATTTAGTTGTAAAAGATTCACCTAATCAAATTAATACCCTTGATAAGGTCACAAATGACTCAAATGATGAACCTATTCCTAAAATTAATAAAATTGTCATGGAAAAATCCAAAAGAACTATATTATACCAGAGCTACACCACCTAATATAACAATAGAAGAATCCTCATGATGAATTCATATATATATGTTAAAAATGGTGGAATCTTCAACTAGACATAGCCTAGTATAAAGGTGAACTAGGATAAAAACTTACTTTTAAAATTCTCTTTCTCCTTTTTACTCTCTATTTTCTTTGTGATTGTGTGGCAAATCCTAACACATCAAAGTGTTAATGGATATGAAAAAAAAATGAGAGAGAGAGAGAGAGAGAGAGAGAGAGAGAGAGAGAGAGAGAGAGAGAGAGAGTTGTAGGGTCAATTATAGCGTCGAAGGCTAATGGTAAAACAACATCAAAGGTGGGAAAAATGTTTGCCACTTTTCAAAAAGTGGAAAACATTTTCACAATCCAAATAACCTTTTCATTGTGGAAGTTACCCTCGGCATAGCCCCAACAAAGCTTTCGAGCTCTTGTGATACCAGTGAGGGGATGAATATTTAGAACTAGGGAAAACTAGGTTAATTATAATAGATATGCTAACTCACAATAGGAGATTTTTTTTCCATGTTAACAAATTTCTTAGAATGTTTTAGGTCATAAATAACATTGTTTGAGAAAAAAATGCGATCGGCATAAATTATTTGTCTAATATTTTATTAGTAAGCTATCAACTCTAATTTGAAATTACTCCCATTGACTTGATCGTTTCATATTAAAAAATTGTCCCCATAAATTACTAAATTTATTTGCAAAGGTTACTAATTTGTTGCAATTGCCAACTCCTTAACAACCATAACATGAGAATTTACCATCCAACATTAAATCATCAACTCTTATTTGAGCAACTTCTCAATATCCATATGGTCATTTCAAAATTATCAATTTCTGTAACAACTCATCTATTTTATTTGGATAGTTCACGAAAATTGTAAGCTCACTAGCTCTTACATCAAATTTATAAATGTCAATACCCTGAATAACCCCATACTGGTACACATGTGATAAATTTACCAAAAACTAATTTTTTGACCACAAAAAACCTCAAATTTGTTCACTTGTGACAAATTTACCCAAAACTAATTTGTTCAACCACCACAAACCCTAAACTAGTATATTTGTGACAAATACATAAAAAACCACAAAAATAATACAACTATAACAAAAATATAGTAAAATCCCAAACTAATACACTAATCCATTGTTACATGTCATCAAATTCTATAATTTGACATTAAAATTTAATGAAAACTAATAAATGATAAATTTGTCACAAGTATACCAATTTGGGATAAATTTGTCAAAGATGTACTAGTTTGGGGTTTTTTGTAGTCAAAAAATTAGTTTTGAATAAATTTATTATGAGTGTACCAGTTTGAATTTTTTCAGAGTATTAACCCAATTTATAATCTGAGCTATTTACCAACACTTTATCCGATAAATTTATCAATTAATTTTAGATAATCAAATTCCGATTCGAGTCATTTGCCAACGTCATCTCAAAGTTACCAAATTTTCTTGAATTTAAGCAAAACTTTTAAGTACGTATCTTACGGGCGTTTTATCTTTGCAATCTAAAAACCTCAAGGCCTACCAATCACGGCAGCCAACCCCCTCCCCCCAAGTCGAAGATGTAGATGATAATCGCAGCTATCTTACATAATCTCTCTATTGTGTGAGCACGCACATGGCCTCATCTCAAACAGGAGATCGGAGAGTACCCACTTAGCAACACATAGACAACATTGTACAAGCGTTTTTATTGTCCAACTTGGCACTCCGCCATTGCAACCCCGTTACATTGGACCTTTTAACATAGGGATAATGACACCGTAAATATCTGAGCCTTTGCCCAGCATCACATTTAAATATCGAAGCTCTTTTTTTGTGAACCAAGTACCTCAAAATTTAAGATGTTAATCACTATAAAGAATCATATGTCAATGTGAAAAATAACACCATTAAATAGAGGGGTGATCGATTTCAGAGCGGGTCGGTTCCCATTTCGTAGAAGTGAGAACTAGTCTACTTGGTCCCAATAGTGATATCATTCTCTTTTTTCATTTTCTATTCCCTATAAGACTGTAAAGGCGTGTTTGGTAACGTTTTTATTCAAAAATTATTTTCAGGAACAGAAATAGAAAAAACTATTTCTGTTCCGAGGAACAATTTTTTAACAGAAGAACGTGTTTGGTAACTGCACAAAATTTCTGTTCCCGGAATAAAAAAACAACATAAACACGTTTGGTAAACTTGTATAATTTTTTTTGTTTCTTTTAATTTTTTAATATTTTTAATATATATTTTTTTCTTTCTTCCTTTTGGCTGGTTGCCGACCTCAGCCATGGCCGGCGACCAGCCAACGAGGGCCGGTGGCCTCACCCAGCCATCGGTTAGGCGGCGTGAGGTCGGCCTTGCCCTGGCCTGGCGAGGCCGAGCCTTGCCGTGGCCGGGCCGGGCCGGGCGAGGTCAAGCTCGCCAGCCACCGGCAAGGCTCGGCCTTTCTAGGCCACCGCCAAGCGATGCCATCATGGAGGTGGTGCGGTGAGGCCAAGCCTTGCGTGGCCACAGCGAGCCTCAGGTCGATGAGCCTTGTCGTGGCTCGACCTCTCCGGGGGTTGGCAACGCTTCAACGAGGTCGCTGGCCCTCGTCTGGCCGGTCACCGGTGCTGGCCATGGCCAAGGCCAGTGACCGGCAAAAGGAAGAAGAAAAGAAGAAGAAAAAAAAGTGTTTATCGGAGGTATTCTCAAAAACAAGAAACAAGTTTTTTTCCACTTTTTGTTTCTGTTCCAAATCTACTCCTAAGAACCAAAAAAAATAGATTTTTTGTTCCTAGGAAAAAAATGTAAACAAACGCGTTTATGTTCTTTTTTTATTCCCCGGAACAAAATAACAAAAATTTGTGTTCCGAGGAACAGAAACAAAAATTGCCAAACAGGGCCTAAGTGTTGTTGCATAATCTAAAGTCTCATTCTTTAGTGTTTTGGATCTTTGATTAATGAAAATCTCGATGGAAAGATGCCAAAAGTGTGATAAAATATGATCAAGTATCATTATGTTGCTAATAAAAAAATGTATTGGTTTAGTCCGAGTGATTCAATCCACACTTGGTACCAAGAACATGACTGATAATCACTGACTTCAAATTTAAGAACTGGGAATGGAGTTAGTTCTCTTAGGAACAGATCCGTCTGATTTGGTACGATTCTCAATTCAAATGTTCACTCCTAATCGACAATCCACCTCCTCATCCAATGTTGGTCTCTAGGCACGATACCACCTTAAAGGAGATATATCGAATAGTTTTTTTTTTTTTTGGTCGAATATATCGAATAGTTAAACTCATTCAATTCATCATTCTTTTTCTCTCCTCATCACCAATTACCTAAATGGAGATGTAGTGACTTTTACTAAGTAACCGAGCCGCATAATCAGTCATGTTTAACTTCTGCCGAGCAAGTCAGTAATGCCATAAAACTACATGACATGACGATTTTAATTAAAGGAATCCTCATATGGAGCCAAATCTGGAAATTCGAGGTACTCAATAAAAACCCTCCTTTGATTATAAAGTAGGAGAAAAATTTATCCTTATTTTTCAGAATACGCCTTGATCATTTTGAGAAAAGAAAAAAGAAAAATTGGAGGATCATTTTGAATTTAAGATATTCGCCCATTAATCCAGATGACCGACACCTTTCTTTCAACTTGGAGCTCTCCATTGTTCCTCCTCGGCGTGGGCGCTACATTTGCTCCGAGAGGGTCGTCGTTTTCACTTTGGGCGAAGAAGCCTCATCAAAGATCCCCTCACCAAGCCCCAAACAGTTCGATCCCCGCGTCCTAATCGAAGGACCCCACAACCCCAATCCCTCCCGGGAAACTCTCTCCCTCTGCCCCCCTCCCCCCTGTGCAAATTCCGCTTTCCCCAATTCCAGCTGAGCAGCACCCGTTTCTGGGTTCCCTCAAGAACGCCGCGTCTCGTCGAGGGAATCGGTGGTTCGAGGTGAACCCGGGAGGGGGATGATGTTCCCCCAGTTGGGTCGAGCTTGAATTGCGCTGAGCGGTGGTGTCCGTGGTGGTGTCTGTGGTGGTGTCCGTGGGGGATGATGATGGAAGGGAGGAGGATATTGGCGAACCCTAGGCCGTGCTCCGGCCGGAGGGTCGTCGCGAAGAAGAGGCCGCGCGGGGAGGGGTTCGTGAACAGCGTGAAGAAGCTGCAGAGGCGGGAGATTCGGTCCAAGAGGGATCGCGCGTTCAGCATGAGCAATGCCCAGGAGAGGTTTCGCAACATGCGATTGACGGTCAGTGTGAATTCCTATTTGGGTTCGCTTCGAAGGCTTTGGGTTCCATCCTTTGATTTTGGATCGTGTGTCGTTAGGAACCATGTAGGCTTGTGTACGCTTTGTTGTCATTAGTGATGTACTCGGGATGGATTCATCAAGGAAAGATGTGAGACTTGGGATGTTTAATTCGCTCTTGCAAACGTTCTAATTCTAGGGTTGGAGGTACTTTATAGCTGTTAGAGCTTGATTGGGGTTGATAAAATGCCTGTAGACAGATTTGGAGTAAGGAAGAAGAATAGTGAATATGCCGTGATAGTTCTTGAATTGAAGTGCGCAATTGAGAAGTAGCTTCTTTTTAAGCGAGCTGAGTGGATGCATATACTCTACCCTTCCTGGGTCTGCTCATTTTACGCTGTCTAGATTTGAGTTACCATATTAAAGGAAGGTATTTTTGTTTGAGTGGGTTTTAGCCACTTTGTTCGAGCCATACAGTTGTGAGAGTCCAATTAGATCATATAGGAGAATGAGGTTATACTTAGTTTTGACAAGTTCGTAGCTAGTAAACCATGTCTCTGCACCCGTTGAATGCAGATCTTGGAATTAGACATAGGATGTATATTTGTCTGCATCTGGTGCTTTTAGGAGTATTTGTGGTGGAGCTTCTGCTGGGACAAAATTGTGTTGAGCATCTTCAGAACGGTATTTGTCTTTGGTTCAAACTGATGTTATGGGTCGGGAAGCAGGAATTACACTGCCAGTTCTTATCCCATTGGCTGTCCCACTAGATGGTGACAAATGATCTCTTCTAATCAATTTTTTTCATCATGAAAAGTGAAATCAGATTAAAATCGGTTTAAAATGATGTGAATATAATATATCTTGCATCATAGTTTCTGAAACTTGGTCACCTTTGCCTTTCTAGCCAGTGCGATTATCATCATGACCAGTATATATATTTAGCTTACCCAAATTTGCACTATTATTAACTAATGGGCAATGCATTATTTTTCAGGAGGAATATGATACCCATGACCCCAGTGGACATTGTTCACCTGTATTGCCTTTCCTGATGAACAGGACAAAGGTTATTGAGATAGTGGCTGCACATGACATTGTCTTTGCTCTTAACCATTCGGGTGTTTGTGCAGCTTTCAGCAGAGGTGCCCACTTGATTCATTTGTCCATATTGGACTGAAAATTTTCACTCAAGTATCTAGTGAGCTAATCCAATGCCTACACACTCTTAAGAGAATCTGCATGTAACAGTTTATGTTTGGCTTTTCATGCAGAATCAAACGAAAGGATATGTTTCTTGAATGTTACGCCTGATGAAGTCATTCGCAGTTTGTTTTACAACAAGAACAATGATTCACTTATTACAGTTTCAGTATATGCTTCTGACAACTTCAGCTCCTTGAAATGCAGATCTACAAGGATTGAGTGTGTACAGTTTACCTTTTGTTTGTTGTTCTTTCAAATTCAGGAAGCAGATTTAGTACATGACATGATGTATTCTGTTTTCTGATAGATACATAAGGAGGGGCCAACCAGATGCTGGATTTGCTCTTTTTGAGTCAGAATCCTTGAAGTGGCCTGGCTTTGTGGAGTTTGATGATGTAAATGGGAAGGTTCTTACTTACTCAGCGCAAGATAGGTACACTTCTTTGCTATGCTTCTTTGCTAAAATTGTAGATTGTTACCATAGACTCACTCCTTGATTGATGCTCCTCTTTCTCCCTGCTTTTTTTCTTTTTGCCCAGTATATACAAGGTCTTTGACTTGAAAAACTATACAATGTTGTATTCCATCTCAGACAAGCATGTGCAAGAAATAAAAATCAGGTAATCTCTCTCTCTCTCTCTCTCTCTCTCTCTCTGTGACACATTGCTTGTGTGTACCTGCAAATTTGAACAATGATAAGCTCAATTTCCAGTGTGAATTTTGGTATGAATCATGTGAAGTGAAGAACAAGTAGGGCCTCTGTTAATTGATGCATTTTGTGGTGATACTAGTTCACTTGTCACAGCCCCCTTCTATAAACTACTAAGGGCCTGTTTGTTAACAGGCTAAATAATAACTGATTCTATTTTTTGGTTCTCGATAGTAGATTTGGAATAGAAATCTGTTTGGTAAATATTTTGTTCTTGGAACAGAAATCTGTTTTTTTATTCTGGGAATAGATTTGAAACAAAATCAAGAAGTAGAAAAAGGTTGCTTCTTTGTTCTCGGGAACAATTTCAGAATCAAGCTTAATTTTTCTTCTTTTCTCCTCTTTTCTTCTCTTTCCTTTCCTTTTCTTCTTCTTCCTCCTTTTGGGTGGTTGCCGGACTCGGCCATGGCCAGCGACCGGCCAAGAAGGAGAAGATGAAAAGGGAAAAAGAATAGAAAAAAAGGAAAAGGGGAAATTTAATAAAATTATTAAAACATTAAAAGAAAATGGTTCGGACTAGCAATTTTAAGGGTTTTACAAAATGTATTTCTATTCTGGAAATAGAAATTTTGGATAATTACCAAGCACCTTCGAATGCTCAAAAATTGTTCTCTGGAGTAGAATAAAAAAGAATAATTTCTAAGCAGAAATTGTTCCTGCGTTAGAATGATTACTAAATGCACCCTAATAAGGCTTCTTAAGATAAGTTTACTTGCTGAATTTGTGCCATCAGCTATGTAACTTAGGTGATAGTACATGTACTTTCCATGTGTCTTGTTGTTTCAACTACCTTTTAGCTAGATGCTTAGCCCCCTCTGAACTACTCATAAAGCAGGTGAAAAAAAAAAAAAAAAATACTACTCATAAGGCTTCTTAAGAGAGTTTAATTGCCAACTTTGTGCCGTCAGCTATGAACCTAGGTGATAGTATATGCACTTTCCACATTAGCTAGTTGCTTCAGTTATAGATATATCGATGCACGTGCAGTTGTTAACTATACAATCATACTTAGCATTATCCTCTTTAAGAAGAACTGTGCTGTTGTAAGTGCCTGTCACTACAGTAGCCAGTAAACATAAACTCAGTCTCTATATCTAAAGTTTCTTGTTGTCAGTTGCGAGCATGCTATCTTCTGTCCATCACAAATTGAATATAGAAATCATGAGATGGATTTCCAGATAATACGTACATATTATGACATGTCACTACTTCATTGTGTAATGCATGTGTATCTTACACTGCTCATGCCTCTCTTTGTCCATTTTTTCTGGTTACAGTCCAGGTATCATGCTACTGATTTTTAATAGATCTACTAGCCATGTTCCTCTTAAGATACTGTCAATAGAGGATGGGACAGTCCTCAAGGCCTTCAACCATCTACTTCATCGCAATAAGAAGGTGGACTTCATAGAACAGTTCAATGAGAAGCTGCTGGTCAAGCAAGAAAATGAGAATCTCCAAATACTTGATGTACAAAATATTTCTCTCTGGATATCTCTTTTATGTCTTTTCCATCTGCATCCTGGTAACTGTTGGTTTTTCTTCCTTGAAGGTTCGGAATGCTGAAGTGATGGAAGTTAGCCGGACGGAATTTATGACTCCATCAGCATTCATCTTTCTTTATGAGAATCAGCTGTTCTTGACATTTAGAAACAGAACTGTCTCAGTATGGAACTTCCGCGGCGAGCTTGTGACTTCATTTGAGGATCACCTTCTGTGGCATCCGGATTGCAACACTAATAACATCTACATAACAAGTGATCAGGATCTCATAATTTCTTACTGCAAGGCTGATTCTGACGATCACTGGGCAGAAGGGAATGGTAAACATTCTTCTTTGCAAAATTGACTTTGAGCAAGGGCCTTGCATGATTCCATTGTTGCTGTACTTGCAATATTGACTTTGCTACTCTCAATTGGATACACTTCTCTAAAATTTACCCTTCTATTCTGACATACATTAATTCTTCCTTTTTCAACCAAGTTACATATAGCCTGGGATGACTGTTACTGTGGCTTCACATTTTTTAGATGCTTGTGTATGGGATTCATTTGAAAGTCTCTTTTGGTACAGCTGGGTCAATCAATATCAGCAATATCTTGACCGGGAAATGCCTGGCAAAGATAAATGCGACTAATGGCAGTCCAAAGGTTGATGAGTGTAGCAGCGATGGCGGGAACATGAAGAAGACGAAGTTGCTTGGTGGGAAGTTGAAGAAGCAAAAGCTGCTGAGCCACTCTCAGAGGATGAGAAGCACGGTCTCAGAGGCCCTGGAGGACATAACTGCACTTTTCTACGACGAAGAACGGAATGAGATATACACCGGCAACCGTCGCGGCTTAGTGCATGTATGGTCTAATTGAAGAACTTGTCAATTCAGTTGGAAGTGTGGAGAATCAGCGAAAAAGGGCGTTGCGTGTAGAAAAGCTGTGATGCCCCTTTGATGGGCGATGGCTGCAAAGCACGTAGGAGTATATTCAAAGTGCAGTCCGTGTTGTAACATTAATAGTTGTCTCTTAGATTTGTTTGATGATAGCCTATTGAAGATCTGCTGTATTTCGGGGTAGAATGCTAATATCAAATGCAGATATCAAGACATGTATGTTTCAGAAACTCCTGCAAGATTCTTCGATCTGTGTCATCGGTTCGATATTTGCCCTGTTACTAATACTGTTGGCTTGCCATTTATTATCCACATTGGTCAGATTGGATGCTTCCGCAATTTCTTTCTTAATTGCGAGAACCCTGACTTTTGCTTAAAAATGAAGCACTCTTTTAGCTGCTAGCCACCAATAAGCTCGGCAATTCCCGAACTCGGCAGCCACCACTACTGGAACCTCCTACAACTCAACGGAAACCACTGATTGATTTGAAACCACCACTGAGGTCGCCTCCACTGCCACTAGCCCGGCACCACCGGCGCCGTCGCCATCTACAAGCGCACGAACTAATTGCTGCCAGTCCACCACCCACCCAGCTCAGCCATAGATCAATCAACCAACTTCCTTTCCAGTGAACCCTAGTCAACATTGGATCAGGCAGCTAGTCTGATCGTTTCGTCTGGACAATCCTGAGTTTTTATTCTCAAATGTCCATCCCATCGATCCCCACATGGGATTTTTGGTTGTGGAGAATAGCCATTTCACGTGGGATGACTTAATATTACAGTATTGAATGCGACTCATTTGTTTATTAACTAGGGAGTTAATTCAAGAATGAGCTACGGCATCACGATTTCATGTTTTGTATTTAATAATGTTCAAGTGGCAGCATCAAGGACCGACCCAAATTGAGCAAAGGCGGGAAGTTTTTTTTTTTTTTTTTTTTGGGGGGGCGGGCGCGGGGGCGGGGGGGCAAAATATCCAACCACATCCAACCACATGCTAGCTCTCGTTCAGGCCAATTTGCTGAAACTTGATTTTCCATAACCATGAGATCAAATTACCGCCGGGTGAACTTCCATAATTTTTTTTGTGTCAAACATAAGTGAAAAGCCTCATTAACTTTGATTTTTCACATGCATTATGCTAACAATGTATTTAGCACTTCATTAAATTTAAGGAAAAAAAAAGGTACAGGAATGTTTCCGCATATCCTAGCAATGTAGGCATACTTGAGCAACGAAGAGCGACAATGTAAGCATACTTGAGCAACGAAGAGCAGTGTCTAAGAGCAAGTGTCTAAGCTGGCTGCCGACTTTATAAACTAGCTTTTGATAGAAGAATTTATAGGCAAAGCACTCATTGTTTACACAACTTGACTAATCAAGAAGAGAAGGAGATGAATAGGCTTATTTATTTCTTTATTTATTATAATTTCTATTTCACATTATTTCATCTTATGAATTGATTAAAACACTCACCTTTATATAAGCTTGTCATGTGACTTTTACTCTGAAATAACTCATAAATGTGTCTAACACTTCAAGAAAATATATTTTTTGAATTGAAAAATATTAAACTAGACATAGAAACATGAACAATCACGATGCATGTATGTAGGACATTCATGAATTTGGTTTAATTACTAACATTTCCCCTTAAATCAAGTTCTCTTCCACCAATCAATCCATGCAGACTCTAAAACTTCCATTTCCACACACACTGTTCTCTTCCTTTTTCTTTTTCCTCTTCTATGATCAATCTAATCATTTCTATATAGATGACAAGGGCAAAAACTTCATCTAGTCAATCCACCCTTTTGATTGTACCCCTTCATGACTAATCTAGCCTTATACCTTGTCACTTCCCTTTTCTCCTTCATTTTGGCCTTGTACACCCATTCAACACCAATTGCTTTCTAGTCCTTTAGAAGTTCAGCAAGCTCCCATGATTGATTCCTTTCAATAGCTTCAATTTCTTCATTCATGGCTTTCCTCTATTTTTCTTCTTTGATAGCATTATCATAGGTAAGTAGTTCACAATTTGCTAGAAGGCATACAAGGCAAGGCTCATTGATGGCTTCATAAAGCTCAGACAATTTCCTTGGTCTTGGTATTAACGATTCATTAGCTCCACTTGAAGAAGTTGGAGGTAATGAACTTGAAGAAGATATTGGAGAAGAAGGTGATGAGTGATCCTTCAACTCCATTTGGCTGGAATCACCATGAACATTTGCTTCAAATTTTGGATTGTCTTCCCACGTGCCCTCTTCATCAAATTTTACATATTTTCAAAGTGTTAGGATCGAATAATTTATAGGTTGTTAATGAAGAGTCATACCTAACAAAAATGAGCTTTTTGCCATTGTCTTCCAACTTCAATCTTTTCTGGCTTGGGACTAAGCACAAGCAACGCTTCCAAAAATTCTCAAATGCAAAACATCAAGTGTTATCCTGCTCCATGCTTCTCCTGGAGCTATGCCTTCAAATCTATATGTGGGACATCTATTTTATAGATAGACTAACATATGATAACTTCACCCTAAAGCTCCTTATGCATATTTTTGCTTTTTAACATGCTTTGAATAATGTCAAGAATGGTTATGTTTTTTTAATTCAGTCACTCCATTTTGTTGAGAAGAATATGATGCCGTATAACAACGCCAAATACCTTGATCTCACAGAATTTGTTTAATGTGGTTGAAGTGAATTCTCATTCACAATCAATGCTCATAGCTTTGATGAAATATCCACTCTCCTTTTCAATTAACTTTATGAATTGTTTGAAAGTACAGAACACTTTTACTTTTCTTTCAAAAAATACACCCAAGTTTTTCAAGTAAAATCATCAACAAAAGTAACAAAATATCGATGATTAACACAAATGATTGATGATTGAATGGGCTACACACATTAGAATAAATTAACTCAGCAATTTCTTTGCGAGATAAGTTGCTTTCATTTGGGAAGGTAGTTTTGGATTGTGCAAATGACGCACCAAGGACACATCCTTCACATTGATATGGATGATCGATGTGTGGTAAGCCATAAACCATCTTCCTACGGGAAAGCAAATTGAGTCCACCAACATTTAAGATGCCCAAACCTCAAATGTCATAACCATGAATGATCATTTTCTCCATTTTCATCCTCTTTAAATGCCAAAAAAAAGAACTTACTCTTCATTGTTCTCAAAATTTGCATTTTCGTCTACTCTACTACTTGCTAAATTCAGACGCTGAAGACTCGTGCCCAAGCACCATGGCTACTTTTATTTTGGAAAATTCTTTTTGATTTTTAAAAGAGAAAAATATTTATCCGATATTACTATCATTATTATATATTGGATTATTTGTGGTATTATTTTACTTTCCTTATTAATTTCAGGTTGGTTATTCGTCAAAACTGAATCTACCATACTTCTAAAAACAAAAGGAAAACACTAGATCAAAAGTTTTGGAAATGTCTTCAATATTCTGAGAAATGGTAATTTTCATATCTCATCCTACAGTCGTAGAGTCATATGAGAAACCCGTAGCAATTGGGCGTTATTGAGTATTTAATTCTTCGCGAAGCTTATGCAAGTAGTGCAATCAATAGATGTAAGCGTTGAACTGTAAACATCATGGCCATAAGCGAGTGCTTCAGAGTCAGGAGAATAGGTGTAGTAAGGGAAGTACGACCTAAAGGTCGTCGTATCCTCAAGAACATACCATATGCTATTCGCGTATTAATCACCGCTTTCATAGACATCGCTGTTGCAAGTTATGATTCCTAATGCCAAGTCCGGATCGCCCTGGACAAAATTAAACACAAAAAGGAGACTGGGAGAGAGAGTGCATATTGTGGAGAAAACTTCTACTAGGATTTGAAGTTGATAAAACTTTCTTGTTCTTTTTCTTATTCTAAATAATAGTAGACTTCTGAAGTTATATCGAAGACACTTGTCAAAGTCTATCCATTCCAGAAGTCTTTCCCACTCTTACGCAATCTAGACTGAAACCAAGTCTAGAATGAAGATATAATCAGACTCAAATTTATTGATCTTGCAACAAGGATTCAATATGAACATTACAGGGATTTATTCCTTAATATGTGGCTCTCTGGCGAAGAATTTTACTTACATTTTATAAATACATTGATGGAATCAATCACAAATTGATGGGATCAATCCTAAAGATAAGTTTCTTTTTAGGAACCATCTACTTATGAAAACCTAGATTCTGATTGTATGGGCAACCAAAAGCAATGGATTTTCATCTCAATCTTCAAATGGCTAGAAGATTTCCTTAATTGATTATGTCTCACGGATAGATTGGAAGAAATTCCTTTGGAAAATGCCAATGACTAATGAGGCATTGAGGAATATTTAAGGAGGTCATTCAGTCTATTTGAAATAGTGCGTGAAAATTGAAATTCCAAAGTTTGAAATCTTTCCAACCACTTGTTCTTTAATGACAATTCTTACAAATTGTATTCAAGAGAGAAAATCATGAGAAGAGTGACTTAGTGAGGGAGAAAAAAAAAATTCCACTAAGTGTTTGCACTCGAAATATTGTACTTCTCTATTGATACTATAGTTGTTAGGACTAGTACGAGCACCTAGAGGGGGATGAATAGGTGATTAAAATAATTTTTATGAAATGTAACAGAATATATAGACTTTTATTGGATGTCAGACTAAGAGATTCAAAAGCAATAATTGATGTATGAGAAAGCGATGTAAAGTAAAAAGGATTAGGGATAGAGAATTAAGACTCCAGATTTATAGTGATTCGGCTTAGACCAAGCCTATATCCACTCTCCCACACGGATAGGCCACTAGTTGGATGTCACTAAGAATCAAAAAGAGAATTTACAGTCTCACGCCCTTGATTCCACAGTGTAGAGACTCTACTACACTTCTTCAAGGTCTCACCACACTTCAGTCTCTCTTTTGATTACAAGTATAGCTCGAAGAATAAGATCGCAAAAAACAAAAAGATTCAGACTTTGGAATTCTTCTATTTCACCCTCTTGAACAACTTGAGCGTCTCCCTTAAATACTTCTTCATGCCTTCATTACCGTTGACACCTTTCAAAGAAGTTCTTCCAATCAACCCGTTGGACAGAATCAATTTAGAGAGATCTCGAGCTCTTCAAAGAAAATGACAATAGCCCATCAATCCTGCTTGTCCATACAATCAGAATCTTGGTTTCCATAAGAAGAACCTTCCAAGTATAAATTGCTGATCTAGAGAATCTAGATTATTCGAATATGAATAAAAGATCTTGAAGTGCTAAATCCAGTCGTGAGATATTCCTTTAACTGTTGGAGTCAAAACCACACTAGATATAATCAGAATAGAAGTTTAACTTTGTCGGTCTGGAAACTGTTCATGAGAGCAGACTTTGAAACTTGAGTATAGAGGTCTTTCAAACTTTGCCAAGTATAGTCGCAAGTCTTGAGACTAGATCGATGGAAATATTTTGTTGACTTCAAAATACCTTAAGAAGATTTTTCTAACAATCTCCCCCTTTTTGATGGTGACAAAACTTTCCTGCAGATTTGGATACTATTGCCCTACAATACAACACTTAAGCTAGCAATGATATCTCATAAAATATTAGGATAAAGATAATGAAAGTTGTCATGTACACAAATCTGCATCCACAGAAAACAAGTTAGTCCTATACAGATATTTATTAGCTATCTTTATCTAACTTAATAGCTTAAAGTATTGTAATAATAAGCAAGCAAACCAAAGTCTAAGTCAGTCAAAAATCCAAACAAAAGATAAAGTCAATCACAACCATATTAAAACATTGAATCCACAGTATGTTCAAAAGTTGAAAAGTCTCGTAAAAAATTTGCAAAACTTCTCCCCTTTTTGTCGGCATAAAAAGGTGAAAAAGTTAGGATGCTCGAGGAATGCGAACAAGCTGAAAATCTACCATTGACTTGACAGTGTCCTCCAGCTTCTTCAAATCCTCCTACAATTATGTGAGAGCTGTGCCTTTGGCAGTTGCCTGAATTTGAAGATGAATATTTTGAATTTGATCTTGCAAGGAGATGGACATGGCACGATTCTCATTCTATAGTGTTTGGAATTCGCATCCTAAAGCATAAACCTGGTCTTTGAGCTCCAAAAGAATTTCAAGCAGTCTTCCAAAGTCTCCTGAATGTTCGGTCTGCGTGCTTACTTTAGCATGATTAGATTGTGGAGTAAAGCCAGTGGAGCGAATATCAGCAAGAAGATCAACATTTGGAGATATTGCCTCAAGATCTCCCTCAGGAAATTGAGAAGCATGGACATCCTCTACACCAGCAAGAGAACGACTGACACTTGCACCGGTAAAGGTTAAAAGAGGAATACTTTCTCTTGGAACATCTCCTCCTGTTTCAGTGCCTTCTGGATGAGAGAAGTATTCTTCTTGCTAAGATGCTTCTTCAGTGTCAAGATGTCTTTGATCCTCCTTTTCTACTGGAGAATCTTCACGACCTTCTTCTGCATGTTGTTCTTCTGGCTGTATCTGTGAGTCTGTTCTGGCCATTTCTTATTATTCTTCTTCTATCTGCATTGATTCCTTCTCCTGATTCCCTTTCTCAGTTTCTTCTCCAACTTGATGTTCTTGTCCTATTGACTCAGGAACAAGATGCTTGGAAACAAAAGCAGAGATAGGAATGTCATCCTCATCATCTTCATCTTGCAAGATGATCGCTCGCCTTCTCTTGGTAGGACCAGTAATAGGATCTTTTCCTTTTCTCTTTGCAGCAGATGAGTCTTGTCTGGCTTTGACTGGGGTTTTTTTCCTTGAACTGCTCTAACTTCTTGCTAAGTTCTTTCAGACGCATCTTTGTTATCATTTTCAGCCCAATTACCATTTGATCAATGGTTCTCACACACAGAATGTTGGGAAGTTGAATATTCAAATGTCTGAATAAACGAGAGATGAGAGCAAAATAAGGAAGTTTACCCTTGTCCTTTGCCATAGACCGATACATGTGGATCATGATAGTATGAGGCAAGGAAAACCTATGGCCGATCTTGATGGCATACACCAATTTTGCTTCAGAAATGGAGACATATGTCTTCGATGTTGACTTGGGTTTGAGACAGCCGATTACAATTTTATGAAGCAGAATGTTTGATGCACTCATCTTCAGATAGGAGAGACGTCCTTCTGCGATTCAATCTTTTGCAAGCTCCAAAGTTGCATGGCTAACAAACACAGAAATAGATTGGAAAGATCCTCTTTTCATACCAATAACATCAGCAAGAGTATCTGTGTCAACCACATACTTCTTATCCCTCACACTGAATGAAAAATTGTTTGCATCAAGAAAACTAAGATTGGAGTAGAAATAAGCAGTCGGTTCAGAATAAGCAATCTCACTCTCAATGCAGAATCAATCAAGTTGAAATATCTCAAACTTCTCTCTCAGTTTGATGTTCAATAGATCGAGAAAATCAAAATCCACAATTCTTGGGTTCATAACCCCACGCTTCAGCAACTTAGCATAAACCTGCTTATATTCCTCCGATCGAAACAATTCTTTCCTCTTTCCTCGAAGATTTGCAGCCACACCCATTCTTGGCTTAAAATGCACAAACATTTTCTCATCATCATCTTTCCCTTCAAGCTGATTTACACTACCAAATCGAGGATCACTTGGAAAGCTAGCAAAAGTCTTTGCCGCTGTTCCAACAGGAACAACACCCGAACGTTCCATCATAGTCAGAAAATGAGTCTTATTCTTATAGCCCTTTTCTTTCAGAAACTCGTCATTAAACATCATTGCAGAACCCTCTTCTTTTAGAGTAGAGTAAATCCTATAAACAAATGCTGGCTTAAGAGATCTTACTGGTTCTACATCCTCAATGATGTTTTCCTCTGCAAGATGAGGGTTACAATCATGTAATCTAGCGGAAGAAGTGCGCTGTTGAGAATGTTGATGCACCTGTCCACTTGGAGTCTCCTTCTTCAATAAGATCAAAATGCATAGGCCCCTCACGCAAGCCTTATGGTCCCCTGCTTACTATTCTGGAAGATTTTCTTTGATGCGACATTGTCACTGTCTTTGTGAGGATTTTCACACTTGTATCGCAAGAAATGTGAAAACTTGAAGAGATGAACTTTCGAAAGAAAATCTCAAAGAGTGAAAATTTGTGATCTAGGTTTTTTTGGGTAAAATGAGAAGAGGAAGAGGAACTGTATAAAAGGTAAACGATATGAGGTATATGAAACGTCGCAAAAAGGAAAAAAAAATAAAAAATGCATTTTCAAAATAACTGCCAAATGGGTAACCATCTTTTTCAAAAAAAAAAAAAAAAAAAAAAACTGCCTTAATAATATCAATTAGAGATTAACAAGCGGTCTTACCTTTTCGAGATATCGGTTTAAACATATAAATGTACCGTAATTAAAATAAATTACAGTCGTAACCTTTGGTCTTCTGAGTCTGAACTTTTGAGTCTGATCATTTTCAGATTTAGTTTCTGAGTCTGAGCTTCAACAGTCTTCAAGAGATAAAATGTTGAGTCTTAAACTAATAGACTCAAATAAACTTTTCTCAAGCGGCTTTGTGAAAATTTCTGCCAGTTGATTCTTTGAGTCAATAAACTGTATCAAGACTTCTCTATTCTGAACATGATCTCTTATAAAATGATATCGAATCTCAATATGGTTTGCTCTTGAGTGAAGAATAGGATTCTTTGTAAGATTGATTGCACTGGTATTGTCATATTTGATCTCGGTACAAGAGTCTTCAATACCAAAGTCTCGTAGTTGTTGTTTTATCCAAAATATTTGAGAACAGCAATTTCCAAGAGCTACGTATTTTGCTTTAGCTGTTGAAAGAGCTACGGTACTTTGCTTCTTTGAAAACCAAGATACCGCCCTATTACCGAGTAATTGACAAGTGCCATAAGTGTTTTTTCTATCAATTCTGCAACCTGCAAGATCTGCGTCTGAATATCCAAGAAGCGTAAAGTCTCATTCTTTGGGATACCATAGACCAAGCTTAGCGGTAGTTGCAACATATTTAATGATACGTTTAGTAGCACTTAGATGAGATTCTTTAGGATTCGATTGAAACCTAGCACATATGCAAAAACTAAATAATATGTCAGGTCTAGATGCAGTAAGATAAATAAGTGAACCAATGATACTCCTGTATAATTTTTGATCAACTTTCTTCCCTCCTTCATCTTTGTCTAGCTTCGAAAAATTTGACATAGGTATGTCAGTCTTTTTGCAATTCTCCAATCCAAACTTTTTAACAAGTTCTTTTGCATATTTTTCTTGATGAATAAAGATTCATTCTTTCAGTTGTTTCACTTGTAGACCAAGAAAGAAGGATGGTTCACCCATCATGCTCATCTCGAATTCATCATGCATAGACTTAGAAAATTTCTTGCACAAAGTCTCATTAGATGATCCAAATATAATATCATCGACATAAATTTGAACAAGTAAAAAGCTTTTACCTTCCTTTTTAATAAATAAAGTAGTATCTACCTTTCCTTCAGTGAAACCACTTTGAATTAAAAAGTTACTTAGTCTTTCATACCAAGCTCGAGGAGCTTGTTTTAATCCATATAAAACCTTCTTCAGTCTGAACACTGAGTCTGGTTTCTTTGAGTCTTCAAATCCAGGAGGTTGTTCCACAAAGACTTCTTCTTGGATAAATCCATTCAGGAATGCGCTTTTAACGTCCATTTGAAATAACCTGAAATTCTTATAGCATGCAAAAGCAAGTAATACTCTGATTGCTTCTAACCTTGCTACAAGAGCGTAAGTCTCGTCATAGTCTATCCATTCTTCTTGAGTGTATCATTTAGCCACGAGTCTTGCTTTGTTTCTTATACTTTGCCATTTTCATCGATTTTGTTCCTGAAAACCCATTTAGCTCCAATAACATATTTACCTTTTGGTTTAGGAGTTAATTCCCAAACGTCGTTAATGCTGAATTGTCTAAGCTCTTCTTGCATTGCTTCAATCCAGCTTTCATCAGCTAAGGCTTCTTCAATATTTTTGGGTTCTATTTCAGAAATAAGCGCCACAACACTAGACTCTTCTTGCCTTTTGGATCTTGTTCGAATTCTCTCATTAACATTTCCAATAATGAGTTCTTAGGATGACTAGACTTATGCTTCCAGTTACTAGACAGTCTGATAGGTTGTTAATCTTTTTCTTGAGTTGATTCTTCATCAACAACTTGTTGTACTGCTTCTAAATTTTGAACTACTTCAAGAGAGGTAGACCTAGTAGAGTCTGTAGCAGATTCTGATTTTTCAGTTTGATTTGGCTGAATTTGTGGAGAGTCTTGAAATTTGACATTCAAAGATTCTTCCACAGTTTGAGTCTTCTTGTTGAATATTCTGTAGGCTTTGCTTGCAATTGGGTAACCAAGAAAGAATCATTCATCCGATTTTTCTTCATACTTACCAACTCGATCATTTGCATTCTTCAGGATAAAGCATTTACAACCAAATACTTGAAAATATGAAACAATTGGTTTCTTACCTTTAAAAATTTCATAAGGAGTTTTCTCAAGAATTGGCTTTAAAAACACTCTGTTAATAATATAGCAAGCAGTTGAAACATCTTCAACCCAAAATCGTGAAGAAATATTACTTTCAATTAAAAGAGTCATTGTCATTTCTTGTAAAGACCTATTCTTCCTTTCCACAACCCCATTCTGTTCTGGTGTATATGGAGATGAGAATTTATGCTAAAAACCAGATTCATCATAAAATTTAGCAAAATCTTGATTTTCAAACTCACCTCCATGGTCTGTACGAATGCTTGAAATAGTGTGACATTTTTCATTCTGCACTTTCTTAGCAAATCTTGAAAAGTGAGAAAAAGTCTCAAACTTACTTGCAAGAAAGTAGATCCAAGTAAATCGTGAATAATCATCCACTATTACTAGGCAGAACATTTTTCCACCAATACTTTAAATTCTTGTGGGTCCAAACAAATCCATATGCAGAAGCTGCAGTACACGATTGGTTGAAACTTTATTTATTGGTTTAAAAGAATTTCTAACATGTTTTTCTAGTACGCATGGTGTGCATATATCAGACTTAAGGTAATTGAGAATAAGTAATCCTCGAACAAGCTTCTTGGAAGAGATTTTGGCAATTTGCTTCATGTTGGTATGGCCAAACTTTCTGTGCCATAGATTAGCTTCATCTTATACTGATATCAAGCATTGTGATCTTTCTTGATTTACATCCAGAAGATAGATATTTCCATGTCTACGTCCGTAAAAGATTGAGTGAAGTCTTTCCGATTCCCGAGCACGTTCCTTTTGGAAATTGATCTTGAATCCAAAGTATCGCACAATTGGCTTATGCTAAGCAAATTGTAATTTAATCATTCTACTAAGGAGACATTATTGATTGATAGACTTCCAATTTTTATTGTTCCGCGACCAATAATCATTCCCCTGTTGTTACCACCAAAAGAGACTTTTCCTGCATCTATCTGGACAAGATTTATGAAGCAACCTGAATCTTCTATCATATGTCTTGAGCAGCCACTATCTAGATACCATTTAATCTTCATTTTCATAGTGACCTGCAATTAAGAAAAATTCAAGCTTTCTTTGGTACCCATATCATCTTGGGTCTAGAAGAGTTAGAGTAGTAATTAGTCTTTGCCCAATTCCTTTTAACAGGTCTCCAAACCAAAGGGCATTCTTTCTTAAAATGTTCAGAGCTTTGACACTTAGAACATTTTAAAGCATTTCGGCCAACAAGTTTTACAAAGACTTTCTGAAAATGATTTTTATAAACAACTTTTGTTGGTCTTTGTTTGATTCTTTCCTTCACCTTTGGGAAATCAATTAGTGGAATTGTTTCAGAAGTCATATCGAGACCTAACTTATCAAAATAGGGTCTTCGTATTGAAAGAATCTTATCCAATTTTTCAGAACCATTTGAAAACCTTTTTGATATGTTTGAAATATCATTTTTCAAATGAGTATTTTCTTTGGAAACAGAATCTTAGTTTTCTTTCAAGATAGTAAAGTTTTTATCTAACTTTTCAAACTTTTCTTTCCAAAATTTCTCCTATTGCTTCAATGTAGAATTCTCCCTTTTTAATTCGGAGATCCTCTCAAGAGAAGTTTTTAGACCAAGACATAATTTATCAATATATCTTGAAACTTTGACAGGAATTTTTAGATTACTTACCTCAAGCTCACTATCTGAGTCTGAATCAGATTTTGCCATTAAAAAAATATTGGCATAATCATTATTACTTTCTTCACATTCAGTATCACTCCAAGTCTCAGCTTTAAGTGCCTTTCTGTATTTCTCAACATTTCCTTTCCTTTTCCTTAACAGAGGACAGTTGGGTCTGATGTGTCCATTTTTCTTGCATTCAAAGTAAGTCACTTTTTTGTTGGAATCATCTTCCTTAATTGATTTTTTCTAAAACCTTTGTGAGTTTTGTTTCTTCCAATTGAATTTTCTTCCATTTCTGTTCAGCTTTCTGAATCTCTTTATCATGAGTGCCAGTTCTTCATCATCTAGATTTTCTTCGGAGTCTGTAGCATCAGAATAATCATTAGCCTTTAAGGCAATAGATTTCTTACCTTTTGAATCTTCTTCTTCGTTGGTGTGCTCTACTTCATAAGACTGAAGAGTTCCAATCAATTCATCTACAAAGAGTGGTGCAATCCTTTGTGTTTCCCTTATTGAAGTCTTTATATAATTCCAGTCTTTAGAGAGTCCATGCAGCAGTTTGTTGACATTCATATGTCCTGAGATTGGATGTCTCTGATATTCAAGACCATTCACAATTTCAGTAAAATGGCTAAACATGTCAATTATTGATTCTCCTGATCTCATCTTGAAAACTTCATATTGTCCCAAAAGAATATTGATCATTGTCTCTTTCACTCGATCAATTCCTTCATAGGTAATGTGAAGCCTATCCCAGACTTCTTTTGCTATATCACAAGAGGATATTCTGTTATACTCAGTAAGGGATAAAGCATAATATAAGGAATAAATGGCTTTAGCATCAAGAGTTTGTCTCTTGGTTATTTCTTCTTGAGTCATCTTGATAGGAGCAAGAACTTCTTTTCTTCTCTCTGATTCTGATGCAACAGTAGGAATGATTCCTTTGTCTACCACTTCCCATTCCAAGGGATCTTTCGATCTTAGGAATGCTTTCATCTTGTTTTTCCATATGCTATAGTCTTTTCCATCAAAGTATGGAGGTCTGGTGTTGCTTTGACCTTCAACCAACCCTATAGGCAACATACTAGTCATAGATCTTTAACTCAGAAGTAAAAACACTTCTAATAAATGAGTACACAAAGCTCTAATACCAATTGTTAAGACTAGTACGAGCACCTAGAGGGGGGTGAATGGGTGATTAAAATGATTTTTATGAAATGTAACAGAATATAGACTTTTATTAGATGTCAGACTAAGAGATTGAAAAGCAATAATTGATGTATGAGAAAGCGATGTAAAGTAAAAAGGATTAGGGATAGAGAATCAAGACTCCAGATTTATAGTGGTTCGGCTTAGACCAAGCTTACGTCCACTCTCCCGCACAGACATGCCACTAGCTGGATTTCACATAGAATCAAAAAGAGAATTTATAGTCTCACGCCCTTAATTCCACAGTGTAGAGACTCTACTACACTTCCTCAAGGTCTCACCTCTCTTTTGATTACAAGTATAACTCGAAGAATAAGATCGCAAAACAACAAAGAGATTCAGACTTTGGAATTCTTCTATTTTGCCCTCTTGAACAACTTGAGCGTCTCCCTTAAATACTTCTTCATGCTTTCATTACCGTTGGCACCTTCCAAAGAAGTTCTTCCAATCAACCTGTTAGACAGAATCAATTTAGAGAGATCTTGAGCTCTTCAAGGAAAATGACGATAGCCCATCAATCCCGCTCGCCCATACAATCGGGATCTTGGTTTCCATAAGTAGAACCTTCCAAGTATAAATTGCGGATCTAGAGAATCTAGATTATTTGAATATGAATAGAAGATCTTGAAGTGCTAAATCTAGTCGTGAGATATTCCTTAATCATTGGAGTCAAAACCACACTAGATATAATCATAATAGAAGTTTAACTTTGTCGGTCTAGAAACTGTCCATGAGAGTAGACTTTGAAACTTGAGTCTGGAGGTCTTCAGACTTTGCCAGTAGAGTCTGCAAGTCTTCAGACTAGACTGATGGAAATGTTTTGTCTACTTCAAAATACCTTAAGAGGATTTTTTTAACAATAGTAAGTTTCAGCTAGAAAGCTGCTAGTGTGGGAGAGTGGACGTAAACTTAATCTAAGCCGAATCACTATAAATTTTGTATGCAATTTTCTCCTCCCTTAACTCTTCTTATTTAAGTCTATTGCATACTTACAGGTTATTTCAGAAGTTTGTTACATCGCGTAATAGATTCTGAACATCTACCAGAAGCCTGGTGGCTTGTTTATTAGACTCTGATCTTTATTCGGACTTTGCTCGCAACTTATTTTATTTCGCATTTGTTTGTCAAGATTTCTTTTGAACACTTATTCACCCCCCTCTAGGTGTTCGTACTAACATCATCAATTGGTATCAGAGCCCTGCGCTCTTCTGTTGAAGTGTTTATACTTCTGAGATAAAGATTTCTATGGCTAGTAGTTTAGCATCAGGACTCGTGGAGGGGTAGAGCAATACCAAGCCACCTTATTTTGATGGAAAAGAATATAGTGTGTGGAAAAATAAAATGAAGGTATTCCCGAGATCTAGAGATCCTCTAGAATGGAATGTTGTAGAAAGAGAAATCAACCCAAAGGCAACTTCAGCATTTGACAAGGGAAAATAAGTCTTAGATAAGGATGCTGAAGTATCCAACCAAGCATAAATTACCAACATACAGGCTCTTGATGCAAAAGCCATCTATTCTTTATACTGTGCCTTGTCTCTGCTGAATATAACATAATTTCTTCATGTGAAATAGCTAAAAAAGTTTGGGATAGACTTCATGTCACCTATGAAGGAATAGATTGTGTAAATGAGACAAATAAATATCTTACTTGGCCAATATGAATCCTTCATAGTGAAGCCTGGAGAATCTATTGGAGATATGTTCAATCGATTTACAGAAATTGTAAATGGGTTGACATATCAAGGTCAACCAATTTTTACTTCAATGAAGGTCAATAAGCTTCTATGAGGACTTTCAAAGGACCGAAACCATGTGAAAACATCAATCCGGGAGACACAAAGAATCATGCATCTTTCTATTGATGAGCTGAGGCACTCTTCAATCGTATGAAGTGGAATAGATCAATGACGAAGAGGACCTAAAAGGTAAGAAGTCAATTGCTTTTAAGTCTAAAGTTAATTCCAATGATACAGATGATGATATGGATGACGAGGAGCTGGTTCTCAAGATAAAGAAATTTAGGAAACTAAATAGGAAATGTAGAAGATTGAATTGGAAAAGGCAAAGCAAGCAAAACTTTCAGAAAAGATCAATGGAAGATGTTGAGTCTAGCAAAGATGTAATATGCTTTTAGTGCAAGAAGAAGGGACACATCAAGCCTAATTGTCCATTGCTGAAAAAGAAGAAAGGAAAGTGTGAAAAATACAAGAAAACTCTAAAAGCAGAAACCTAGAGTGACATAGAATGTGAGAAAGTGAAGATGAGTTTGCAAATATCTATCTGATGGCTCACTCATAATTAGAGTCAGACTCAGACACAAACTCAGAGTTTGACAAGGAATTTAAGATAAGTCATTGAGAAATTCTTGTTAAAGTTTCTAAGTATATAGATGAACTTTGCTTGAACCTCAAATCTTCTTTAAAAAGATCTCCAAATTCAAAAAGGAAAATTCAAAACTCAGGCAATAGGACAATTTTTGGAGAGAAAAGTTTGAGAATTTGAAAAATAATTTTAATGATTCGAAAAAAATACTGATTTTCTTTCAAAATAAAATGAATGTTTGAAAAAGGAAATTTCAGATATTTCTACAAAGTTCTCCAAATGATCACAAACTTTAGAGAAAAAATTTTCAGCTCAAATAACCAATTATAACAAATCTAGTTTAGGTATGAGTGAAGAAAGTACTATTTTGATCGACTTTTCTAAAGTCAAGGAGAGACTTAGACAAAGATCTCCAAAATCTACTTACAAAAATCATTTTCAATTTTTTTTTTTTTTGTAAAACCTATCGGTCGGAGTGCTCTTAAATGTTCTAAGTGTGATAACTCACAACATTTTGAGAATAAATGTCATAAAGTTTGGAGACCTGTCAAGAAAGATTGGATAAATAATATTTTTAAAACTACCCAAGAAAATTTGGGTACCAAAGAAAGTTTGAGATTTATTTTTGACTGCATGTTATTGTTAAGAAGAAAAGCAAAACAATTGCTATTATAGACATATGACTGGAAATTCAAGCAATTTCATAAAACTAGAAAAACAAAGAGGAGGAAATGTTTCATTTGTTGGAAACAACAAATGAAAAATTATTGGACATGGTTTCCTGGTGAAAGGTTTGAATTACAACCTTCTAAGCATAAGCCTATTATGTGATACAGGATTCAAAATCAATTTCCAAGAAGATTGTCACGACCTAAAATTTCAGGTGCGCCACCTAGGTTTAGGCTAATGGACTACTAACTCTTAAACTTAGCTCGGGCTCTCCCAAGCCCATACCAATTCGCAACTTAGGTTCAAGTTTTTAACATACAAATGGATTTTATCTAGGAGTCGCCACTAATCAATTTATGGTAGGTCGATTAGACACCTAAGTAAAATAATGGGAGAATTATTTTACTCCTACGAACCAAAGATTTTGGGTACATGGACTTGGTTATACTAGATTTCTCTAATGCCTTTTTGGTACCATTTCTTTTTATTTTTTTAAAAGCGTTTTTGCAGGCAGCTATGAGTTATTTTAACCTAAATTACTATCATGCAAATATGGTGACCACACGGATGCTCAATCATTATTAAACATTCAATAAATAAAATAAATAAATAAATTGAATCAAAAGAAATAAACACTTGCAAGCAATTATTTTTCGATTTTTCTTGAAATTAAAATTTTATCATAAAACATGCATTTTAACTACATGACCTAATTTTACTAACAAACAAATTCTAATTAAATGAACCTATTATGCAAACTAATTAACATGCACCTAATATTTTTTGTATTTTTTTTTATTGAAATTCGGAATTAATCAAAACCCTAATTAAACTATCTAAAAAGGAATAATTTTCTAATTTATATTAGGGATTAATTTGACTTAAACCTTATCCTATCTTAGAAAACTATTTTTTTAGAAAAATAAGATTATTAAAATGTGCAAACATTATCTAAGACCCTATATATATATATATATATATATATAATATATATATATATATATATATATAAACACTATTTACTTAGGTCCTACCCTAACCTATTTCAAAAAATTATCTAAAAATGCAATCCTAATTTATGAAACCAACATATTCTAATGTAAGATTTGATTTTTTTTTTTTTTTTTTTTAGTGTTTTTCCAAGACAAACAATTTATCATATAAACATTAAATCTAAACAATCAAGATATTCAACAAATAAATGATTAAAATAATCGAAAAAATAATCCGTTGTCTCACGGGTTAAATTAAAAATTACTCTAACCCTAAACATCACGACAAAAAAAATGGTTCAAAATAATTAAAAATCTGATCCGAAATCTTACGGATCAAATTAATAATTATAATGATTTAACAATTAAAATACTATCAAAATTCCTGAAAATTAATATAATTAAAAAAAAATGATCCAACATCTTACGGATCAAATTAATAATTACAGTAATTTTGGATATAACCCCTGCGATTAATGCGTACAAGATTCATGAAATGAGTATTGATATCCAATGTTACAATTTAAATAACTTAAAAGTGCTATCAAATAAAATAAAATAAATGAATGAAAAAAAAACTAAACTACCTAAGGAGGGCTCAAGGAGGACAACAGCGTCAGGGGAGCGTATCACAAGCGGAGACGGTGCGGTGGCGCGGTGTCGGCAAAGTCAGAGCGGTGAGCTTCAGCCGCCAAGCGAGTAGGGGCAGGGGCGATGTTCAACGACGGCGGAGCGCTCGGGTGCTCGCGGCTGTGGAGGCACCGTCGTCGGAGTTCGGGGGCATTTGACTTCGCTGGTGCAAGCACAGCAGAGGTGGTGCGGTGACTGAGTGGCGCTCAAACGGAGGTACAAGAGGAGGCGAGCAATGTCTATAGAAGCGGAGGCGCGAGCAGAGGCACTGTGACCAACGGGTGGGTTGCTACGAGTGCTCGAACAAAGGGGCAGAGGCGCAGTGGTTGTGGAGGTGGCGAGGGTAGTGGTGCTCGGAGACTAGCTGAGGGTGGCTCGGAGCGATGGTGACCGCGACTCGGCTGCCGGCGTTGGGTTGCAGGGGGGCACAGCTGGTGCTTGCGGGTTGCAGCGGCGACGAGCTCATTGGCGTCGTGAGAGGCGGACGGCGACAGAGGCACGGTGGCTGGCGGTTTGCTGACGGAGCAGCAGTGGTGGCAAGCAAACGGAGGGAGCTGCGGCTTCTGGCGTCGGGCGAAGCGGAGTGGCGATAGTGGAGATGTGGTGAGTAGCAAAGGTCGAGCACTCCGCGGAGAAGACGAAGCAACCCCTTTTTCTTTTTCTTTTTTTTTTTTTTTTTTTTTTTCTCTCTCTCTCTCTTCTCTCTCTCTCTCTCTCTCGCTCGCACTCCTCTCTTTGTCTTTGTCTCGTACTCTCTCTTTGTTGTTTCCCTTTGCAGACATGACTTTTCCTTCTTTTTGACTTTTTACTCTTCAAGAGAAACCAAAGGAAATGGGCTCAACGAAAGAAAGGAAAACAAGTTTTTTTTCTCTCTCGATTTCTTCTAAATTCACCCCCTCCTTGCACGAAAATTATGTTTCTCTTTTATAGTGATTTCCAGATAGCCACTTTCCATGACAACTTTCGAGTTTCCATCTTTTGTCGCATTAAATCAAGGCTGCAAATCGGAGCGTGATTTCGTAATCAGCTCGATTTTGCTTGATTCCTTTCCATCTTATCGAAATCCTTGCCCTTTATTCACTTGATTTTTTAATTGCTTATGCATTTATCAAAATTTGAATATTCATCAGAATTTCAAACTTCCATGCATAATCAATCAAATTGATTTTCCCCTGTTTCTTCTATTTTTTCATTTTATTTGTTATGATGTAATTTTTATTGTTTTATTTCCCTAGATTTGCCAAAATTAGGTGTCAAAAAAGATGTTTGTTCTAGAGTTAGTCGAGATTTTTCTCAAACCTTCACCGGATGAAGATATGGCAATATTTATCTTCTGGACATAAGTCCAAAGAGCTCTCAATGTCTTATCTCAATTCAAGATAAAGCAAATCTTTGGCACCATAAGCTTGGACATGTTAGTCTGAAACAAATTGCTAAACTATCATCTAAAAAGTTGGTCCGTGGTCTTCCCAGAATGATGCACCAGAAATCTAAGTTGTGTACTCCATGTATCTTGGGAAAACAGGTTAGAAACTCATTGAAGCCTATAAATCAAGTCTCTACTAATCGCATCATGCAACTTCTTCACATGGATCTTTTTGGATCAACCAAAACTCAAGTTATCGGTGGTACAAAGTACTGTTTAGTAGTTATGGATGATTATTCAAAATTTACATGGGTTTTCTTCTTGGAAAATAAGACAAAAACCTTCTCATATTTTTCAAAGTTTGCTAAGAAAATTCAAAATGAGAAGGATTATGTCATTTCAAGTATTAAGACTGATCATGAGGGAGAATTTAAAAATCAAGACTTTACAAATTTTTGTGATGAGAATGGTTTACAACATGCTTTCTCCTTTCCTTACACTCCAGAACAAAATTGAGTTGTAGAAAGGAAAAATAGGTCTTTATAGGAGATGGCTAGAACTTTGCTAATTGAAAGTAGAGTATCTTCTCGTTTTTGGGCAAAAACAGTTTCCATTGCTTGTTATATAATTAACAGAGTATTTCTAAGGCTCATCCTAGAGAAAACTCCTATAAAGTTTACAAAGGGAAAAAGCTAAATATTTCTTATTTACATGTGTTTTGTTGCAAGTGCTTTATCTTGAAGAATGAAAATGATCGGCCTGGGAAATTTGAAGAAAGATCGGATGAAGGAATATTTCTTGGCTATTCTACTTCAAACAAAGCTTACATGGTCTTCAACAAGAATGCACAGACTGTCGAAGAATAAATGAATGTCAGATTTCAAAAAAATGTCCATAACCAACAAGACCAGACTCAACTTGAAGAGTCTGAGCTAGTCTCAGACTTAATAAAGTCTGATTCCCTCAAGGAACCTCAATATTTTGGTGATCAAAGTTAGGCATAAGAAAAGACAGAAGAATCAAAGGAAACAAATGTTCAACAAATCCTTGCAGACAATGACAAATTCAACAATAACTAGAAGCACAAATCAAGCTATCCAAAAAATCTTATTATTGGCAACATAGAAGAAAGGATTCGTACTAGATCCAAAGTAAAAGGAGACTCAAGTGCTCTAGCTCTTATTTATAAGATAGATTCAAAAGGAGTAAAAGAAACCTTATTTGATAAAAATTGGATAGAGGCAAAGTAGGAAAAACTAGACAATTCAGAATTAATAATGTCTGGAGTCAGTTCCAAAACCAAAAGGAAAATCCGTGATTGAAACAAAATGGGTGTTTAGAAACAAGATTGATGAAAATGATAAAGTAACTAGAAACAAAGCAAGGCTTGCTGCAAAAGGTTATACACAAGAGGAAGGAATAAACTACGATGAGACATATGCACATGTAGCTAGGTTAGAAGCTATAAGATTATTGCTTGCATATGCATGTTTCCATAATTTTATGTTATTCTAGATGGATGTCAAGAGTGCATTACTAAATGATTTTATATAAGAAGAAGTTTATGTGGAACAATCATCAAGTTTCGATACAGACTGAAGAAGATTTTGTATGGTCTGAAACAGGCACCTCGAGCTTGATATGAGAGACCGAATAAGTGACTAGTAAGCAATGGTTTCAAGAAAGGAATGGTTGACACAACTTTGTTTATTAAAAGGGAAGAAAAAGATTTTCTACTTGTTCAAATATATGTTGATGAAATCATCTTTGGGTCTTCTAATGAAAATTTGTACAAGGAATTTTCAAAGTTTATGGAGGATGAATTCGAACTAAACATGATTGGTGAATTAACTTTTTTTCTAGGTCTACAAGTTAGACAATCAAAGAAAGGTACCTTTATTTATCAAGAGAAATATACTAGAGATGTTATTAAGAAGTTTGGGATGGAAAACTGTAAGAAGACTAAGACTCCCATGTCAAATTCTTCCCAACTTGATAAGGATGAAGATGGAAAGAAAGTAGATCAAAAGACATACAGATGCATAATTGGTTCTCTTCTCTACCTTACTACTTCTTGACCTGATATTTTATTCAGTGTGTATATGTGTGCTAGATTTCAAGCTGATCCTAGAGAATCTCATCTCAGTGTTGTCAAATGTATCATCAAATATATTGCAACAAATCCAAAGTCAAGTCTGTAACATCCAAAATGAGGAGACTTTACATTACTTGGATTCTAAGATGATGATCTAGCTTATTGTAAAGTTGACTGAACAGTACTTCAGGAACGTGCCAACTCTTGAGACAAATGTTAGTGTCCTGATTCTCAAAGAAACAGAACACTGTGGCACTCTTAATGGCAGAAGCAGAATATGTTGCTCTTGGTAGTTGCTGTTCACAAATTCTTCGGATTAGGCAACAACTAAAAGACTTTAAAATAGAATAACCTTGCACTGATATCAGATGTGACAACACTAGTGCGATCAACCTCACCAAAAATCCTATTCTCCATTCAAGGACAAAGCACATTGAAATTCGCCATCATTTCATAAGAGACCATGTATAAAATAGTGAAATTAATGTTCAATTCATTGAATCAAAAATCAACTGGTAGATATTTTCACCAAGCTACTGGACAAAGGATCATTCGAGTTCATTCGTGAAAAGCTTAATATTACTCTTGCATCTGGTTAAAGTCTATGGACAAGCAGACTCATTAGTTCAAACTATGGTAGGAACATCCTCATGAAAGATCTTCTAGACTCAAGTAGTTACTTTTCAAATTTTGGTGCATAAGTTTCTTTTTTTCTTGAACAGGTTTGATTATTTTCTAATTATTGCTTGCCATTTATATTTTGGAAATTATTATATCTCTGCTAAATTTTCGAAATTAATATTCCATAAATTATTGACAATTACTTTTTAAATTTTTTTCAAAAGAGAAGTTTTTTTTTTTTATGCCTATTCGGTTGCCTTGGTTCATTTTTTTTTTTAAAAGGGTCTTCGGTCTCTTTTTCCTCAATATCCAAACTCTTTGCAAACCCTAATCTCTCTCAAACCTTTGATCCTCTTGATCTACTCTCACATTTTCTATGAAATTTCTCACTCAATCACTCTCGAACATGTTGTCAAAATCCTCCAAGTCTGTTTCGATGTCTTATTAGAGAAAAGTCTTGCATTGCTAGTCGTGAGCCTCGGTTTGTGCCTGATGGTCCAACGCATTTTGATCTCACCAGAGATAAATCACCTGGAACGGTCGATTTTGATTTCCTAAATTCCATCAAGGTGAATTTGCGAGAGAAATTTACCAAGCTTCAGATGGAAAGGTTCTATATAGAGTCATCTGATGCTTATCCTAAATTAACTACCTATTTCTATTCCAACCTGTCTATTTTGGATCCAACTCATATTCAATTCACTGTGAGTGATAAAGTTTTTGATATTGATGTTAATTTGTTGGTTGATATTCTAGGAGTAGAAAGAATTGGATTTTTGCCCATCAATGTGTCCAACAAAGAGGTCACCAAGTTATGGTGAAGGACAAGATTCCTAAAGGAAGCATTACTTACTCTAAGATGTCTGCTTCTAACATATTATTGCACAAGATTGTCATAAATTGTATTAGGCCCAAGATTGCTTCCAAAACTGATGTCTCTAGATTCGGGCAAGAATGATGAGGGCTATCTACAATGGCGTTGCTTTCTCTTTCCCTCATACAATTCTACTACATATTACAGGTTGTTATGAAGGGAAAAAAAGGACAACTTCCTTATGCAGCCTTAGTAACAAGACTTTTCCAACACTTTCAGATTCAACCGCCATCCAATTTTTGCTCTAGAATAATTCTTCTCATGCAAATTGGACTCAAAATGATCTAAAAAATGAGATTAAAGGACCTCTCTAGAGCCTTGAAACTTTTGAAGAATGAATTTGCTAGCAAAGCTAAGATAAGATCTGTGGCTAAGAAGAAGTGCAAAGGGAAGAGTGTTGTCTCGAGGACTCCAAAAATAAAAAGACATGTTCTTCTTCTACAAGATGAAGAAGAGGAAGAAGATGAAGATGAGACCATTTCTGATATTGTGGCAAACATTGCCATGCAAGATCCTGAAGAAGAAGAAGAAGAGGATGAGAGCGAGAAAGAACCTAAAGAAGAGGAAACTGGAGTGCAAGAGAGTGAAGAGGATGACTCAAATGAAGAAGCGAGAGATGTGAATCTGAACAAGGGACAGAAGCATCCTGACAAGGAAGGAGAAGATATAAGGGAAGTTGGTGAAGGAAATGCTAGAGAAATGATCAACAATCCAATGCTGAAAGAGAAGGAGTGCAAGAAGAAGAAGGAGCTCTTCCTCAAATTGAAGGCACTGTGATAGGGGGAGTAGGTGAGAAAACTCCTGACCAAACTATAGATCCAACTGCAAGTGATGGAGTTAGTCGTTCTCCTTTAAATGCTAAGGATATTTATGCATCTTAGTTCCCTGAAAAATTTCCTGGAGGCCAGGATAAAAAGGCTAATTTTCAGAGGGAATAACAAATCTCACATGTTCAGGTTGATGTTCTTCACCTTTAGATACTCCACCGGTACATTTTGCTGAAGTTAGTACCCAAACTGAATCAGACTCAAACTATCCTCGAATAATGGAATTCCTTTTGGAGATTAAGGCACAACAATATGGGATGGAGGTTGAAATCTAGAAGTTGCATGCTACTCTTGGTACTACCACAGAATCTCTCACTGGAAATGTACAGTCTCTTGATGATAAGGTTTAAAACATGAATTACCAGGCATCTCGAAATTTAGCGAAGGTTGAGACTATCTTCCATCGGTGCTTGACTAAGTTTGAAGAGATCGTGCAAACTTTGGAGGATTTCCGACTTGTTTGTACTCTTAGACAACCCGATTATTTTCAAAACCAACTCTTTTTCTTATTTTCTTTGTGCTTTTTTTTTTTTTCTGTTGACAAAAAGGGGGAGAGTTTTGCAGATTTGAAGTTTTGATTGGTATTGGTTGGTGTGTTTTATATGTGTAGACTATGTGTGTTTTATGCAAATTTTATTGTGCAAACCAGATTTCACTATCTATTATCTCTGTAAATTATCATGTGCTACTAAAGTGTTGTCTTGCAAGATAACTTTCATTTTATGCTTAAATCTACATGAAAGTTTTGTCTCAATCAAAAAGTGAGAAATTGTTGAGAAAACTCCTATCAAATTTTGAAGTTAACAAAACTTTCTTGTTCTTTTATTTATTTTGAAGAATAGTAGACTACTGAAGTTATATCGAAGACACTTGTCAAAGTCCATCTATTCTAAAAGTCTTTCCCACTTTGACGCAATCCAAACTGAAACCAAGTCCAAAACGAAGATATAATCAAACTCGGATTTATTGATCTTACGACAAGGATTTAGTATGAACATTATAGGGATTTATTCCTTAATATCTGGCTCTTTGGCGAAGAATCTCACTTACCTTTTATAAATACATTGATGGAATCAATCACAAATTGATGGGATTAATTCTGAAGACAAGTTCTTTTTTGAGAAGCATCTACTTATGGAAGCCTAGATTCTGATTGTATGGACGACCAGAATCAACGAATTTTCATCTTAATCTTCAAACAGCTATAATATTTCCTTAATCGATTATGTCCAACAGATTGATTGGAAGAAATTCCTCTAGAAAATGCCAATGGCTAGTGAGGCATGAAGGAGTATTTAAGGAGGTCATTTAGTCTATTTGAGATAGTGCATGAAAATTGAAATTCCCAAGTCTAAAATCTTTCCAACCACTTGGTCTTCAACGATGGTTCTTACAAATTGTATTCAAGAGAGAAAATCACGAGAAGAGTGACTTAGTAAAGGAGAAAGAATCTTCCACTGAGTATTTGCATTCAAAATATTGTACTTCTTTGTTGATACTATATTGAATTCCAGCCAGAAGATTGCCAGCGTGGGATAGTGGACATAAGCTTAATATAAGCCGAACCACTATAAATCTCATGTATAATTTTCTCCTTCCTTAACTCTTCTTATTTAAGTCTATTACATACTTACAGGTTATTTTAGAAGTCTGTTCCATCACATAAAAAATTCTGAACATCTATAAGAAGTCTGGTGACTCACTTATCAGACTCTGATCTTTATTCAGACTTCGCTCGTAATTTATTTTATTCCACATTTATTTGTCAAGATTTATTTAGAACACCTATTCACCCCCCCCCCCTCTAGGTGTTCGTACTAACACAATCACATATCAATGAGAAAAAGCCATAACCTCATTTCTTCTTTTCTATTCTTACCAACCCTTTTCTTTTTTTCTTTCTTTTTCCTTTTGAGGTAAATTTTCGTAAGACTATATAAAGCGCTGATCTTGGTTTCCTTAATGATTTCGGATAGCGATCCTTATGCAAAAACTGGGAGCAATGTCATGGTTATTTCTTTCTAAATTTCATCAAGGAGTTGTGCTTAGAGTTCAACATATATGGTAAATTCACAAGCGATTTTAGGAAGGTTGTGGCCATTTCTTTTAGCCATTAGGTAGCGTTTCCTTCAATTGATTTAGGCTTCTGGTACTCTCTCTTAAGTATCATAGGGACAAACCTAATGATGTGGGTGTAGCTTAGATGCACAATGCAAGTTTGAATTTTCATAATAGTCATTAGCTTTTAGCTACTTGCTTAGGTCTCTCGTCATAAAAAGAAAAAAAAAACAATTTGAAAACTTCAAAATAACAAAGAAAGTATAGGAAACACATATGATATCATTTCCCACAATAAACATGACAACATGTATAGTAGAAACAACCACGCACAACATAAATCAGGATACGTGACTAAAGAACTTATTCTTCAACAAACTTAAGCAACACGTGTCCTGGGGTTGTTACCATTCGAACAAGGTTCTCTATGTTTGGCGCCAAAGTACATAACCGTTGAATGAGTAGTTTTCATACCTCATTCTACAATGTTCAAGCTTCACTTGAGTGCCAAGACTGTTCGGACATATCGCCAGTATTTGAGATTAAATGGAGCCCATCCATATGCCACAATCGCTGAAAGAAAGTGCTTGGCTACAAGTTGCGTGACCACAGGCAGCTACTGCAGTATAAGGAGATGTGGTAGAGTAGTCGTAGTCCGCGTGATTAGGTGTCACATTCACCATGTCCTTGAGAACGTAAGCCATGCTATTTGCATAAGGATCATCGCTCAAATAGGAGACGGTATTGCAAGCCCAATTAACTATACCAGTGTGAGGGGCACCTTTGACAACATTGAACATCAAGAGGGACAATATTAGTATAATTGCAACTCTTGAAGGAGTATTCATAATGTGATATACCTTAATTTTTTTCTCAACCCTACTTTGTACTTTGATAGGCCCCAGTCCTAATTATTTTTCTCCTACGATTAGCATATCAACCTTTCTTCCATGGTACCAATGCATAAATAATCTTAAAAGCTTCTAGCTGTTTGTATATAGAATTTAAAAAAAAAAAAAAACGCAATTTTGATACTTTGCTGTTCTTCCATGGTTCCAATGCATAAACAATCTTAAAAGCTTCTAGCTGTTTGTATACAAAATGAAAACAATGCAAATGCAATTTGACCTCTTTAAGTAATTCAAAATATTTCCTTAGTTTGCAATTTGTCCTTTTTCTTTGGCTAACGTGTTGTTTCTACTACTTGGACAACAGTCGCACACAATTGTACAATTTGAACACACACAAATTTGTCTCTCTTTCACGAATCATCGGTAATCTTGATTTTTCATTTTTTTTTGAATTAATGAGGGTTTTATCACGTCTCAATTGTCTCTCAATGTTCATTTGTATGTCTTTTTATGTTGCTTGTCCTTTTTCATTTTGTACTCTCATTTATGTCTCGTCTATTTCTCCGGAGTTATCTTTCGTTGACTCCAACAACTCTAGACAACTTAATCAAAGGAAATTCTTGATTCCTTTGCTTATTCGTTGAATCCTTGTTTCTGTTTTTTTTTTTTTTTTTTTTTTTTTTTTTTTTTTTTTTTTTTTTTTTTTAATATCCTAGCTTACATAACATTTGAATTATTCAATTTTTAGCTTAGTACTCCCAAATTTATGTAAACCGTTGCATTCACATGCATCACATGAGATCACTCATTGCTACTCACGAAATACATGAGATATCTAAAGAAATAGCCAAAAGATTCATTCGTAGGATCATGTTATTGATTATCTCGATGAATACTTGGCAAACATGCTCACAAGAAATCTTCTTATCTTCAATGCATCAATAGGTATTCCTCAGAAATTGGCAAACATGCTCTGTTCCAGTTCTGGAAGTTGGAAAGCCCAGATTTTCACCTGAAGCCTTGGACGAATATTGAAGTTTTCTTCCTTGATTAATCAGAAATCGTAGCTTCATATCGTTTCGTGATCAGGTAATTTCGTTGCTCCTTTTTTTTCCTTTGTTTTAGTGATTCACAAAATTGAGATGTATCCATGTTGTTCGAACGTAAATCACTAAGAATCTGAATTGTCAGAGTCTTCTTTTAATGATTTGTGATGGCATTGTCGTTGTTGTAATACTAATTTTAGACGAGAAAACATTTCAATGCGCGCAAGTTGCTTGTTGAAATGCCCCCATGAAGTCGCGAGATGTATTCGAGAAGGAGTTGATTAAATCTGCTGACTCAAAGGTTCATCATGTGTTCAAAACACATTAAGAATTTTACATTTATTTATGGAGTCATTGTTTCTCGAAACTTGAATATTAAATCAAGAATAACGTCGCTTTTGTTTTGTTTGTCTGTTTTGTGCATTGTAACTGCTGATGGTGGCTGACATAAATTGCTGGAGAAATGATTGGGAGTTGATGGCCGAAGCGTTGATCTCCAGAAGCACTCATATCAATCTTTTTTTTCCCTGTCCACTCTCTAAATTTCTGCAACACTTTGATTGTAAATGAAAAGTTGTTGGTGGCTAGCGGTTGGGGCTGACAGTGGTGGTCTGGCGACAAATGGAGGTGGTAGCTAGTGAAGACTGCCGGTGGAGCAGCAAAAATTTTGTTGATCTCCGGCGAAGACCTTCAATCATCTGGAACTTCTTGGTTATGTAATCTTGGTTTGCAGTTGGAAGGAGGAACTGAGAGCGTATAGGAAAAAAAGTAAAAGCAGAAATAATGCATAAAGAAAAAATAATGGACTGAACCCCTCAGTGTTTTTGGCCTAGATTGGCGAGGCCACATATGGCCTATGTCCGGACTCAATAGCTTGGGGCACGAATGATAACCATTCTGATCAGAAATTAATTTCTGAAATAGAAACAGAAATTCTCAAATAAGTTTTTAAGCAAAAATACCCGTTTAAAAGCAACTCAAAATTGTTGTTACGACACAAAATTTCTCCCTCTTGAGCGGTGAGTAGCAAGCGGCAAGCAATGATAGTTGAGGCTAAAATGGGGGCGGTGACAATGATGGCAAATGAACAATTGCGACTGGTAGTGGCGGGTGAGCAGCTAGCTAGTAATGAGGACAAGCAAATTAGAAGAGTTTTTATTTATCATTTTTGTTCCAGAAATAGAAATAGAAAAATAAAAAATTTATTTCCCATTTCTATTCCAAATCTTTTTTTTTTCAATAAAAATTTATTCAAGAAATAGAAAAAATAAAATTGCATTATCAAATGGATTTCTACTCCAAACTTATTTCTAAAACAGAAAAATAGTTTTGGCTGGAAATAGATAGGTTATTATGCACGCCCTTGTTGCCTCTTTTATAATAATAAAATAATAATAATAATTTTGTACAAAATAAAAATAATAACAAAAAACAAGTAGTTTAGAAACATCACTATAAAAAATAAAAATAAAAACATAGTAAATAGTTTGGTTGAATTTACAAGGCCATGTTATATTGTATGCTCGATTTATATTGGGTTACTTTACCGCACCTTACATTTTAGTCGTTCTTTCATTACTTTCTTAGATCAATTGATTGCGTTCCTTCTACGTTGCTTTTTCTAAGTCTTGATTTGCTTGTTTTAGTTGAATGTTTAGGTTACGCTTTTGGATCAAATAAACACAAACACATTGCATGGACACTTAATGACTAAGAACCTTGAGATTCATAATTTGGTAAAAGGTTGCGTTAACCCTTCAATTGACAAATAATCAAGTTTAGGTCTCAAAATGTACTAGTTAGATAATCAGTGTAATCAAATCCTTGACTCTAGATTTCTAGTTTTGTATAATAATTTCTAGTCGACCTCAATAGATTAGTGATAACTCCCCATATAGAATTTTCACGAAGTTTATCAAATTACGCCATTGATCCCTAGTTCAGCATTACCTCTAAATCTGTCTTTCCTCGACACCCATTTGGGAGGGTCGCAACAGCTTGATGATTAGGACTTGATTATAGACTTTAGAAAAAGCTTCAAACCAGATTTCGATACTTATACCTACTTGATCCACAGTCTGTGCAATGTAAGCCAGATGGAAGATGTTCTGGATGACGAGCGGATGCATCCAACCCGACATATTCACATATACCTGCTTGGTTCATTACTTGTGCGACCTAGGCCAATGGAAAGATGTTGTTGTCTTGCTGGAGAAGATGATGAAGGCGAGAATCAAACCGAATGTCGTTACTTATACCTACGTCATTCAAGGAGTGTGCATTTCCGGCCAATTGAAAGAGGCTCGGAGACTATTGAGTCATATGGTGCAAAGCAGAGTCATGTCGGATGTTCAAACCTTCACTATTATGGTGGATGCTCATTGTAAAAAGTGAATGCTCATCGTAAAAAGAATGCTTGAAGAAGCGGAGGCCACAGTCGACCAGATGATTCAATTAGGTATAGTAACTTTGAATTTTGTTTATAATGCATTGATGAATGGTTATCATTTGCAAAATAGAATGAAGGATGCTATGGCAGTTCTTACAGATTCTAAACATTTATTTAGGTGTTCGTACTAGCACTTTCACCATTGACGAGGCTCAACGATCTGGTAAGGAGAGCCATGCCTAGCCACCAGATCTTGAGCAAAGTCTGAATAAGGATAAGAGTCTGACAAAACGAGCCACCAGACTTCTGGTAAATGTTTAGAATTTGTTATGCGATGGAACAGATTTCTGAAACAACCTGTAAGCATGCAACAGACTTAAATAAGAAGAGTTAAGGAAAGAGAATGTTGCACACGAAATTTATTGTGATTCGACTTAAATCAAGCCTACGTCCATTTTTTCACGTTAACAACCTTCTGGCTGGATTCCACTATGTAACTAACAAGAGATTACAACTTTTAGTGTAAACACTCAGCGGTATATCACACTATCTCACTAAGTCACTATTTTGGTATTTCTCTTACGATCACAAACATTTAAGCTCTCCAAAGACAAATGTATGATCAAAGGTCGCTCAGACTTTGGAATTATAAATTATACACTTCGTCTCTTACTTGCTCATCGGTCCTTGATCTCCTTAAATACTCCTCCACTTCCAAACTAGCCATTGGATAGTATTTAAAGGATCATCTTCCAATTTACCCTTTGGATAGATCTCTATCAAGAAGATTTGGTAGCCATTGAGTAATAGAAACAGAATCTTGGTTTCCATAAGTAGAGCTTCTTTGTTTAGAAAGTTCTTGTCTTCAATATCCAATTGTCAATCAATTAGATTGAGTCAATCAAATCTATCTTGATGTAGAATCCAAACTAGATCACTAGCCTTTATATGTTTGGGGCTTGTGTTACGTTATGTTAAGTTGTTTCATTTTGAATATGCTCCGTTCTGAATCTGCTACGTTATGAACTTATGTTTCATTCTGGACCTTGTCATATTCTGGACTTGTGTCTCATTCTGTATGTAAATTCTGAGTGTGTTCTTTTGGAAGTAGAGTCTGAGTGTTTTCCATCTAAAGTAGAGTCTAAGTATCTTCCATCTAAAATAGACTTTACAATCTGGATGTAAATCTGAACATATTTTACTTCTAAACATATTTAGCCTTAAGGTCTGGACACAGTCTGAATAAGTTCAGCTTTAGCATAGAGTCTGTCTTCCGATTCTTCCAAGTATAAATTTCAACAATATCCTTTACATGTTCTATCATCTGCATAGTCTATTACTCAACATTAAATATGTTAGTAGCCTTTGATTTATTTTGTCGTCTTCAAAACATCATAAGGGATTTTCCTAACAATCTCCCCCTTTTTGATGATGACAAAACAATATCTAAATATGCAGATGTGTAATCATACTTTCTAAAATATTGATAAATCAATCACCAAATTTTAGATTTTCAAAAAATGTGATTTGAATCAAAAGCAAGCAAATAGATTGAGCATAACAATATATAGAAAAATAATCGTAGCTCAAAATTATGCAATAAATAATATCAATCAATCAACACATATGCATATTTATATTCTCTCCCCCTTTTTGTTATAATCAAAAAGCGATAACAATGGAAAAAGTATCACGTAGAGAATATAAAATGATAACAAATATCTTGCATGAAACACAATTTCCAAAAAATCAGCTTTTACAAAATAAGTCGAATATCAAAGATATGTAATATAGCTCACTTCGATCATATATATAAGCAAATATTCAATAAAAATCACGGATGCATTATAAAATTCACTTACCATTTTTGTCATAATAAAACAATAATGTAAATAAGAGATTTGTTAATGACAAAAGGTAATAAAAAATACACTAACCGGATTTTGTAGAACTTAACAAGTTCTGTCACATTTACCTTTTATTTCCTTCCATAATAATCAAGATCACGATCAATTCAAAAAAGATTTTCCATAATTGATCAATGCTCCCCCTCAATTTGTTGCCTTTTTTAGGTGATCATGATTCTTTTCCTTTCTTTTGAAATCACTTTCTCCCCCTTTTTGATTGCACCAAAATTTGCGTAGGTTTGCGATTATTCTTCCCTTAAAGAACTTCTTGCAATCAACTCATTTCCTTTTTGGTATCCATCAATTTGGATCCTTCCAATTTGTTAGAGCAAAATATAAAATGTCCATAGATAATCAAATATTCTTTTATCATAACATATTATTTAAGGAAAGAATATTTTGCACGATAATATCTTGAAAAAGAAATTCTCACTTAGTGAAAGCACAATAAAATCAGAGAGAATAAAATCCTTGAGTAACAGAGAAAGAATATTTTGCATGATAAATTAATATCACGTAAAATAGATTTTCACTTCTCAAAATATGATAAAATCTGAGAGCAAAAAATCAAATCAAAATAAACTCAATTATCTCTAAGCAAGATCAAAAATAATCACACGTATTAAATCAAATCTCAACTCACGAATCACAAAAACAAATCACACGATTCTTCCTTCAATCAAACCAATCATAGAATATGGTCATAATAAAGTCTAAATCAATCAAGGCATAAAGAGAATATAAGTATAATGAGAATTTTTAAATTATGTACTCAAACCAAATTGAAAATAAAATATACCTTCCTTACCAAATTCTCTTTCTTCTTTTTCTTTATTTTCTGCAAAAACAACTCATCTTTTCTTTGGTACCCATATTTTCTTGGGTCCATGAGAGTTAGTAGAGTATATTGTTTTTACCCAATCTTTCTTAACAGGTCTCCAGACTTTAGGACATTCTTTCTCAAAATGTTTTGAGTCTCCACAATTTGAACACTTGAGGGCATTTCGACCAACATGTTTTGTAAATATCCTTTGAAAATGCTTCTTTTGCACAAGTTTAGGAGGTCTTTGTCTAAGTCTCTCCTTGACTTTACGAAAAATCTATTAGAGAATCACTTTCCTTATTGAAACCAAGTCATGACTTGTTATAGTAAGGTACTTGTATAGAAATGATATGCTCTAATGTTTTTGAACCCTTTGAAAATTTTGTCAAAATATTTGAAAATTCCTTTTTTAAAGAATCATTTTCTTTGACAAGTAAATCTAGACTTTCTTTCATTTGTAGAAAATCATTTTGTAAAATTTCAAACTTTTCTTTTGAGAAAGATCTTGTTACCTAAGCCATGAATTCTCCTTTTTTAGTTTGGAGATCCTTTTAAGATGAGATTTGAGATTTAAATAAAGCTCATTTATATACTTAGGATGCGTTTGGGAAGGCTTTTGGGGAAAGTATTTAGGAAAATGCAAAAACCTTTGAGTTAAAGGTGTTTTCCAAAATGCAAACTATGTTTGGTAAATTGTAGTTTGAAAACCCTTTGTGAAGTACCTTTGAGCAAAATGGTGTTTGGGAGAATTACATTTACAAATGACTTTTGTGATAAAAAAATAATAATCAAAAGAAAAATAAAAAAAATTGACCGGCAAGGGCAGGTGGCCGCCAGCAATTGAAATTTGTCGGCGACAACCGACATCTGACTCAGGCAGCCCCGAGATGACTAGGGAGGGCTACCCGGGGTCAAGTGACCCCCGAAGACCATCAACAAAGGCCGTCCGGGGTCGGGCGACCTCCAGCGACCCCGTCGACCCCCGAAGACCACCGGCAAAGGCCGCCCGAGGTCACACAACACCGGTGCGACCTCCGGCAACCCCGCCGACCACCGAAGACCATCGGAAAAGGCCGCCTGAGGTCGCACGACACCACTGTGACCTCTGACGACCCTGAATCTAGGGCGGCGAGGTCACACGACGCCGCCTCGACCTTCGGCAACCCCGTCGCGACCTAGATCCGAGGCATCGAGGTCGCAAGAGGACCTCGCGGGCGACCACTCGCGGGCGGTGGTGCAAGGCGCGGTGGCGTCGGGCTCCGGCGAAGGGGAAAACTAGCGTCACAGTGGGGCACGGGGGTCGGCGACTGAGCGGAGGACGACGGGCAAAGGCGTGATGGAGGTGAGTTGCTGAGGTGGAAGTCCTGCAAACGGCGAGTGGAAGCGTCGGCTAGCGCGGCGGAGTCAGGCACTGGGTCACAGGCTGCTGGGCAGCGACAGCGTCGGGTGGAGGCAAGCTAAGATCTACAGGTGTCGAGGCACTCAAGTAGCGAGATCGGGACAACAACAATCAAGCGGTGAGGGCCTTAGGCACTGGGTCGCGAGCTGCTAAGCGATGATGGCATCGGGCGAAGGCGAGCAGCAGTTAGCAGTGAGGTGGTCATCGAGCGAGATCGGCACGATGAGCTTTGCGATCTGTTGCGGGGGCTTCAGTTTGAAAGGGCATCGGTCTGCTCGGGTTCAGATCTGGTGGAGGCGCAGCGACGATGGCTAGTGGGGCCGGCTGAACAACGGTGGAGCAGAGAGGGCTCACGGGTCGCCAGCGCGGGTGGTGCTGGTGCGGTCGAGGGCTGCCGGCACAGTGGCTGGTGCGGGCACGGTGCCGGCACGGGCAAGGTTGTCTCCACGAAGAAGATGAACAATACCCACTCGGAAGAAGAAGAAGAAGAAGAAGAAGAAGAAGAAGAAGAAGAAGAAGAAGACGATGAATAGTGAGGGCAAAACCGGAAAAATGAAAAATCAATGGGGATATTTGGGAAGAACATTTTTTTTTTTAACCCCTCAGCTCAGCATTCTCAGCATGCTGAAAGCCCAAGGCAGCCCCCAACTTGCCTTGGGCTTTCAACCTTGTGAAGGCTGACATTTTGCAAAGGGGTTTTGAAATTTTTTTTACTAAACACCCCATCCTTAGCCTAAAGATCTTTGGGGCTTCAAAGTAGCCTTGAGAAGCTACTCCCAAACGCACCCTTAAGAACTTTAGTAAGAATTTCTAAATGACTTACCTTGATTTTTTTGTTGAATTCTAAATCTGTGTATGAGTCAAACTCTGATTCTGAGTCTAATTTTGATTCCAAATTTGAGTTTGAGTCTGAATGTGCCATCAAGCATATATTTCCTTGCTCGTCATCTTCTTTCATTGTTCTTTTCTGCCCATTCTGCTTGTATTATCTTCTTCCACTGAATTTCCTTCCTTTTCTACTCAGCCTTTTGAATTTCTTGATCATAAAAGCAAGTTCTTCGTCGTCTATGTCATTTTCTGAGTCTGTATCATCGGAATCAATGTTAGATTTTAAAGCGATCGACTTCTTACCTTCGGGATCTTCATCAACGATTTGTTCCACTTCGTAGGATTGAAGAGTGCCAATCAATTCATCAATGAAGAGTGGCATAATCCTTTGAGTCTCTCGGATTGAGGTCTTAACATGGTTCCAATCTTTTGAGAGACCTCGCAAAAGTTTTGTTGACCTTCATTGGAGCAAAAATTGGATGACCTTGATACGCCAAACCATTTACAATTTCAGTAAAATGGCTGAACATATCTCCAATTGATTCTCTTGACTTCATCTTGAAGGATTCATACTAGCCAAGCAGGAAGTTTACTTTGTCTCTTTTACACAATCAGTCCCTTCATAAGTGACATGAAGTCTATCCCAAACTTCCTTGGCTATTTCACATGAAGAAATTCTGTTATATTCAGCAAGAGACAAGACACAATATAAAGAATAAATGGCTTTTGCATCAAGAGCTTCTCTTTTGGACATCTCCGTCCGAGACATAGGAGCAGGGGGTTCAGTTTCTTTGTCTTTGCCAATCTTATTTGATGTAGATGCAATAGTGGGATTGATTCTTTTTTCCATAACATCCCATTGCAAGGGATCTCTAGATCTTAGGAATGCTTTCATTTTATTTTTCTAAACATTGTATTCCTTTTCATCAAAATATGGTGGCCTGCTGTTGCTCTGTCCTTCCATAAGTCCTAGTGTCAAGATACTAGTCATAGAAGATCTTTAGCTCAAAAGTAAAAACACTTTAATAAAACGATCACTTAGCTCCGATATCAATTGAAAGAACTAGTACGAACACCTAGAGGGGGGTGAATAAGTGTTTAAAAGAAATCTTGACAAATAAATGCGGAATAAAATAAATCTCGAGCAAAGTCCGAATAAGGATCAAAGTCTGACAAAACGAGCCACTAGACTTTTGGTAAATTTTTAGAATCTATTATGCGATGGAACAGACTTCTGAAACAACCTGTAAGCATGCAACGGAGTTAAATAAGAAGAGTTAAGGAAAGAGAATGTTGCACACGAAATTTATTGTGATTCGGCTTAAATCAAGCCTACGTCTACTCTCCCACGCTAATAGTCTTCTGGCTGGATTCCACTATGCAACTAACAAGAGATTACAACTTTTAGTGCAAACACTCAGTGGTAGATCACACTATCTTACTAAGTCACTATTTTGGTATTTTTCTCACGATCACAAACATTTAAGCTCCCAAAGACAAGTGTATGATCGAAGATCGCTCATACTTTGGAATTATAAATTTTACGCTCCATCTCTTACTTGCTCATCAGTCCTTAATCTCCTTAAATACTCATCTACTTCCAAATTTTTGTATTTTTGTTTGTTTATGTCTTCGCATGATTCTATAGTATTCCATGGTGTCTATTGAACCACTAGTATGAGTTTTCATTTTATGACTAAGATTCTTTTACTTTGTTAATGTTTCATATTATTTGTGTATCAAATACAAGTTGTGTTCAATGGATTGTAACAATAAGCAATGGTCATTAAAAATGATGATTCACTGTAATTATTCAATTAATAATACGAGTGGAACCTAGGTAGAACTTGAAACCGACCTTGGAATATATTACAAGGTAGATTATAGGTTTTAAGATATGCATGATAGGTTTTAGGTTCCAAAAAATAATGAACCTATTTTAGCAAATAGATTCTATGTTTCAAGTGGAATTTGTAAAAAATCTAGAACTGCCCACCCCTATATATAAGCACCATTCTCCTCAAAACAAGCTATCATGGCTTCAAAAAAGGAGATCGGTCGGATAAAAGAGATAATTATCTTGTATGTGCATACAAAATATTATTATTGAACTTGAGAAAAGAGCAATAGAGGAAGGAAAAATTTTTTCTTTTCGTAGAACAATATGCCGCATCTATATTAAAGCATTGATTGTTTTTTATTCATTGTATTTGATAATTTGGGCGGCATAGTATCTTTTAGTGAATTATCATGAGACCTAGTGAGTGCAGATATGTTGCCTTCTGAATGCGATCTTCTTTTTCATCCAATTTTCGTATCAATTTTAGCCAATATGCTATTCATCGAATCGAAAAAGTTTGGTTGATTTTGGGTGCACTGTGTGTGGGACAAAATTTATACCATCAGAAATTATTCGAAACAAGCTTTTAAATGATACATTACCGGGATTTGGGGGGCTTATTTTGTGCAATTTATGGACTTCACGTGAGTAATTTTGAGGGAAATGGAAGTTTTGGGCCGAATGAACCCTTACCGACGGTGGAGATGGCCATGTGACCGTCGCATGCTCGTCGAACAGCTATTTTAGCATCGGTGATGAGCATAGGGTATAGCTCACTTCCCTGAGAATTTGAGAAAAGCCCATTCTAAGGGTCGTTTAAGAAAAAGCGTCTAACAAGATATTTTGGCTTTTTTCTGATTTTTTTTTTTGGTTAATACAACTAAAAAATCTCAAATTAGTAAACACATGACATATTTATAGCAAATTAAGTTCATCTCACCAAAAAAAAAAAAAAAACCCAAATTGGTATTCCAAACCAAAATCTACTTGTAATGCATACTTATCAACACAAATGGTCGATGATTATAAGACGAATGAGAGGTGAAGAATGATTGATCCGATGTGGAAAATTCATGTATGTTGGCATGCATGCATTTGACTGAGCATATATTTGGGTGAGGGCTATCAATTTGGGATGTTATGTGAGATGAATATAGTTCAGATAAATATATCATGAGGTATTAATTTGGGATATTTTTTCAAAAGACTAAAGCTTTGGGATAAATGTTTAAGGCACTACCATTTAGAGTTTCTTAATGAAAGTAAACTCATTTTGTGTTTCATTTTGGGTAAGCTCGTTGCCCTCGATTCACTCACGTTTGATGCCTCTCTCGCCCTCTAATTCTTGTTTGCCTCTCTCGCCGATTGCAGCCACTAATGACTAGCCCGAGCATCGCCATCCACCACCGGAGTATTCGTTGCCGTCCACCACTGCTTCTCTCCTGCTCTATGCCCCACTCAAATCCATCCCTATTTTTTGCCAGTTTTGCCTCTCCAACCACAATCTCCGTGATATACTATATGTTAGGGATGTGATTCATAATCTCAATTTTGGAACTTTTATAGTTTGAGCTCGTATTTTATTAATAATATGGGTTTAAGCCCATGAATAGCTATTGTGTATACATAGGGAGAAGTGCCAAAAAAATCCTAAACATTTTGCGCTTTGTACCGATTTAGTCCCTAAACCTTTTTTTGCGGCGAGGTCAAGCCTCACCAGCCATGGGCGAGGCTCGCCCTCACCGGATCTGACGAGGCGAGCCTCGCCCATGGCCGGTGTGGCTCAACCTCGCCAGATCCGACCATGGGCGAGGCTTGCCCTCGCCAGCCATGGGCGAGGGCCTCGCCTGCGAGGTGGTTGGCTAGGTCAACCTCGCCCTCGCTGTACTTTCGCCTCTAGCCGATCGCCGAACCTCGGTGACCGGGCTGGAGGAAAAAGACAAAAATAAAATAAAAAAAATAAATTCAAAAATATTATAATATTATTAAAAGTTGTTCACGTTAGTCGACCGGCATCCAAGATCAAATAGCAAAATCCGGCCAAAATTAGCGGAAAGAACTGAATTGGCACAACATAAAAAGGTTTAGGACTGAATCGACACCAAAAAGGTTTATGACTAAATCGTATGCGCAAAATGTTTAGGACTTTTTGGCACTCTCCTCGTATACATAGGTCCCCTTTGGTTCGGTTATGAGAAAATGTTCTTGGGAAAATGCAAACACCTATGGGTCAAAGGGGTTTTCCAAAATGTAAATAGTGTTTGGTGAATCGTAATTTTAAAGTGCATTGAAAAACAACTTTGGTTAAAATGTCGTTCGATAAAAATTACATTTATAAAGGACTTTTAATAAATTTTTGTTAAAAAAAATTACATTTTTTTTTAAGTTTAGCCATCGGCGGCCTGTGATTGGATCTAGCCGCTGAACGGCCTCGCCTGAGTTGTGTGACCTCAAGCAACACCCAAGTAGCAGTCGCCGGCATGTGTGACCCCTTGACCAGCTATATAAGATAAATCTTGTGTTTCGATTTATTTTCCTCACTTTTATTCTTCTTCTTTTCTTTTTTTTGTAATTGTGTGTCAAATCCTTACACCATAGCTCATTACTACTCATGTTCTTTCTCTCTGTTTAGCTCGCAAAGATGGTCATTTGTATCATTTATAAAAAAAAAAAAAAAAAAAAAAAAAATTGATAAAAAATATTTGTATTGTCGGTAAATGATGATATAAGACAAATCCACCATTGCTTCTCTCCCACTTTGTGCCCCACTCAAATCCATCCCTATTTTTTTGCCTTTTTTGCCTCTCTAACAACAATTTCCATACTATATGATATATTGGGGATGTGATTCATACTCCCAATTAATAGGAAGGCATGGAATAGTTTGGGGGCTTTTATAGTTTAAACTCATATTTTATTAGTAATTTAGACTTAGGCCCATGAATAGTTAATGGGCATATATAATTTCTTTTTCTTGTAATTGAAAGTTGTAACATAGAGATGCAATGTACCAATTATAGTAGAGTTATTTGCTGAACGTACTCCTAGTTTAGGAGCGATCTAGGATAAATTTTGTGTTTCAATTTCTCTTTCTCGCTTTTAATTTATTTTCTTGTGATTGTGCATCAAATTTTAATGCCATAGCCCGTATGCTCTCTCTCTCTCTCATGAATTGTCTCCAACGTTATTATTTAGGTCCTTGGACAATTATATTTCTAAGAAGGATTGTGGTTTATGAAGCAAAATGCTCAAGGCCTTGTAGTGGAATTAGGAATGATTGAGTCAGAAATATTTGTCAAATCAAATTTCAATTGTTGCATCGAGACATAGAATGAGTTAAATTCCGTGTTACATGCTATCATTTATTCATCCGTACAAACATACGAAATAATAGATACAAGTTAAGCTGATTAAAATATATTATTAGATGATCATCATCAAGTTATCATCTACTAACGAAAAATAAAAATCAGATTTTGCGGTGAAAATGATTAATTGTATCACTTATTAAAAAAATAGATAAAAGAAATATTTGTATTGTCAGTAAATAATGATGCGAAATCTTTTGAAATCATAACCAAAAAGAGTGAGCCGTAAGCTGAAGCTTTTCAGTTTTCAGATTCATCATCAACCGATGAAGCCAACGAATATCTGCCCTGCTTCTTCCATCTTCCTCCTTCTTCGTGCTCCGGCTGCGATCTCCGGCGAGTCGTCATCCCATTCCATCCTCCATCTCCCTCATCCTTCTCATCTCCCTTTCTCGTCTCGCCGTCGGCGGAGGTTTTCCTCGACCCCTAACCCTAATTTATACGACCCCAACCAGGTCTTGAGTTACGTGAGGACAAATCGTAGAGCTGGTGGTGGTGGTGGTGGTGGTGTGTTTACGAGTGTCGGTGATGCCCTGTGTTGCTTCGGTAAAATGATAAAGGCGAGCCCTTTGCCTTCCTCCAGGGATTTCAGTCTACTGTTGGGTGCTATAGTGAGGATGAAGCACTACTCGACTGCCATTTGCTTGATTGAGCAGCTGCCTTCTTTGGGGATCGAGGGTGATGTTGCCTTGCTCAATATTTGGATAAATTGCTTCTGCCGGTTAAAGCGGGTCGATATGGGTTTGTCTATTCTGGGCAGAATCTTCAAGCTTGGGTTTCACATCACTGTGGTGACATCGAACACCCTGATTGATGGTCTCTTTATTCAGGGCAAAACTGATCAAGCCTTGAGGTTCCTCGATGATATGGGACGAAATGGCCCCGAACCTAGTGAGACCACGTATGCGATAATCGCCAAGGGGTTATGCAGGGCGGGTAACACCAGATTGGCGATTGAATTGCTGAGGGACTGGGAAGAGAGAAGCTGCAGGCTCCATTCCTTCACATACAACATAGTAATTGATGGTCTTTGCAACGAGGGATTGGTCACAGAGGCCTTGAGACTCCACGGCATTATGAGCAAGAAAGGCGTTGAACCAGATGTCGTTACTTATAACACCTTGATCCACGGTCTGTGCGATGTAGGCCAGATGGAAGATGCTCTCGTATTGTTGAAAGAGATGACGAGCGGAAGCTTACAACCCAACATATTCACTTATACCTCCTTGGTTCATTACTTGTGCAAGCTAGGCCAATGGAAAGATGCTACGGTCTTGTTGGAGAAGATGATGGAGGCAGGAATTGAACCAGACGTGGTTACTTATAACTCTGTCATTCAAGGAGTGTGCAATTCCGGCCAATTGAAAGAGGCCCAAAGACTGCTGAGTCATATGGTGCAAAGCAGAGTCATGCCGAATGTTCAAACCTTCAATATTCTGGTGGATGCACATTGTAAAGAGGGATTGCTTGTAGAGGCAGAGGCCATAATCAACCGGTTGATTCAATTAGGTAAAATGCCTAATATTGTCACTTATAATGCATTGTTGAATGGTTATTGTTTGCAAAATAGGATGGATGATGCTCTGGCGGTTCTTAATTTGATGGTTGAAAGAGGCTGCTCACCTGATGTCATTTCTTATAACACGTTGATTAATGGATACTGCAAAGCGAAAAGAGTTGACAAATCAAAAATACTGTTCCAAGAAATGCTTGAAAGGGGCTTGATTCCTGATGTCATCACTTACAACACTCTCATAAATGGATATTGCCAGGTTGGGAACCTTAAAGCCGCGGGGGAGCTAATTAACGAGATGCGATCTCGTGATCTGTATCTAGATCATTATACCTTGAATTCTTTCCTGGATGGCCTGTGTAAAACGCAACAGATTGACAAGGCCATGATATTGCTTTGAAAGATGGAAGGTTCCAAATTTGTCCCAAACGTTGTGACTTACAATATTATAATGAATGGCATGTGTAATGCCGGAAAGCTCGATGATGCTAAGGGGCTGTTTGATTGTTTGCATGCTCGAGGCTTGCAACCTGACGTGTGGGCATGTAACATTCTCATGCATGGGTTGTGCAAAGGAGGACGTACAGAGGAAGCATATCAACTCCTAAAGGAGATGGAAGGAAATGGATGCTTCCCAGATGGGGTCACTTATAACAGAATAATCCAAGGACTACTAAGAAATAACAAAAGTACTAGAGCCGCGCAACTTGTCGGTGAAATGGTTGAAAGGGGTTTTTCTGCAGATGTAGCGACGATGGAGTTGTGGGTCAAATATCTCGTGACAGATGGAACTTCTTCCTTTTCAAGTAGAACTCTCCATTGTCTCTGAGATCTGTCCACTTTTTCATCTGAAATGTGATGCAGAGTAAATCAGATTACCGCCAAGTTTTCTTCCAGTCATCATCTCTCTGAGTCCCATGTCCCATTAATGAAGTTGTTTTAAATCTGGGATACAGTTCACTATATTGAACCTGCCAAGACGGCAAAAGTTTGGACGGGTGGAAGGTGGATTTTGATCCTCTTATATCTAGGTTCGGTACGAAGTCTGTGTATTTAACTGGTATGTATACTCGTCTGTTAGTGCTTCTGGTGCCTAATGTTTTTCAAACAGGTTAAATTCTTACAAATGATCAAGCGGTCTGAGGATGATTTTGTATTAAAAAGATGTTTTTTTTTTGGTAAGGCGTATTAAAAAGATGTTAATAGCAATAACTTTACTATGTCATAAAGTATATTATGTCATAAATCCTGATTAGCCTATTGTGTATGTGCTTTGAGAGAGAGAGAGATCCTAGTTTTCTGATCCTTTCAATGTCCTATTTACCATAGATACTTCGAAGAAGATGCATACCTTGAAGTGGATGGTATTTGAATTGGTAGTGGAGAATGTTTGGGTCGAGCTTTGTTCTCAGATTATCACCACAGGTCGATTACATATTTGGTTTATATGCTCTGCTTCTTACATGCAAATAACAGCGAAGTTTGAGGGATGGCTTACTGACTAAGGAACATGGCTGCAAGCGTATGAAAGCTGCTTGAAGTATCTTCTCCTTTGCACTGCAAGGGATTTTCTGAAAAGCTTCTGATGATGGGTGAACATGAATGCCATTGACAAACATTCCCAATGCTAGACATCTTGAGAACAACAATCAACTTCATCGCAGTCAGGCCCAGATGATGTAAATTCCATTGTCTTTTCCACTGCAGCAATTGAATTACTTTGCTGATCAATAGGGTTGGCCCTCAATGGAGGTACATTACTTGCAATTTTTATCTGTTTTAAGTACTCACTCAGGAACACATTTTTCTGTTTGTTTTTAAAGTTTATCACTTACAACGGGGGGACTTGCCTGGACCATCTGCCTCTCGTCATGCCCTCTACTCTTTGTTTGCTGACCCAATCATAGTATCGCACAAGCATTTTGGAGACCAGTCTTTGAGCTAAGTTCACAATTGGATACCGTGGGAGACATGATCAATCGAAGTCAGAAAAAATAATTTGGAGTCGTGCGTATATCGCAAGAGGATCAACTCCTTGGCTGTGTCTCTTTTGTCCATTTCCTGATTTAAAAAAGAAGGCTCATGGGCTTAGCAACTGAAGCAAGGCCACTTTTATGATGATTCGTAAAATCTTCAAAGAAAGTTGGTTTCTTAAGTTATCTCCTACTGCGTTAGTGGATGCTAATTTGCTTCAATCTTAATAAGTCCATTTTGTGTTTCATGCGTTAGCTCATCCTCTGTACTTATTTTGGTTTATGTTGAATACGCTTATATCGTATGATCAGTAACTGATTTAACATAGTTTCTATTTGGCTGATTTGGCTTCCTTGAGATATTTTCTTGGCATTGAAATGACTGAATCCTCATGCGGGGTCTATCTTGTACGCTGTAAATATGTTCTCGACCTCCTTAATGATTTCAGGTAGCGATCCTTTTGCAAAAACTGGGGGCAAAGTCATGGTTATTTCTTTCTGAATTTTATCAAGGATTGTGCTTAGAGTTCAACGTATATGGTAAATTCACAAGCGGTTTTAGCAAGGCCGTGGCCATTTCTGTTAGCCATTAGGTAGCGTTTCCTTCTATTCATTTAGGCTTCTGGTTTTGCACTATCTTGCACGTCTTCTTACTTGCGTGTCTCCAAGTGCCGTCTCTAGAAGACTCTCTGTCAAGTATCATGGAACAAACCCAATGATTTGGGTGTAGCTTAAATGCACAATGGAAAGTTTGATTTTTCATAATAGTTGGTAGCTTTTAGCTACTTGCTTAGGTCTTCTCGTCATTTAAAAAATAAAAAACAATTTGAAATCTTTAAAATAACAAAGAAAGTATAAGAAACGCATATGATATCATTTCCCACAAGAAACATGACAACATGTATAGTAGAAATAACCACGCATGACAGAAATCAGGATACGTGACTAAAGAACTTACTCTTCAACAAACTTAAGCAAAGCATGTCCCTGGGTTTTTACCATTCGAACAAGGTTCTCTATGTTTGGCACCAAACTATGTAACCGTTGAATGAGTAGTTTTCATACCTCGTCCTACAATGTTCAAGCTTTACTGGAGTGCCAAGACTGTTCGAACATATCGGGTTAAAAATTAATCCCTAATTTTAATGCGATAAACAACTAATTGAATTGCCAAAAATTTAGGTGTCAACACAAGCGTTTCAGAGACAGGTCTGTAAGTTAAGCCCGCTTATGGGTACCCAAACAGCATCTTGTTTTATGTTGTCTTGTGAATTGGTGGTAATTTGCACCTCAGTGGCCCGTACCACTTTTCTAGCTCTTATGACAAATATATAGAAAGAAATATGATTTGAGAATGTTAGTTAGGCCTTTTCTCTTCGCTGTTCATATAAATGATTGGAAGTGGATCATGGAATCTGGAATCCCTTGCGCATGTGCCAGAGAATGTGGAACTAGCCTCTGATGTCCTAATTATGCCTTGATCCTATTATGGGACGTTGCGTTGTAGGAAATCTATCGAGTGGTCCTATGTTCCCTTCTTTAGTGTTGTATCTTGCTAATGGAAACAGCTCACAAGTACCATTGCTACTAATCACCATTGTGGTACCTTTTGCTCTATGCAATAGTGTTTTCAAATTCGGGCCTATTGGATATTAGGTCAAGTCTACCCAAAATGGATGGACTCAATAAACCCGACCCATATTCTTTAAAGTTCTTTCTATGAGAATATGTAGTGTGTATAAATCGGGGTGAGCATAGCTCCAAGGTAGATCCTAGGACCAAAGAACCAGATAAGTAAGAACTTGTCCAGTTCTAAGTTTTAAGGTTTATAGGATAGGTTTCAAGTTTCAAAGATTGAGGAATTTATTTCGATGGTAGGTTCTAGTTTCTCAACCCTACTTTGTACTTTGAAAGGCCCTAGTCCTGACTATTTATAGCAGTTGTGCCCAATGGGTTTTCTCCTATGATTAGCATATCAACCTTTCTTCCATGGTACCAATGCATAAACAATCTTTAAAACTTCTAGCTGTTTGGATATAGTATGAAAACTACGCAATTTGATATTTTGCTTTTCTTCCATGGTACCAATGCATTAAAAATCTTAAAAGCTTCTAGTTGTTTGTATATTGAATGAAAACAAGGCAAATGCAATTTGACCTGTTTAAGTAATTCAAAATATTTCTTTAGTTTGCAATTTGTCCTTTTTCTTTGGCTAACGTGTTGTTTCTACTACTTGGACAACAGTTGCACACAATTGTACAATTTGAACACACACAAATTCGTCTTTCACAAATCATCGGTAATCCTGATTTTCATTTTTTGGAATTAATGAGGGTTTTATCACGTTTCAATTGTCTCTCAATGTTCATTTGTATGTCGTTTATGTTGCTCGTCCTTTTTTCATCTTGTACTCTCATGTATGTCTCGTCTATTTCTCCGGAGTTATCTTTCGTTTACTCCAACAACTCTAGACAACTTAATCAAAGGAGATTCTTGATTCCTTTGCTTATTTGTTGAATCCTTGTTTCTGTTTTTTTCTACATCCTGTGTTGCATAACATTTGGACTATTCAATTTTTAGCTTGACTAGTACTCCCAAATTTATGTAAATAGTTGCATTCACATGCATCATATGAGATCACTCATCGGTGCTCACGAAATACATGAGATATCTAAAGAAATAGCCAAAAGATTTATTCGTAGGATCATGTTATTGATTATCTCAATGAATACTTGGCAAGCATGCTCACCAGAAATTTTCTTATCTTCAATGCATCAATAGCTATTCCTTGGAAATTGGCAAACATGCTCTCTTCCAGTTCTGGAAGCTGGAAAGCCCAGATTTTCGCCCGAAGCCTTCCTGCCTGTGTTGCTTTCTTTCGTGGATGAATATTGAAGTTTTCTTCCTCGATTAATCAGAAATCGTAGCTTCATATCATTTCGTGATCAAGTAATTTCATTGCTCCTTTTTTTTTTCCCTTTTTTTAGTGATTCACAAAATTGAGATGTATCCATGTTGTTCGAACGTAAATCACTAAGATTCTGAATTATCAGAGTCTTCTTTAAATGATTTGTGATGGCATCGTTGTTGTTGTAATACTAATTTTAGACGAGAAAACATTTCAATGCGCGCAAGTTGCTTGCTGAAATGCCCTCATGAAGTCGCAAGATGTATTCGAGAAGGAGTTGACTAAATCTGCTGACTCAAAGGTTCATCATGTGCTCAAATCACATTAAGAATTTTATATTTATTTATAGTCATTGTTTCTCGAAACTTGAACATTAAATCTAGAATAACGTCGGTTTTGTTTTGGTTGTCTGCTTTGTGCATTTTAACTGCTGATGATGGCTGACATAAATTGCTGGAGAAATGATTGGGAGTTGATGGCCTAAGCGTTGATCTCCAGAAGCACTCATATCGACTTTTTTTTTCCCTATCCACGCTCTAAATTTCTGCAACACTTTGATTGTGAATGATAAAGTTGTTGGTGGCCAGCGATAGGGGCTGGCAGTGGTGGTCTGACGACAAATGGAGGTGGTAGCTGGTGAAGACTGCCGGTGGAGCAGCAAAAATTTAGTTAATCTCCGGTGAAGACCTTCAATCATCTGGAACTTCTGTATTTGGTTATGTAATCTTGGTTTGCAGTCGGAAGGAGAAACTGAGAGCGTATAGGGGGAAAAAAAGCAGAAATAATGCATAAAGAAATGAAGGAAAAAATAATGGACTGAACTACTTGGTGTTTTCAGCCTCCATTGGCGAGGCCACATATGGCCCATGTCCGGACTCAGCAGCTTAGGGCGCGAATGATGACCATTTTGATCAAAAATTAATTTCTAAAATAGAAATAGAAATTCTTGGATAAGTTTTTGAGCAAAAATATCTATTTAAAAACAACTCAAAATTTATGTTCTCGGAATAAAAATTCGTTTAATAACGACACAAAATTTCTCCCTCTTAAGCAATAGCAAACCATAGCGATGAGCGGCGAGCGGCGAGTAACGACAGCAGGGGCTAGCATAGGGGCAGCGGCGGCAATGGTAGATGAATAACTACAATCGATGGTACCCACGGCTAGTAGTGAGGATAAGCAATGATAAAAGTTTTTATTTCTCGTTTATGTTTCAAAAATAAAAATAGAGAAATAGAAAATTTTTATTTTTCATTTCTATTCCAAACCTATTTCTAGAGTAAAAATTTATTCTAGAAATAGAAAAATAAAATCATGTTATCATATGAATTTCTGTTATAAACCTATTTCTGGAACAGAAAAATAATTATGGCTAGAAATAGATAGGTTATTATGTGCGCAGGTTATTATGTGTGCCCTTGGTGCCCCTTTTTATTAGAAAAAAATAATAATTTTCTGCAAAATAAAAATTAAAAAAAGTATTTTAAAAACATCATTATAAAAATAAAAATTCTTTGTAAATAGTTTGGTTGAATTTACAAGGCCATGTTATATTGTATGCTCGATTTGTATTGGGTTACTTTATTGCACTTTACATTTTGGTTGTTCTTTCACTACTTACTTAGATCAATTGATTGCGTTCCTTCTATTTTGCTTTGTCTAAGTCTTGATTTGCCCGTTTTAGTTGAATGTTTAGGTTACACTTTGGGATCATAATAAACACAAACACATTGCATGGACACTTAATGATTAAGAACCTCAGGATTCATAATTTGGTAAAAGGCTGTGTTAAGTAATTTGAATAGATCCCTATATCCATCGCACAATAAATATGCTTTGTCGATCCAGGATGTCGATATCGAAGATACTATGTTTGATCCGTTTCTCCATGTAGTTTTTTTCTTTCTGTATAGATGGAAATAATGCCCTCTATTGGATGCTCGGAGAGCTGGAGAGATATGGCTTAGTTAAATTGGCTCAAAAATTCTGTTGACGGTGTCAAAAATGCAGGTCCATCAATCCCCCAACCTGAGATGGATTACACAGGCCTCAGCCAAGGCCATGCCACGCGACGCCACCCCCTCATACCCGGCGGTGCTCGAGCATTTAACAGTGCCCGCCGAGGTCGAAACATTGGCAAATTGACTTGACCATATGAGTTAAAAGGTTTAGGATCCAATTCGAAGTTTTTTTCCTAAAATTTCAACCTTGTTGATAGACTATGACAACAGTTGCGACCATGAACAAACAGACTCGCAGCTATGGCAAAGCAGTACGCTTTGCTCTCGCGTGGAAAAGGCTGAAGGCGCCTATTGAAGATTCACAAGGTGAGCACTGAAATGAGAAGGGCTTGTAGACTGGTGAGGTCGAAAGGGTCCAGATCTTGTTATGTTTAGATCTCATGCCCCGGGCCCTGGCAACCCACCGACCGGAAATCCAATTAAAAAAAAAGATAAAAGAAATAAAATTTAAGAAATTACAAAATTACAAAAATTGTTTACGTCAACATCAATTATGCTATGTAGGATGTCCAATGCTAACTAGACCACCACATTAGTAATTTCCAGATAAAATTGATCGGAGGGACTATATTAGAAAAACGCCAAATAATTTAAGACTAAATTAGCAAAATTAAAAAGTTTATGACCAAATTGACTACTGTACAATATTTTTGAGACTTGTTGGACAATTATCCCCTAGAATTTCTAATTTAAAGTAAAGAAATAAGTGCATAAATAGTATTGAATATTTTGATCGTTGGTGACTTGACCGGTCAAGTTTTTTGTTTTTGCCAATTGAGAACGTAAAATTGAAAACCCAAATCAAGACTCGAGTTTGCTATCGGCGGAATTCAGGTGTAAAGAAATCCAACGTGGCTCCCACATTGCATACTTGGTCATTTGCCACGTGTCATTTTCAACACCTAAAGTCCATGCGTAATATACGAGCTTCACGATTTTATTTTTAATATACTAGTGAGCAAAAAAATCTAGTTTACCCGTTGAAATACTAATTCCGAATACTCGAAAAACAACCTTGTGTACAACGTTGACATTCTCTCAAGTTGAAACTTCAATGAATTCCATTTGTCAGTATTGTCTACAAAATTTAACCTCCCCTTTAAATGCATCAGAATCTATGTAGTTCGACCAGTCGGGAAGCATAGGAGAAGTTGTTTTGCTAATATTATTTCTAATGCCCTATACTGGGTTGTTTATAGTATTACTTTACCCTCCCTTTTCATTGTGGGTTGGTTATTTGTTTTCATGAAATCTTCCTGATTTAAATTTGCACATTTATGACAAGTTACACAAAAACTACTTTTTTTTTTTTTTTTTTAATTTCTACCACCTACTTCTTCTTCAATTCGGTTCATTTAATCTTATCGAAATTATCTGGTCATATAGGAATGAAGTTCCAACTTACCGGTCTGTCAGCTAGGAGGTCTCAACTGCATACATCACTTCATTTTCACTCGAATTATATCATAGCGAAAAACGGCAACATGAACTTCTCTTTGATTTTACAAAACTTCTCCTTTCCCACAGAAGCAGAGATGTTTAGGGTTCGCAATTGTCAATATGGTGTACATGAAACAATTATCAACGGAAAACAAAATAGATGATGTTGTACTTCATTTAGTTGAACAGAACCAGGTACAAGAGCCATCACATATCCTAACAATTTGCGGTACTTAAAACAAAACAAATGTCTAAGCTTTTTATTCAGAAACAAGCTTTCACTCTCTCCATAACTGAGACAGTCATTGCTCTTTCTAATAATTGAAAAGGACAAAAAGTCGAAAGGAAAACACTGAACCGAAAGTATTCGAGACCTCTTCTTTATTCCGAGAATGGGTTATTTTTCATATCGCTTCAGTGTCAATCGTTGTAAAAAAAACAATCACTTCACTGTTGAGCATGCCATGTGGAAATGCCACATGGACTGGAGTTTTTAAAATTTTTGCCAAGTCATATTATAAATTTAATTATAAATTACATGTAATTAATTTGGCCGGAATTTCTCACTATTGGCACTTAAGTGATCCTTTTTTTTAATGATTTAGCACTTAAGTAAGCCAGTGAAAATTTTCGATACTAAAATGAGCACCGTACACAATTTTTGGCACTTCTAATGTACTTATCCCGCGCACAACTTTCTATCCACTATTTCCTTTATACTCTTAATATTAAGGACTCTTTTATTGTGGGATCATTTTACTTAATTTGGTTTCTCTCGTTTAGAATAATTTTGCCTCCACCACTTTTTGAAGTACTGACTTTTTGGTCTAATTTCCATGCTTCAAGGTTAATTTTCTTAGTATAAACCTAAAATGGGTAATAAAGCATTGCATTCAGAGTATCCGTCGACACCGCAGATGTGTACTTTTCAGGTTTTTATAAGTATTTTATTTTTTTATTTTTTTACATATTATATATAATTTACTGAGATCATTTTATTTCACTAATTCACTTTTTAATCGGATATAAAATTTAATCTAAATAAAAAATTCGTATGAAGAGCTTAAAATGGGTTAAATAGATGTGTACGTGTTTTCATAGGTAATACATAAAAATGCATCAATGCAGGTTAAATGAGTTGATTTGTGTGTGACAATTTATAGGCCCGACTCAATTTAGACCAACCAACCCATTTGATAGCCCTAGGGGCTTCACATGAAATTCTTTGCCATAACTATAATTTGATCCGCAATCTGTATTTTGTGGCTCCTTTTGTGTCTCGAGTTCAACCATTAATTCGCATGCACAAGGAAGAGAAGCCAAAATTGTCAAATTACCATCTTTTCCTATCCACCTTGGATGATGATTGTAACAGTTGTTTGCCAAATTTAGGTCAACATGCTCTCTCCATGTAGTTGAGTTTTAGGTGTACTTGTTTATGAGAGTGAAATTCTACAACAGTTTAGTGGAAGCTTTTGTTTTCTGGCAAGAATTGCTAAATTGAGTTTAAAAAACCTTGATCCGTCGAAAGTTAGAAAACTATGTTGGATCTTGGTAAAGCTATGAGTCTCATGACTCAGTAACCTAACTCAAAAAAGGTAATATCCGTATTAATCCATTGCATAGTAAGCCTCACAATTTTATCTTTCGGTACATCAATAATCACTTAAATCCACTTTATCTTTTGACAAACTAATTCTGTATACTCGAAAAATTCTCTATTGACAACATCACAAGATGAAACATCAGTGAATTTCCATTATAATATAATCTTTTATGGAATTAATCTCCCTTTCAACTAGACCAGAAGTTATGCAGCTTAAAACGAATGAAAGCACGGGAGAACATTCTTTTGTCGATATCATTACCAATGTTCTATACTGGCTTATCATAGTATTAGTCTGATCTGGTCATATAGGAAGGAGGTTCAAGTGTGCCGGTCTAAGAGCTGGGAGGTCTCAATTGCGTACTTTCCATTTGACAACTATCATAACGATTGGGGCCGGGACCTTCTCTTGATTTTTCAAAACTTTCGTTGCTCACAGGGCAGAGATACGGGGAGAAAAGCTTATAGTGTTTATTGTCAATATGGTGTACATGGAACAATTATCAACGGAAAACAAAATAGATGATGTCTACTTCATTTAGTTTATCAGAACCAGGAACAAGAGCCATCACATATCCTAACAATTTTCCGTACTTGAACCACGCAAAACAAGTGTTGTAAGCTTTTGATCCAGAAACAAGCTTGCACTATCTCCATGTATGAGATAGCCATTGCTCTTTTTTATGCTAAAAAAGGAAAAGAAAAAGAGAAATGCTAGACGGAAAGTGTTCGAAACCTCTTATTTAGTCCGAGAACAGGTAATTTTCATCTCTCATCCTACAGTCTTGAAGCTGCATCTGAGCCCCCATGGTCATGGTGCATTCGCCGAGTATGAAATTCTTCACAAAGCTCACGCAAGTAGCACAGTCCGTAAATGAAAGCGCTGTACTGCGAACAGCATGGCCATAAGCTGTTGCTTCGGCATAAGGGGAATTCGTGTAGCAATCATAGCCAGGGTGATTTGCCGGCACGGTCGCCATATCCTCGAGGACATACAATACACTGTTCGCTTACAGATCGCCGCTTCTATAAACATTGCCATTGCAAATCTCGTTCACTATTGTCACGTCCGGATCGCCTTGGACAAAAGTGAACATGAAAAGGAGACCTAGAAGAGTGAGAGCAAATCGACAAAAAAAGGCCAAAGCCATAGCCATGTTTATTTCTTTCCGTTCTTACCAACTCTCACTCTTTCTTTCCTCTGCATCTGGTGTGAGCTGATTGTAAGACTATATATAAAGCAGCACTTGTCTTTGTTTTCTCCGATAGTTTGAATAATAGATTGTAATAACCATCAATATTTTCTGTCGATCCTGGTTGTCTCTTTCTCAAAAGCTTCCTTCGATCCGTCATTCCATGTTGTTAAGTTTTATTTTGTATTGATGAAAATAATGCCGTCTATTGGATACCTTGTGAGAAAATCCTTTTCCCTACATATGATTGGAGATATATGGCTCAGTTTCAATTGGCTGAAAAATCTACTGATGGATTACTCACGATGCCGTCCCCTCGCACCCGGTCATTGGCAGATTGACTGGACCCATATGAGTTAAAAGGCCGGGTATTAACATGGGGCATTTGCAAAAACCAATTCTCCTCTCGCGTATAAATAGAGGCCTTGGTAAGTCAGGGAGACATGGTGTAACTCGCACTTGAAAAGGCTAGTATGAACACCTAGAGGGGGGTGAATAGGTGTTAAGAGAAATTTTTGCGGAAACGTTTATCAAAACTTTTTCTTTCGAGATGAAATCTTCAAAGTGATAGACTAGAACAAGTTTGAATAAATTTACGAATGAATAAAAGAGTTCAGGGAAGAGAATTGAAAACACAAAGTTTATAGTGGTTCGGCTTAGATTAAGCTTACGTCCACTCTCCCACGCTGACAGCCTATTGGCTGAATTCTACTATGAATCAAAAGAGATTTTATAGTCACATGATCTCGACTTCATTGCGCAGAAGCTCTTCTACACTCTTCCGAAGTCTCACAAGTATTTGTTCTCTCTTTTGTGTACAAATTGAGCTCGACAATTGAAATAGCAAAGAACTAGGTAGCTTCAGACTTTGAAATTTTTCTCTTACGCACACTATCGAACAACTAGAGAGTTCTTCTTAAATACTCCTCCATGCCTTCACGACCGTTGGCACTTTCCAAAGGAGTTCTTCCAATTTACCCATTGGACAGAATCAATCAAGGAGATCTCGAGTCGTTTTAAGAATGTGACAAAAGCCCGCCAATCTTGTTCACCTATACAATCAGGATCTTGGTTTCCATAAGTAGAACCTTCCAAGTTTGTTTGCCTTCCAAGAGATTTGATTATCGGAATTGTCTCCAATAAGGATAATCAATCATATCAGTGCTATATCCAGCCATAAGGTCATCCATAAACCAAACAAATTGAATCCTTAAAAGAGATAAAGATAATCTCGCATCTGGATAAGTCTTTGATCTTCAGTGTTGTTCAGTTTGGAATCCGTCAGCGTGAGTAGACTTTGATCCTAAAGTTTGGCAATCTTTAGACTTTGACTTTAAAGTCTTGGACTCTTCAGACTATAACACTTGAATCTGCAAGTGTTCAAGCTAGTCTTTTGGAAAGGTTTTGTTAGCTTCAAAACAATAAATGTGTTTTTTCCAACAATCTCCCAATTTTTTATAATGACAAAACTTTTCTGCAGATTTGAAAATTTTTGACCTACAAAACAACACTTAAGCAAAGCGTGATATCTTAAAAATTAATTTAGGACTTGGATGGCATCGATTCTACAACCATAGAAAACATGTTAGTCCTGCAAGATAAATAACTATCCAGCCACAATCAATATCACATACTTAGTTATTACTAACGTAAAAAAGATTCAAAATCAAACAGCATCCAAAAGTCCAAAGTATACCGGTCCAAAGTCAATTCAAAACCAAACCAACAAGTTATCAAAAAAAAAAACATTAACCAAAAAGTACCCAAAAGATAAGTCAGGTCAAATCTGCACAAACTCTCCCCCTTTTTGTCAACAACAAAAAGTGGAGAATAACTATAAAAAGAGTTATGTAAAAATCATGGCTGTTGGGGGATACGAATGATTTGGAAATCCCCCTTAGACTTGACAGTCTCCTCCAACTTCTTCAGAGTCTCCTTCAGCTGTTGAATATCCTCACCCTTTGCAATTTCTTGCACTTGAAGCTTCAGGGCTTGTATCTGCTCTTATAGAGAGTCTGAAGTTGTCTTGAAGGCTGTCATGAGGTTCTTCATCTCAAACTCGAAACCATATTGTTGACCCTTCAATTCCAAAATGAGATCCAGCACCCTTTGAAAGTCTGTTGTTGGTTCGGATGTAGCATTGGGTCCAGCCGAATCAATTCCAAGAGTCTTGAGATGTGAGGGAAAATCAGCAGTTCGATCACTAGGACTTGGAGTGGATGCCTCAATATCTGCTTCAGGGTATTGAGAGGCATAGACATCATTTGGATCTGCTGGACATCTACTAACATCACTAGTGAACACAGGTAAAGAAGTACCTCTTTTGTCAGTTGCTCCCCCTGTTTCTGTGCCTTCAGGTGGAGAAAAGAACTCTTCATCCCGTTCTTGCTCTTCTTCAACACCAAAGTGATGTTTTTCTCTTTCTTCTCCTACATTTCCACTCCTTGTCTTGTTCGAGTCATCTAACAAGGATACAACAAATATTGGTTCAAGAGAATCATCTTGACCCTCCTCTTCTTCTTCTTCTCTTCCTCTTTCTTTTTCCTCTATTCTCCTTTCTTCTCTTTCTTCACCTCTCTTCTTTGTCTCTTCTCTTCCTCTGTTTTCTTTGTCCTCTGGCTCCTCAAAACTAACAAAGCTCCTTAAATTTCTTAAGGCAAAAGCGGAGAGAGTAATATCGTTCTCATCTTCTTCATCCTACAAGATAAGGGCTCTCTTCTTCTTGATTGGTGTAGTCATTGGCTCTTTGCCTTTCCTCTTCTTTGCTAAAGAGTCTTGTTTAGTTTTGGCAGGAGATTTCTCCTTTAGGCACTCCAATGCCTTATTTAGCTCATTCAATCTCATTTTCGAAACCATCTTCAATCCAATCACCATTGGAGCAATGGTTCGAACACACAGAATATTTGGAAACTGAATATTGAAATGTTTGAACAGTCGAGTAACAAGTGTAGAATAAGGGAGTTGCCCCTTGTCCTTCATAACTATCCTATACATGTGCATTAAGATAGTATGAGGCAGTGAGAACTTGAAACCAATGTTGATTGCATACATCAGCTTTACTTCAGAGCGAGAGACATCAGTTTTTGAAGTAGATTTAGGTCTAATGCAGTTGATCACAATCTTATGTAGCAAAATATTGGAGGCAGTTATTCTGGAGTAAGAAATTCCGCCTTCAGCAAATTTGTCCCGAACAAGAGCCAAGGTTGCGTGACCAACAAACACACTGATTGGTTGGAAACTCCCTCTTTCCACACCAATTACATCCGCCACGGTGTCTACATCCACTACAAATTCTTTGTCTCTAACCGTAAAAAATAATCTATTCGCATCTAGAAAAGACAAATTTGAATAGAAATAGGCAGTCAATTTAGGGTAAGCGACTGCAATCTCCAAGCAAAAAATTTTGAGTTGAAGGAGAGCAAACTTCTCCCTTAGGTTCACCTTCAAGGAATCTAGAAAATCAAAATCCACACTTCTAGGGTTAGGCTGCATTTGGCAACCACTTTGCCAAGGATCTTTAGGGGCCTAAAGGCCTTTGGGCCAAATAGAGAGTGTTTGGCAAAAAACTTTGAGACTCCATTGCACAAATGCTAGCCTTTTGAAGGCTAAAAGCCCAAGGCAGCCAAGGGGTTGCCTTGGCTTTCTCGCATTCTCGGTAAGCAATAGTGAACTTTAAAAAAAAATTCGTTTTTCCTTTTTTACCCTTAAAATTTTACTAAAATTCCAAGTTTGACCCTTTAAAAAAAAAACCCTAACTCTTCTTTTCCAAGTCCGTCTTTCCTCCCTCAGATACGCCGCTCCTTTCCCTTCTGCTTTTCTCCTCGACTCTTCAGATACGCTGCTTCCCTTCCCTTTTGCTTTGCTCTTCTCGACTCTTCAGATCTCGCTCTTGCCACTGAACGCTTACCCCTCCGGTCGTCAAAGCTCGCATCTCCAGTCGTTTGTCGAAGCTCACCTCTCTGATTGGTCACCGAAGCTCACCGGTTCGGTCGCTGAAGCTTCAGTGGATACTGTCTCTGCCCAGGCCCTCGTTCATCGCCATTGCGTTGCTTGCCATCGCCCAGGCCTAGTCCCACGGCTCGACTCTCGCACCTGCTAGCGACGGTGAGCGCCCCCTCTCTCTTTCTTTGTGTCTCTTGCATTTGGTTTTCATTGTAAATGGCTTATCTGCTAGCAAATGGGCAAATTCAGAATGTGGGTGCTTGAATCGAGAGATTTTGAACTCAATGGAAGCGCGATTCGATCACTGTGATCGACATTACGCGAATTTCTGCAAATTACCTGAACTTTTTAGCATTAGGACGAACAGCAAACAGGCTTGAAGGACGTCAGTGCATTGAGGCTTGCATTTTGATGGGCGGTGGCGAGTTTTGCCACACGATTGCTATCTACTTGCTTTGTTTTGGGGATTCTCTGGAAGTGAATCGAGACATCCGAATGGGATGACTACAATTTAAGTAGCCTTCGTTTTTGGTGGATTAGAATCAAGCACCTCTAATTGCAAAGAGTTATTGTTAATTTTTATTTTGACGATTTAGATGCAGATTGAGCAAAATTTAACCTGATTTGAGTGCTTAACTAAACCACCTTTTATTTGGGGAAATGGGGCGACCACTGTCATGTATGAGATCAGGCATGAAGAAGATGGCTATATTTCAAAAACAAACTTTCTTTTTCCACAAGGAAAATATGTTGTGCTAGACTTATGTACGCAACCATCATATATATTCTTTTAGAGAGAGTATGATTTGATTTGGGGTGTGTTTGTTGCATTGAAAGTATTTTTTTTGGGAACTGTTTTCATTGATTTTTGGTGTTTGCCACTCGGTGGTCAACCTGAAAAGTTGTCAATGAAATCTCGGCAACATGAAAGACAGAAAATGAAGCTCCCGCTAGAAAAGAGGAAAGTGTTTTCCAAGTAAAATGAGCTAAGTTTGGTGTTAATATGGCGAGGCTGAGGACTAGTGCACCTCTTCCTCCCTCTCTCCTCCTTTACATTCTAATGCATACATAAGAATATGTGATTCTGGTCTTGATGCTAATGAACATAATAGCTGGTATGACACTAGGTAATCATTAGTTATGGGCTGGTCTGTCGTGCAACTTGCAAATAATGGACTGATTGGACTTTCCATTAGGGTGATGAGCGGGAAATGATAAGTTCTTGTCCAATGTGCTAGGTTGGTCTTTGGTAAGTTAAGAAGTGTCAGATCTGTGTTTGTTCCCCCAGATGCCAAACATAGCAAATAAACTTGAGGGCTCTATTTGGCTTTTTGACCTGGTCATTGATTAACAATGCCGTGAAGCTGAGATTTGGAAAAGTCAGCAATGGATTATTGCCTTGTTTCGAGTTGATTCACAAAGTTCAGAAGTCAATGTTAAAATGACAATGTTTCTGACCTTTTTTTTAGGTCTAGTACCTATTTCAGCTTTTTAAAAGTCAGGTTAGTATGTTGACTCTTGTAAATTGTTCATATTCTTTCTTCTTTACTACTCTTTTGGCTCAGAATCAGGTGCTGAACTCTCTCTTCGCTCACAACTGAAGTGCTCGCCTCTCTCTTCGCTCACAACCGAAGTGCTCGCCTCTCTCTTCGCTCAAAAGGTGAACTCAGGTTCTTTCACTTTTATTTTTTATGTTTCTGTTCTTTTTCCCCACTTACATATCCAACTTGGTGTGCTCTTTCATGGGTTCATATGAATTGCATTTTAATTTATTTGTAGTGTCCCTTGCTTTGTGTTTATAGTTAACATTATCTCTTTTCATTTTTCAAATATGTTTGTATTCATTTTATTGAAATATGGCAAGTTCATCAAAGGAAAAGGCATATTGGAGCCCTGAAGATGTAGAAACTTTTTGTCGATTATGCATTGAACAAATTGAAAAAGGCAATCGTCCTGCAAGCAACAAAAGAGATGGATGGACAGATATAATTAACAAGTATGAGGAGCTGAGGGGAAAAAAGTATGATAAAAATCAAATGAAGAGTAAGTGGGATAATTTAAAGGAAGAATGGAAAAAATGGAAGCAATTAGTTCAAAAGGAAATAGGACTAGGATGGGATCCAAGGAAGAAAACCATTGACGCGAGTGACGAATGGTGGGAGAGAAAAATTCAGGTGTTTATCTAATCTTTTGTTACTTTTTTATTTTATTTGTAAGTTCATCTTTTATAATACAACTCCTAAAATATTTTATTATAACAGGCCAATCCTAAACTTAGAGTCTTTCGAACGAAAGGCATACATCCGGATCTGGAAGTTTTGTTGGATCAAATGTTCTAGGGTACAGTTGCTACTGGAAGTGTTACTTGGAATCCTGCACAAGGCTTATGTAATAATGAGAATGTTGAGACCACACAAGCTGATATTGGTGATTATGCAGGATCTACTGATGATACTTTAGAGCATGATATAGGTGAAACAAATGCCCAACCAAGTCAAAGTAGGAGCCATAAAAGAACGGTAGAAAGTTCAACGAAGCAAGCTCGAGGAAAGAGAGGAAAAAAATTGAGCGGACCTGATAAGTTAGCATCACAAATCAATAGACTTTGTTCAGCTGTTGAAAGTAAAAGCAATGCAACATCGGTTGCAAGGGAGTTTGATCCTTACAAAGAAATTGTGCAAACATTGAAAGCCATACCTGAGATTAAGCAAGACAAAAAGTTGTTCTTCTTTGCACTCTCTCATTTTGCTGAGAAGAAAGGCAATAGGCAGATTTTTATGAATTTGGATGAAGATGAAAAAAAAGTTGAGTGGCTGAAGTATAAGTTGGAAGAGCATAATAGTCGCCACTAGGATGCTAGTTACTTCTTTGAGCTATTTCATATTAATCTATGTTGTAATGTGAAACTTATTTTCGGTTGCTAATTTGTACTTCTTGTGAACTCTTTTTCTGATTATGTTCTAATGTGAGACATGTGTGTTCAGTTTGTGTTATTTCGATTCGGTGGAATTTGCATATATATTATGGATGATAATTGTTCCATTGATGGATGATTATTCATCACTTTTCTTACTGTTTTGTTACTTTAAACAGATATGGACGATTCTCCTAAAAGAGAAATCCATGAAAAAGAGGACGAGGAATTCAATCAACTTGTGGACATTACTCAAGCCACAATCGCTTATCAAGCAATATACATTCACAAAAAACCTTGTAGGACATCATCGTATATAGGATATGCATGGTTAAAAGAGTTGATGGGTGAAGATGCTAATCCGATAAGGTGTTATCAAATGTTTAGAATGGATAAGATTGTATTTAATAATTTAATGCATGATTTAGTAACACGCTATGGTCTTGAAGGAACTAGGAATATTGATGTTAGAGAAATGCTTGAAATATTTCTTCATATTTTAGGACATAGTATAGGTAACAGGTTAACACAAGAGCGCTTTCAACGCTCTGGGGAAACTATAAGCAGGTACTTTAGCTTAGTATTAGACAAAGTATGTGAAATGGGAAAAGATTTGATCCAACCAACTGATTGGCAATTTAGGGATGTTCCGGAGAAGATAAAAAATAATCGAAGATTTTATCCATATTTCAAGGTATGTTTTGATTATTCAATAAAAAGAAATAACTAAATGCAAATTTTGATTATATAATAATATTTGCGTTTTTGTTTTAGGATTGTATTGGAGCTATTGATGGCACTCATATCCCAGCGGTGATACGTGTAAAAGATCAGATTCGTTTTATTGGTCGAAAAGGTACACCGACTCAAAATGTCTTAGCGGTGTGTAATTTTAACATGGAATTCATTTATGTTTGGGCTGGTTGGGAGGGACAAGCCCATGATACTCGTATTTTCTATGAAGCTTTAGGGAGACATGATGTGCAATTTCCTCATCCTCCTTTAGGTTTGTTATTTAATGGTTTTGTACATTAATATGTATAAATATTGTATATGTTGATCAAATTTATATTATATTTATGCAGGTAAATATTATTTAGTAGACGTTGGATATCCAAATCCGATGGGTTATTTGGGACCATACAAAGAAGTTAGATATCATTTGCCAGAATTTCAACAAGGTCCTGCCCCTACAGGCTATCGAGAGGTATTCAATCGTGCTCATTCTTTGCTGCGATCGGAAATTGAGCGAGCTTTTGGTGTGTTGAAGAAGAAGTGGAAGATTCTAAAGCATATGCCAAGTTTTCCATTTGAAAAGCAAGTAAAAATTGTTATAGCAGCAATGACTTTGCATAATTATATACGATGAAGCGCCACCAATGATAGACATTTTGCAAGAGCAGATTTGGATCCCAATTATGGATATTCAGTTGACCTTGATAATACAAATGAGGGGGCCGATACTTCAAATGACAATTTATTTTCTGACATGGCGTGTTTACGTGATCAAATAGTAATGACTTTAGTAAATACTTGATGTTTGTAATTTTCAATGAAAACCTTTTTCTTTTTTCGATGCATATGTAATCATGTTTATTATAATGAAATTACTCTTTCTTTTTGTTAATATATTTCTTTTATATATACATCTCAGTGCAAAAAAAAAAAAAAAAAAAAGTCATTGAATTTGTTAATATATCTCTTTTATATATACATCTCAAGTCTGCAAAAAAAAAAATATCATTGAATTTGTTAATATATCTTTTTTATATATACATCTCGGTGCAAAAAATATATATATATATAAAAAGTCATTGAATTTTTTAATATATCTCTTTTATATATACATCTTAGTGCAAAAATATATAATAAAAAAAGTCATTGAATTTGTTAATATATCTCTTTTATATATACATCTTAGCGCAAAAAAAAAAAAAAATCATTGTTTTTGTTTTCAATTTAAAAAAAATAAAAATTAAAAACTTAAATTGGTCACTCTAAAGGACTTCCCAAATATGTGTTTAACAAACAGCATTTCCCCAAAGTTGCTTCTCAAGGCGCTTTTCAATTATAGTTTACCAAACAGTTTTTGCATTTCACCAAAACCCTTTAGACCAAAGGCCTTTGCATTTCCTTAAAGGCTGTTCCCAAAAGCTTTCCCAAACGCACCCTTAATCACCCCTCTCTTTAGCAGTTTCGAATAAGTCTTCATGTGGTCCTTAGAACGAAATAAGTTTGTCCCCTCACCACGAACATTTGCAGCAATGCCCATCCTAGGCGCAAAATTCGTATACATCCTATCATCATCATCCTTCCCTTCTAGCTTATTAAAACCACCAAACCGCGGATCACTTGGAAAGTTGGCAAAGGTCCTTGCTGCCAAGCCTACAAGCGCAATGCCCATTCTTTCCGTAGCTTGTAAGAACAAAGTTTCGTTCCTGTACCTTCTTTCTTGTAAAAACTCATCGATGAAGGTCATCGCAGTACCACCTTCCTTTAACTTAGAGGAGAGTTTAAACAGTAATTGGGGTTTCGACGTTCTTACGGGTTCAATATCTTCAATGATCTCTTCTTTTGCTTGTTGCTACGGAGGAACTTGTGTCCCTTGCTGTGAAGAGTGACGCTATTGAGAATGTTGTTGCTGCTACTGAGGAGAATCCCCTTCCTCGGTTAGATCAAAATGGGTAGGACCCTCTAGCATGTGCTGTGGTCCCCTGTTCACAATTCTAGAAGACTTCCTCTGGAAATACATTGTCACTGTCTTGGAGGATTTCTTGAACTCGCTCGTTAAAAAAGATGAAAATTTTTTGGATCAAACTTGAGAGAAAATGAGAAAAAGTAGAATCTCTGTATTCTAGGGTTTGAGTGAGTGTAAATGGAGAAGAAAAATTTCGATGGTATATAAAGCAGATGAAACGGAGTATACGAACCGTCACAAAGGAAAAAGTAAAAACTGCCTTTTTGAAAATGAAAAACTACCATAAATTCGAAAACCGAAAAAGATAGTAGCGATTCAAAAATAGACGTACATTTTCAAAATTTCATCCTAAAATTAAATTACTTGCATAAAATTAACTTACAGTCATAACTTTTGGACGTTCTGAGTCTAAACATCTTCAAACTTTAACCGATAGGAGATATGATGTTCAGTCTGATGCGAATAGACTCAAATAGGCTTTTCTCCAGCGGCTTTATAAATATATCTGCCAACTGATTCTTCGAGTCAATGAACTGAATCATAACTTTCCATTTTGAACATGATCTCTAATGAAATGATGTCGAATTTCTATGCGCTTTCCTCTTGAATAAAGAATTGGATTCTTTGTGAGATTGATGGCACTAGTGTTATCGCATTTGATATCAGTGCATGATTCTTCAATTCCAAAGTCTCTTAGCTATTGCTTAATCCACAAGATTTGAGAACAATAGCTTCTAAAAGCCACATACTCTGCTTCTGCTATTGAAAGAGCTACAGTACTCTACTTCCTTGAGAACCAAGACACCAACTTGTTGCCCAGTAGTTGACAAGTACCAAAAGTACTCTTTCTATCAACTCTACAACCTACTAAATCTACGTCTGAATATCCAAGGAGAGTAAAGTCTCAATCTTTGGAATACCACAAACCTAACTTTGGAGTAGTTGCAACGTATTTGATAACGTGTTTGGCAGCACTTAAGTGGGATTCTTTGGGATCTAATTGGAATCCAGCACAAATGCAAATACTAAACAAAATGTTAGGTCTAGATGTAGTAAGATAAAGAAGCGAACCAATAATACTCCTGTAAAGCTTCTGGTCAACTTTATTTCCTCCTTCATCTTTGTCCAGCTTCGAAGATTTTGACATTAGTATCTTAGTTTTTTTGCAATTCTCCAATCCAAATTTCTTGATGAGATCTTTTGCATATTTTTCTTGATGAATGAAAAATCCTTTCTTCAATTGTCTGATTTGTAATTTGAGAAAGAAGGTTAATTCACCCATCATGCTCATCTCAAATTTATTCTACATAGACTTAAAAAACTTCTTGCATAGATTTTCATTAGGAGATCCAAAAATAATATCATCGACATAAATTTGAACTAATAAAAAGTCTATTCCTTCTTTCTTTATAAATAAAGTAGTATCTACCTTTGCTTTTTCAAAACCATTTTGGATAAAAAAATTTACTTAACCTTTCATACCAGGCTTGAAGTGCTTGCTTTAATCCATACAAAGCCTTCTTTAGTCTGTAGACTAAGTTTGGCTTTCTTGGGTTTTTAAAACCAAGGGATTGTTCCATATAGACTTTTTTTTGAATATATCCATTGAGGAATGCACTTTTGACGTCTATTTGGAATAACCTAAAATTTTTATAGCAAGTAAAAGCAAGTAATAATCTAATTGCTTCTAACCTCGCTATTGGTGCATACATCTCATCATAGTCTATTCCTTCTTCTTGCGTATATCCTTTGGCCATGAGTCTTGCTTTGTTTCTGACTATTTTTCCTTTCTCGTCCACTTTGTTCTTGAAAACCCATTTAGTTCCAATAATAGACTTACCTTTTGGTTTAGGAGTTAGCTCCCAAACATCATTGATGCTGAACTGTCTAAGCTCTTCTTGCATGGCTTTGATCCATCTTTCATCAGACAGGGCTTCTTCTACGCTTTTGGGTTATATTTCAGAAATAAGTAATAAAGCACTAGACTCTTCTCGCCTTTTGGATCTGGTGCGAATTCCTTCATCTATGTTGCCAATGATGAGTTCCTTGGGATGACTAGACTTATACTTCCAGTTACTAGTTGGTTTGAGAGTCTGCTGATCCTCTGTTTCAGTTGAATCTTTCGGTTCATCTTCTTGTTTATCTTCAGAAGTCTGAACCACTTCAAAGGAATTAGACTTAATAAAATCTGGAGCAAGTTCAAATTCTTCAAGTTGATTTTGATCCAGTTGATTCTACATAGAGTCTTGAAACTTGACGTTCACAGATTCTGTGGCATCCTAAAATTTCATAGCAACTCCTGAATATACCATGAACCATGAATAGGTGATGGAAGCGCCATCGGATTTTACTATAACCATTAGACCAATGAATTACAATAGATTAAAGCCAAGCATTTTAATGGACAATTATTTGGTTGGAAATATATTCTATGTCCAAGTGTGATCAAGGATTGTACTAAAGGATAATTTGATAAGGAATTTTTTGTCCTTGGCCGTGTACTCTATGAGTTGGATTTTCATTGATTATTGTTGCAATTTTATGGCCATGAGAGTATTTGAGATTATGAAATTAAGTGGGGATTAAAGTAAATTGTTAAGAGCAATTATGGGCATATTTAGTATTATTTTTGGGCCATTTAAAAGTTGGACTTTAGACCCAAAAGTGTTGGGCCCAAAGTGGGCCAAGAGGCCTGGCCCACGAAGCCCAAAGCAGCTGCTATTGACCGAAGGAGGAGAGGGAGAGCTGGATTGCATGCCTCTCCATTTTTCCCATGGAAGAAGCCACATGTCCTTCCATTTAAGCCAAGTGTCCAATGCCATGCAAAACCTCATGATTAGCTAGTAATCATGAGGGTGAAAGGAAGCAACCGAGAGAGAGGAGTGTTTGTGCGAGAGAAAGAGAGAAAGAGAGAAAGAGGAGGAGGAAGACCAGCCGCCATGCATCCGCCTAGCTGCCGCTGTCGAGCCCACCTTGCCCCGCCGTTGTGTTTGCTGTGATTTTCTTTGGATTTGAGGCAAGTAGAGTCATTTGATCTACACTTTGCTTGCTGTGATTGTATGTGTTGTATGGTGAATTTTAGAGGTGGTGGAGGTGAGGATTTTTGAAGTTATGGGAGGAAATGCATTAGTCTAGTAGTCTGTTTTCTGGAAAAACAGTCCGACCTTTGGTGATTTCATGAGCTGCATGCAATTTTCTAGTTGGAATCTTACTTCGACTTCTGATAAAAGTTGTAGAGGACATCTTGAGGAGTAACATACTAAAATTTGAGATGAAACGGACAAGTATTGGTCGGTGAAATGATTTTTCTTTGAAGAAACTAGATCTGGAAACTGTTGTGCTGATCTTTGGAGATTTCGTGAACTGTAAAGCAACTTTCTAGTTGGAATCTCACTTCGACTTCTTGATGAAAGTTGTAGAGGACTTCTTGAAGTTTAACATATCGGAGTTTGAGGGAAAACAGACAAGTATTTGATGGTGAAATCATTTTTCTTCAGAGATGCTAGAATCTGGAAAACTGTCACGTTGATCCCTTGTGATTCTGTGAATTTTGTAAAATTATCCAGTTCGAATTTGATCTTGTGTCCTTGATAAGAATTGTAGATGACACCTTTAGGAACAACATAATGAAATTTGAGAATAAACGGACAAGTATTTATTAGGGAAATGATTTTTTTCTTTGAAAAGGATTAAATCTGGAGGTTGAGCCGAGGGTTAGGGTGAGTTATAATAATCATATCTTTTAATCCAGAATGAATTAGACTTCGATTTTTTATGGGACTTTTACCTCTAGGTCTCAACTATAACATATTAAAATCTCAAAATTTGCAGAGTTCGTTTGAGTATTTAATTGAAATTATTTTCGAAACTGTGCAAAATGTGGTGCTGGAATTTCTTTTGCTGTGATGTATGGACCTATGTGATTGATGTGAAGCTTTCTTGACATGGTGTTCTGCATGAAATCTCTCTCTCTAGGTCTTGTCTATATTATGTTAAATTTTCAGAATTTATTAATATCAATTACTAATTTTTCCAGAATTTTAATTAAAGGAATACATTCTGTTTTTATTTAAAAATTCTCTTATTTTTAAGAACAAACACATTACTCTATGGGATGTGGTATTTTGAGTTGCTATCTATGTAGCATGTGTGGTGACAATTATGCATTTCACATGACATGTAAAATTAAATGAAATTTTGGCACTATTATATCAAATGGCATTTCTGCAAAATGAGATATATCCATGTGAAATGATAATGATGATACCATCGGACGGCTAAGTCAACGATACCTGGAGGTGTGTGCCGGATGTGCTCGAGAGTTTCGGGATGCCCGGTGGTATATCGGTATGTAATTTCAGGGGATGCCTGGTGGTATGTCAGTATGTAATTCCGGAAGGTAGGGGTAACCATTTTCATGGCGAGCCCCAGCGATTCCTCGTAATGCTAGGTGGGATGCGAGATGCCTGGAGGTGTGTGCCAGATGCCCGGAGGTGTGTGCCGGAGGTTCCTCGCGATGCCGAGTTGGGTGCGAACGATATATGAGGGATGCAAACACTAGTCCCTGGGAAAAAGATGAGATCCTTTCGAATATCAAAATGGGAATTGAATCATGCACGTGTGTGTGTGTGTCCATATGGCATGGGATATAATTGCCTATGGAATTGAGTTGATACTATATGGCATTGAGAATGCAATCATGAAGGCATTGAATGGATATATATAGTATGGGTGATATGGATCATGCGCATGTATGTGCATTTCACATGAAATTGTGGTTGTCTTGCTTGTTGCATTATGTAATTTGATGGATCTTTACCGCTAAGTGGTTGTACTCACCCCATTTGGGGACTAACATTTCAAACTAGACAAGATACCTCTGCTGCCACTGCCATCGGTAGATGGATCGAGTGGTTGGATATGACTGCGAGGAGGAGAATAGCAAAGGAATGAACTTTTGGACGCCGACACTGAACGATGGACTTTAAGTATACGACAGTTGGAAAAGATGTTGGTCATCTTTTGAGGTATAGCCGAGTATAGAAGACCTTGGCATTTGATGTACCGACGAAAGATGTCCATTTGCTTTATGTAAATAAAGGTGTTCGGCTTTAACTTATAAAATGTTTAGTTGGTGTGCATCATTTTCTGAATATAGGGAAGGGAGTTGTTGGATACGCTTCCACTATATAAAATTGCGCAGGGACTGACCTAAAAGATATAAACCCCCAGGATCGATAGACCTTCAGGTCAAGCAAGAGAATGGTAATCGAACTGTGGCGACCCTAACGATTCGGGGGACGTCGAGGGGTGCCACATATTCTTCCACAGACTGAGTCTTCTTATTGAATACTCTATAGGCTTTGCTTGAGGTTGAGTACCCAAGGAAAATTGCTTCGTTTGATTTTTCTTTAAACTTCCTAGTTCGATTATTTTCATTTTTCAAAATAAAATACTTACAACCAAACAGATGAAAGTAAGAAACATTTGGCCTTTTCCCTTTAAACACCTCATAAGGAATTTTCTCTAGAATAGGCCTCGGAAACACTCTATTAATGATATAGCATGCTGTAGAGACTGCTTCAGACCAAAATCGACAAAAAAATTTACTCTCAATTAAGAGGGTTATTATCATTTCTTACAAAGATCTATTCTTTCTTTCCACAACCCCATTTTGTTCTGGAGTGTATGGAGAAGAGAAAACATGCTGGAAATTAGATTCATCAAAGAATTTTGCAAAATCTTGATTTTCGAACTTACCTCCATGGTCTATATGTATGCTTGAAATAGCATATCCTTTTTTATTCTGAACTTTCTTTACAAACTTTGAGAAGTGAGAGAAAACTTCAGACTTATGTGTTAAAAAATATACCCAAATAAAACGAGAGTAGTCATCCACGATTACTAAGCAGAATCTTTTTCCACCAATGCTTTAAGTCATGGTTGGTCCAAAAAAGGTCCATATGTAGAAGCTGCAAAACTCGATTAGTAGAGATTTGATTTATAGGTTTAAATGAACTTCTAACCTGTTTTCACAAAACACAAGGAGTACATAATTCAGACTTTTGATAAGTCAGATTGGGTAGACCACGAACAAGCTTCTTGGATTAGATCTTGGCAATCTGCTTCATGTTGACATGACTAAGCTTTCGATGCCATAGATTTGCTTGATTTTGAATAGATATAAGACAATGAGATCTTTATGGTTTTATATCCAGAAGATAAATATTGCCTTGCCTTTGTCCAGTGAAAGATTAAGAGATATCTTTACTCGTTCCCGAACAAATGCCTTCTTGGAAATTGATTTTGAATCCAGTGTCGCAAAGTTGACTTATGCTGAGTAGATTATAATTCAATCCTTCCACCAGAGAGACATTGTTGATAGTCAGGCTTCCAATCTTTACTGTTCTACATCCAACGATTCTTCCCTTACTGTTCCCACCAAAAGAAACTTTTCCTCTATTTATTTGAACGAGCTTTATAAAGCAGCTAGAGTCTCCTGTCATGTGCCTTGAACAGTCACTATCCAAATACCATTTGATCTTTCTCTTGATAGTGACCTGTAGTAAAAAAAAAAAAAACTCAAGCTTTCTTTGATACCCATATTTTCTTGGATCCATGGGAGTTAGTATTAAACATTGTCTTCACCCAATCTTTCTTAACAGGTCTCCAAACCTTGGGACATTTCGTCTCGAAATGTTCGAGCTGTTACATTTTGAATATTTGAGAGCACTTCTGCCGATAGATTTTACAAAAACTCTTTCAAAATGATTTATGTAAAATGTTTTTGTAGGTCTTTGTTTGATTCTTTCCTTTACTTTTGGAAAATCAATTAAAGAAATGGTTTCTGGAGTCATGCCCAAACCAGATTTGTTAAAATAGGGTCTTTGTACAGAAAGAATTTTACCCAACTTTTCAGATCCTTTTGAAAATCTTTTGAGATGTTTGAAATGTCTTCCTTCAAGAAGACATTTTCTTTAGAAAGAGAATCTGAATTTTTTTTTTTTTTTAAATCAACAAAATCTTTGTTCAGACTTTCAAACTTCTCTTTCCAAGAAGATTCATGTTGCCTTAGTTTAGAATTTTCCTTCTTTAGCTTGGAAATCCTTTTAAGAGATGTTTTGAGACTAAGACAAAGTTCATGTATATACTTTGAGATTTTAATAGGGATTTTTAAATTACTAACCTCAACTTTTGTCTGAGTCTGAGTCAGAGTCTATTTCAAAGTTTGAGTCTGATTCAGATTTGGCTATTAGACATATGTTGGCATACTCTTCATCACTTTCTTCACATTCAGTATCACTCCATGTCTCTGCTTTGAGAGCTTCTTTTGTATTTCTCTTTTTTTCCTTTCTTTTTCTTCAACAAATGGCAGTTGGGTCTGATGTGCCCCTTTTTATTGCATTCAAAGCATATCACGTCTTTGTTGACTTCATCATCCTCAGTTGATTTGCTCTTGAATTTTTGAGTCCCTTGTTTCTTCCAATTAAATCTTCTTCCCTTCCTATTTAGCTTCTTGAACTTCCTTATCATGAGTGCTAGTTCTTCATCATCCAAGTCTTCTCTGAATCTGTATCATCATCATAATCATCGTTAGATTTTAAAACAATTGACTTCTTACATTTAAGATCTTCTTCCTCATTGATTTGCTCTACTTCATATGATTGAATGTGCCCACTAATTCGTCTACTAAAAGAGGCATGATCCTATGGGTTTCTCTTATTGAAGTCTTCAAGTGATTCCAGTCTTTGGAGAGTCCATGCAGTAGTTTGTTGACCTTCATTGGTCCTAATAGTGGTTGTCCTTGATATGCTAATCCATTCACAATTTTAGTGAAGCGACTGAACATATCAGTGATGGATTCTCTTGGTTTCATTTTGAAGGCTTCATACTGTCCGAGTAGGATATTGATTTTTGTTTCTTTAACTCGATCAGTTCCTTCATAAGTGACATGAAACCTGTCCCAGACTTCTTTTGCTGTTTCACAAGATGAAATCCTGTTATACTCAGTAAGAGATAAAGCACAGTATAAAGAGTAGATGGCTTTAGCATCAAGAGCTTGTCTCTTGGTTATTTATTCTCGTGTCCTTTCGCCAACATCTGCAACTTCTTTTCCTCTTTCTGAGATTGATGTAGATTTGAGAATAATTCCTTTTTCTACCACATCCTATTCCAGGGGATCTTCTGATCTTAAGAATGCATTCATCCTATTTTTCCACACGTTGTATTCATTTCCATCAAAGTAAGGAAATCTGGTGTTGCTTTGGCCTTCAACCAAACCTGGAGCCAAAATACTAGCCATAGATCTTTAGCTCAGAAGTAAAAACACTTCAATAAATGAGCACACAGGCTCTGATACCAATTGAAAGGGCTAGTATGAACACCTAGAAGGGGTGAATAGGTGTTTAGAGAAATTTTTGTGGAAACATTTATCAAAAAATTTTCTTTCGAGATGAAATCTTCAAAGTAATAGACTAGAACAAGTTTGAATAAATTTATGAATGAATAAAAGAGTTCAAGGAAGAGAATTGAAAATACAAAGTTTATAGTGGTTCGGCTTAAATCAAGTCTACATCCACTGTCCCGCACTGACAACCTATTGACTGAATTTCACTATGAATCAAAAGAGATTTTACAGTCACACGATCTCAACTTCACTGCGCAGAAGCTCTTCTACACTCTTCCGAAGTCTCACAAGTATTTGTTCTCTCTTTTGAGTACAAATTGAGCTTGACAATTGAAATAGCAAAGAACTAGGCAACTTCAGACTTCAAAATTTTTCTCTTACGCACACTATCGAACAACTAGAGAATTCTCCTTAAATACTCCTCCATGCCTTCACGACCATTGACACTTTCCAAATGAGTTCTTCCAATCTACCCGTTGAACATAATCAATCAAGGAGATCTCGAGTCATTTTAAGAATGTAATAAAAGCCCGCAAATCATGTTCGCTCATACAATCAGGATCTTGGTTTCCATAAGTAGAACCTTCCAAGTTTGTTTGCCTTCCAAGAGATTTGATTATCGGAATTGTCTCCAATAAGGATAATCAATCATATAAGTGCTATATCCAGCCATAAGGTCATCCATAAACCAAATAAATCGAATCCTTAAAAGAGATAAAGATAATCTCGCATTTGGATAAGTCTTTGTTCTTCAGTATTATTCAGTCTAGAATCTGTCAGCGTGAGTAGACTTTGATCCTAAAGTCTAGCAGTCTTCAGACTTTGACTTTAAAGTCTTGGATTCTTCAGACTATAACACTTGAGTCTGCAAGTCTTCAAGCTAGTCTTTTGGAAAGGCTTTGTCAGCTTCAAAACAATAAAGAAGTTTTCTCCAACAGCACTCGCATTCAAGCTCTCTCTTCTTCTCCTACTCTATGGTGACTTGGGCACCGGAGTGCTTATCAGAAAGCTCTCCCGACAAGCCTACTCACTCGATTATGCGAGCTTCCAGAAGTAAACCTACCAATGCCCAAATCAACCACATGATAACGAAGCCGACAATTGTCTAACCGTTCATCACTATATGCCGCTCATGTTCACAATGATCTTTGTTTATCCCAATCTTCAATTCAGATTCATCAGATCTTCAAAAATTTTGCTATTGATCTACCATCGACAAGTGGGCGTCAAGTTCATAGGTTCCAAAATGAGGCATCTGCCTATCTAGGGTTTAGGCGATTTACTTATTGAGTTGTTGAACTCACCCCATCGTGGTTTAATATTTTTCAGGCCCGTAATATGGAGAACCGTCGTGTTCGGTTCGGGGTTACATTGGAGACGAGAGTTTGGTATGGCGTTAGTGAAGTTTAGGTTAACCTTAACCCACTATTGGTTTTGTTGGTTGGTTGGAAGTTGCCGGTGTAAAGGTTTGTAATCACTAAACTTCCTAGGGTTAATAGTAAATTTGTAAATGAAATATTTGGTTTGATGTTCTAATGTATACCTTTTACTATCCCTATTGTTTGTTAATGGTTGGGAGATGTTTGTTTTGTTTCCGCTTGCGTATAATCAAAAGATAAAATTAATGGGTCGGCAACGCGTCCTGAGACGTCGCAATTCCATGACTGAAGAGATCGAGGGATGCCGCGCGCTTAAGGGTTGGGGCATGATAGTGATGGATTTGGTGATGGTCGAGCTGTCATAGTACGGCGGAGATGTGACGATAAGGTGATGCCGCGGGAATGTGATGAGACGAGACGGTTCGGTATGGTGATGGTGGTGGCAAAACGGTGGCCATGAATGGTGCCAACATCATAGTCCGACGACAAGCTTGTCGACGCGGCATGGACTGTTATGTATTCAAGGCTCGGGCAAAGTCCAAATATCACAATAGTCGAGATGTTGCCTTGTCTCAAAAACTTTTGTAATGATTTCAAACCCTTTTTGAGACGTCAAACATGTCTTCCATGCATTTTATCCCGTCATTCAATAGAAATTGCCTGTATTTGTAATTGGTGTGTGCCATTGGTAATGAGTGACCTGCTCACGATTCACTTTATTATTTGCTTCTTTGAGAAATAAGATCCAAAAAATCTGCTTGCATGTTTAATTCCCACAAATGCATGTAATTTCTAGATGAATGATAAGGTCAATGCATGATATTGATGGGAAACTTGGGATCACATAGACCACTTCATTAGGGACTTATAAGTGTTATCAGCCATATGAAAATACAATTGATCGATAATGGCTATAAGTCACAAAAATGGATTGGGTAGGTGTCTTAGCTGGACCTATGTATGAAAGACAAAAGCCAACCCCAAGGCTCAAATATGATTTTCGCATTGAATTTCCTTTAAGTGATTGATATTGAGATGATGTGGTGTTTTTGACTATTTTGATGTGTATGTTTGTCTCTTTCTATTGTATGTTTGTTGTGATAAGGTCAATGTTGATTCTGACTATTATTGTATAATATTCATTCCTTGACATATGTCTCGGGTCCCTTTTATTATAAAAAACCCGACGAATTGCAGGTTCTTTCTTTCTTTTATTCTTTTCAATTGTGTTTTATTTTTTTCATTTTATAGGGTTGCATGGTAGATTTAAGTTTTCCCTAGTTGTTTACTTATTGTCTCATTCTTTCAACTCAATTGGATGTTTTTGTTTCATTTTCCTTAGAAATAGAATAACACGAAAACAACCAACCATGCACGATCGCTTAATTTAAGACTAATGATCCTGAACATGTAAGAAGACATGCATGGACACCTTAGCTAAACATGACATATTGTTAGGTATCGAAAGGACGCTAATAAAGATTTAGCGTAACCCAAGTCCCCGAATCTAGATATTTTATTGCATAGGAATTGAGGAAATACTCTTAACCCTCGATTGGGTTTTCTAGTAAACCCCTAAAATGAGGCTAGTGGAGACTTTCGTTTTATTTCTAGGTTGTTTTAAAACAATTAGACCATATAAATGAACTTGTCATGAGGGGTATGAGTTTCGATGAAACTCGCCATGATTTAGCATATCCGCTGTGAAAAGCTCCTAATGGATAAAGTGATGCCATCCTTAAGGAAGAGAGTACCTAGGGGAGGGCTACCATGATAAAGGTACCCTTAAATTTCAATATCCACACCCAACCTCTCCTCTTGAGGTGCGTTACCTGTGTGGGTATGGATCATGACACTCCGCTGTCACGCGGGGTACAAGCTTAGGAGAGCTCGTGATCTCATGGAGGGAACTCACAAGAGGCTCAACCCGAAAGGTGAGGTGATGACGCCTTTTGGAACACAAGCCGTGAGGAAACTCTCGTGATCAAGTACCCCTAAACCCGACCTTACCCATTCCTCTCATTGTGATGGGGACATGGGCGGCAAGATCAGGTCGCAATAACAACAAACCAATCCCGAGATTGTGAAAATCCTTGGAAGGATGCTAAAAGGAAAGAAATTAGGTTTCCAAGTGGTGAATGATGGGATCATAAGATTTCACGGATGCCTATGCATACCTAACAATAATGAATTATAGGGACAAATATTGTGGGAGGCGCATAGGAGTAATTATAGTATTCATTCAGGATATATGAAAATGTACCGAAATTACGTTAGCATTATTGGTGGAATGTAATGAAAACCAATATTGCCAAGCACATCTTACAACCCTTAACTTGCCAACAAGTGAAAATAGAACATTGTGAGCCAAAAGGAATGCTTAAGCCATTGAAAATTCCTGAATGGAAATGAAAGCATATAACAATGGATTTCATATAAGGGTTACCAAGGACATCAAGTGGTCATGATTGTATCTATGTGATAGTAGATCGTTTGACTAAGGCCGCCCATTTCTTGGCCGAATGACTAGATTACTTACTACAGAAGTATGCAGATTTGTATGTTAAGCAAAAAGTGAGATTTCACGAGGTGCCTATGACTATAACTTCGAATTGTAATCCAAGATTCACATCGAACTTTTGGAAAAGTCTTCAAGCAGCCTTAAGAACAAAACTTCAATTTAGCATTCATCCATAATCATTCATAAACGGATGGACAATTAGAAAAAAGTTGTTTAGGTACTAGAGGATATGCTTAGAGCATGTATTATCAATTTCAAAGGTAATTACTAGGATGAAAAACTACCCATGGTACAATTTACCTACAAGAATAGTTATCAATAAAGTATTGGTATGGCTCCATTTGAGGCATTATATGGATGGGCCTATAGGACTCCAATCTACTGGGACAAGATAGGTGAGCGAAGTTTAATAGGACTAGAATTGGTACAAATTACCTAGGATGCAGTAAAGGTAATTTGAGAGTGACTTAGGACTGCCCAAAGTCAACAGAAAAGTTATGCCGATAGACGTTGAAGACCATTGGAATTTAATGTGGGAGACAACGTGTTCTTGAAAGTATTATCGATGAAAGGAATATCGAGATTTGGAAAGAAAAGGAAATTGAGCCCATGGTTTGTTGGACCATTTGAGATTCTTGAAATGATAGCGGACTTAGCATATCAATTAGCTTTATCACCAAGGTTGTCTAATGTTCATGATGTCCTTTACGTGTCGATGTTAAGAGTATTAGCCTAACCTCGCTCATATTTATTGAAGTAGATGAGAAAGTAAGGTATGTTGAGAGGCCAATACAAATTTTGGATTGAAGCGAACAAACTCTCAAGAATAAGGTTATTCCTCTCGTTAAAGTATTGTGGATTGAAGAGGCAATGTGGGAAAGTGAGGACAACATGAGGAGTAATTACCCACAACTCTTTGAAGGAAGGGGCAAGACTTTAGAAATTTTATTAAGGAGGGAAAAGTTGTGACATCCCAAATTTCTGTCCAACCCTATTAGTGAACCACATAGGAATTTAATTTTTCAACAATAGAATTTAGTAAGCCAATTAGGGACGAAGGCATGTGACCTATGCCTCGTACTGTTTTTATATGTGCCTAAGGTTGTACCTTATGGCATAATTAGACTTTTAATGAGGGATAAGTGCATTGGAAGTCCTAAAATTTGTCATAAAAATGCAATTAGGTCCTAAAACTTGTCACAAAGTGCAATTAAGTCCTAAAACTTTAAAAAAGTGCAATCAAGTCCTAAAACTCATCAAAATGGTTCAATCTACAAAAAAAGTCCTTCCATTGATTACACTTTTTGAAAGTTTTAGGACTTGGTTGCACTTTCGAGACAAGTTTTAGGACTTGATTGAACTTTCGTGATAATGTTTAGGACTTAATTGCATTTTTTGAAAGTTTTAGGATTCAATTGCATTTTCATGATAAGTTTTATGACTTCTAATGCACTTATCCCTTTAATGTATATACGTATGTGACAGGCCCTATTCTTGAATTTTTGCATGAAATTAAATTATATTTTAGCCTTAATTATGGCTTGCCACCCTACTAACCAATGACATTTCATACAAAAAACCTAAAAATGCTAAATAGGCTAAGTTTAGCCCAATGATGAGATGCCTCCTCTTGATCCAATAGAAATTCATGCAAGAGGAGTGTAAAGGAAGACAACTCCCTCTTCCTCTCCCTTATTCAGCCGACCCTTCTCTTTTTCCCTCTCTCATCTCATTTCACTCACTCACTCTCTCTCTCATTTTCTTCCATTTTTGTGACATCCTGAAATTCAACCTCCGTCTCGAAAATATGAAATGGTCGTTTCGTTGACGCGCCTATGGTCATTCGACTCTGAGTAGGGCCCCTCACGAGTTAACTAATCTATTAGGTGAAGCCGTTAAGAGATATAAACGTGACAAACTCGAGAATTCAATTAGAAATCGACTGCCCGACCATAATAATCGGCAATGATCAATACGACACCGTTATAATCGATTAGTGATCGGATATAGGTCGATTCGACGGAAACACGTAATTGAATTGCGGATGATTCCGCATGATTGTGAAATTCGCGTTGAACGGCACTAACCCGATTTTCTATCAATTTAATACTAGGTACACGTAATTGAAACCTTGCGATTTTTACAATAACCGAGAGTCGTCTATGAGTCGAAGATGCACAAACGTGGACCGAAGATTATCGACCATGAGTCAAACACGCTAAAATCCTTAAAAGCTACCCGATAGGTTAGGTTGTACTAAATTCGCGTTCGGTCGATTTTAACCATGAAATTGAATTCGGTTTCGGGAATCGGATGTTCAAGCACGTCATGATTCATTTTTAGGACATCGTCTCATCTTTCGGAGAATTTTCATCTAGTCCGGAATTTTGCGGAAAAACGAATTTCGGACAAAACGGAAAAGAAAAGTGAAATTCGGATCAAGGGAAAAAGAGAGATTTTGCTGCCCAAGAATGGATTATTTTGTGAGAAATTGGACTAATTTCTCATTGGAGGACCAATGGACTTTAGGGGCAAATATTTTAGGGGCCTTGTGATGATGAAATTGATATTTTCCCTTGACTTCTTGTCCCTCTTTCTCTCTCTCCCTCCCCCTCTCTCTCACGCACGCCCACTTCCCCTCAGCTGCTGCACCCATCATCTTCATCTCACATCTTCTCTCTCCTCCTCATTCTTCATCCATTTTCCTTCTGCCATCACCGCCTCATCCCCCATCCCTCATCACCCAACGCCAACTCCATTTCGCAGAACCACATCCCAGCAGCTTCTCCACCTCACGCCAGCTCCCACCACCACAACATCCACAACACTCCAACGATTTCTTCAGTTCACCACCACTGCAGCATCCAGAACAACACCCCCATGTCCAGCGACACCATCTACTTCACCTCATGCACAACAGCCTCGCCACCACACGCTACAGCTCTAGCAACTCGTCCCACCATCCAGCCACGTGCAACACCACAACCCCAGCTCCAACTCCACCGTACCTCAGCCCCGATCAGCAACTCAAACAAAATCGACCAACCTTGGCTGAAGGCTTGTTGGGCCGTTTCCTTTGCTGATTGAGCTCCGTTGGAGACCCGGTAGTTTCAGGATCTCACCACCGTCGCGCCGCCGTCATCGTGAACCCATCGCCGCCTTAATCTAGTGAGTTAACTCCTCCTTGATTAGGTTGTTAATTGCACTTAGGGAGTTAGATTAGTGTTAATTAGCTTGGTTAGATTAGTGTTAAGTTGGATTATCCTTAAGATGGATTAGTGTTAATCTAGTTTGGTTAGATTAGTGCTAATGAGAGTGGTTTGAGTTGGTTTAGTGGATTTCTCTGCAGAGCTAATTACTGGACAATCGTCGTTTGCCATTTTCGTGGGTCAAAATGTGTTACGATTTTGAGGTTGCTTCCTTGTTGAAAAATGTTCTAAAAATCTTCAACTATGACATATATTTTACTCAAGATTTTATGGATTTAAAAGAATGAGATTTCAGCATCGTCATTTGCAAAATAGAATCTCGGATTGTTTTGGAAACAGTGACCTTTTGGTGTTCAAATAATTTTTGTCAACTCTTAGGGTTTGATTTTTGAAAGTTTTTCTTCACAAAAGTTGTTCATCACATCTTGTAATTTAACATAGTCAAATTTCAGATCAAACAAACAAGTTTTGAACCTCGAACTAAACTGATTTTGGAAAGTAGAATTTCTAGACACGGACACAATTTTTATAACAGTTTGAGCGATTTACTACTCTTAATCTAGAAATATTTGGGCCAAGGTGTCCCATGAAAAATGTTCTTTTAAGTGTCCTTTAGAACATATTCAAATTTGAGAATTTTCTGAGTTCGTTTGATTATATTTATGAAATTAAAATTGGAGGCGTGCGAGTGGCCCGGTTTCTGCAAGTTAGGGCCGATTGTAGTTTTGTGGTTGTTCTTGGTGTCTTGCTTGCTGGGAAGTGCACATTATGTGACTTTGTTGATATTTAGCATGCTGGAACGTATGCGTGATGTTATGTGGATGGTTGTGCTATGATGGTTGTTTATTATAGTTGCAAAAGGTGACCTTATGGACTATTAAATAGAAAATAAATGAGGTGTCAGGTTCGGACACCAAAACTTATTTGCTCAACATAATAATGAAGTTTTAAACTAGGTGCGTGCAAATTTTGACGGATTAATTTTGAGTACGTGAGCACCTATGAATTTATTTCTAAAGGTTTTGAACAAAAAAAAGGGGTTACTCTAAATGGATTTCAAAAGAGGGTGATTGGAAAAAAAAAATAGAAAAGAAATATGGTGTCGGGTTTGGACGCCAAATTTTATTTGCTCAGTAAAATAAGGAGGTTTTATAGTCGATGTGTGCAAAGTTTGGCGAGTTAACTTCAAATACGTGACCCCGTACGAATTTATTTCCGAAAGCTTTAAAGAAAAAAAAGAGTTGCCAAGTTGATTTTGAAAAGGGATTTTTGGTGTTCCTAGGTATATATGTGCGTGTATGGTCACTAAGTGGAACCCGTCACCCAATGGGAGTTTGGGGACGATGCCCAATTTTTATCGGATGCCTGACAGGGGTTCGGAAGCCGAGTCGTGATGGAGGCCGGACCGGGCATTATGTGTGGATTTGATGACTTTTATATGCTATGATGAGCAATTGAGTGCTTGATAGCAATTATTGAATTTTAGTAGAAAACTCGGTTTATGGGCTTTCAAATAAAAAAAATACCAGGTATCGGTTTTTTACGCCAATTTTTATATACTATATAGAATCGTTGAGTTTTGAACTGGGAACGTACCAAATTTGATGGTTTGATTTAATTGCGTGACCACGCACGATTATTTTACTGGGATGATTTTTAATACGAAGAAAATTGGACAAGTCCATTATTTGAAATTGAGGTATTTGAATACAAAACACGATGTTCTTGGCCAAGTATGTTCTGGTGTGTATCACTTAAGTACCCTGATGCGTTTATGCGGGGTAGTGAACCCATCACCCAACGGGAGTTGGGGGCAATGCCCAATTTTATTAGATGCCCGGCGGGGGTTTGGAAGTCGATCGCGGTGGAGGCCGGACCAATGCTCCTTTGTGGAATGCCATCTAGGCAAGGGTTCTAGACGTTGCCATGCCCGACAAAGCGGAACGATGCCCGATTTTTATCGAATGCCTGGTAGGAGTACGAATGATCGCCGACTGTTGTGTTGGCCGTAGCCTGAGGGGTCACAATAATCGGAACACGCCTGAATGGTTGTGATAGTTGCGCTTGATTATGGGGCAAAGTCGTGCGACATGGTATGGGACATGTCATAACGGTTTTACCTTATAATCGGGACCCATGTGATTGAAATGATGTGTTTCGATTATTAAAATGCGCTTGTTGCACTAATGATGGTATATATGTTGAGCTAACGTGCAGGTATGTGCCGAGGCAAGGTAAGTTCTATATGGTGTGTGCTTAGGACCGCCTTCGAGGCGAATTTGCGTCCTAATTGAGGTTTAGGGTTTTGACTCACTGAGATTTTATATCACCCTGTTGTGGGCTAACCTTTTTCAGGGCCGTAGTGTGGAGATCTGCCAAGTGTGGATGTGGTGGGTGCAAGATGCGGCGCCTTGTGGCTGGCCCTACCGTTAGCGAAGTTTAGGGTGACCCTGATCCCTGAGGTCTTTGAGAGGGTCGTTGAGAGGCTTGTAATTAATAGACTTCCTAGGGTAAACAGTTGGTAAGGAAATTGTTCCTTGTTTTTACTATCCTTGTGTTTGTTATTGGTCGGGTGTTTATTTGTTTCGTTTTCGTATGTGCTTAATTGAAAGAAAAAAAAAATGGGTTGGCGACGCGTCCTGGGACGTCACATTTCTAATCGACCACCGAGGGACGTGCGCGCGCTTTGGGTTCGGGGCATGACAATTTTCCTCAAAGGATTCAAGGTTTTCTTCAAGGAAAGAAGGTCTAGAGCTCAAGAGAAGCAAAGACAAGGAGAAGTGGCTCTTTTCTACTCTTCTTGATCCTTTTAAGGATTTATTTTTGCTAGAGTAGGAGATGTGTGTTGCTTTTGCTTGCATGTCCTTGTTAGCTTGAGTAGATATGGAGAATGTGAACTGGTGGCTTAGTTAAGCTGTGATTTCGAGATTTTGTGGAAGCGAAGTATTGCATGTCGTTTTCAGGCTTCTATGGCCTTGCATGTGAGTTTCGTGTGCTCATTTGGACCTTATGTAAGAACTGATTGATTATAATTGAAGATGGATGTTGCACGTGACTTAGGACTTCTGGTTTGGTGTGTTCTTTAGCAAAGAACTCGTGTGGTGCAAGTTTTGCATTTGTTCATGTACAGTAGTTTGGATTTCCAGAACTGGAATCGTTGGACCTTATCTGCTTATGAATTTTGTAGAGCTTGCTGTGGTTCAAGTTTGATGAGACTTTCTTTATGAACGTTGTGCAGCACATCTTTTTTACAACATACTTTAATTTTAGATTTTTCTAAGGTGATATGTTTGGTATGAACTAGTCATTTACCATGTCTAATCTACCTAGTGTAGTAGGAACAGTGACCCAATTGTTTTCCTGAATTTTTATAAAATTTTACCTATTGATTTTGGACTTGCTTCCTTCATAAAAGTTGTAGAGGATATCCTTATTTATAATATATCCAAATTTCAAAATGTTTTGACACATTTGGGGCTATGAGATGAGTATATCTTGAAGATCGCTTACTCTATTCCAATGAACCAGATTCTTTTTTATTTTGTGCGAATTATTGCTCTTTATACAAAATGTTTTGGACTTAGTTCCTTTCATGAAAAATGTTATTTAAGGTCTTCTACGACAAATTGAATTTTTATAAATTTTTTCGTTCTTTTGATAAAGTAATGGCTTCAATTTAGAAGATTGCTCAAAAAACTGTTCTATTTTGCCCATTTTTGGGAATTCACGAAATTTTGTACGAAGGTGATTGAATCTTGGCTTGTACTATTGGAGATAGCAGTTACACTCATTAGGCTATCTCATGGTATAGGTTTGGCTTTAATTTAAATGCCATTTGTTTGTGAAATTGAGCTGATTACATAAGCACCTATTCTGGAATTTAAGATTTTTACATAGCTTGGGTGTACTAATAAGGCATCAAATTGTTTGCGATGACATAGTATCTTTCCTAGTGAAACGTGTGCTGAATGGGATGTGATTTACAGCATGTGATTCTCATGCCATTGCATGTGTGTGATATGCCTGTGGTGCTTGAGAAAGTTAGCTAGTGATGTCCAAGGCCTACGAACCTTGGATGCGTGATCCTCCAAGGCTAGCAAACCTTTGATACCCAATGATGGCCTAGATTGGATGTAAGAAGAAAATGCATTGGCTAGCAAACCAAGATGCCCCGGGTTGTAGTAGGGATGTCTACGGTTAGAGAGAACCATGGAAGTCTTGGTTAGCAAATCAAGAACCCAACGATCGTTAGGATTGGATGTTGGAGAAGAATGCCCTAGCTAGTAAACCAAGATGTCTCGGGTGGTAGTAAGGGACTACATCTAGCAAACCATAGAAGTCCGAACAGTAAACTGGACGTGACCCGCATGGGCCGACTAGCAAACCTAGTTGAACCGTGAGATAGAGGTGGACCCAAATAAAGTGGTGTGACTGAGAATGAAGTGTGTGATGCATCAAACGCATGTGATCATTATTCGCATGAGTAGAGATATTGCATCGAATGTGTGACGTGTGCTTATTCTCGTGTGTTGATTGTTATGATGCTAGAAGTGTTCTAGGAATCAAGTGTTAATTGGATTGATTGGTTTATGAGATAGCTTTTTCTCTTGTCAAGCGTTAGCTCACTCATGTTATTTTTACATATTGATAGCCATGCTTCCTATCCGTGTCCCCTATTGCCCGATATGGTGCGCCCATAACACTTGAGGGCAAAATGCATGAGTTCACAAATACGGCTATTCTGGGTGTGGTTTTTGTGAGATACACAATGGTTCTTAAGGTGGACATAGGTGTGCCAGAGAGTCTTATATTGTACCGTTTCGTCGCCATCTATATTCTAGTAGATGGGAACCTCGAAGGACCGATTTCGTACCCCGATGACCACAACGGTGGCGATGGAAACGATAGGGAGGAGTAGAAGCTGGAGGTGGTGTAGCATGAAGGGAGAACTCATTTGGTTTTGGATGCTCATAACTTTTTGGGCGTAGAATCATGTGATCAGGTGGGGTGGACGGATGGACAATGGTAAGGGTGTCCGCTAGAAGGGGTGCTAGGGAGACAAGTACCTTTTTGATTCCTCCCATTTTAGGCTTTTCCTTTTGCTATATAGTCCATCACTAACAATTGAAAGCATGACTCCCCTTTGTTGTTAGTGTTCTTAGACTCATGTATGCATAATTCATGTTATAAATGCTTATATTATATTGATGTCTTTTGCTTTCGTGATAATATAAAAGAGACTATCACGATTCTTAGAAGTGGCATATTGAAGTGTCACATGTGATCACATATCCTTTTTCATAAGCTTTTAAAAAAAATTAAATTATTTAACTTTTAGAGGAAAGTCATTTAGTAATAGTTTCGTTTTGCTTTAAAGGCCAAAACAAATAGGCCAAGTTTGAAAGAGAGACAAAAATCTATAATACTAGATGTCTAGAGGTACTTATATTAGGAGCCATGCTTTTTTTATTTTTCGTTTTATTACATTTTCTTGGTGCAACTCTCAAACAGGTTACATTTTCTATCTTCTGAGCTAAAGCGCAACAAAGTACATTTATTTTTCACATAGCTGAAGGATAATGATCTTTCGTTGAAGACGACATAAACTATTCTGATCGTCCTTTGATTGCTAAGTCATTAGTCTCCATCTCTTGTGGCTTTGCTATTGCCGAATTCAAATTGTTTGTCAAGTGGCCAAAATTCCACATCCTATTCTGGACAAAGCAATGACCATGAAGACCACATGACTCCATATGAAATTCAGATTTTACCTCAACTAGGCAATGGCAATGAACTCAAGAAGTTCCTTTTTGATTCCTTGGAGTTTAGTCAATGCATCGCCAATGTCCATTCGTTCCCCTAGAGATTCAGAAGAGCAAGTGACTCCTATTTCGATTATTGAAACCAAACACTCCAAAGTACTAAACCTGCTTTTGTTCTTGCCATCCGAAGGGACGGTTCGTTTTTTCTCCGAATCCTCGATTTCCTCAAGTAGAATAGGATCAATTGCCTTTTCCACTTGGTCTACCAGAACTGCCTTTGCGAAGCGATGAAGGTTCATCCCATTTTCAAACATGTCATTGGTCGGCCTCTTGCCTGTGAACATTTCCAAGATGAGGACTCCAAAGCTATACACATCTCCTTTTGTGGATGCCGTAATTATCGAGCCATACTCTACAACAATCAATGGAGAATAGTGATGCATAATGAATAATTGAGATTTGATGTTTCATGTCTAGAACATTTTTTCCAAGGCTGGGTCTCTAATTGCGTGTTTGATACCAAGAAATAAACTGAAAGACCTAACTGCTACATCATTACCTGGGGCTATGTAGCCAAAAGATCCTTTTAATTTGATGGAGCTTGATTGATCAGCTAGTAACTTATGAGTTGCTTCTGGGAGGAATCTAGCAAGCCCGAAATCGCCTACATGTCCAGTCATTTCATCATCAAGAAGGACATTGCTCGGCTTTAGATCACAATGAACTATTGGTGTTTCACAGTGATGATGGAGATATTCTAGTGCACAAGCAACATCGATGGCAATATTCACTCTGTCGAGTAGACTCAACTTGCTTCTCTTCGTATATTGTGATGCAATTGGGTGCAACCATTCATCCAAGCTTCCATTTGACATGAATTCATAGACCAATGCCTTGAAATCATTTCCATTAAAATCAAACCCAGAACATGCCGTGAGTACCTTCACAAGATTACGGTGCCGGATTCTTCTCAAGGCCTGACACTCGACTATGAAGGTTTTGGAAGCTCCGTGACGTGAAAGGTCGAGAATCTTGATGGCCACGATTGACTGAGTTTGATCAAGAAGCCCTCTATACACAGACCCAAAGCTACCCATGCCAAGAAAATTGGTGGAGGAGAATCCATCTGTTGCTTTCAATAGACTGTGATAAGAAACATGCAAAAGCCCATCTTTAGAAGGGCTTGAAGCCAATGCTTTCTTATTGTCTCCAAACCCAAAGAAGTATAACAAAGTGAGTAGGCAGACTACACCTACAAAAGCAGAGAATGTGGATATCATGATTTTCGCAGTTCTACTTATTCTTGTCTGTTTTGACTCTTTGTAGTTGCATTTGGGTAGTTGAAAATCTAGCAGGCCCCCGCAAAGCTTTTTGTTTCCAACAACTGAAGTTGAAATGGAACTTCCAAAAACTCCTCTTGTAGGCAATGCACCCTCGAAATTATTGTAAGACAGGCTCAGATTTGTCAAATTCAGCAACTCTAGATATTTTGGGACTTGGCCAGATAATCGATTGTTGGAAAGATTTAAAACTTGAAGGCCTTTCATGGAACTCATAGTCGATGGTAGGGGCCCTTCAAAAAAGTTATCTTGTATATAAAGGAATTCCATGGATGTACAACTGCTGATACTGCTTGGAATCTGTTGAGATAATCTGTTCTTATGAAGATTTAGTTCACCGAGATTTTTCAAGTTTCCAACTTCTCTAGGAAGGGAGCCAGTAAGATTATTTTGAGACAAGTCAAGAAAAATTGACAAAGATGAGAGACCCATAATTTTCGAGGGAATATTTCCACTGAGGTCATTGATCGAAAGGTCCAAGAGAAGTAGATTCTGGCAATTTCCTAGAGATGATGGTATCGAGCCTCGGAGATTATTGTCGGCCAAGCCCAATTTGATTAACATCCTTAAATTTCCAATAGATTCTGGTATTTGCCCCGAGAAATTATTTTTGGAGAAATCCATAACCTTCATTTTCTTCAAATTTCCTATCTCAGGAAGGAATGTTCTTAGAGATGTTATTGTGCCAAACTATCAGGACCTCCAAATTGATGAGATTTCCAATTCCAGAAGGTAAGGGTCCTGAAATATGATTCGAACCTAACCAAAACTGCGAAAGGGTTATAGAGAGGTTACCGATACAATTGGGGATTGGTCCTCTAAAGGCATTGGCCATTATACTCAAATGTTTTAAGTTTGTGGAATTGGTTAAAGAGCAGAGGAAATCCAAATCAACAAATTGCTCACTTCCAAAGTTGTTTCTGTCGATCATAAACCGACGGAGTCCTCTCATCTTTGAGAAAGAAGGAACTTTCCCAGTAAAGTTGTTCGAATCCATCTGGAGTAGACCGACATTAGAGGCGTTGGATATTGACTCAGGAATGAGCCCGGTGAGGTGGTTATCACTCAAATAGATTCCCTCGAGATTCGGAAGATTGAAGTCAAAATCGTTAGGTAAGCCCCCCTCTAATTTGTTTTCAGACACATCAAAGACTATCATAGTGGATATATTAAAAATTGAGATAGGAATCGTACCAACAAATTTATTCTTGCCGAGAATGAGAAAGTTCAGATTTCTCATTTGGCCGAGAATCTCGGGAATCGTACCGCTGAGGCTATTTGAGAATACTGAGAATTGTTTAAGAGAGGAGAAGTTTCCAAACGATGGCGGCATGTTTCCCATCAAGCTATTTTTTCGAAATTTAAGTTTTTGGAGCTTGGACAAGAAGCTGAGTTCCGTAGGCAAATTTCCTTCGAGTATGTTGACGCTTAAGTCAAGAACAAGCAAATTTGAGCAATGGGAGATGTTTGAAGGGATTTGTCCGCTAAAAGAGTTGTTATTGAGGAACAACTTCTGCAACCGAAATAAGCGACCAAATTGCGGGGGAATTTCAGAGTGGAAATCATTGTTCTGTAGATGGACTTCCCTAAGAAAGCTCAAGTTACCAACGTGGGGCGGCACTAACCCGAACAAGTTCTTGGAGCTGAGGTCCAATATGGTAACTCTGTGGTGCCTATGACCACATGTGACACCATACCATTCGCAGATGTGGCTAGAATCATTCCACGAACTCAATACCTGACTAGAATCAGCTATTCGGGTCTTGAATTCTAGTAGAGCCAGCCGATCAGTCTCATCCCTACCGACTTCCACAGCAGCTAAGACACTCCCTAACAGAAGAATGATGATAGGTAAACATGAGACTGACCTGGATAAAACCCGTTCTCCATAAGGAAGATCCATGAGGATTTGTAGCAAAGCGTTCTCAGCTCGAATCTCTTTTGGTTTTCTTGCGATGTTGTTTTGAAGAAATTCTGAATATATAATTGCAGGCAAGATATTCGCCCATACTAAGTATGTCGATGTCATATCAATGCAAGAATGGTATGACAGATCTTTTAGCGGTCCTTTCAAGTTGAAAAAATTACAAGGCCGTGATAAGCAAGGTAACTATTGATAGTCAGTCAATGAAAGCTGAAACATCGTGGGCCCTTGTTGTCAATTGTGTCTTTCCAATCCCTGAATTATCGGGTCGCTTAGTTGGACGGACGACTTCAGTCTTTTCCACACATCTAAAATCCTCACGTTCTGGTACTCATAACCAGAACAGTATTGACCGTACACTGAAGTTGGACTATTTCACAATTTATAATTAACTTTACTTCCATTTGTCAATTATGATGTATATTTTTGCTCTGAATTATACATTTATGATGTCCCATTATACTTGGTTGGAATATCATTTGTTATTATTAAATTTGAAAATAGTTTTATACATAAAAGAGAGCAAAATCTCTACTATGGTGACGAAGAATTTATTTCGATATGTTACTTATTAAACCCATGTGGGACTACATACCAAAAACTAAATAAATAAATAAATAAATAAAAACCATGTGGAACCAGCATTTGAAATTCAATTTTGCATCTTGAATACTTATAGTTGAATTAGTAATTAATAACGATAAATTCCACGTCGTTATAAAACGATCTTTAATATTTTAATAAAGTCACATTATTATTTAAAAATGATTGGAATTATAAAAACTAGGCATGTATTTAATCCCAAAGGTATATAGCTAGTCACAAAAGTAAACAAGTTGTAGTTGGGAGATTATATCTAATTGAATAAGTGTGATAGTTCAAGTCAAGTCAAGTAAACTAAATGCTCCTTCTTCTCCTTTTTCTTCTTTTGACAATATGTAACCGAGACAATTCACATGGGAAAATGTCACACCCCGATCCTCCAAGCGTGTGCCCATCCCTCGATGGTCGATTAAATAGCGACGTCCCAAGATGTGTCGCCGACCCATTCATTTTAATACACATGCGAAAGTGAATAAATAAATCCCCAGACAGCAGAAAGATGGGATAGAGAAGTGGGGCCACAAATTTTCAAAACCCAGCACACTTATATACATATCAAACTAAGTCATATACAATATTAGCCGATATATACAAGGTCTGCAAAAGGGGGGGTTAGAGTGCTACAGATCCTCTAAGCAATCGAGTTTTCAACTGAATACTCTGGGGACCCTAGATCCGACAAACTCGAGTCCACCACTGAACCACCTGGAGGGTTGGCCGTACCCTTTCCAAAAGCTACCTCCAACACCGACATAGGGATCTCAGATTCCAGTATGGGACCTTTTCTTTATCCATTCCGCTCACGACGATACCACGATCTGTATTGATGGGGTACCTTATGAGGTAAACCTGCATCAACCCAGACAATGGATCTCACAAACTCATAGACTCATCCCCTTTGGTTCCCATGAAGCGGAATATAAGATACCTGCTCAGTGACCTTCTTCAGCTGGCCAAAACACTCAGGAGGTACGGTCATTTAAGGACCTGTAAATGTTATCCCACAACGGGGTGATACGACGTCTCAACAAGTTCACCCCCTAAACTCTGACTAGGAATGAAATACACCCCAAGGGCTGCCTAAGCACAAGCACAAGTCAGAGGACTTACCTTTGCCTCCATTCCTTCTTGCAAGTCAGTATAATTTATAAAATCATCCAATCATTTCAATTCAGGTCAAACATCAATTAATCAACTCATTTGACTCCATACCATCGATACCATCCACACAATTCGATCAAATCGAACCTTGCTTACCCTAAGCTGACAACAGATGGTATAGCTCACTGAAGCTAATGATAGATATATAATAATGCTTATCGGAGCTGCTATATATTTATAATGCTCACCAAAGCTGTGCGATACTTAATGCTCACCAAAGCTGTGCGATACTTAGGGTATACTACTCACTCTAAACTGATATATCAAAGCCCTCAGGCTGATATAGTATACCATTCTACTCAACCAATAATTTCACCACTTTTATCATACCTGATAAAATAATTGTGTATGAGTACACGGTCGGCCTTAGCCAAAATATAATATTTTCCTTTTCAAAAATCCCACCATTTAATATAGTCCACCATAATATTTTTGGCGTTATAAACCGACACCCGGTGTTTCCCAATTAAAAACCGAAAATACTCAATTTTGGGATAAATTCCCAAAATTACAAATTCCACTCGATTAGCACAAAATAGCATTCAATTAAATAAACCAACCACACCATTGCAATCAGCACGAAATTCTGATCACCGACTATCCCGGTCTAATTTCCGAAAAATAACGATTAATTAAATAAATACCACAATTAAATGCAACTTAGGCCGGAAAAGCCTAAATAAATACCGAAACGGGCCCAAAAAATTTCCGAACCTATCTAAATAAATACTATAACTTATCTAGTCTCTAATTACGCTATTCTAACCACCTAACATGCATAAATGAATAATTAAATTTCTAATCCGTTATAACTAACCACAAAATCCATACTTAACATAAACTAATCAACCCTTAAGCATAATTAACTCCCTAAGGAGATTAGTGAGTAAACTCATTGGTTTTGAAATCCAATGAATTCACGAGGACGGCGAGACGGAGATGGGCCACAAACTCCAAAACGGGGGTATCAAGCAAGGCCGAGAAAGGCTCGGAAATGGGCCTCAAAGCCCACAGCTTCTTGCTGGACTTCGGTTCTGCTTCCTGCTGGATGGAGCGGCTATGGGCAACGGTTGAGGCCAAAATAGGCCAAGCGAGCGGCTAGACGGGCTGGCAAGGGATTTCGCGGTTGGACGGGGACTACAACGACCAAGGAGATGGCGGAAGGGCTCGAACGCAAGCTGGAGGTCATGGAATAGCGAGCTGGAGTCGCGGCTCGCGAGCGGCGCTAGATGGCAGCGACAAGCGGTAGGGAGCTCCGGCGGCTATGCGACGACTAGGGGGAGGAAGATGGCCAGTTTCTCTACAACTTTCAAAGCTTCTATGGTCTGGAAATGAAGAAAGCAGAATGCTAGAGGAAGAAGAAGGGCCAACTGCCTTGTGGAGGGTCCCTCCAAGCTTCATCCTCACCTCTTTGTCTCTAGAAGAGATCCCACCATGGATGGGCTGGCTTCCTCGGCCAAAAGCATACCAATAAGCTTCCTTAGGAAGCCTTGGGAGTGGTCCAAAAGGTTGAGGGACCAAGGGCTACGAATTTTGCACAATTACACATCATTTCCATTAAATTCCCCTTCAATTCCCACCCAATTGAGCTCAATTTGTCGTTCAAAAATCCAGCCAAGGTGTCCACGATCAAATTGACATTTTTCCTCGCCAATAGAACCAACTTGCATCCCAAAAATGTAATAAGAAACGGTCCCTTGAATTTTCCGGACAAAAATAGCCCTATTTTGACTTTTCGCCAAAAATCTCGGTTTGCAGAAAAATCTTCAAAAGATGAGTCGACATTCCTAAAATCACTCGTGACATGACAAAACTTTCAATTTTTGAAATCGGATTCAAATTTGCGATTAATTTCAATTTGGCGCGATTTTAGCGTGACCTAGCCTAACGGGTAGCTTTTAAAAATTTTTGGTACAATTGACTCATGGTCGATTTTTCTTCGAGCCACAATGCACCTCTTCAACACATTGACGATTCTCAGTAGTCGTGAAATTCTCGAGGTCGATAGAAAAATCAGTCTAGTACCGATCGACGAGAATTTTGCAATTTGGTGGAATCACCCATGTTTGATCACCTATCTCAGTCGAACCGACCTATCTCTTATCTCTAATCGATTTTTAACTATGCCGTAATGATCTCTACAGATGAGCATGATCGAGTAATCGATTCCTAGTCGAATTCTCAAGTCTATTGCATTAAAATCCCTTAATGACTTTCCCTAGATAATCTAGTTATCTTATGAGTAATCAGCTTAGAGAATAGTACTATAGGCGCGTCGATAAAAGGCCTGATTTATTTAATTGAAAATAGAATTAAAATTTCAGGATGTCACAGAAAAGTTGTGGGAACGTCAATTTGTTTCATCCATCTTACCTTTCGTTTGTTCTTATTTCCTTGAAATCAAGGAATTACCGAAAAAAGGAAAAAAAAACAAAAAGAAAAGCCCAATTATGGAAAGTCATAATACCATATTTGAGGTAATTATTAGACACACACCATGTGTCCTTACTTGATCTCAATAATTACGTGCCCATGCCTGATGGGTGAACGTATTGAAAATCCGTGGGCAAGTGTTCATTGTTATACTTTTCAAAAGGAAAAAGCAAAAGTAGAGAAATTATACTTTCCCAAAGGCAAAAGCAAAAGTTAACCACTGGGGGTTCGCCCCAGTGGCCACCCTTCCAACATGGAAGGGGGAGGTGAGGGGTTCAAATCCCCACCTTCTCGGGGATGGGGGTGGGGACGCGTAAGTTTCAAGAGTGGGTTTCGACTCCCACGCCCGCAAGAGCAGAGCAAAAGTCTCCGAGAGAGAGAGTGTAGAATAGGAAATAGAGTAGGATTGACAAAAAAAAAAAAAAAAAAAAAAAAGGCAAAAGCAAAAGTTGAGAGAAAAAGACCATAAAAAGAAGGTGGGAATCCAAAATTTTGAAAAGCAAACATAGAGAAATTATACTTTCCCAAAAGCAAGAGCAAAAGTAGAGAGTAAAAGATCATAAAAAGATGGTGGGAATCCAGAGTTTGTTCACACGTGAGAAAGCGACTTAGGAGCATCGCATCGAAGTGCTCAGCTAGCCAACTTTGCCTCCCAAGCTGATCAAATTTCCTCCATGTATAGCTCCATTCAATCGTAATTGGATTTACTTTATTTAATTAACTCCAAATTATTTTTTTATGCGATGTAGCTAAAAAGAATTTATTTTTTAGCAACCACCCATGACCAATTGGAAATAGACAAACAAAAAGTGAACATTAACCATCTTGGGAGTAAAAATGTAATTTGGAAAGGGTAATCAATCAAGAATGGCATGAGAAGGCAATGTGATTGGGTGACGTGGGACAAAGAGGAACCCATGGAATCATTTAGGGCGCATTTGGTAACGTTTCCGTTTCGAGGAACAATTTTTGAATAAAATTAGGGCACGTTTGGTAATAATTCTGTTCCCGGGAGTAGATTATAATAAAAAATTATTCGTTTTTATTATGTTCCCAAGAACAAATTCTAAACATTTTAAGTTGTTTGGTAACTATCCAAAATTTATGATTCTAGAATAGAATTGTGTTTGGTACCGTGCTCATTGATTCTGTTCCAAATCAATTTCTTTTAATTTTTAAATAATTTTTATACTTTTTTTCCTTTTTTTCCTTTTTTTTTTTCTTTTTTCTCCTATTCTTCTTCTTTAGGTCGGTTGCTGGACCGGCGACAAGCCAGACAAGGGCCGGCGACCTCACCGGCGTCGCCAACCCTCAGCGAGGCTCGCCCAACCCTTGCCCAGCCCCGCCGAGGCTTGGCCTCATCAGTGGCTAAGCGAGCCTCACCCAGCCCCGGCGAGGCCCGCCTCATCGGTGGCTGCACTTGCCTCCGGCAAGCTTGCCGAACTAGTTGCCGGCAACCGGCAAATGGCAGTGGACGGCGGAGGACGATGGCGACGGGTAGTGGCGGGCGGTGGCGAACGGCAATAGAGGAGGGGAGAGAAGGGTTCCACTTTTTTTATTCTTTTTTTTGTTTCCGGAATAAGAATCAATTTTTTTTTTTATTCTTAATTCTACTCTAAACCTGTTCCTGGGAATAAAAATTTTACCAAACGCGATTTTATTCCCAAACCGATCCTCGGGAACAAAAAATCAAAATCAGGCACTTTGTTTGAATAGTTACCAAAAAAGTGCCTTAGTTTTTTTTGTATCTCTTCCGAGAACAATTTTTGAATATAAAAACGCGTTTGGTAACTGTAAAAATTTCTATTCTAGGAATAGAAATACGTTTGGTAAACTTATATAATTTTGTTGTTTTTTTAATTTTAAATTTTTTTTCAATTTTTTTATTTTTTTTATTTTTTTCTTCTTTCTTGTTTCTTTTTTTTTCGTCTTTCTTCCTTTTGGCCGGTGGCCAGCGAAGTGTTTCTCAAAATTGTTCATGGGAACAATAATAACTTTTTATACTTCTTGTTTCTATTCCAAATCTATTCTCGGGAATAAAAAAATAGATTTTTTGTTCCTGGGAACAAAAGTGTTACCAAACGCGTTTATGTTCTTTTTTTGTTCCCCAAAACAAAAGAACGTAAATTTTTATTCTAGGGAATAGAAACAAAAATAAACAAACAGGCCTTTAGTGTCCTTTATACTAACTATGCATTCTTTAAGCAAAGTCTTCATCAACAAATTTAAATTTTATATTGGATTAGATTCCTACTACTCATTATATAGAATTGTACACATCACTTCTACACTGTAGAATTTTTAACAAGAGAAATACTAAGTTTAATATGCTAAAATTATGTTGGTGTGATCATAATAATTAAATAGTATGCCAAAAAAATTTGAGGATAGAAAGAATGCGTAGGTGATCAAAATAGGATAGTGAAAAAATGCAAAAGTTCTTGAATAATGGTTATGATGAAGTTCAAGCACCATTTAAACTTGAAATATATTTGTGGTGGTTGAAGCGATCAAGGACCGTAAGAGAGTAGGGGCGAAGTTTAGGTTATAGCGAATCGATAGTGACTTGACTCAAACGTTGAATCAAGATGGAGATTGTGGATAATAATATGTCTCAAGTTTGAGCCTAAAAATGGAACTTTCCTAATTTTGATATTTTGTCCTAGTTAGAGTTAGTTTCCTATTTGATGATGGTTACTTGTCTTGACTAGGTCCCCTATTTTGGATTTAACTATTGTCTCTATATAAGAATTGTATTTGCTGTGAAGAGCATCCAAGAGGTGACTGCTTGTGAATTACATCCTAAACCAATTAAAGGTTTTGAAGCTAATTAATTTTGTGGTAAGATTTTTGAATTCCTTTTTAAGATTGAGATATTATTTCATGAGAAATTTTGAGACTAAACATTGTGTGAGCTATTGGATGTAATTAAGGGCTAGGAAACATTAAGAGTATTTGAGTGACTCGAGTATGGTTGTAATCTCTATTATATCGCTTGATTTATATTGAAATTCTTTGCTACTCAACCTGTGAACATAGGTGATTCGATCGAATCACGAAAATCTGATGTATAATTTATTATCTTGTTTATTTGTACTCTTTTATCGCTTGTTTCCGCAACAATAGCTATGTTAGAGCACTCTCATAATGTATGGAGATTATCATAATTTTTATGAATGGATGTTTCATTTTGATGAAGATTGGGATGTGACTAGAGTAAATTACATTGAATTGAATGCAGTAACTTTTTAAAAAAGATGAATATATTCATTCATTTCTCAAGATAATACTCAAGAGGCATAAAGAAGGCTTTAAAGCTTAATAAATCCCAAATAACTGCTAGACAAAGCAAATGTCAAAATGCAAATAACAAAGCACAATCTATAACTCAAAGCACCCTCTCATCCCTCAAGACTAGATCTGTCACCATAAATGTTCAAATACCGATCACCAGATTCAGTGATAAGCACACGCCGAGAACCCCCACTCCATTGCAATGGCTTATAGTGCATGTCTAGGTTCAACGTCCTCATCACCATCGTCATGTAGGGACACCAACATTAATATGTTCAAAAACACATTAAATACCTATAAGGAACTCCCAAATCTAAACCTAAATTTAAATCGGGAAAGTAAAACCCCAAGATCTAGATATAAGTCTAAATCGGGAGAAGAGAAGCCTAATCTAGGAGAGGTTGTGGAGCCACATCACGAACATCCACATCGACGGTTGTTAATTGGACAAATGGCCAAATTGGTCTCCACGTTCACCCGAAATCAGCCATAGAAATTTATTCACATACACAAACTCCCAAAATAGATTAGGAGAGAAAAGAAACGAGAATCAAAGTAAAGAAAAAAATCAAACGCTAAGTAGGTTCTCAGCTTCAAAAACTAAAGTCAAAAGCCTACAAGAGAGCTTCAAAAAAGGGAAGAGCTTTTGGAAGATGAAGGGATTTGCTGACAGAGAGAGAAGGGAGTTTTCACCGGTGGCCATGATCTGTACCACATGAGATCAAAGTGCTGCTTCTTCAGCAAGATCTAGATTAGTATCCTTCATTTGAAACAGTTTGAAAGCAATCGATAAGAAAGAAATCTTCTAAGGGCCTCAATTCATTCAATAGATAAAGATATTTAGTGGCACTTCGAACCTTCTTAACAATATTGGAAAAACCTATTAAAGTGCTCACAACTATATTGTATTCAGTGAGAAACTAGTATAATTCGGTATTCGATGTTCAATTATTATTTTAACAAATTTTATGTTGATTTTACTTAACATTGATTCACATGAAAGGGAGAATTCTCACAAGACTCGTCACTATCTATGAAGCATGGACATGTTGCAAGAGCTTCCGTGTCGTGTTGGACACGTGTCAATGTGTCCGACATGCTTGAACACGCTCAGACACAAGGTCAACGCGTGTCGGATTTTCTAACACATGGTCAACTCTTCTATATACATTTTGATACGCATGTATGGAAGACGATGGAGGGTGGAGGCGAGGACGAGGGAGCAAAGGCGAGGCCGTGAGCAACGGCAAGCCCACAACGGTGAGAGAGGACCAAAGGAAGAGCAAAGACTAAGGCAACTCAAAGGGCTGCAACTGTGATGCTACGATGGAGGGTCAGCAACGAGGTTGCGGCTGTGAGGGAGGAAGGGCTGAAGGCGAGGTGGCGAGCGATTGTGATGAGGACCGAGAGAGAGCATAAATCGAGAGGAAGAGGAGAGGAAGAGGTTTGTGCAAGAAGGAGGAGGAGGAGGCAGCGGTGGCTAGGATTTTTGAGTGAGGAAACTCGAAAGAATTAAAAATGGGGATTCTAATGAACTTGGCGTGATTTTTTTTCATTTTGGAGGGAGGGGGAAGTGACAGGTGGTTGGGGGAAGAAACAAGGGAAAGAAAAGTGAAATAAATTTAGGAGGGGTGGGGGTTGGGTGGTTGGGAGAAAGAAACGAGGGAAAGAAAAGTGAAATAAATTTGGGGAGTGGGGGTTAGTGGTGGACCTCGAGGGGACTTTTTTTATTAAAAAATAAATAAACGAGGCTAAAAAGTAATTTTAAAAAATAAAAGTACTGAATGTTGAATAATTATAAATTTTGATCATTATAGAAGATCATAGATTTATTTGAATGAGTTGATTCTAATTTCTTGTTAGTCATTAGTTTTATCGATAATTTTTATTAAAGTTATAAATATGTCTCCAAACATAGACACACATTAACTATGAATATGTCTTTCGAATTTTCTATGAATATATTTATTAATATTATTAGTGTAAATTCATTGTAGGTTCTTTCTTATTATTTATTTATTTGTGAATTTGAATCAAATTAATTAAAAATAAAAATATTCATTTAATTTACAACGTGTCCCAGCGTGTTTGAATTATCTATTTTTAGAAATAACGTGTCGACGTGTCGTGTCATTTCATGTCCCGTGTCTGTATCGCGTGTCAATGCTAGGTCACCATCTATTTCTCCAGAACCTGCCCAACAGAATAATGCTTAACAACCAAAAGCAGACAAGTTAACAATTGCTGATAACCCCTACACTCACAGCATGTCACGATAGAACTGGAAGATAGGACAGCCGAAGGTAAAGAGAAGATCATAGGGACAAGTCAGTTGTCAAGAATCTTAAAAAGTATGGTTAATACCTTAGAAAACCCCAAATTGGTACACGTGTAATAAATTTACCTCAAACTATTTTTTAAACCATGAAAAACCCCAAACTAGTATAACTATGACAAATTTACCCCAAAGTAATTTATATGACCACCAAAACCCAAAAATGGTATATTTGTGACAAATATACCCTTTGTTAAATTGGATTAGTACCACAAAAAATCACAAAAATTATATGATTGTGACAAACGGATAGTAAAATTCCAAACTGGTACACAAACAACTGTCATGTGTCATTCAACTTAATAATTTGACAATAAAATTTAACGAAAACTAACAGAGGATAAATTCATCACAAGTATACCAGTTTTGGATAAATTTGTTAAATGTATACCAGTTTTGGATTTTTTATAATTAAAAAATTAGTTTGGGATAAATTTGTTACTAGTATACTAGTTTGGGGTTTTTCAGGTTATTAACCCTAAAAGGTAATGCGACACATGATTGGATGAATTTTATATGTACAAAACTGTTTGTATTTGTAAAGTCAAGTCAAGTAAATGACCCTACTTCTCCTTCTTCTTTTGACAAGACCCAATCGAGACAGTTCATGTGAGAAAAACTGCAGGAACGTGAATTTGTTTCATCTGTCCAACATTTCGTTTGTTCTTATTTCTCTAGAATAAAGAAATTATAAACAAAGACTCAATTAGGTAAAGTCATAATACAGGATTTTAGCTAATTATTAGATAAACATCACATGTCATTACTTAATTTGATTGGTTACGTGTCCGTGCCTGATGAGTGAAGATGATCCTAATTCGAGGGAGGGTGTTCAGTATCATACTTTCCAAAACAAAAGTATATAAAAAGACCATAAAAAGAAGGTGGGAATGCGAAGCTGTTCGAAAGTAACTTAGGGTCCGCTCGTTTCGCGGAAAATGAGTCATTTCCGGAAAATATTTTCCCAGAAGTCATTTTCCAGGAAAATGACAATATTTTCTAATGTTCGGCTAAAATCTGAAAATGTTTCGGAAAATATTTTCCGATGTTCAATAAGGAAAATATTTTCCGCTCACCAGATTAGTGAGCGCAAGCGTCAAGCTCGAGGCTCGCCAAATCGACGAGCACGAGTTTGAGATCGACGAGCTTGAGGTTCATTTGATCTAACGACTAGCCAAGAAAAAGAAGATGGGAAACAAAAAAAATAAAAATAATAAAAGAAAAAGGAAAAGGAAAGAAAAAGGAAATTAAAAATAATTCAAATTTAAAAAAGAAAAAGAAAATTAAAAAATAATTTGAATGAAAAAAAGAAAAGAAGAAAAATAAAGGAGATGAGGAAGTCAGGATTTGTAGAGATGTGAGATAAGAGAGATCGAGTGAGAAAATGTTTTCCACTTTTCAAAAGTGAAAAACATTTTCCCTACTTTAGAAGACTTTTTTCCTTTGATAGAAAACTTTTCCGTGAAACGAATGTCGGAAAATCCGGAAACCGTTTTCCTAAAAATTATTTTCTGCGAAACGAACGGACCCTTAGATGCATCACATCAGGGACAACGCAAGCCAACTTTGCCTCCCACATTGACCAAATTTCCACCACGTATAGGCCCATTCATTCGTAATTGGATTTCCTTCACCCAATTAACTCCAAATTATCCTATAATTAGTCGTGATGTTGACACATAATAAAATGAAAAAAAAAAATAGTGTTAGGGTCATCAGATCTTTTTGATGTAATGTAACTAAAAAGAATTTATTTAATTTGGCAATCACCTAAGACCAATTAGAACTAGACAAACAAAAAAATCAACTTTACACCAATCATGGGACTATGACTCTAACTAGGAAATAATTAAGATTCGTGTTGCACAACATGATCTTTATAAGGGTAAGAATAGTACAAGTGTCGATAGTTTCATATGGTGCTCACTTCCAACATGGAAGGGGGAGGTGAGGGGTTCAAATCCCCACCTTCTCAGGGAGGATGGGGTGGGGATGCGTAAGTTTCAAGAGTGGGTTTCGACTCCCATGCCCTGCAAGAGGCAGGGCAAAAGTCTGAGAGAGAGTGTAGAATAGGAATAGAGTAGGACTGACCAAAAAAAAAAAAAAGTACCACAACTTTCACTCGCTTGAATGCCACAAATTTGAAAAATCAATCACTTGAGTGTTACTTCCTATTTGCCCCGCCGGAAAAGTTAACGTGGTCACCAGTCGTCCGACATGGCTGCTAGAAATATTATTTTAATAGTTATTATTATATTATTTAATATTTTTTTTTTTTTTTCTTTAACCTCGCTGGCCACGGCTGTCTCACCCAAATTGGGCAAGGGCTGCCTCACCCTTAGTCTCGAAGGTCCTAGGCGAGGCCATTGAGGCCTCACCGACCGCTGGCGAGGTCATGACAACCCTCGCCTGCTTTGGGCGATATCACCCGCGGCCTCCCCCAAGGCCTTTGCGGTTGAGGCCGAGGTGGCCGCAGCCGATGAGGGTCATCAATGACCCTCATCAGCCATAAAAGGAAAAATTTTAAAGAAAGCAAAATAGAAATAAAAATAAAAATTCAAAAATAAAATAAAAAATAAAAAATTCCACGTAGGACATTTGGTCGGAATTGGCACTTAAGTGATCATTTTTCTCCAATGTGGTACTCAAATGAGCGAAAAAAAAAAAAAAAAAAATTGGCACTTCAGTGAGTGTTAATACAAAAGTTTTAGCACTCTTTCTATTCTTATGTCATCTTTATCAAAGGAGAAACAAACGAGAATGGCATGAAAAGATAATGTGATCGGGTGACGTGGGTCAAAAAGAGACACGTGGAATTGCTTTATGTCCTTCATACTATGCATTCTTTAAGTAATGTCTTCGTCAACAAATTTGAAACTTAAAATGGATTAGATTCCTATGAGTTGTTATATAGAGTTGTTGACATCACCCCTAGACCGTAGAATTTGTAAGAAGAGAAAAAAATTTAGGTGTAAAATGCTAAAATTTTATTGGTGTGTTTGTAGTAATTAAATGGTATCCCAAAAATTTGAGGATAGAAAGAATACATAGGTGATGAGAATATACTAGTGAAAAATGCAAAAGTTATTGAATAAGGTGTGTCAATTCCAATTAGTTACATTTGGAGCTGAAGAAATTTAATTAGAAAAAGCTATACAAATTCAATGATTAGATGAGACAAAACTTAAAGTTTAGAGGATTTGACCGGAAAAAAAAAATGTTCAAACTTAGGGATAAAAAGTATACTTTTACCATTTCAATGAAGCATACGGGGAATATGAGACAAGTTAACTTACCCTTCAAATAAGGACACACATGAAACAAGTTAAATTACGAGGACAAACCAAGATAACACTACTTTGCCAATAATATGCATGAGCATGAACTCGAAGGAGAGAGACAAACAGAGAGATTAGCATGATTTCTAAGGCCTCTTCATGCATGTAGGAAGCTATATTCAAAGAACAGCATTAGTCTTAGACAGAGAGATTAGCATGATTTCCAAGACCACTTCATGCATGTAGGAAGCTATATTCAATGAGCTGCATTAGTCTATCTTCTTTCGCATGTTATATGCTAGGTGATGTTAGAGGTAAACATGTTCAATGTACTTCCCCTTAATGCGCAAAAGAAGAAAAATGATTAATATCGCTTGAGAAAGTTGTTCTACAAAGTTAATACGATATATTATGCCAATCACACATTCAAAGATAATGTGATTCATATTGGATGCAACTAAAAAACACAGTTTCTACATATTATGATTGACTTTGTCCATCGAGTAACCCAAAGGATATTCAATTTATTTTTTATTTGATTCCAAATGCTTTTGAAATTATAAAAAATCCATTTAAGAAGATCTTTGACATTAAAAATCAAGTTATGTATGTGACTAGATTTGAGATTAAAGAGATAACTATATAAATAAAGTCGCATAGATTAATAGAAAATTGACCAAATGTATTGTGAAACTCTGCTTGAAAATTATCCAATACTTTGGTAAAATTCATCTGATAAATTATGCCAATCACCTATCAAGAATTAATATGATTCACATTGGATGCAACTGAAAAAAAAAAAAAAAAAAAAAAAAAAAAAAAGTTTTATGTAATTTTTGTCTACCATAACTGACTATCCTACACATCATTAAGAGGACATTCGATCTTTTTTCCAACTGATTTCCAAGCCCCCAATATTTACTACATACATGAGCAGTTTCTTGTGGAGTTTACAAGCCAACCTCCTTCCCCCACTTCTCTTGCAAACACGCACATAGAGCCTAAAACATAGATGGAATCACACAAGCATTTCAGCCATCCACACAAGCTAAGAAAATTACAAGCAAGGTGAAACACCATGGGGACCTAGTTTTCTTCAAATCAACAATGTCCTTTATGTTGAGGCTAATAATACAATCTAGAGAAGGGTGAATAGGTTGCTTGTAAACTTTGATGATCTTTCGTGGAAATCAGCTAATTGCTCAGTAAAGATCACCTCAGCCTGATGTTTATGAAAACACTTACTAACTGTATGCCAATATATGTAAGTAGATAGAAAACAATGGGACATAGAGAGTTATAGTGGTTCGGCATTGTTCTTAAGCCTACGTCCACTCTTCATACTAACAGCCTCAAGACGGGCTGGATTGCACTAACAATCTACTTGGAAAGCTACAATTGGCTAGCACTGATCCTTCATGTGATAAATCACACTATCTCGATTTAGTTGCTGCTGTTACACTTATATACTTAATCCATAGCACAATTGCTAAACAGCATGATAATCAAATCAATAGGATAGGAAGTTTTTAACTAAGAACAATAGTATGTAAGCTACTCGATGTTTTATGTGGCGCACTCTCTTTGGATCTTCAAAGTCTTCTCTTTTATACTCGTTCTCAATCTATCCGTTGAGGTTGATTTGGAGAGGTAGATGACCGTTGGAGAGATTTCCGTTAAGCTACTCTTCAGGAAGGTACTGCCCATACGGTTCCTTTCCTAGGACTTCTACAGACTAACCAAAAATAACAACTATTGTTGTCTTCTCATTGTAGTCTTTAGCTGACCCATTAGATACTCTAGCTACTCTACTACATGCTTTATTCCGATTTGCCTACTGTGTGAATCCAGATCTTTGAACGGGTCTTTAGCTGACCCAACGAACATCAACTGATGTACTTGGTTGCTACATCACCATCGGCATGATATTTACTATTTCGACATAAACATCATCAGTATCTAATCTTTTGGTTGACTAGTGCTATTTACTATAACAAGACATTTGCAAACTTCTTTCCAATGGATCACACCATGGATATTGCTTAGTCCTTTTGTCACGCCTCGATCCTCCGAGCGCATGCCCATCCCTCTGTGGTCAATCTAATAACGATGTCCCAGGACGCATCGCCAACCCATTCATTTTAATGCGCATGCGAAATGAATAAATAATCCTCAAAAAAAAAAAAAGGATAGAAAAGCAGGGCCATGAATTTTTCAAACCACAACACACTTATATATACATATATCAAGCCATGTCATATACAATACCAGTCTATAAAAACAAAGTCTGTAAAATAAGGGGGTTTTAGAGAGCTATAGATCTTCTAATCAGTTAAGTCTTCGACTGAATACTCCGGGGCCCCTGGATCAGAAAGATCTAGGTCTACCACTGAACCCTCAGGAGGATCAATCGTGCCATTGCCAAAAGCAACCTCCAGCACCGACCTAGGAATCTCAAACTCTAGAAGGGGACCTTCTTTGGGTCCAACTAGCCCATGACGATACCACGATCTGTATCGATGAGGTACCTTATGGGGTAGACCCTCATTGGCCTAGATAACGGATTGTATGAGTTCGTAGACCCAAGCTCCTTGGCTCCCTGGGAGGGGAAACTAAGAATGCTACTTGGTAACCTTCTTCGGTTGGCTAAAACGTTCAGTTGGTGCAGCCATCTACGGACCTATAAATTTTATCTCACAATGGGGTGAGACGACGTCTCAACAAGTTCACCCCCTAAGACCCGACTAGGAAAGTAATACGCCCTACGGGCTACCTAAGCACAAGCATGAGTCAAAGGACTTACCTTTGCCTCAGTCCCTTCCTGAAAGTCGGTACAATTTATAAATTCAACAAATCACTTCAGCACATCCAAGCATCAATTAGATCTAGTCATCGATCAATCGACCCAGTCAATTTCATGTCATCAAGACCATCTCTCAGTCAACTCATTCAATCACAGGGGTTCAAATTTTAATCACAACCTAATGGGTACAGCATATTCTAAGTTCGGCGGTAAATCACGGCCCAATGGGCACAACCATACTTCGGCAGTTAATCACAGCTCAATGGGCATAGCCTACTAGAAGTTCGGCGATTTTTCTTGACCCATCCCATATCGTCTCACACAACATACGTCACCTCATCTTTCAATAGTCATCTTATTACGACTATAAACCATCACACGATTATTGTCACGCCCCTAACCCCGAGCGCACCAACATCCCACCATGGTCATTCAAAAAGCGACGTTCCCAGGTTAAGTCGCCGACCCAATCAGTTCTTTAATGCACACGCGGAAGCATATTATAAAACCCCTGACAATAAAATATGGGATAGCAAAGCAGGAAGCAAAACCACAACATAACACTTTCATAATTCAACAGAATTACAAACAAAGGCCTACAGCCAAAAGTCTACGAAAGACCGGCTCTTAAAAAGGAACTGTCCTATAACCTACAAGTCGAACACGTTCTCCAATCCTTATGACTTCACCTCTGCAACACCTCAGAGCCAACCAAAGCTATCTAGCCGCTCCATCCACCAGGGACCTAAAATTGTAATCCCCAAACCGGGATGAGACAATGTCTCAGCAAGTTCAACCACCTAAACCCCTATTAGAAAGAAAATACACCCCGGGTGGCCTAACCACATCACACAAAAGACTTACCTCGTCTTAATTCCTTCCTGCAGGTTAGCACAATTTATATCACACAAATTCAGGTAGTAATAAGAATTCAAACAATTGGAACGCCAACACTTTCATAGAAATTATAAATGCACTCGACACGCATTCCAATTATTATTCACTGCCACACAAGGGCGTAGCCTACTCGCAATTCAACTATCTTCTGACACTCATGTCAGGCATCGCCTCCCTCCCATGGAGCGCGGCTTCGTCACTACGTCGACGGCATTCCCGAAGGAGCATAGATTCAGTTGGCCTAGCCTCTACTGTGATCCAAGCCACGTCACTACACTGACGGCAATCCACAAAGAATACAGGTCCAGTCGACCTAGCCACTACTGCGACCCGAGCCACGTCACACATTGACGGCAATCCACAAAGAATACAGGTCCAGTCAGCCTAGCCACTACTGTGACCCGAGCCACGTCACACATTGACGGCAATCCACAAAGAATACAGGTCCAGTCGGCCTAACCACTACTGCGACCCGAGCCACGTCACACATTGACGACAATCCACAAAGAATACAGGTCCAGTCGGCCTAGCCACTACTGCGACCCGAGTCTACCAACCAGCACACAACAAATCATTTCTGACTTCCGGACCTTCCACAATTCATTCACATACTCCAATTTCAATAGTAAACCTTAACAATCAAATTTCTGCATCAAAATCCAACACTTAGCTTTTTATAGCTAAAAGCCCTATTTATCACAATCAACACTCAATTTGCCACAGCCATTTGTCAAATTCAAATTCTAAATGCACAGGGACGATCGGCAAGAAATTCTAAGCAATTGAGGTCAAAAATAATTTTTCGAGTTTTTTTTTAAAAAAAAAATAATAATAGTCAACACTCAAATTTGCCACATCCATTCATCAAATTCAAATTCTAAGAGCACAGCGACGATCGGCACAAAATTCTAAGTAATTGGGGTCAAAAATAATTTTTCGAGTTTTTTTTAATATTTTAATGATTTTCGGAATATAAAATAATTATTTAATTCCAGAATTTCGAAACAATTAAATAAATCAAAAATAAAACCCATTATGTCACATCAAGGCTTATATTAAAAATAAACCTTCTTAACTTTAAACTAAACACAATTTAACTTAATTAAACACCATAATCTAATCCTCAATCAAATAAACTAATCAACCCACATAAACTCACTTAACTTAGATTAAGCACACTTAGGCATCATTAACCGTCTAAGCGAGATTTAGTGAGCTAAACTCACCGGATTAGCGAGCCGAGCACGCCAAACGACGGGGCCGACGCGAGGATCGACTTTCCTCAAGGCGGGCCGAGCAACCGGGTCGGGAAGCCGGCCAAAGCGGGCCAAGAAGGGGCCGAAATACCCATTTTTCTGGTTGCCGCCATGGTGCCAATGGAGGGAAGACGGTGGCTGATTCGGTCACAAAACCGGCGATCAAGGGCGGCGGCGGCTTGTGCGACGACCGGCGGCGGCTCACGGCGGCGGAGGGAGCTCCGGCGAGGCGGCAGCTCGGGACGAGCTGCTAGAATGCGGCTGCGCGCGGGCGCCGATGTGAGCGGTGCATGGGCGGTGCGGGGCAAGCGTGCGGCGGCGATGGCGACATGCGAGTGGCGACGACCGCGCGGGCGTGCGGCGGCATCGGGCTGCTGGTTCCGGTCGGTCGAGCTCTCCCCCTTCCTTTCTCTCTCCTTCCCTCCTCAAGACAACCTTCCTTGATTCAAGGAAGAAGATGAGTCCTTTCTTCCCAAGAGCAAATCTCCACCCTACACTTGTCCAAATCTTAGCCACTCTTGCCCTACACAATGACATCACCAAGTGATGTCATACTCCACTAACCCAAACCCCCACAACCTTATTCCAATGGTTGCAATTTATTTTTCCGCCGTGGCATGGATTCTTGTACATCAAATTCTTCAATTATCTTCTAATTGAACCAAATTGAAGCCCATAAAATTAATCCAATGTTGCCACACTTAAATTCACATAATCATTTGACCATAGAACCAACTTAGATCCCAAAAGCACGACCAAAAGCGAGCCTTCTAATTTCTCGAGCCAAATTAACCATACTTTGATTATTTTGCCGAAAAACATGGTTTGCATGAAAAATCATTCAAAGATGAATCAATGCTCCTAAAATGATTTGTGACATACCATGACTTCCAATTTCTAAATTCGATCTCAATTATTGAAAATAGAATTGGAAATTCGGGATGTCACAATTATTCACCCACGGCCAAAGACATTGTACTTCGCACTTAAATTCCTCAATTAGAATAGTGTCTTGGCTTATTTTCTTCCTATTAAAAATACTCGATAAAAATAATCATGTGTGGATACATGGTCAGCCTGAGCCAAAAACATAATATCTTTATTTTATAAAATCCCACTAATTATATGGTCGATAAAAACATTTTTGGCGCGTAACCGATGCCGGTGATTTACTAATTAACTACTGAAAAATTAATAAATTTTGGGATAAATTCCTAAAATTGCAAATCACACTCAATTGGCACAATCCATCACGCAATTAAATAAAAAAAATCATACCATTGCGATCAGCATAAAATTCCGGTCACCGGCTATCCCGGTCTAATTTTCAAAAATAATAATTAATTAAATAATTATGGAAAATAATTAATAAATACCAATAAATAGCAAAAATGCACACTTAGGCCGAAAAAGCCTAATTAAAAGCCGAGACGGGCCTGAAAAATTTCCGAACCTATCTAATTAAATACTACGGCCTATCTACTTGCTAATTGCATTAATCTAACCACCTAACATGCATAAACGATTAACTAATTCACTAATCCATTCTAACTAACCACATAATCCCTAATTAACTTAAAATAATCAAACATTAAGAATAATTAACTTCCTAAGAAGAGATTAGTGAGTAAACTCACTTGATTAACAAACCTGTTGAACCAAAATGACAGCGAGGTGGAAAGGATCGATAAACTCAAAAGCGGGTGCGCTTTTTGAGGTCCAGAAGGGCACCAAAACAGGCCAACAGTGACTGCAGACCCAGGGGGTCTCGATTATACTCGATGGCTAAAGGAGGAGGCCAAGCGGACAGTTGGGGCTGAAACGAGTAGGGAAGAGGCGGACGGCTGCAATAGGGCTTGGCGGAGCTCAGCAGAGCTCGACGGGGCTTCCAGTGGCTTTAGGCGACGACACACGGCGGCCAAGCGACTAGACGAAGCCTCTGGATGTGCGAACAGATAGGGACAATGGCGAGAGACACGCAGGCAAGCAAGAGGCTCGGCTGGCGTGCGGGTGGCGCAACGGCGACGCAGCTAGACTCCGGCGACTCGATGGACTACTCAACGTGCAAGGGGAGGCTACTGGTCGAATTTATGGGTTGATGGAAGCTTCAAGGAGTTAGAATGGAGGGGAGTGTCAACTAGATGGGAGGAGAGGAAGGGGAAGGGGACAGCTTTGGCTTGTGGGGCCACTTGGTCTTCAACCTCATCTCTTGGTCTCCTTGGTTTGGTCCTACCAAGTGTGGCTGGCATCCACAGCCAATTTCCAGGCACCAATCTTCCTCTAGAATCCTTGGAAGGGTCCAAAGCTTGTGTCCAAGGGGGCTACAAATTTTGGTGGCATTTGGCTCAAATCCACCTCAATTCCTTCTCAAATTAAACCAATTTGACTCCCGTAAATTCCACCGATGTATCCTCAATCAAATTGGCATTTTTCCTCACCAATAGAACCTACTTGCACCCAATTACGCGATCAAAAACGGTCATCTGAATTTTCTGGACAAAAATGGCCCTATCCGGACTCTTTGCCAAAAATCTTGATTTGCAGAAAAAATCTTCAGAAAATGAGTCGACGTTCCTAAAATGATTTGTGGCATGACAGAACTTTCAATTTTTGAAATCAAATTCAATTTCGCGGTTAATTTCACTCTAGCGCGATTTTAGCTTGACTTAGGCTACCGAGTAACTTTCAGAAATTTTTTAGTGCAAATGACCCGTGGTCGATTTTCTTTGAGCCAGAATGAACCTCTTCGACACATTAGTGACTCTCAGTTGTCATGAAAATCTCAAGATTTCAAATACGGACACAATGTACCAAAACGATAGAAAAATCAGTTTAGCGCCAATTGACGAGAATTTTGCAATGTGATAGAATCACCCACGTTTAGCCACACATCTTAGTCGAACCGACCTATCTCTAATCTCTAATCGATTTTTAACTGTACCATAATAATCTCTGCAGATGAGCACAGTCGAATAGTCGATTCCTAGTCGAATCCTCAAGTCTATTGCATTAAAATCCCTTAATGACTTCCCCAAATAGTCTAGTTATCTCAGGAGTGATCAGCTCAAAAACAGCATTGAAAATTTCAGGATGTCACACCTTTGGTCCAAACATCTACACCTAACATAACACGTAATATACTAAGGATAGTTTAGGCATCATCAAAATTACTTGAAGATGTTAACTCCAATACTTTATCCTATAATCTATCTTTCAATCCCTGAATTTCTTAGCCATATAGTAAAGGCAACAACTTTAGTCGTTTCCGAACATATAAAATCTTGACTTTTAGGTCCTTAAAGGCAGAACACTATCAACCATGTAGGTCTATTTCACAATTTATAATCATCTTTACTTCCATTTCTCAATTATTATAATATATATATATATATATATATCTTCTCCATAAACTATACATTTGTAATGTCCTCTTTTATGTAGTCAAAGTATCATCTATTATTATTAAAATTGAAAATAATGCTTATAAATAAAAGAGAGCAAAATGTGACATCCCAAATTTTCAACCATGTTTTCTACTGAATGAATCGGGCATTTCATTGATGCACCTGTAAGGTTATTCTCAGAGTCGATCACTCTCGAGATAACTAGATTATTTGGGGAAACCATTAAGGAATTTTAAGGCAATAGACTTGAGAATTCAATCAGGAATTGGCTTCGCGACCGTGTCTATCTTTAGAGGCCATTATGGCACAGTTAAAAATCAATTTGAAATCAGAGATAAACTAGTTCGATAGAAATGTGTGGCTAATCGTGGGTGACACCACTAAATTAGAAAATTCTCATCGGCCGACACTAGACTAATTTTCTTATTGTTTTGGTACCCTATGTTCATATTTGAATCCTCGAGATTTTCACGACAATTAAGAGTCGCCAATGAGTCGAGTGGGTTCATAGTGGCTCGAAGAAAATCGATCACGGGTCAATTGCACTGAAAATCGACAACCGAGAGTCACCAATGAATCGAGTGGGTTCATAGTCGCAAAATTGAGATGCAAGATGGATTATTGGATGAGGAAAATTATCAATTGAGGCATTGAGGTACCAATTGAAATTATTGAAGCCAATTGAGATTTTAATCAAGTGAAGAATGGTATCCAATTGAGAGAGATGAGAGCCAATTCTGTGTGCCCCCATGGCCTAGCATTTTGGATCACCTCAAGTGTCCATGAAAAGACCTTGGTGGCTCATTATGAGCCAAGGATGCACACATGGCCAAGGATGGGTCAAGAGAGATAGGCTTGTGGAAAATCAAGGCCATGGTGGCCCCTTCCTTAGCTTCTCCCTCACGCACGACTCCCCCATCCACTCGTTGTTTCTGCCTCTGCTTTCATTTCTCTTTCGATGGAAGCAACCCCTATCCAATCTCTCTCCTCTACCGCACGTTTGAAGACACAACCGAAGCAGCTAACGCTGTTTCCCCTACAACTCGCCCTGCTCCACTACCGCTTGCTTCCCCACTTCCCTTTGTCTCCTGGCTGTGTCGCTTCTCTACGCCTGGTCAACAGCAAACCCACAGAAACTCCTTGGTTGACCGAGCAGCTCTGCCTTGCTGCCACTTGGCTGTTGAGCCAGCAAACGGTGCCCTCTCCACGCGTCCAATCAAACCGCAGAACCCAAGCTACTCCCTCTGCGGGTTTGTTGACCCAACTCCTTCACCCTTCCAAAGAATCCACTCCGCCTCGCACGTTTGGTCTTCTCCGATGCAGCCAGCCTCGCCCTCTCCAGCGTCAACAACCGGGACAGCTCCTACTTTGCTGTGGCTGTTGCTGCTTCTCTCACCCGTGTCTTCAGCCCACGAGACCAAGAAGCCTAGCAACCCAAAGCCCAGCGTTTCCCTCCTTGCCACTTCTTTCGTCAGGCCTGGTCCAGCAGCCCAAGAAGACAAGCTACAGCCCATGTGAAATTCAGCTGCAAACCTAGTCATGAAGCCTAACTTTGGTGAGCCCACATCTCAGCTTGTTAGTTGGGCTTAACAGCCCGCAAGCCAAGCCCGCGGTTCAGCCCATTGGAATTCGACCAAACTTCAGCCCATCTCCAGTAGAGTTTCAGCCCGCGAAGCAAGTCGACCCAAGTTCGACCCAAGCCCGGCTTTTGCTGTGGGCTTGCGAGGCTTGTAGGCGCGGCCGAAGTGTCCGTCGACGCCACCGAAAGTTCGGGTTTCAACCGCCGTCACGGTATTCCGGTCTTCGCTTTGCACAAGTGAGTTTAGCTAATTATGCTTAAGGATTGATTAGTGTTAATTAAGTGCAATTAAGTGGTTAGATTAGTTTAGATCAATTAAATTAATGACTTAACAAGGCATGTTAGGTAGTTAGACATAGCCATTAGCAAGTAGACACGCTATATTAATTATTGAATGGGTCTCAGGATTTTTCCGGGTCCGTCTCGGCTTCCAATTAGGCAATACGGGCTTAAATTGGATTTTTAGTATTTAATTATTAATTTTCCAATTTATTTAATTATTTATTTATTTTCTGGAAATTAGACCAGGATGGTTGATGACCGGAATTTTATGCTAATTGTCGTGGTGCAAACCGTTTATTTAATTGAGCTTTATTTTGTGTTGAAATGAATTATTTGTGAATTTGGGATTTATTTCCTAAATTAAATAATAGTGGTTATTAATTGAAAAATAACTGGGCATTGGTTGACAGTGCCAAAAATATTTGGTGGACCACAGAAAATGGTGAGATTTATGAAAAGGAAAAGTATGGTATTTTGGCTAAGGCCGATCATTTGCCCACGCACGATATTTTATCGAGTGAGATGAAAGTGAAAGAAAATACTGTATGACGTGGCTCGGTAACCAGTTATGTCGCCTTGGTGTATAAAGACACCTAAGAGAATGCACGTGAATTGTTGAGTATATGCATCTCCTGGAAATGGCACGTGGCTCAGCGATTAGTACGTCATCTTGGTGTGTACGAAGCCTTAAAGAATGCACGTGACTCAGAGATTTGGTATATCTCCTTAGAGAATGCACGTGGCTCGGTGATTGGTACGTCACCTTGGTGTACAAAGACACCTGAGAGAATGCACGTGACTCAGTGACTAAGTATATTATACTGGGAAGTGTATAGTATGGATGGAAATGACCGAGGGATGGTCCGATTGACATGTAATCAACTAGGTCGATTGATCGATAGTTCGATCTCTGTTGAGTAAATGGGTGCCTATTATGAATTGTACTAACTTGTTGGTAGGATCTGAGGCTAAGGTAAGTCCTCTGACCTGTGTGTACTTAGGCAGCCCATAGTGTATTGGTTTACTAATCGGGTTTTAGGGGGTAGAACTCGCTGAGATGTTATCTCACTAGTTATTGAATAACCATTTTCAGGTCCTTAGATGGCGCTGGTGAAGGACCAAAGGCCCAAAGAGTAAGAGGTGAAGCCCAAAGAAATGACAGTCCTATCTGACTAGCTAGTCATAGGACAAGCCTCTTTTGATGGAAGTTGATTCCTTACTACAGACTTTATTTTAGGAATTTGTAGTTTAGAACCAGCCTTAACAAATCGTCTTGTATATATTTGCATTGTGATTTGCAAAGTATATAAGTGTGATTGTTTTTAAAGTTGAAATTTGAAATCCTACATTTCTATCACATTGTTTTATTGTCTCGGGATTTGTTATATGCTTCCACATGCACATATTAAATGAAAGGGTCAATGATGCGTCATGGAACGTCGCTATTAATCGACCAGGTAACGGATGGGCACACGTTCAAGGATCGGGGCGTGACACAAAATCTCTACTTTGGCGAAAGAGAATTTATTTCAAACTACTACCTTTTAGATCCATGTTGTACTGGCATTAAACTTGTTATATTGATATGCAAATTGAATTTTGCATCTTAAATACTAATAGATGAAATACTTATTAATAATGACAAAGTCCGTGCTATTATATTATGATTTTTAACATTTCAATATAGTCACACGGTTATTGAAAACATTATTGGAATTTTAAAAAACTAAGTATTTATTTAATCTTAAAGGTATATAGCTAGTCTAAAAGTAAACAAATAATGGTTGGCAGATGATATTAAATTAAAAGAGTGCGATGATTAAAGTCCAGTCATGTCAGCGATCCTCCTCCTCCGTCCTCTTCTATTGACAGCTCACATGGGAAAGGCCAGAGGAATGTGTTTCATCTGTCCAACTTTTCACCTATTCTTTGACATGTGAAAACAGGAAATGTCATAGGAACGAGTTTAATCTGTCAAACTTTTTGTTTGCTCTTCTTTCCCGAAAATCAAGGAATTATAAACAAGAAACCCAACCTTGAAAAGTCAAAATTCCAGATTTTATCTAATTATGAGACATACACAACGTGTCCTTACTTGATCTGACTGGTTATGTGTCCGTGCTTGATGGGTGAAGATGATCCTTTGGTATTGAAAATTCGAGAGAGGGTATTCAATGTTATACTTTCCAAAAGCAAACCTAGAGAAAATGACCATAAAATGAAGGTGGGACTTGAAAGCTATTCACATGTAAGAAAGTGACTTAAGCGAATCACCTCAAAGTGCACGGCAAGCCTATTTTGCCTTCCACACTGACCAAATTGCATTAAACTTGTTAGATTGATATGCAAATTGAATTTTGCATCTTAAATACCAATAGATGAAATACTTATTAATAATGACAGAGTCCGTGCTATTATATTATGATTTTTAACATTTCAATATAGTCACACGGTCATTGAAAACATTATTGGAATTTTAGAAAACTAAGTATTTATTTAATCTTAAAGGTATATAGCTAGTCTAAAAGTAAACAAATAATAGTTGGCAGATGATATTAAATTAAAAGAGTGCGATGATTAAAGTCCAGTCATGTCAGCGATCCTCCTCCTCCGTCCTCTTCTATTGACAGCTCACATGAAAAAGGCCAGAGGAATGTGTTTCATCTGTCCAACTTTTCACCTGTTCTTTGACATGTGAAAACAGGAAATGTCATAGGAATGACTTTAATCTGCCGAACTTTTGGTTTGCTCTTTTTTCCCGAAAATCAAGGAATTATAAACAAGAAACCCAACCTTGAAAAGTCAAAAATCCAGATTTTATCTAATTATGAGACATACACAACGTGTCCTTACTTGATCTGACTGGTTATGTGTCCGTGCTTGATGGGTGAAGATGATCCTTTGGTATTGAAAATTCGAGAGAGGATATTCAATGTTATACTTTCCAAAAGCAAACCTAGAGAAAATGACCATAAAATGAAGGTGGGACTTGAAAGCTGTTCACATGTAACAAAGTGACTTAAGCGAATCACCTCAAAGTGCACAGCAAGCCTACTTTGCCTTCCACACTGACCAAATTGCCTCCACGTACAGGCCCATTCGCTCGTAGTTGGATTTACTTCCTTTTATTAACTTCAAATTATCCTTTAATTAGTAGTGACATCCACACCAAAAACAAAATAAATAAGTAAATTTAGGGTCGTCAAATCTTATTGATGCGATGTAACCAAAAGGAATTTTATTTTTTTAGCAATCACCTTAGACCAATTAGAACTAGACAAAAAAAAAAAAAAAAAAACATTAACCATCATGGGTTTAAGACTGCAATTAGGAAATAATTAAGATTTGCATCCCATGACATGATCCTTATCAAAGGGGAATCAAACAAGAATGGCATGAGAAGGCGATGTGATTGGATGATGTGGGACAAAGAAAGACATGTGGAATTACTTTATGTCCTTTGTACAATGCATTCTTTAAGCAAAGTCTTCATCAACAAATTTAAAAATTTAAAATTGATTAGATTCCTACAAGTTGTTATATAGAGTTTGTAGACAGCACCCCTAGACTGTAGAATTTGTAAGAAGGGAAGTACTAATTAAGTGTAATACGCTAAAATTTTATTGGCGTCGTTTGTGGTAATTAAATGGTATGCCAAAATAATTGAGGATAGAAAGAATACGTAGGTGATGAGAATAGAAAAGTGAAAAATGCAAAAGTTATTGAATAAGGTATGTCAGTTCCAATTAGTTAGATTTGGAGTTGAAGAAATTTTAATTAGAAAATTTTGTACAAATTCCATGATTTGATGAGACAAAACTCAAAGTTTAGAGGATTTGATCGGAAAAGAATGCTCAAACTTAGGGATTAAAAGTATAGTTTTATCATTTTGATGAAGTATACGAGGAATATGAAACAAGTGGACCTACCCTTCAAATAAGGACACATCGTGAAACAAGTTTGAATTATGGGAACAGACTGAGATCACACTATTTTGCCAATAACATGCACAAGCATGAACTCAAAGAAGAGAGAGAGACAAAGAGATTAGCATGATTTCCAAGACCACCTCATTTATGTAGGAAGCCGTATTCAGTGAGCTGCATCAGTCTCTCTTCTTTCGCATGTTATAGGTAGCCATGTTCAATGCACTTCCCCTTAAAGCGCAAAAGAAGAAAAATGATTAACATTGCTTAAAAAAATTGTTATATAGAGTTAATACGATATATTACGCCAATTGCTTATTAAGATATAATGTGATTCATATTGAACCCAAATGAAAAACAAAAGTTTTCATACAATTTCTGTATATCATTTTTGACTCTGTCCATCAAATCATCCTAAGGATATTCAATATTTTTAACATTGATTCTTGAACCTTCGTTGTTTCCTACATACATGAGCAGTTCCTAGTTAAAATAAAAGCCAACCTTCCTCCCTCCCTTCGCTCTTTCACACATATAAGCACGCGCCCAGCCTAATACACAGATAAAGTCACACAAGCATTTCAGCCATTCACACAACACGTGATCTTTTGTCAAACCTTCAACAAGACCTTCACCATCCAATTCAATGCTCCGGATGCAAACCCCCGGCCTCCTCCCAGTGTACTTTGTATATTGATGATTAAGATCTCCACATTTTACTGAGAAAGGAACTCCTCCAGTACAATGTGTGGAAGGTGAGACGGAATTTACCGAGTTAATTGCACAGAATAGCTTATTGAGGCCAAAAGGACTTTTCAAAGCTTTTAAGACTAAACCCACGTATCATGACATAAAAGTAACGGAACTGCGCATCAAAACACCACAAACAGCCTAGATCATGCCACAAGCTTAGCAGAGTTAATATAGTGCAAACTATAGACAGAAAGCTCACATACTAAATGTGTAGAAGAAAACACAGTTTACCCGCCTAACTCCTTTTCAAAAAGTTGAAAGATTTGAAAAATCATAGCCAAAATGGGCATTCATTTCTAAAGGCAGCTTCTCTTTTGTGAAGAGAAAATGCATTACTTCCCTAGGTGAATCTCTTGTTGTCACGCCCTGAACCCCGGGTACACGCACATCCCTCAGCAATTGATTAAAAATGCGACATCCTAGGACACGTCACCGACTCATTCTTTTTATCTTTCAATTAAACGCATGTGGAAACGAATTAAATAAACCCCCGGTCAACAAACAAACATAGGGATAGTAAAACATGGCATTGATTTTTCACAAACTATGCTATATATATACTGTCACACCCCGATCCTCCGAGCGCGTGTCCATTCCTCTTGGTCGATTTAATAGCGACATCCCAAGACGCATCACCGACCCATTCATTTTAATACGCATGCGGAAGCAGATAAATAATCCCCAAACAATAACACAATAGGATAGAAAAGTATGGCCAAATTTTTGAAAACTAAAACCACAACACACTAATATATAAATATATGACAACCCGAGTCATGTATATACGGTACCGGTCACTCTATTCACAAGTCTACAAAACCGGGGTGGGGGTTTCACAAAACTATGGATCCTCGTCCTCCTCTCCATCATCATCCACACTCCAACTGGAGCCTATCTCCGAGTACACAGGAGTTCCTAGATCTTCAAGGTCGGGTCCACCGGGTCTACTACCGAACCACCTAGAGGGTCAGAAGTACCCTTTCCAAAAGCTACCTCAAGTACAGAAAAAGGAATCTCGAACTCCGGGATAGGACCCTCTCTCTCTCCCCATCTTGAGCCTGACGATACCATGATTTGTATCAATGGGGTACCTTATGGGGTAAGGCCTCATCAACCCAGACCACGGTCTTCAGCAGCTCATAGGTCCATCCCCTGGGGCTCCCATGCAGTGGGATAATATGCTTCTACTCTGTCACCTTCTTAGGTAGACCAAAACACTTAGGAGGAGCTGCCATCTATGGACCTGAAATGTTATCTCACAACGGAGTGAGACGACGTCTCAGCAAGTTCAACCCCCTAAGACCCGACTAGGAAGAAAATACGCCCTGAGGGCTACCTAAGCACAAACACGAGTCAGAAGACTTACCTTCGCCTCAGTTCCTTCCTACAAGTTGATAATTCAAATAACTATCCAATTATTTCAACCAATCAATTCAATTCAATCAATTGACTCAGTCAATTCCATGTCATCACAACCATCTCTTGGTCATCTCAATTACTCACCCAACTATTGATTATGGCCCAACGAGCACGGCCTACTAAATGTTCAGCGGTGAATTACGGCCCAATGGGCATAGCCTGATCCAAGTTCGGTGGTAAATTATGGCCCAATAGGCACGGTTAGACTTTGGCGGTTGATTACGGCCCAGTGGACATAGCCATACTTCGGCGGTTTTCTTGATCTGTCTCATAACATTACACGGTTATTCACCCACGGCCAACAACATTGTACTTCATAATTAAATTCCTCAATTTTCATAATACCTTGGCCTATTTTCCTCGAGTTAAAAATATCCAATAAAAATAATCGTGTGTGGATACACGGTTGGCCTCAGCCAAAAATATAATATTTTTACTTTATAAAATCCCATTAATTTCACTTTGATCCATAAACTCATTTTTGGCGCTGTAAACCGATGCCCAGTGATTTTCTAATTAATTACTAAAATTAAATAATTTTGGGATAAATACCCAAAATCACAAATCACACCTAATGTGCACAATCTAGTACTCAATTAAATAAACATATTGCACCACTGTAATCAACATAAAATTCCGGTCATCGACTATCCCGGTCTAATTTCCAAAAATTAATTAATTAATTAATTAATTACGGAAATTAATTATTAAATGCAAATAAATAGAACTTAGGCCCGTAAAGCCTAATTAAATACCAAAACGGGCCCAGAAAAATTCCAAGACTCGTTAAATAATTACTAGAGCCTATCTACTTACTAATTGCACTAAACTAACCACCTAACATGCAACAATGATCAATTAAATTGCTAATCTAATCTAACTATCCACCTAATCCATGCTTAACTTAAACTAATCAACCCTTAAGCGTCATTAACTTACTAAGAAATGATTAGTGAGTTAAACTCACTTGTTTAACGAGCTATTCGATTCAAAATGACGGGGACACGACAAAGCTCAATAAACTCTAAAGTGGGGCCGCCTTTCAGAGTCGAGAAAGCCTTGAAAACGAGCCCGACAGTAGCTTGGAGACCCACTGGTTCGGCTTCTATTCTGTGGCTGAAGAGGGCTGGACGGTGGTCGGTTGAGGTGAGCAAGGACTAGCGGGGCTTCAGTGGTGCTCGATGGGGCTCCACGACGGCAAGCAGGTGACCTAGCAGCTCTAGCGACGGCGGGACTGTTGCGAACAGCTCAGGGAATCGCCTAGGCTCACGGCTGAAGCGAGACGATGGCCAGGGACAGCAGAGATGCGCGCAAGCAAGGCAAACACGTGACGGGCAGCGATGGCAACTTGGCAACTCGGCGAGCTAATGGAGGACGGACAAGCTAGCGGCAGCTTCGGCTGGTTGTCGGCTCTTGTCCTCTGGAAATTTTGAAACTTGAAGAGGCTGGGAAGGGGGCTGCTCGATGATGGGGAGAAGGAGGGGCAAGGGAACCGGTTTTGGCTTAGAGGGGACCACCAATGGCCTCATCTCATCTCTTTGTCCCCCTTGGAGGGCTCCACCTTGCCCAGCTAGCTTGCACAGCCATTTTCAGACCCAAAACCCTTCTAGAAGCCATTTGAAATGGTCCACAAGTTGGGTCCAATGGGGGCATACAAATTTGGCTTGAATTTCCCCCAAATTGGACTTCATTCCTTCTTGAATCAACTTGATTCAGCCTCTATAAATTCCACCAACGTATCATCAACCAAATTGGTATTTTTCCAAGTCATTAGAACCTACTTGTATCCCAATTTCGCAATAAAAAACGGTCATTCGATTTTTCTGGTCAAAAACAACCCTATGTCAACCTTTTCCGCCAAAAACTCAGTTTGCAAAAAAATCTTCGGAGACTGAGTCAACGTTCCTAAAATGACTCGTGACATGACAAAACTTTCAATTTCTGAAATCGGATTCAAATTCGTGGTTAATTTCAATCTAGCGCGATTTTAGCGTGACCTAGGCTACTGGGTAGGTTTTAGAAATTTTTAGTGCAATTGACCCGTGGTCGATTTTCTTCAAGCCACAATATATCTTTTCAACACATTGGCGACTCTCGGTCATCGTGAAAATTTCAAGAATTCAAATACGGACACAGGGTACCAAAACAATAGAAAAATCAGTCTAGTGCTGATCAACGAGAATTTTGTAATTTAGTGGAATCACCCACATTTAGCCACACATCTCTATCGAATCGATCTATCTCTGATTTCTAATCGACTTATATTTGTGCCGTAATAACTTCAGCAGATGACACGGTTGAGTAGCCGATTCCTAGTCGAATTCCCAAGTCTATTACATTAAAATCCCTTAGTGACTTCCCCAGATAGTCTAGTTATCTCAGAAGTGATCAGCTCTGAGAACAGCACTATAGGCACGTCGATGAAAGACCCGATTAATTTAATTGAAAGCAGAAGTAAAAATATAGAATGTCACATATACCAAGTTAACCCTACGAGTTCATATATACAAGCATATCTCAAAAAGAACTCCTAGGCGACCTACACCCTAGATCCCTCCGACTCAAGCTCTGGATCCACCACGACACCATCCGGGATGTCAATATCCATAGGGTGACCTACCTCCCCATCCTCCATTCCAACAGGCGGTCCATCAAAACCCTGCAAGGGACCCTCCCGACCATCGTTACACTCATTAATGAACCACGCCTTGAAGCGATGAGGCACCACGTTAAAGAAACCCTCATCGACCCAAATCGTAGTCACTACTAACTCACTAGTCCGGGTGGTCCCAAGTATAAGGAAGAAGTAGACTCTACCTCCATATCCCATGGAACCTCGAATCGTACTGAATGTATCTCCATACTAAAGACCTAAAAAAAGGTTAACCACGACGGGGTGAGATAAATCTCAACGAGTCAGCAACCTAAACCCCGATTAGGACCTAAATTCATCTCAGAGGCAGCTTAAACAGGCATCACAAACATACTCACCTCGCCTCGGCACGTCCTTGTATATTAGCGCATCACATATGCCATTATAACTACAACAAGTATAATTAATAACCGGAACACAAAGTTCTCACTCTCTAAATATTCACAAGGGTCCCGATTATAAGGTAAAACCATTATGGCATGTCACATACCATGCCTAACAATTTTGCCCCATAATCAAGTGCAAATTATCACAACCATTTAGGCGTGTTCCGATTATTATGACCCCTTGACCATGGCCAACTCAATAGTCGACGATCATCCGGCGTAACCAGGCATCGTCCCACCCCATCGGACACGGTAACGTCTAGCATTCTCTGCCTAGACGACATTTCATAAAGGAGCATCAGTCCGGCCTCCACCGCAACTCAGCATCCCATTGACGTGGGGGCATCCGAACTTAATCAAGCATTGTCCCGCATAAAACGCATCAGGACGGGTTCGAATAAGTGACCATACAAGCACATAGTTAGCCAAGAACACCATACTTTGAGTTCAAAAGCCTTGTTTTCAAATAATGAACTTGGCCAATTTTTCTTCGTATTAAAATTCCCGGTAAAATAATCGTACGTGGTCACGTATTCGAAAGCGAACCGTCAAACTTGGTACACTTTCACTTTAAAATTTCATGGTTTTATATAGTACATAAACGTTGGCGTCAAAACCCGACACCTCGGATTTTTCTATTGAAATGCCCATAAATCAAGTTTTGTACTAAAAATTAATAACTACCATCAAGCAATCAATTGCATATCATAGCATGTATAAGCCATCAAAATCACACAAAATTCCATCCAAGAAAACGAGCGTAAAATTTTACGAAACGGCTAATCCGTCACTAATTACACTAATTGCGATTAATTAAGCCAATCCAACTTAATTAACCTAACCATGATTAATTAACCTAATCACGGTTAACTAACCTAACCAAGGTAAACTAACCTAACCATGTTTAATTAACACTAATCCATCTTAGCACTAATTTAACCAAGATTAACACTAATCTAAACACCCCTTAAGTGCAATTAACGGTCTAATCAATGATTAGGAAGTTAACTAATGGTTTTCGACGGCGGTGGACTCACGGCGACGGCAACGTAACGGCGATGAAAACTCGAGACAACCACGGCTCGAACGGAACCTTGACGGTGGTTGAGGCTGCCCTACAAGTGCTCGGCCAAGGTGGGGGACTCGGCTACTAGTGGTTGTTGGTCGATGGAGGCGGCTGGTCGCGGAGGAGCTGGTAGCGGGACTTCTGTGGTTGGGTGGTGCCTCAGGTGGTGGTATGGTTGTGGGCGGTGACGCTGGACAGACAGGGACGGGCATGTGGGGCAATGCTGGAGCTGTAGTGGCCGTGAAGATGCGGTGTTAGGGTTGTGACATCCTGATTTTCGACCATGTTTGATTAAATGAAATGGGCTTTTCATCGACGCTCCTATGGTTCTTTTTCTCTGAGCTGATCACTTGCGAGATAACTAATCTATTCAGTGAAGCCATTAAGGGATATAAACGCGATAAACTTGAGAATTCAATCAAAAATCGATTGCTCGACTGTGCTAATCGACAAGGGTCAATACAGCACCGTTAAAATCGATTAGAGATCGGAGATAAGTCGATTCAACAGAAGCATGTAATTAAATTGTGGGTGATTCCACCTGATTGCAAAATGTGTGTCGAACGGCACTAAACCGATTTTTTTGTCGATTATGTACCCGGTACCCGTAATTAAAACCTTGAGACTTTTACGACAACCGAGAGTCGTCTATGAGTCGGAGATGTACAACATGGATTGAAAATAATCGACCATAGGTCAAACGCGTTAAAAAATCTTAAAACCTATCCGGTAGGTTAGGTCACGCTAAAATCGCGTCCGATCAAAATTAACCACGAAATTGAACTCGGTTTCATGAATCAAAAGTTCTAGCGTGTCACGATTTATTTTTAGGATGTCGACTCATCCTTTGAAGAATTTTCGGCAAGCCCGGAATTTTGGCGGAAAATTGGAATTCGACAAGATTAAATCAAGAAATTCGTGTGGGCACCTTTAATTGGAATTTTGGCCACCAAATTGGACTATTTGGTGAGGAAAATGGAAGAAAATTGTAGGGGCTGTTGCATGGGATTTGTGGACTGCCAAAATAAGTTGAATTAGTGAGGAATTGAGAAGAAATAGTGGGAAATTCGTATGGCAGATTGCTGGCCACTTTTGGGCTGCAAAAGGGATTAATTTGGAGAATTGGAAGCTTAATTCCTCATTGGGTGGCCTAAGGACTTTGGGGCATAAGACTTTTGGGGCATACAATGATGAATTGAGATATTTTTTATTGACTTTCTTCCCCTTCAGCTTTTCACGCACGCCAAACCAGCTGATCCCCCTCCTTTGCTGCTTCTGCTTTCTTTTCATTTCCCTCCTTCACGTTCATCTCCCTCCCCCCTCACGCAACTTTCATCAGCCCACTCTCCCTCTGCCATCACCGCCCAGCAGTCTTGTCTCAGACAATACTTGTTCCTTGTTAGGCTTATTTTTCATTTTCTTCTCAACTTCGACAAAATTTTCATCTTTTTCCGGTCCTGAACTATGATATTACCATAGCTCGGCTTCACGGTATATGGTCTTTGTTAATCTAATCCTGATAACGTACTTGCTGCTCCGAAATCATTGACAGGAGATACACCGTGTGATCGCTACCATTTGACTGATAAGCTCCTTTTAATCTTTACAATAAGTCACTAAACTTTAGTGAGTCAACAAGATGGCAAGAGGGTTCCACTTTTGTAATTGAGAGATATAATAGAGCGCGAGGTAGTAATAACAATAGAATCATTTTCTAGATGTAGCTTTAATTTAAGGGTGAACCAAGATAAAACCTTATATTTTAAATTCTCTTTCTCACTTTTACTCTCTGTTTTCATGTAGTAATGTGCTGAATCCTAACACCGTCAAGTTGCTAAAATTTTTATTTCAATCACTCGTTGCGCTAGACCTTGATATATTGCAATAGACTCAATTTGACTGGAGTCCAATCAATTTTTCAACAAAGTGCTAACATGCCGAACACGTGACAGTGACATGTTCACCAGAAAATTAGGCAATAACAAAGTTTGGATTGTATTGATCATGAATGAAATTGATGCACAAGTGGGATAATTGAGTGGAAGACTCTGCGGTGCAAACACGAAATACTTTGCATCAAAACCATGTTGAGAAAATTTCACAATAAGTTTTAAAGATTGATAAAGCCTTCCAAAGATGTTTAATGATTCCGATGAAAGAATTTGCCAAGGGCAAAAGTACACCCCAAGTGCCAAAACTTGGCACGGAGGAGAGTTGTCTTAAAAGTTTGGAAAGTGACACTTAAGTGCCAAAATCGGAGCAAAATTGATCACTTAAGTGCCACCCCAGCCAAAATGCCAATGTGGTGATTTTCCGACAAAGGAAGTGCAAAACAACGTCATTTTACACGCTGACGTGGCTAGACAATACAAAAATGGCATCGTTTTGGTGCTGACATGGTAAAAAAATTAATATAAAAATTAATTAAATTAAATTTAAAACTAAATTTATTTAAAACATTTAAAAAAATAAAAAAAATTTAAAAAAAAGGTAGGCAAATGAGGGCTGAGCCCTTTTTTAAAAAAATTAGTTTTTTAATATTTTTATTTTATTTTTAAATTTTTTAAATAAATTTAGTTTTAAATTTAATTTTATTAATTTTATATTAATTTTTTTACCACATCAATACCAAAACGACGTCATTTTGCACTTCATTCGCCGGAAAATCGTCACGTCAGCATTTTGGCCGGATTTTGGCCAGAGTGGCACCTAAGTGATCCATTTTGCTCCGATTTTAGCACTTAAGTGTCACTTTCCAAACTTTTGGCACTTAAGTATCCCTCCATGCCAAGTTTTGGCACTCCAGGTAGCCATACCTCAATTTCTAGGTGTTATTCTTGAAGCAACTCGGTTCAGACTTTGTTTTGAATATTATCAAACTTAGAGAATCATACTAAAAAACTTGTTCGTCTAATCAAGAAGTTTTGAATATCATCAGACTCAAAGACTTATCAAGACGTTCTAGTTGCCTACATCAAAGACATTGTTGTTAATTAAATTCTAAGGACAATGGCAAAGCTTGCATGAGTATTGTTAAGAAGACATACATCTTCAGATGTCATGCAAAGTATTCTCAAATGAATGAGATATTCAAAACTAGTTTGGATTATGCGAAGCGCAATAGCTAGTAACTTGGCTGGGATTTCTTTCTATGGATATATTGATTGCCCAGGAGGGATTAATATTAATGTAATCATTCTATATTAAGGATTCGTGATTCTTGGACAATCTTTTATAGAAGAGACACTCTTTCCAAATGAGGATCTCTACTTATGGAACCCCAACTACTATTGTATGGGCAGCAAAATCAAGGGAGACTCTAAATCTTGAATTCAAGAAGCAATCAAATCTTATCATATCATTCAGGTCCAATGGGATGATTGGATGAATGATCCTCAAAATTTTTATCCAACGGTCAACTTGGATATCGAGAAGTATAAAAAGAGATTGTGGTGCTAAAGGAAGTATAGGATTTGAATTCTAAAATTCCAAAATTTGAAGAGAGTTTCGATGGTACACACTTGTCTTTGTGATCTAAAATTGTAATCACTTGAGAAGTGTGAACAACATTAAAAGTGTGTATTTTAGTGTAAGATAGTGGTCTTATCAGCTTAAGTATAAGTAGCACCAGCTTTTGGTAGAAACACTTGGATATAAGCGGCATAACCTAACTATAATCTCTTATTGATTCTCTAGAAGAATAAAGCCAATAAGTTGTCAATATGAGAGAGTGGATATAGTTCACCATAAGCCAAACCACCATAACCATTGTGTGCAATTTTCTCTATCCTTTAATCTCTCATTTATCCTGTTTGATAGTCTATTGCACATAGAAAGATTAAATCACTACAAAGTTCTATGTCAAACGTTGAAGGAAGTCTAATCACTGTGTAGTTTCTTTTTAATCAAACATTGTTTTTTCGTGTTATTGAACTTGATCAAATTAAATTCCGCCTTAATTGTTGATAATCACCTATTCACACCCCCCCCTTCTTCCCCTTTTTCCCTCTCTAGGTGATAGTGCTAACCCTAACAAACCAAGCGCTCGATCAATCATACATCCACTAGAGTCAATTGCTAGTCTAGTATTTCCATCCATTGCCGAAGTATCACTGAAACGCTAAAGCAACATGCTAGATAGTCATTACACAATTAAGCAATTTTCTACATAGGTTCACCTTCACTTCTTTTGGACATACATGATGTTGCATAAGGCATCCAGTTTCAACTCCAGAATGACATCGTTAGCAATTGAATCATCCACTAAATTTGTTACCAACAAAAAACTTCCTCCATCTGAAAGACGTCAGTGTGAGGAATCAAAATCTTTCTCCTTTGTACATTGAGAAATGACACTAACAGTCTCTAAATCTTCGCCCAATGTACAATATGGTCCCTCGACTTTTAATTTGCTCAATAAAATCTATGAACTTTAGCCCGATGTGTAATATGGTCCATCATCTTTTGATAGATATTCAACTTAATTCATGAACTATATAAAACTGTTTAATGTTATCTTTTCATTAATTCAAGTTTGAGGACAATATTGAGCATTTCATATAGTTTAGGAATTAAGTTAAGCATGTACCCAAAGTCCATGAACCAAATTAAACAATTTAAAAGTTCATGGACCACGTTGCATATTAGGCCAAATATCAGAAACTATTTGTTTCATTATCCTTTGTATATTCATTCCTACTTGAAAATGACAGCAAGCATGGGAATCACTAATCATTCCATGAAATACAGTTGTGCTCTGCTCTTTACTTGCCACTCTCCTTAATCCCATATCCTGACAATCTGGAACGAAAATAGCAAACTCGCGTCCACATTCATTAGTGCCGCGGAATTTTCAAATTCCCCACATTCTTTCTCCTTTGTATAATGTTGATTAGGGTCGGTTTAAAATAGGTTTGGTTGATCCTTGATGTCCATTCGGAGATGCTCTCTCTCTCTCTCTCTCTCTCTCTCTCTCTCTCTCTCTCTCCATATACAATAAAGAGGAAGATGACAATAAGGCAGTACGACTTTGATTAGATGCCTTGGTATTTCTGAGGTTGATTTTGACTAGATACCTTATTTCCCTCGTTTGACTAAAACTATGTCACTTCTCAATCGAATCGGCTAGAAATTGATTCTCCGCCGTTTGTTATTTTGTGCAAGACCATATGAGGGAGGGGTACAAAATCATCTACTATGCGCCCCTCATGCTTACCATGATCATATTGTTCATCTTAATAACAAGAGCCTCAAATCTATGACCATGTTGTTGATTTTCATCATTAGACTTTGGCAATTCGTGTTCTTTCTTAGCCTTATTTCTATCATATACTTGGGAATAATATAGAATTTAGCATTCACAGTCGCTCTTTCATTAATCATGATAAACATTTTGACATTATCAAAAATAACAACCCAACAATATTTTTTTGTAACCCAATGGCACCGACAAGAAGAGCTAACTATCTAGAGACTTATGAAACATCTCGCAAGCCCCATGGATCATTTATGTCCAAATTTGTGGCCCGTGCAGGTGACCCTCACTAAGAGAATTTTGCACGTGATGTGTAAAATTCAAATGGATAATTACTAATTCTTGAGCCGAAAATACTCCAACATTCCGACTAACTGCACCAACCTCGAGGGTTGCAAACAAGATTCTTTGCCATTGCCATCTATGGATCGGCAATCTATATTTTGTGGCTTCTTCATCGGACATAGGCGAGGCCGGCCCTCACCGGCCTTCGTCAAGGGCCAGCAAGGGTTAGCGGGCACTAGGAAGCCCTCACAGACATCTGACAAGGGCCAACCTCACTTGGACGAGGCCACCCCTTGCCAAATTTGGCGACGAGACACTGTGGCAAGGGCCAAGCAAGGTCGGTGAGGTGTCCTCGCACTCACTAACCCTCGTCGACCTTTGGTGAGGTTCCCCTTGCTGGATCTAGCGAAAGGCAGCCTTGCCCAGCCCTCACTAGTCCTCGCCCCCACCGACAACCTTAGCGGGAAGAAAGGAAAAACAAAAGGAAGGAAAGAAAAAAAAAAAAAAAAAAGAAGAAGGAAAGGAGAGGAAAACAAAGATAAAGGAAAAGAGGAAAATTAACAAAAATTCAAAAAAATAAATATTAAATAAAAATATGTAGTTAACGCCAATCGTGCCACATAAGATGATTGGTGTCCATATTAGCACTTTCTGGCATAAATTGGCCTGAACGAGTCAATTGGTACCAATATGAAAATTTTTAGGATTAAATAAGTCCAATTGAAAGGTTTAGAATTGAATTGAACTAATGTAATAGATTTAGGACTTTTTGGATTTCCGCTAGTGATGTGTTCCCCGAAAAATTGGCTGATAACGAAATCTCGATTGAACCACCGAGAATGAAATTGATGCACAAGAGGCCTTTTATTTTATTTTATTTTTTTGGGTAAAGTGCATAGACAAGGGGCCTAATTTGAGGGGAAGACTCCATCGTTCAAACACGAAATCTATCGTATCCGAATCAAGTGCCTGATCATCCAGTGAATCCTTTGGAGTCAATTGCTAGTCTATTATTTCCATTCATTATCGGAGGATCACAGAAACACTGAAGTAACATTTCTAGATAGTCATTAAACGATCAAGCCATCGCCAGTCTAGTTTCACTTTCATTTCTTTTGGATGTACATGAAGTTGCATAAGGCATTATTCACACCACCTCGCAAGTTTCGACTCCACATTTACATCGTGAACCGACAGCTACATTTAGCTACTAACGAAATGAAAGGGAAGCTAGGTAGCGGTCTCTTCATATAGGAACGAGGATCGAGTGTACCAGTCTGGTAGCTGGGAGGTCTCGATTGCATGTGTTGCCACATTTCCACTTGACACGATCATAATGGTAAATGGCGCCGAGGCCTTCTCTTGATTTTTCAAAACTATCCAGTGCTCCATTGCCGCAGGGGCGGAGATGTTTGAGGGGAAAAAGCTTACGGTTTTGCATTAGTCAATACGGTGAACACGAAGTAATTATTAAAGGAAAGAAAAATAGATGGTGTGGTACTTCGGCTCCGTTTGGCAACCACTTTGCCAAGTATCTTTGAGCCCCTAAAGATCTTTGAGCTAAAGTAAGGGTGTTTGGCAAAAACATTTGAAGCCCCCTTTGGATAAGGCCAGCCTTCGAAGGCTGAAAGCCCAAGGCAGGGGAGGACCTGCCTTGGGCTTTCGGCTTTTTTTCGGCATGCCCGCTCGGGGTACTATTCATTTTTTTTTTCCGAAATTGTCCTTACGAACGTTTTGTTTTTTCGTTTTTTGCCCTTGTGAGGAGCACTGTTCATCTTCTCCATCGAGAGTGGCCCCGGCGGTAGCTGCTCGGGTCAGTGTTCACCTTCTCCGTCGACGGCAGCCGCTCGAGTCGCGCGACCCAAGCACGGCCCTTGGCGAGGTCGCGCGACCCAAGCGCGACCCTCGCCAAGGTCGTGCAACCCAGGCCCGACCCTTGCCGAGGTCCCCCGACCTCGAGGTGAGGGTTGCGTAGCCTCGTGACGGCGTCACACGACCTCGCCGACCCAGATCCGGGGTTGCTGGAGGTCGCGAGACGCGCGCGACCTCGCCAGCCCAGATCCGAGGTTGCGCGGAGGTCGCGATGGCGTTGCGCGACTCGCGTGACCTCGCCAGCCTAGATCCGGGGTCGCCGGAGGTCGCGACGGCGTCGCGCGACGCGCGCGACCTTGCCGCCCCAAATCCGAGGTCGCCGGAGGTCGTCGGGGGTCATCGCCGGCCGCCGGCTGCCTCTGCCCTTGCCGGTTTTCATTTTTTTATTTTTCTTTTGATAATCTTTTTTTTCACAAAAGCCCTTTGTCCCCCAAACACTATTTTGCGCAAAGGTACTTCACAAAGGGTTTCTAAATTACAATTTACCAAACACAGTTTGCATTTTGGAAAACACCTTTTTAACTCAAAAGTTTTTGCATTTTCCTAAAAACTTTCCCAAAAGTCTTTCCAAACGCACCCTTCATTTGGTTGAACAGAACCAAGTACAAGAGTCATCATATATCCTAAAAATTTTCTTTGTCTAAGCTTTTTATTCAGAAACAAGCTTTCCCTATTTCCACAACGGAGATAGACATTGCTCATTTTGATAATTGAAAAAGGAAAAAGTTAAAGGAAAGTGTTGGATCAAAAGCATTCGAGACCTCTTCTTTACTCTGAGAACGGGTAATTTTTCATATCTCATCCTACAATCCTGAAGCTGCATTTGAACCCCGATGCTATTTGGGCAGTTGCTCAGTATCTGACTCTTCGCAGAGCTTACGCAAGTACCACAATCAGTAAACGAGAGCGATGCACTGCAAACAGCATGGCCATAAGCTGTTGCTTCAACATAAGGAGACTGGGTGTAGTAATCGTAGCCAGGGCGGTTCGCCGTCACGGTCGCTAGATCCTCGAGGACATACGATACGCTGTTCGCATAGGGATCGCCGCTTCCATAAACGTCGCCGTTGCAAATCTTGTTAACCATGGTCGTGTCCAGCCCGCCCTGGACAAAGTTGAACACCAGAAGGAGATTGAGGAGAGTGAGTGCAAATCGACGAGCAAAAGCCATAGCCATGTTCCTTTTTTTCTTTTGTTACCAACTCTCTCTCTCTCTCTCTTTGCTTTTCTTGTTTCGCAGATACTTTGAGTCGAGTGTAAGACTATATATAGAGAAGCACTCGTCTTTGTTTCCTCCGACAATTTGAATAATAGGTTATTATATACATTCATATGCTTTGTCGATGGTGGATGTCCAATTCTGAGATGCCTTCTTCAATCCGTTTCGCCATGGACTCTAAGACTGGACAGATATGGCTTGGTCTGAATTGGCTAAAAGATATGTCGATGACAAAATCGAAAATCTTTGGACGTCCATCATCATTTGCCGCTCGTGTATACAATGATCTCTGTTGATCTCAATATTCAATTCGGATTCATCCGATTTGCCTTGTTTTCTTTTGTCTCTGACAATACATGTTCCTTGCTAAGCGTTTCTTTTTTATTTCCTTTGCCAATGTGATGAGATTTTCTATTTTTTTTTTCCTGTCCTGAACTGTGATATTACCACACCTCCACTTCAAGGTATATTATCTTTGTTAATTTAAACAGGGATAATTTTCAAAAAAATCTTAAACCTATTATACATAAGCTAATTCAATTTTAAACTTTTCAATTTTATCAATTTAATCCCTAACCTTTTATCAATTTGCCAATGTAGCATTTTCTGCCAATTTTTACTTAAAATCATTGACGTGAACATTAGGCATCTTACGTGGAATGGTCCACACTAATAGGGATAATCTTTTTAATTTTTAAAAATTTGTCTATTTTTTTATAATTTATTGTATTTCTTTTTCTTTCTTTTCTTTTCTTTTCTTTTCTCTTTTTTATTCATATGTAGCTAGGCCACGAAGCCCTCATCAGTCAAGGTGGGCCAACAAGGACCGCGGCCCTCACCCACAACTAGCAAGGGTCACTGGCCCACATTTAAGAAAAAGGAAAAGAAAAAAATTATAAAAAAATTATGCATAAGAAAATTTCAACATCGGTCGACCATACCACATGGGACTGCTAACATCCACATCATCAATTGCCAACAAAAATTGATCAAAGTACTACATTGACAAATCGCAAAAAGGTTTTAAGAATAAATTGTTTAAATTAAAAAGTTTAGGACTAGATTCATACAATAAGTTGATAACTATTTTGGTAATTTTCTATTTAATCATGATAAATGTATTTGCTTCTTTGAAATCAATGACATCAAATATATTGTGTCATAGGTATTATTTGATCGATAAACTCTTTTTGGGTACCTTTGATGGATGTGGATTTTGTAATCAAATCATTGACCTTTGATTTGGATCACCCGTTATGATAAACTTTCGATCTTTTACAATTGATGCACTGTGGCCAAAGTCTAGCCCCTCTTTCAACAAATTGCAAACATGGCTGGCACGCTGTAGTGACATGTTCCCCAGAAATTTGGCTAATAACGAAGTCTAGATTGAGCCGTGATCGGGAATGAAATTGATGCACAAGCGGCCTAATTTGAGTGGAAGACTGTCGTTCAAATAAGAAATTTGTTGTATTTAAACCAAGCGCTTAATCATCCAGTGAATCCTTGTGGAATTGACTGCCAGTTTAATGTTTCCATTCATCGCCCGAAGTGTTGGATGGTCTTGGGCATCTCTCACCTCAAAAGCTAGTTCAAAAGGGCCTTAGACTTATAAAGTGACCACTAGCCCTTTCCACTGTGAGACAACCTCAACAATCTCCCCCTCATACATCTGGCCTAGGTCGAAGCCGCAACAATCTCCTTCTTATAGGGTCTATGTCAGACCATAAGACTATTGAATCCAAACTTGTTAACAATCTAAGCTCTAATATCAATATTGGTGGTCTTGAAAGTAGTTCAAATAATGAGATTTTTCCCTACATTTATAAACTGACCACCAGCTCTTTCCACAACTGATGTGGGACAATCTCAACAAGAAGATCACAAAAACACCAAAGTACATTGCTAGATAGATTCTCTTTTTAACTACTGGGGTTCGCTTCAATGGCCACCCTTCCATTTTGAAATGGGAAGGTTGGGGGTTCAAATCCCCACATTTTCAGGGAGGATTGGGGTGGGGACGATTTCATTTCAGGAGTAGGTTTCGACTCCCACGCCCTGCAAGGAGGCAGAGCAAAAGTCTGAGAATAAGTGTTAGAGTCGGATTAGCATAGGACCAACCAAAAAAAAAAAAAAAAAAAAAAACATTGCTAGATAGACATTACACAATCAAGCCATTGTCTACCTAGTTTCACTTTCATTTCTTTTGGATGTCCATGTTTCAAACCACCTCACAAGTTTCAACTCCACATTTACGTCGTGAATCGACAGCTACATTTGGCTACCAACGAAACGAAAGTGAAACTAGGTACGGGTCTACTCATGTAGGAACGAGGATCTAGTGTACCAATCTGGTAGCTAGGAGATCTCGATTGCATACGTTGCTACATTTTCACTTGACACCGATCATTTTGGCAAATGGCGCCAAGACCTTCTCTTGACTTTTCAAAACTGTCCAGTGATCCATTCCTGCGGGGGCGGAGACATTTAAGGGGAGAAAAGCTTATGGTTTTGCAATAGTCAATACGGTGAACAAGAAGTAATTATTAAATGGGCAAAAAAATGGATGGTGTGGTACTTCATTTAGTTGAACAGAACCAAGTTCAAGAGTCATCAGATATCCTAATAATTTGCCCTACTTGAAACAAAACAAATGTCTAAGCTTTTTATTAAGAAACACGCTTTCCTATCTCCATAACGGAGATAGTCATTGCTCATTTTGATAATTGAAAAAAAAAATGTTTAAGGAAGATGCTGGATCAAAAGTATTCGAGAGCTCTTCTTTATTTTGAAAAGGGTTAATACCCTAAAAAACCCAAAACTTGTACACTTGATAAGTTTACCCCAAACTATTCTTTTGACCATCAAAAACCCTAAACTGGTACACCTGTGACAAATTTACCCTGACTGACCATAAAAAACACTAAACCGGTACATTTATGACAAATTTACCCCAAACTAATTTATTCGACTACAAAAAATCCCAAACTGGTAAATTTGTGACAAATATACTCTCCGCTAAATTGAATTAATACCACAAAAAAATTACAATTGTGACAAACAGAGCGTAAAATCTTAAATTGGTACACCAGTTAATTGTCACGTATCATTTAACTTAATAATTTCACAGTAAAATTTAACAAAAACTAACAGAGGGTAAATTTGTCGCGAGTGTACTAGTTTGGGGTAAATTTGTCAAAGGTATACCAGTTGAGGATTTTTTGTGGTCAAAAAAATAGTTTATGGTAAATTTGTCACAGATTTATCAGTTTGGGATTTTTCAAGGTATTAACCCTTCTGAAAACGGGTAATTTTAATATCTCATCCTACAATCCTGAAGCTGCATCTGAACCCTGATGCTATTTGGGCGGTTGCTGAGTATTGGACTCCTCGCAAAGCTTACGCAAGTACCACAATCAGTAAATGAAAGCAATGTACTGCAAAGAACATGGCCGTAAGCCATTACTTCAACATAAGGAGACCAGGTGTAGTAATCGTTAGGGATGAGCGTGGTTCGCGGGTAGAACCGGGAACCGGAGAACCGAACTGGAGGTTCCGGTTCGGTTCCCGGTTCTAGAGAGGTCGGTTCCGGTTCCCAGTTCCTTATTTCGGGAACCGGCGGTTCCCGGTTCCGATTCCGGTTCCTATGAGAACCGGAACCGGTAGGAACCGGAACCCTGTTCCTAAAACCCTAAATCAATTTTTCGCTTACGCTCAATTCAGTTCTCCTCTCTCTCTCTCTCTCGTGACTCGTTCTCTGCTTTTGCCCTATCCCCAACGTCGCTCGCCCTCGACGCCAATGCCGGACGCCGCTCGCCCTCGACACCACCGCCGAACGCCGCTTATCCTCGACGCCGCCGCCGAACGTCGCTCGTCTAGCCGTTGGACGCCCCTCACCCCCTCTTGCTCCCTCAACACCGTCACCCCCGCTCGCCTCACCGCTCAACCGCTGGACGCCGCTTGCCCTCGACGCCGCCGCCGGACGCCGCTCGACCCCGGTGGACGCCACTCACCGCTCGCCCGCTGCCCCCGACGCCACTCGCCGCTAGCCCAGCCGCCCCCGACACCGCTCGCCGCTTGCCCAACCGCCCCGACGCCGCTCGCCACTCGCTAATTTTTAAGTATTGTCAAATAACATGCTATTTTGTAAGTATCGTCAAGTCTCTATAATGTTGATTTCTTTGTGATTTCAGGAATTAAAATGTTTGAGGATGTTGTTGAGTCCAAGGTATGTGCAAGCCTTCTGCTTTCTTCTTTCGTTGTTCTCACATGTCTCTTATGTTTTGGCAGTACTTGAAGGGTTTTTTACTTGATCAGAATTAAAAGATGCCTCTTCCGGTAAAAAGCATAGTCAGCATACTTGCCCATGTTTATGTTGTCGCATTATATAAATTGCTTCTCTTAATAGACTGAATGTTTTGGTAAAAGTAATCAAACTTGCTTGATAAATCCAAGCCGAAGTTGTAAAATTTGCTGCCAAATTGGTACCAAATAGTTACAATGCTTGTTGTGATTTGCAAATGAGAAAAGGTGCTCTTGTGAAGTCTGTTAGTGTTGTTGATGCGAGTGCAAACACTGAATAGATCTGGTACTCCCATAATAGTCGCTTTGTGATTCCATTTGTCTACCTATACATTTCAGGTCTTGTTGCTAAAGTTTTTGATCGCACAAGAACTATGGCTGATGTTTATGGTGCTTTCTATGATTTTTCTTGTATCCTGAAGTCAAAGGTATGAAAGTCAAAGACTAGAATGCATGTATTGCATTCTATTCTCGTCAACTCACATTCTCTTATCATATTTATTTTTAGTTATTATTTCTTGAAAATGTACAAGCAGTAACTAATGTGAGTTCTATTAGCATAATACGTTTGACCTATGAGTGATCCAAACTTCTCTTATCATTGTCCAACCACTTTTATTCCTTGTTTTTTAGATGGGCTCTGTGGGAACACCAGCGAATCATAGAGATTTTTTTTGGATGCAGATGCATGTATTATCATATGCTTTTATGTACGTTTATAGTTTGTCCTTCTCCTCAAATAAAGGGAAATAAGTACAATATCTCACTTTTCTAAAAATTCATTTTAGTCCCAACTTACTAATTCCACATTCTGTCGCCCCTTACTCCCGGCAAATCCATCTTTGAGCTTATACTTTTGAATAACTCACAATATAGAATGGATTACGATCATTAGCAGTTGCACTTGCAACTCCAGTTTTGCATTAGTTGTCTGTACATCTACTTCCAGACCTTAGTAAACTTCTGAAACTACGTGCATTAATATCATATCACGCCACTAAGATTTGAGGAAAAAACAATAGGATTAAAATATAGAGAAAGAAAAGGAAACTAAGTAGTTCTCATATCCAATTACATGCTGAATTGCTCTATTTGTCATCAAAGGAGCTAACTTCTTCACAGATTGAGCTCCTGACAGATCTGTGCTTGTTTGCACAATGCAGGCCGGATGAGATCTCAAATTCGTAAGTCTTTCAATGAGTGGATGCTTTTCATTGGGTGCTTTGTTGCTCTTGGTAGGGGTCTAGAGCTTACATTCCTACCATCAAATTGCATGATGTCTTCAAACTTTTTGGCTATCTAATTGCCCTAACATTGCTCGTTATCCTTTCTTGTAGCTCTTGAGCAGTAAAGGGTATGGATTGCCCGGTTGCTGGTGCGCACTTGTTGGATTTCAATGGGTATGGCTAAATTCTTTATCGTTGGCTTCTTTTTCCAGCATTAGTCACTTGCTTGGAGACTGAATTTTATTGTGGCGTGTGTCCTTATTGGGACTCAGTTTATTCATGTGATGATGTCAGGCTCGGTTTTTCCTTGCTCTCCAATGCCTGCTGTCTCCAAATGGCATACTTCATGAAAATGATTCAGGCAAATACAAGCCAATTGACCCGAGAGCTACATAGCTTTAGATCCGTGTCTAATTCGTCTTGTCAACAAATTAGCAATCATGAAGCTAGAATGAGTCATCGAAAATGAGCTAATGATACTTCTGGGGAAGAGAATTATGTACGTAGATGAGAATAGGCGTGAATCTGTACATGTCATGCTAGACAAAGTGTTAAAAGGCCTGGTTGCTGCTTGATTGTTTTCAAATTCTGATGTTGCAGTGTAGAAGAAAGGGTCAAATAATTGGAATGGTTGTGGCTCCGTGACTTTGCCTGGCATCCTTACAACCAAAAAGCGTGGGTCCACTGAAACTTCAAATGCATTGATTGATTATTTGTTCCGTCAGATCATAATTCTTCTTTTCTAGGTCAAGAAAGATAACCAATCGATGCAAGTATTCTCTTTTATCTAGTTGAATTCCTTGTCAAGAATTGCTTTTCCTCTGTTGATAGTTCTCTTCATTTTGTATACTCTTTGATGAATGACAAGTTTGTTTATTATTGTTATGTTCATTTCCGTATTTTTAAACTAAAAATGAAATTACAAAAAAAAAAAAAAAAAAAAAAGAACCTGTCGGAACCTGGAACCAACCCCGGAACCTGTGACAGGGTAGGTTCTAGGTTCTTGGTTTCAATGGGTAGGTTCTAGGTTCCAAAAATTGAGGAACCTGTATCCGAGGGTAGGTTTCAGGTTCCAGGCGGAACCTGTAAGGAACCTGGAACCGCTCACCCCTAGTAATCGTAGCCAGGGTGGTTCGCCATCATGGTCACTAGATCCTCAAGGACATATGATACGTTATTCGCATAGGGATTGCCGCTTCCATTCCCATTGCAAATCTTGTTTACCAGGGTCTTGTCCAGAGCGCCCTGGACAAAGTTGAACACTAGAAGGAGACCCGGGAGAGCGAGTGCAAATCGACGAACAAAAGCCGTAGCCGTGTTCGTTTTTTTCTTTTCTTACCGACTCTCTCTCTCTCTCTTTTCTTTTCTTTTTTCGCAGATAATTTGAGTTAAGTGTAAGACTACACGTAGAGAAGCACTCATCTTTGTTTCCTCCGATAATTTGAATAATAGGTTATTATATTTATATACATTTGTATGTTTTGTAGATGGTGGATGTCCAATTCTAAGATGCTTTCTTCGATCCGTTTCGCCATGGATTGTAAAACTGGACAGATATGACTTAGTCTGAATTGGCTAAAAGATCTGTTCGTTACAAAATCGATAATTTTTGGACGTCCATCATTATTTGCCGCTCGTGTTTACAATGATCTTTGGTGAACAGAATATTCAATTCGGATTCATCCGATTTGCCTCGTTTTCTTATATCTCTGACAATACGCGTTCCTTGCTAGGCTTTTTTTTTTTCCCCTTTAATTTCTTTGCAAATGCGATGAGATTTTCATTTTTTTTTTTTTTTTTTTGGTCTTGAACTGTTGATATCGCCACACCTTGACTTCAAGATATGTTATCTTTGTTAATTTAATCAGGGATAATTGCCAAAAAAGAGTTCTAAATCTACTGCACAAATGTCAATTCAGTCTAAACTTTTCAATTTAACCAATTTAGTGCTAAATCTTTTATCGATTTGCCAATGTAATACTTTCGTCCAATTTTGGGCAAAACTCGTTGATGTGAACGTTGATTGTCTTATGCGAAAACAGCCAACACTAATGTGGACAATTTTTGAATTTTTTAAAAAATATATTTTCTTTATAATTTATTATATTTATTTCTTCCTTTCCTCTTTCATATTCATCTGTAGCAAGGACTACGACAAACAAGGGTCACCGGCCCATAGTGAAGAAAAAAACGAAAGGAAAGAAAAAAATCTGAATAAAAAAATTTCAATGTTAGTATCGACCATACCACATAGAATGGCCAACGTTCACATCAACAATTGTTAACGAAAATTGCCAAAATTTTTAAGACTAAATAAGCCAAATTAAAAAGTTTAGTGCTGAATCCGTATAATAAGTTAATGATTTTTTGGGTAATTTTCCATTTAATCATGATAAATGTATTTGCTTCTTCGAAATCTGAGTAACTTTTATGGATGTAGATTTTGTAAACAAATTATTGAATTTTCATTCCATTCACCCCTCACATAAACTTTCGATCTTTTACAATTGATGCACTTTGCCCGAAGTCCAGCCACTCTTTCAACAAATTGCAAACAGGGCAGGCACGCGGTAGTGACATGTTCCCCAGAACTTTGGCTAATAACGAAGTCTGGATTGAACCATGATCGATAAATGAAATTGGCGCACAAGCGGCCTAATTTGAGCGGAAGACTATCATTCAAATATAAAATTTGTTGTATCCAAACCAAGCACTTAATCATGTTGGATGATTTTGGTATATCTCTCACTCCAAACTGAACAATCGAGGCAAACTCAAAGACGCAGCAACCTGTAACTCTCAAGACTTGTCTGCAAGTGGGCTTTGATGCTAGTATTGGATGATCTTAGGCCTTTCTCACCCTAAAAGTTAGCTCAAAGTGTAAGGTTTTTCCTTACATTAATAAACTGACCACTAGCCCCTTCCATAATCGATGCGGGATAACCTCAACAGGAGGATCACAAAAGCACTTAAGTATCATTGCTAGATATGCATTCAAAATCATGCCATCGACTACCTAGTTTCACTTTCATTTTTTGAAGTTGCATAAGGCACTATCCACACCACTTTGCTAGTTTTGACTCCTCATTTACATCATGAATCGACCGCTATATTTAGCTACCAATGAAATGAAAGTGAAACTAGGTGCCGGTCTGTTCTTACAGGAACGAAGATCAAATGTACCAGTCTGGTAGCTGGGACCTTCTCTTGATTTTTCAAAACTACATTTAGCTGAACAGAACCAGTTACAAGAGTCATCACATATCCTTAAAATTTACCGTACTTGAAACAAAACAAATGTCCAAGCATTTTATTCATAAACAAGCTTTCACTATCTCCATGACAGAGACAGTCATTGCTCTTTTTGACAATTGAAAGAGAAAAAAGTTGAAGGAAAACGCTGGACACGAAAGTATCTGAGACCTCTTCTTTATTCCGAGAACGAGTAATTTTCATATCTCATCCTACAGTCCTGAAGCTGCATCTGAACCCCGATGCTATCCGGGCAGTTGTAGAGAATCTGACTCTTGGCAGAGCTTACGCAAGTAGCGCAATCAGCGAATGAAAGCACTGCATTGCAAACAGCATGGCCATAGGCTGTTGCTTCAGCGTTAGGAGATTCGGTGTAGTAATCGTAACCAGGGTGGTTTGCCGTCACAGTTGCCATATCTTCAAGGACGTACGATACGCTATTCGCGTAAGGATCACTGCTTCCATAAACGTTGCCATTGCAAATCTTGTTTATCAGGGTCGTATCCGGATCGCCCCGGACAAAGTTGAACACGAGAAGGAGACCAAGGAGCGCAAGCGCGAATAGACGAAGAAAAGCCATGGCCACGTTCATTCTTTTCTTTTCTTGCCAGCTCTCTCTCTTTTCTTTTCTTCTTTTGCAGATGATTTGAGTGAAGTGTAAGACTTTATATAGAGAAGAACTCCTCTTCGTTTCCTCCGATAATTAGAATAAAATGCTTTAATATGCTTTATAATGTCCATTTATATGCTTTGTCGATTCTCGATGTCTATTTCTAAGATGCTTTCTTCGATCCGTTTCTCCCTGCTGTCAATGTTTATCTGTATTCATGAAACCAATGCATTCTACTGGACACCTTGTGAGTAGATTATTTTCCCTATTTTGTAGTCCTAAATCTTGTATATGTAATGCAGCCGAATCCTAAACTTTTCAATTAGTTCGATTTATTCATTCTTTTCAAAAAGTGGAAATCAAGTACTTTCGATAATCGTATGATGTCCATCATTGTTTGCCGCTCGTGTTTACAATGATCTTCGTTGATCTCAATATTCAATTCGGATTTATCAGAGCTTGTGTCATTATCATTTGTCTCTGACAATGCTTGTTCTTTGTTGAGCTTTATTTTTATGTTCTTTTCAACTTCGCTAAGGTTCTCATTTCTGTCTGCCTTGTACTGTGATCTTACCAGAGCTCTACTTGAAGGTATATGATCTTTGTTAATTTAATCATGATGAACACGTTGGCTTTTCAAAATCAATGACATGAGATGTATTGTGTCATACCTATTATTCGACCGACAAACTCTTTCTGGGTACCCTTTACGAGAGGTTAGAGTGGATTTTGAAATCAAGTTACAAAATTTTGATCTCAATTAACCATTGTGTTTAACTTTTGACTATTCGCAATCGATGAGTTCGACCAGAATCAAGGCATTTATTCGACAAAGTGCAAACATGGCAGACACTGTACTTGGCCGATGACAAAGTCCAGATCAAACAGACCAGGAAAGAAATCGATGCACAGACAACGTAGTATGAGAGGAAAATTCTGTCGTTCAAGCATGAAATCCGGCACATCCAAACCAAAACGCATTATCACTCAGTGAATCCTATGGAGTCGATCGCATGTCTATTATTTCCACGTTGCTGGAGGATCGCAGAAACACTGAAGAACACTGCTAGATAGGCATTTACACAATCAAACCATTGTCTACCTGGTCTCATTGTCATTTCTTATGGATGTACATGAAGTTGCAGAAGGCATCACTCACACCACCTTGCAAGATTCGACTCTAGATTTACACCATTAGTATTTGAATGATCTGCTGAATTCCGCTACAAACGCAAACCTGAAATGAGCTTAAACTCAACCTTCTTTAAAGCCATCAGCGTCACTAGTCACAAATTTTTGCCCCCTGTGCATTCATTCCTATTTGGAAATGACAGGAAGCTTAGGAATAATTAATCAGTCCATGAGTTTTGAATGTTCTCTGCTCGTTAGTTGTCACTCCTCCTCAACCCCATGGCCTGACAATCTGAAACGAGCATAGCAAACTCGAATCCACGTTCATTAGCGCCCCAGCATTGTCGAATTCCCCGCAGTAATTAGGAGCTGAAAATATGGTAACCAGCTGTCGGTCTGCAAAGAATTCGTAACCATCTTCAACCACCTGGAAAAAATCTTTCAGCTAAAATGTTAGCAACATCATCTCCTTAGAGCAAACAATTCATTGACAACTGACGGGTATTACCAATGCATTCCCTTGTTTTGATCGAATTTGACAGAGATAACTGTTTGTTTGCTCAAAAAATCTCATGTACAATAGTACCCTCCCATGGAATGTGCTGTTCTCACGTATTTCTTTTGTTTTCAGTACTACGGCGTACCAAAACCGGAATGAGTTTTATGCATATGACAAGCTCTTACAAGACAGAATCTGCAACACACTTAGATATACTGAAATTGAGAAAAGAAAAAAAAAAGAACACTTTCATGTGAACACAAGTTGATTGAACAGAAAGAATTTCAATTTATAGGAAAACAGAATATGACCTGGTGAGCACGACATATTAGATCGAGGTCGTGTTTCTTTAGGAACTCTGCCACTTTGTCGGCGCCGAAAGTGTAGGAAACGCCCCTGTCATTCTCACCCCACCCTTTGATCTCTCTGTCAGGATCCGCCCAAAGTAGGTCACACAATAGCCCCTGGTCCGGCACATCCATGGGCCTCTCCAGAACCCTGATCTGATCTAAGTTTGCAAGCTCCGGCGAGAGTCCACCGTGCATGCAAATGATCTTGTCATCAATCACTGCTGCCACTGGCAAGCAATTGAAGCAATCCGTGAAGATCTTCCACAGACGGATGCTGAAGCGACGCTTGCACTCATCGTAGAAGCCATAGATCCGGTTAATGGAGGCACACTCGTGGTTCCCTCGGAGGAGAAAGAAGTTCTCCGGGAACTTTATTTTGTAGGCAAGGAGGAGGCAGATGGTCTCTATGCTTTGCTTCCCTCTGTCGACGTAGTCTCCGAGGAACAAGTAGTTTGAATCTGGTGGGAAACCGCCACTTTCGAATATTCTCAGTAGGTCTGGGTATTGTCCATGTATGTCACCTGGAAATGTAAGAGAACAAAATCATTTATGAAGTCGTTTTATAAACTAAAGCCAAGAAATCGATGCATGATGATTCGAGCTATCAGACAGTCCATACTATGTGAGCCGTCGTAAGAGGATCGACACCAGAAAGAAGCAGAACCGAAGCCCTTGCCCTCAAGGTTTCGCTTGGTTGTATGCATATTTCCATGTTCATTGTACTGACCGGCATGAACATCAGCAGAACTAGCTTCCGTTCAAACAATCTAGTATCCCCAACACCACTCTAGTACTTACGTTCTTGTCATTCTGGCAAACAAGTACTTCTAAAATTTCTTCAACACATCTAGCGTACCTTGTTAGGAGGTACCTTATATGTATATTTAGTCCATTTCCTCGTAGTTTTAAGTTTTTGGGAAAAACGTGTTTTCTGATAGATACAATAACGATACCCTGAACTGCATCCAGAAATGTTATCTTGATGCCCAAGATTGAGGTTCATAAAGTCAGAGAAATGGCTGAGATACTGCAGAAAATTTTGCTGTTCCGCAGCTCTTTCTGCAACACGAGGCTCGAATGAAACAATGGCACTTATTAGGTTTTCGAAACGAAATGCATTATTTCAAAGGATAAAACTCAGAAAATTTATAAACACCGAGGTTTGATAGGGCCAATCCAACCAAATGGGGTTCATTTATTCTTGTTCCTACAAATGCCGAACACACTAGCAAAATGATAATGAATTTGCTATTATAAGTTTATGATGATCGCAGAAGATTTCTTTTGTCGACTCGAAACTTATTAGCCATTTTCTGATTAAGATGTCTCTGAACATGGCACAACCCAACGTGATCTTTCATCCGATTCAGTCTCAAAGACTCTTATCTGGTGAGCGAAAACGCGTGATCACAAACAAAGAAAAGCCCGTAATCCCCATGATCATTTGTTCGACCTTAACACATTATGCATACCCTGACTGCAATCGAACAAAAAGATTGGAAGGAAAGAACGTAGGATTACCACAGATGTTGATGGGGGCTTCTAATTCGAGGAGATTGGGCTGAGCAAGAAAGACTTGCTTGGCGACGATGCAAAGCCGACGAATTTCGGGCTCGACCAGCTGAATGTGTTTTCCTCTCTTGTTCCTTCGTTCCAACAATCTCTCTATCAAACCTCCAACTTCTGCCAGGACAGCATCCATGCTAATCTCCTTCGTTCCTCGGGAACTCATTTGTGATCGGATTCAGATGAATCAAGAATCATACAAGAAAAGACTTGGCCAGAGAGCAAGGATGGCGGGTTTAGAGAGAGAGAGAGAGAGAGAGAGAGAGAGAGAGAATATTGGATTGTTTATTAATAGCGTGGAGCTGAATGGAGTGGATGTCTCAGATCTGGCACGTGAAGGGGAAGAAAATTCTCCTGTGTCCCCTGTTTGCCCAACTTGCACATGGCTATGGCTTCACTTCGTCACGAGAGGCCACAATAATCTCTAGTGGAGATAAAGTGCATCCAACAAAATAGCCACAATCCTTATCACAATTGCTAGGGGAACCGAAAGAGTCCCTTTTCTTTTTCTTTTTTTTTTTTTTTTCTTTTTTTGGACTATTTATAGCAATGAACATTCACCATTATTGGCGCCCGATTAAACAATGGAGAACCATGCTGTGATATTAAAATCAAAGACGGAGACATTGAAATTCCTGGGGAACATAGCCATCGCTTTTGAAAGGACAAAAAATAGATTCACTGATATTGGTTACATGATACTTCATCACCGAGATGATGACACTCGGCTGCGTCGAGCGCCTAGCAAACAGAAGCACCCTTTAAGCAGTGAAAGTAACTTTTAAGGTAAATACAAGGACCACATCAGAACATAAGAGGCCGTCCAGCGAACACTTTGGCCATATATCCGGGGCATTATCAGAACTGAGACTTGTCGAGACTGTCAAAAAAAGGATGATCAAGTGCTGCTTTAGCCGAGATCCTTTCAGCAGGATCATATTTGAGCATTTTCTGCATCAATCAACAATAACAATTGAGAGTTTACAGAATGTAGAAAATAACACGCCATGAGAGTAAGGCCATTATTTGCCAAAGAGCATCCAATGTTGGTTACTGACATTGCATGATTGAGACTACGAAAAGCTCAGATACTCAAATCAGAAGTAATATCTTTCCACATATACGTTATTTGTAACCATCAACACAACCTATAGTTCCAATCCTTTGCCCTCTCATTTGCCAGAAGCCGACTTCAGACTTTTTTTCTATACTTCATACTTCCTAGCAATTGGAATTTGAGAGCTTTCACTTCATTATAGAGAATCGATTCTCACATTAAGCCAAGAATCAAGACAAATTATGGCACAACTAAAATAATCCCTGGATCAACTAAGAACCCATACTTATGACACAATTCCACCCCTCCATCATTTGTTTTGCTAGCCTCCAGCTCTTATGATGAAGCCTTATAACAATGATCATGGGTCAATGGACGAAAACAGTTTTGGACAGAAAGGGTTCAATTCAAGCCAAATCTTCTTCTCGCATGTATATTTACCAGACATTCAAATGTCAACAAGGGTACAATACTAACCGACAGAAGGTCCACCCCATCTGGTCCAAGGGATGGAACTGCTCTTGCCAAGTTTTGAGGTTCCCATTGTGGATAAACATGCCAATCCCTCAAAGTGCTAACTCCTGGCCATTGCTTCTCAGTTGGGGTTCCCAATAGCCTTCAGTCGCAAATATCCAAATAAATCTTAGCAGAATTACTAAAATTCATCAATGTAACTTTAGACACACGGGGTGCAACAACTTGGGATTGTCCCTTATCATTAGAGTGGAGAAAATGCACACCAAATAGAACAACTGAAAGTGAGGTACTGTTGTCAATTACTATTCAATTCACATTGTAGCCTAGCAAATAGACTAGGGTGTGTTATTCTCAGCGAACCAAGGATTCATAAGTACTACTAAGGCCTTCAGATTTAATGAAACAAATCACCTGAATATGTGAAGCAGTTGCTGAAACTCAGAGTCCCCAGGAAATAAGGCTTGCCTTCTCACCATCTCAGCTGTGATGAATTCAGACATCTAGAGTTAGGATAAGCAAAAGACAAGAAACATACTTCCTACATGCTGAACGAAATCAAAAATTAGATTAAAATCGACCAAAGCAAGGACATGTATCCAAAACTAATCACAGCATTAAACAGAAGGAACAGAGAAAGCCGGAACCTGTTGCTCACAGGAACAAGCATCTCTTGACTAGAAATGATAGAAAGCAAAGGAATGGAAGCACAGTCAATTGGCACGCAGAGCATGTGAGGAAGCGTGTCATGTCTCTAATTTCCATTCAGCGTGTAACTCTTTTTCATTAACTATGCTAAAAATAAGATGATCTAACAATTAACAGTGTCCAGCCTATCTTATGGACTCTACATTCTCATGACAAATCTGAAATCAAAAGAACACGAAGAAGAACTCAATACCTATCCATGCTACGGAAACCCAAGACCTACACCTCGACATCAACAACCTATAAATGCTGTCCTAAAAACGTTATCTACAACATCCAAACGAACAATATTCGAATTCCATACTGGAGAAGAACGTGATTTCAGCAGAAGCAAGCCAGAGATCTAACATGGTTGATGCAAAAGGCTTTCAGAAAATGGAGCAAAAGAAGAATAAGAGACATCGACCACTTCCGGTGACAGATTTGATAGAGATAGTTACCGAAGATACACCCGACAGACCACATGTCCACGCCGATCGAATAGTGAGTAGATCCCAGCAACACCTCAGGCGCTCTGTACCAGAGAGTGACGACCTGCACCGAAAATATACAAAATCATCAATCGAAATCAGCGGCACTCTCGCCCTCCGAACGCCATAAGAGGATCGCCAGAAAAGCAAAAGACCTCATGCGTGTAACTCTTGAGCGGGACGGTGAAGGCGCGGCCCAGCCCGAGGTCGGCGATCTTCAGGATCCCCTTCTCCTTGTCGACGAGCAGGTTCTGGGGCTTGAGATCGCGGTGGAGCACGCCGTGGCTGTGGCAGTGGGCGACGCCCTTGAGGAGCTGGTAGAGGAAGTTCTGCACGGTCACGGCGGGGACGGGCCTAGGGTTTGGCCCCTTGCGGTGCGAGTCGATGAACTTCTTGAGATCGGTGTCCAGGTACTCGAACACCAGGTACAGCATCGGCTTCCCCCCGACGGCCGGGGCGCCGATCTGGCCGTCTCCGCCCCCGCCCTCCGCCGCCGCCGCCGCCGCGGCCCTGCGCTTGGAGCCGCCTTCGACGTGCTCGACGGAGAGGAGGCGGACGACGTAGAGGGACTGGGAGAGGAGCTGGAGGAGGGAGACCTCGCGGAGGGCGGTGGGGGGGACGCCCTCCTCGTCCATCTCGAGGCGCGTCTTCTTGAGGGCCACGAGCTGCCCCGTCGCCTTGTCCTTGGCCTTGTAGACCTTGCCGTACGTCCCCTCCCCGACCTTCTCCAGCTTCTCGTACTTCTCCATCGCCGCCGCCGATCTCCGATCGCTCTCTCTCTCTCTCTCTTCTCTCTCTTCTTTCTCTCTCTAGAAATGGGCGGTTGGTGTTTTTGGAACGTTGGGCGGGGGAGAGAGAGGGAGAAAATGGTGGTCGGCGTCGGTGAGGAATTTGAATTTTGTCGAGAGGAGGGAGATGAGTTGGCACGTGCTTTGCCTCCTCCTCATCCTCCTCCTCCTCCTGCCCGGGGTGGTTTGAATTTTCGAACGGGTGGGTGCCACGTCATCGTTTTCAGCCTTTTTTTTTTTTTTTTTTTACAACGATTGAATTGTTAATTATCGATAGGTGTAAATTTGTCCAATTGAATTTATAGGCGGAAGATTTATCATCTGCAATGGGATTGAATCCTGAATTATTGACGAAATAAAAAGGAAAAAATGAGCCAAAAAGTCAAAAGGCAAAAAAGAAGGAAAGGTGAGAGTGGCTTCGCGCGTGCCGCGTGCCCAAGCTCGAGAGCGAAAAGAGAGAGAAACAGAGTGAGAGAAAGTTACGAGTTGATTGATGAAATTAGCTCAAATTTGAGCATGTTGTTCATAAGACTGGAGGCTACGAGTTGATTGATTTCGTTCATGGAGAATCTTTTCTGAATTCTCCAATCGCAGTTAGAGTGTTCTTGTTATGTTTATATTAATCCACCTTCATGGAGAGGAAATATGGTTGCAATGTTGATTTTACACCTCTAAATTCTAATGTATGACTAAAAAAGAATACTTTATGTATCATACTATTCTTAATGATTAATAAAAGCTTTTGGGTAGTTCACGATTTTTCTCACATTGGGTTTCCACATTAAATCATTGATATTATTGTTGGTTTTGTTTCCTTATCATTTGGCATTATATATTGCTGATTATTACCGAGGTTAAGTCGATTCTGATTAGTTTAGTTCCTGAGAAGAAATTGATTCTGAACTGGATTTAATTATCAGTGAATTGTTGCCTCGCAGAAGCGTACAGACTCTCAAACCTTTTCGAAAGTTGTCTAATTGTGATTTTTTTTTCCATGCATTTTTCCCAAATAAATGAATGCATTCTCTACTATGAAATAAATGACATAATTTAGCACATGTCAAGATCTGTCACAAGGAGTGAAATACTTTAGTGACAAGATTAGTCAGGCTCGACGTTCGGTTTCAAGAGAGCCACCGAATGAATCGCAAATTCGTCCCAAATTCTATGATCGTGTTTAAATGAATTACTGTGATTTTTTAGGATCCATGGACGGTCGGTCTATATAATTGGCCGATGTCTTACATGATCTATAAAATTGTTCTCTCCTTTAAACTCCAGATCATCGATAAATGCCCATTTCCAATGATACAACATACTCTGCCAACGATCTTAGGCGAGATTGACACAAAATGAGAATGAGAAAACATTTGATGGGCGAAAGATTAACTCCTGCTCCATTTGTCAAGCAAAATATAAATTATATAAAAAAATATATATTTTCTTAAAATCGATCTCTTATTACACTAAAAGTAATTAATCAACGAAAAACATTATCATTATCAACAACAAATTATATCAAAGCATTTTGATAGACAATAAAAAAAAAAATTAGTTAATTCATTTTATAAAAAACAATCGTTTTTAAAAAAATATTTTCCAAACAATATATTTTCCACCAAACAAATGGAATTAGCGAGCAGTCATCATATATTGTATTCAATCAAAATGCTGGGTACTTGCCTTGACACAAGTTACTTCTTCCACTCTCTTAATTAACCCAAAACCAACCTCTTTCTTATTTCCCTAGAACAAAATACACTCTCGGTAGGAAACACTTTGACAACCTGCTTTATATGGTCTGAAAAACAGTAATCAGAAATTCAGCAGACAGTCTGTAACCAACAAAACTTGGCTGATCCCATAACTCAATAAATCCAGGGAAGCAAGCTCAGATTGAGCTTATTTAAGCAATACATGGTCCAAAGGCACGCTCATCGCCTGGCGCTCAACCCAAAACCGTCGAGACTTCAATAGAGTTAGCCTAATTATCAATCGACCACTTCTATGAGGGTCGTCTCGTAATCGCTAGGAGCCTCAAACCCATGAAGATTCATCACGGTAGCAGCGACATTCGCGAGCCCTCCACTGGGTACGTCGCTGCGGAACCTAACTCCAGGTGCCAACCCCGGGCCTCCGATGGCAATGGGCACCTACGAAACAAGTACAAAAGAAGATTTCAATAATGCTGCCAATAACCAGCACCGGCGGTGAATGAAATTCAACATTGGAGATTACTAATGCAATGGCCAGAGTTTGTAATATATGTCGTCATGTTTTCCACGAAAAAGACGCGACAAAAAGAACAACGATGAACTTACTGGCTCAAGAGTGTGGGAAGTGAGTATCTGAATGTTTCCACTCTTGTCGAGTGCTGGCTCGCCCTTCTTGTTTCTCTTAACCATATCTTCAGCATTTCCATGATCTGCAGTGACAACATATATTCCTCCCACTTGCTCAATCGTATCAAGGATCATCTGCAGTTACAGAAGGTACCCCCAATTCAGTCTCTCTGTGATCGTATGTGCAAAAAGAGGCTCATTTACTTGTCCTAGAAACCACACTTCAACAAAGATCCTCTTCTCCATACTTCGTGTGCTCAACACAAATATACTGTCTCGGACCTAAACAGGCTTAGCCAATCTCTTCATGGCAAGACAAGCTTAAAAGAATGTCCCTGAATGAACACTAGAAACAAAACAGACACTTGGACTAAAAAATAAGAAACTCTAGGACATCACACCTTCACTGCCTCATCAGCAGCTTTGCATGCCACAATTGTTGCCTCAATGTCTCCTGTATGCCCCACCATGTCACTATTGGGAAGATTAACTCGTACCTTCAGTTGCAAATGCAAATATAACAATCAAATCATAGGATAGGATCAAAAGTCAAAGCCTCACGTGTAAGGCTGTTTCTTCTTCTATTTTCATTATGATAAGTAATGGGAAGCTGTCATATACAACACAGAATTACCTGGTCAAATTTACCGCTAAGGATGGCATCCCTAGCTTTCTCAGCAATTTCGATTGCCTTCATTTTTGGTTGGACATTGAATGTAATTCCACTGTCACTAGGAATTTCCACGTACTCTTCCATTTCAGGATTAAAATAGCCAGAGCGATTTCCATTCCAGAAAAATGTGACGTGACCAAATTTGACAGTCTCGCTATTCAGATGAAGAACAAAAGAATATCAGTATATAAACACACGAAAATGTTTAAACCAAAGCCAGGTCAAAGAAAATGCAGCATCTAAGAAAACCAGTAGACATGAGAACCTGAAATGTGACTCCACTACTCTTAGGGGGTGTTTGGTTGGGCATTCCCAAGGGACTTTGGGCCCCCAAAGCTCCTTGGGGAAAATTTTTGGTGTTTGGCAATATTTTTGAAAGCTACTTTGCTCAAATATGAGCATTCCAAATGCCTAATGCTGAAAGCGGGGGAGGGACAGCATTGAGCATTCGGCATTTGGGAATGCCACGCCTATTGTTCATCTTCTTCTTCTTCTTCCCCCGTGTCTTCTTCTTCTTCTTCCCGGCCACCGGGCTTCTCCGGCAGCCACCATCGCCGCCGCTGCCTGAGGGTCGCACGTCACCGGTGACCATCGTTTGGGGGTGGCGTGACGCGCGACCCAGGCAGCGCGGACCTCAGCGGCGCCGCCTGGGTCGCGCGAACCTCAAGCGGCGTCGCCTGGTTCCACGCGGACCAGGCAGTGTCGCTTGAGGTCCGCGCGACCTCAGGCCGCCAGATCTGGCGGTCCGGAGGCCAGATCTGGCCGCCAAACGGCCAGATCTGGCCTCTACGACCTCAGGCGCTTGAGGTCGCGCCTCTAGGCGGCGAAGGCGTCGCTTGAGGTCGCGCGGACCCAGGCTGCCAGATCTGGCGGTTTGGACGGCCAGATCTGGCCTCTACGCATCCAGGCGCTTGAGGTCACGGCAACGGCGTCGCCTAATCTGGCCGTCGTCCAGCACCGCCGGCCGCCGGATTTGATTTTCATATTTTTAAAAAAATAAAAGCAAAAGCCCATTTGTAATAAGTTTTGCCAAACGGTATTTTCACACAAGCCACTTTCCAATGCGTAATTTGCCAAATATCCGAGCATTCCCGAAAACCCCTTTAGCCTAAAGGTATTTGCATTTGGCCAAAGGAATTTCCCAAAAACCGAACCAAACGGACCTTTAAACATTTCAATGAGTTATGCAATACGAAATGCTCAACAAGTAAAAGAGCAATATAATAGATGTAAATTAATGAAGAGCACAACCAATTTAAAAATGTACAACTTGTAAATGCACGTTCAGCACAGTTAAAGTGAAAAAAGGTAATGCGGTAGACTCACCTGCAGGCAAATGTCCGTACGCCATTATGCACAAGATATTCACCAGATGTTCTCTCTATCTCTGGAGGAGAGACAAGGTAACGGCTTGGAAGCTGCAATTCACCATCGTACTGAAGCATTCCAGCGTAACGAATTTTAGGGACTCTAACACGATCAAATTTGTCAAAATCTTCATATTCGAGTGACTTTGCAATCATAACCATCCGGTCAGCTCGGAAATTAAATGTCACAACAGCGTCACCATCCACAATTGGGCCCACTGCTTTTCCATTGTCATCAACAATGACAAATGGAGGCAAATATTGGTCATTAGCCTTGGGTTCCTGCCTTAGCTTCTTCACAGCTTCAACAGCATTCGTAAACTTGTAAGGAGCTTCGCCAAGAACTTGTGCATCCCATCCTCGTTTTACAACTTCCCAATCGTTCTGCACGAGTTTCATAATAATTTATCGTGTGGTCAATAATTCAACTGATGAAATGCAAATATAGAGAGAATTGCAAGAAGCTCCTAATATTGTGGTATGAAAACAATTCAACAGGAATATTCTTCGATGGCAGCTCGACGAGATGTAGTATCAAGGAGGGACTTCATATGGTATGCACCTGATAGGAATTTAATTACATTCTTTCTATTAATTTATCTAACAGATTAAGTAATCAACGTCACATAGGCAAAGAATAAATCAATAAAGAACAACAATCAACAAAATGGCTCCAGCAACTTGATCAAAGCTTCATTAAACTGAGGCTTAAAATCACAGACAATGCTGAGACTATTTGCATATTTTTATATGTTTTTATTAATCTATTAGCCTGCCAGTCACCAATCCATGGAAGATGCTCATAAGATATTAACCATCCTAGGTACAGTTCACACATTCAAAGATAAGGACTGCAGTACATACAGAATACAAATCTGTCACTCTTAGCTAGTGAAGCACACACATGAATTCAAACAGATTGATGGGAATGGCGTAAGATGTTATCATTTAAAGACAGGCTACCAAACAGGTCAAGAATCCGAAATCCATAAGGAAGCAGAAACATAACTCAAACAGATGATATTAACAGAAATTGGGATCTGACCAAGTTCCTACAACTTTCAGCATAACCAGCTAGATTTGGCCAGAGAAAGTCCTAACTAAGCGGGTATTACAGCAATAATAGAAGAAAAATAACAATAACAGATGCAAGGTTCCTCCAACCATCTTATGCAAACAACCTCATACATGTATCGTATTTAACTGGTTCTTCGAAGAGTTGAATTTTTTTTCATCAACAACACCAGTAAAATGTGCTAATTGATACCCAATAAACAATCAGAAAAGCTCTCAAACACTTAAAACCACAACCGACACTGGCATGATCACATACCTCATACCGGTCCATAGTGACATACATACGACCTCCACCAGATGCAATTTGTGCATCAACACCTTTAGCTCTTAATTCCGCAAGGTCATTTTCAAGAGTTTCTACAAAGCCCACGCTTGAACCATCCAAAACATCACGTCCATCAGTAAGAATATGGACACGGATTCTTTTGGCACCACGCTCAGCAGATCCTTTTACCAGCAACTGCACCACAGAGTAAAGGGCTTATCATTACAGCTGCAAAAATAAGCTAAACGCACAGAAGATGCAATAGACGGGTTTAGAGAGGAGACCTGCACTTGATCAAGCCTAGAATGGACTCCGCCGTCACTCAGGAGACCAATCAAATGTAAGGTACCAGTCTCAAAACTTTCCTTAATGTAGTTGAAACCTTCTCCATCATAAATCTTTCCCGAAGCAAGAGCAAGGTCGACAAGCTTTGCACTACATTTGGAAAGAGAGATGTTACAATTTCTCACCTTCTAAGCACTTGGAGGCATCATATAGATAAGGATAAGGGCACAAGTGATTCCGATAATAAAAGAAGCATAAAGTATGCTGAAACCCAGCAGAAGAAGCTCACCCTTGAGCAAAGATGCGGCCAGCACCAAGAGCATTGTGACCAACCTCACTGTTACCCATGTCATCCTCCGTTGGGAGACCCACTGCAGTTCCATGAGCCCTGACCAATCTCCATTTCTCAGGGGCACCCTTTAACATGAAAAGTGTAACTTCTCATTCAGCATATGTTACCAAAGAAGATTGACAAGCAAGGGCTAATGGAGCATCCAAGCAATCTGATTTGGCGATAACTAAACAAACATCAGGAGCAATATTTTGCTTCCATATGAACCGGTAAACCTTAAGGAGATATTGAGTTCTTCAAAGTTGTACCATATAAAGATAACGCTAGCAAGATCAAAAATTGTTCATTTAGCAATAAGGCGGGTCCAAAATAGGAAACGGACACGGACTCATCAGATCACCAAACAAAAGAAAAGAGCCCAAATCAATAATTAACATCTCCATCAAGGGATTAGCATCGGCAACCAAGCCAAAGCTTTAATGATCTCCAGATCAGTCTCCAACCCACTCAACAGTCATTCACCAGCAATCAAACAATCCCCACCGCCCGACTCCGATCAACCGGAAAACCCCAGAAAAACCCATCGAAACCCAACCAGCTAAAACCCCAGATCCGACATTGGCCGCCCATTCCCCCGAGCAATAAGGACACGGAGAACCCAGCTCGTGGAAAACGCACCTTCTTGAGCGAGTCCATGGTTGGGGTCTCGGCGATGTGGATGCAGTTGTACTGGTCGGGCTTGGCCTCGCCCCACCCGTCCAGGACCACCATGGCGATGGTCTTCCCCTTGGGCAGCTTCGGGTGATCCGCCAGCTTCCATGAGCTACCCATTTTTCCCTCCCTTATCTCCTCTTCCAAGCGCAACCGAAAAGCTCCAACCTTTCCCCTCGAAAAATATCACTCAAGAGAAGCAGACGATACAGCAACAGCGGCCAAGCGTGATCTGCCCGAAGACAAAAGGTTGGTCAGAAATCGAATATGCTTAGGCACCCCCAGATGTCGAAGAAAACGAGGAGAGCAACTGCCCGTAATATATAGAGAGAGAGAGAGGGTGGGGGGACAAGTGGAGGCGGGGCGACCGTTGATTTCGTGCCCACAGATTTGGCGAAACGGCGGCCGTCGGATTGGCGGGGAACATGGATCTGGGGCCGTTGATTTTTAGGTTAAGGCGTTGGTAACCAATCCACGAATCGGGAAAAACGAGAGTCGTGTCTTTGATTGGTAGCGCTAAAAATTCGGCTGTGCTTTTTCTTTTTTATTTGCTTTCCTTTTCCATTCTTTATTTTCTTTTTCTTTTTTTGTAGTTTTGACAATAATGAAATGTCATTTTCTCCTTATAAAATGAATTACCGTTGTATCGTGTCGAATTCGAATCCCTCTTGATAAATTTTCTCCTTATAAAGAGTCGTGCTCACACGTGAGATAAGAGCTGTCCCCTTTTTCTCCCGATGGAAAAAGTTCACTAATGAATTCATTGGCATGCGATTCTTATTTATCGTGAAGATGGGTCTTAAAAAATCCACCAAAAGTGATTCGTAAATATCCCTTAAAGTCAATGTTACTTCTCAATTTTTAAATTATCTCTAATTTCGATTTTGTGTTTATATAGTCGAGCGATTTTGTGATTCGATTTTTCTTTTGTATAACAATGACTTGAAGTTTTATTTTTAGTTTGCATTTTCAAAAATTGAGAAAATTGTCCAAATGAGCCTCTCTCCTTTAGTTGGGATGCACATGAAGTGTTAAATAAAATATTGATTTTAGTTTTTAATTCTAGTTTTTTGAAATATTGTGTTTTTGACGTGTCAACTGTCAAATATAGTTTGCTGCTTTTGACGGGCCGGGAGGGTAGGTGCAACCGAGAGTCTTCATTGCATTTGGAAAAGAATTGTAAGTAGAGATGTGCCTTTTTCTTTCTTTTTTTTCCCTCTCTCTTTTATAATATTTTTTTAAACTAGGCATGACTTGCAATATAAAATGATTTAAGTGCATCAAAATCCAAAAAAAAAAGTTAAAAGAGCACGTGAGAGGAGACAAGTTTGACATTTCTGTTTTTTTTTTTTTTACGGTAATAAGATGTTTTTTTTTTTTGTCGAAGTAATGAATGGTTTGAAATGCTCATCTTAGTATTAACACTTTTCTTTTATTTATCAAAAGAAAATGCAGTCTCAAAACAAAAACTCACAATTGGTAGCAACATTACGGCACTTTCTCTTTATTTAGTTAAAATAAATAAATAAAACAAAAAGGTGTTTCGATCTTAAACTTTTTTTTTAATTTGTAATACTTTCTGAACTTAATTTTAAGTCATTCTCATTTTGGTAAGTTAAATCTTTCACATTTGGGAAAGAATTTTATATTCAGTCTTATATAATATTATCTAAATCGACCAAGAATTTAGAATCTTAATTTGTTTGCATATTAAATGTGTTTTCCGTCATCCTAATTAAATAATAGATACCATATCTTCTTCAGTTGATTTCTATGCCCAATGAAATGCGACAATAAAACATAATAAGAAATGAATGAAATTGAAATTTATTCAGATACAATGAAAAGGAACAAAATGAAAATTTCGACAAATTTAAGTTTAAGATATAATTTAGTTCTATAATCGATTAAATATCTTAGCATTTCTTCCTACTAGTAAAACGACGACAAGATAAAATTTTCATTTCCGTCATCCAATTTTTCTTTTGCCCACAGTGTTTTTGAATAATTATGTCAATTTTCTTAAACCAAATAAAATTTTCAAATTTTTGTGTTTCATGTTTTTATTTTTGACCAAATAAATATATTATCTATTTTTAGATCATTAACCCTTGAGCGTGAAAACACATAGGTTTAACTCAATTTAATTAAGAAAACATGAAACACAAAAAAAATTCAAAAATTATTTTATCTAAAAAAAATCAGGAACTAGATTTAGATTTATATAATAAAGATATCCTTATGAAAATCATCGAACTTAAAATAGTAGTAGTTCAACTTGATACAACTCTAAATGAGACTCTACTCTTACGTCATAACTACAATATATTCAAATGTAACTATCGTAATACTTAAAATCCAAAAGGGTGGGTAATTAAAAAAGAAAAGGATAGCATATTTTTGTGTTGATTTAGACAAATAGAATAAATGGAAAGATATTCAAAAATCTAGGAAATAGTGTAGTTATCACTCATAAAAATCACAAAAGACTGAATTAACTTTGACGTGGAAAGTTGAGGGACTTCAACATACAAATTGGAAGTTCATGAACCCGATTGCACATCTAGCAATAGTTTAGGGATCTGTGTCAACTTTCATCAAACAAAAAAAAAGACTATATTGAATGATTAGGAATAGTTCAAGAATCACATTCCATACAGAAGATAGCATTGCATAGTGAACCAAAGCTTATAGTGTCTTCTTTCATTTTCAAATCAACTATGTATTGCCAACATATCTAGAGTCTCTTGCGTTATAATAGATTTTGCAGGGCTCTAGGTGCAAATTGCTAATGTGAACAATTTACGGCCACCAACATCAAAATCTATGGTGTCAACTACCAACTAACTAATTTGAATCGAGTGTCACACTCCCTCGATCCCAACGGCATCGCTTGATTACAAAGTCATATAATTAATACTTGTACGGGTGATCATGAGAAATCGATAATGATAGGGTCGAACTTGAGATCTCTCACTTTTTGAGGAAGATGATTGGAATTCCAAATCGCATCATCTTTGTTATTCATCTTCATCCTTCTCTAATGATAAAAATAATTATCTAAAAAGTTCTAAATCTATTGTACAACAATCAACTGAGTCCTAAAGTTGTAATTTGACTAATTCAATCCAAAACTTTTGGACAATTTGTCAATATAGTCATTTGAACAAATTTTGATAAAAAATCATTCTCTTTTTCCCCTCCTACCTATCGTCAGAAAGAAAAGGAAATAAATTCATAAAATATATAGAAACTTACAAAAATCGTTAACATAAGTAAAAATCACGTAATGTAGGACAATTAACGCTGATTAAAGTGCTACATCGACAAGTTCTTGTCAAAATGACCATATTGTCAAATTGTCAAAAGGGTTAGAATTAAATTATATGATAAATTTAGGAATTTTTTTTTTTTAAACAATTTCTCCTCTGAGCACGCATGCATCCTCCTGGAATCTTTAGATCCATCACGGGCGTCCTCTAAAGTCTCAGCAGACTAATTGACCGGCGGCAATAAATATCATGTTTTCCTAGAGCACGACTTTCCACCATCAAAGACAGCAATTGTGCAGCAATTATTGGCAAGAATTTTGCCATTCTCTTCACGAAATCATAACACATCTTCGCGTGAACAGAGACGTCACGCTTCGAAATCGCCCAAAAGTCATATGCAGTACTTAGAGTCAACGACTTCCATGGCGTGCACCATGCATGCGTGTCAGATCACTACGTAAGCTTTCTAATTATTAATTTTATCTTTTGTATTGGGCTGCAATATTTTCGAGCATGGTTATGCATTCCATTTTTAGACTTTGAAAATTGTTATCTTAATCACATGATTCTGCCCTAGCGTCATCTATGCTTATAAAAAACTATTTTCAATTCATCAAGTGCACCTCACGAAGGGAATCTCCAATGAAATGATGCCTCTTCCCCATCTCTGGCCATATTTACACTAATTAGGTGTTTTGAAAGCATCTAAACTTGTCATGAAAATGCAATTTAATCTCATTTTTTTTAAAATGTGCAAGTAAGTCATAAACTTTTCACGAAAATGCAACTAAGTTCTAAAACTTTCAAAAAGTACAATCAAATTATAAAATTGTCAAATTAATCCAATCAAGTTTTTTAGTTGATTGCATTGTTTTTTTCAAACTTTTAGGATTCGATTGAACTTTTATGCCAAGTTTTAAGGCTCGATTTCTATTTTTTAAAAATTTTATGACTCGATTGTACTTCTATAATAAATTTTAAGATTGGATTGCATATTTTAAAAAAAATTAGAACTCAATCATACTTTTGTGACAAATTTTAGGACTTTTAGTGCATTTATCCCTTATATTATTTATGAAGTCTTCTTTGGCCGCATCTTGATTTCTAAGTGGGTATATGAAGAAAGATATATACAAGTACGGCCAGTTTGCATAGGTGTGTGCCTACATAGAATAATATTTGCACATGTTGCTACAATTAGAGGGGGAAAGGCCCAAACCAACGCGCCCACAGTAAGGTGGGTATATTTGCACATGTTGCTATGAAAGATAACTAAGAAAAGCCAAATTGGCATTTTTTTGGTTACCAAAAGCCATGACTTTCTGTTAGAAGAGAAAATGTGGTAAAGGTCGATTCCTTATCAACTTTGGTTATCACTTTAGTGCGTCGCATTGAATGGTAATTCTTTTTGTAGCCATCCATTCCGTTGAACAGCCAATGAGTTCGTATTATCTCGAGCACTCTTGAACTACTTCATATAGCTCTCCGTCTATAAGCTATTTCCAACACTGTGACTTTGTCCGACCTTCCTTGATGTCTCCCGCAAATTGAAAGAGTTCAAGACATAAAAAAATTAATGAAAAATTCATTAAGTCAATGGAAAATTTAAAGCTACGCGACTTCCCAAAAGCAATTATTTTGACAAAATGATGCCAAAAGTCTCATAAGTTTCATGCAACGCTTGGGCGCGTTTGGTAACGATTCTATTTTCGAGAACAAATTCGATCATAAATTATTATTATTATTATTTTTTTTTAACCCAGAAATGATAAAAAATGATTCTTTTTTACCACACTCACGCCCAGTTAAACTAATTTTGAGAAAAAGAACGTGTTTTGTAATTGTCTAAAATTTCGGATTCGAAATAAAATTGCGTTTGGTACCATGCTTATTGATTCATTGATTCTGTTCCAAATCATTTTCTTTTAAATTTTAAATAATTTTTTTACTTTTTACTTTCTTTTCTTTTTTTTTCCCTTTTTCCTTTTTTTTTCTTTTTTTTTTTCCTTTTTCTCCTTCTTCTTCTTGTGGCTGGACGGCATCGATTGCGATGGACGATGGTGGATTTAACGGCTGGCGGCCGACATCGGCGGGTCAACGATCGACGCGACGGCGGACGATGGTCGGGCGGCGCGGCGGACCAAGCGAAGGTGGACGCGGCGGCGGACCCGGCGGCAACGAACAGCGGCGGGCGGTGGTGGACGGCGATCGTGGGATGGTGGAAGGAAGAAGAAGAAGAGTTGGTTTTTTTATTCTCAAATTTGTTCCCGAAACAAAAATCAACTTTTTTTTTTTTTTATTCTTGATTCTACTCCAAATCTGTTCCCAAAAATTTTACCAAAACAAAAATTTTACCAAACGCTTGATTATGTCCCAAAAACAAAAAAATAAGAATCAGTCACTATTGGGATGATTATCAAATGGGGCCTTAAATACCAATTTTTCTAAATAATCACTTGAGTGTCACTTACTTCAGTGTCATTGTCAATTTAAGTTATTGCTAGAAAGTCTTATACAGCAAGAGTTTAATTTGTTCCAGCTAACATGGCTCATCAGCAAAGTGAGTCAGCATGAATTGTTCTAAACCACACTGTCTATATGTGTTATTTGCCCCAAATTTGCAAATTGGTACTAAATTCTTTTTCTTCGTCAAACCCTAATTTCGCTGTGTTCTTCAACCAAGAAATTGGAGCAAAATTAGGTATTGAAAGTTTGCAATGGAGATAGGAGCAGGACAAACATCCCCAAATTAATCACATTCCGGTAAAGAATCGGACGGACAAGAGTCACGGAAGAGAGGGAGCAACATATTACCGGCATGAATCAGTTGTTGCAACTGGGTTTCTTCGGACGAAAATGAAGAAACAAACGGAGGAGATGAAGGGGAAGAGAAGGTAAGTTGGCGAGTTCATTAGTTGTCTTCTTCAAAACCTAACCCAACCACAACTGGGTCTCTTTCTTTGTTTTGTCATGACCATGGAGGGTCCTCTCTTTCTCGTTTCTGCGTTTGTCTTCGGACGAAAATGAAGAAACAAACGGAGGAGATGAAGGGGAAGAGTTAGGTAAGTTGGCGAGTTCATCAGTTGTCTTCTTCAAAACCAAACCCAACCACAAGTGGGTCTCCTTCTTTGTTTTGTCATAACCATCGAGGGTCCTCTCTTTCTCGTTTCTGCGTTTGTCCCTTTGTTCCCTCTTGCTCTGCTGAAGAATGGGACCAGTCTGTGTAAGGAACCGTCACAAGAAATTCGATGCAAGTGATGGCCGCAAATGAATTGTTTTCCAATACAGGTCAAGATTATTCATCTATTTCGTTCTTGATATTTCAAACGCATTATGTGCTCTTGCCTTGTTCTTTATGAAGTGGTTACAGCAACATGTCCATGCCCAATGCAATGGAAGCAGTAATGGCTTGTTGGGAGATTGAAGTTGCGCCGTTTATGTCAAGAAGAGCCTGGTTATCCCATCAAGCACACTCAACCCAAGATGACTTGCTAGATGGTGTCTTCTTCATTAATAATATCAAGTTCTTTTTAGATGGGGTATCAAACATTTCAGTAAACTGATCGTGGATACTGAAGCTTCATAGTTCATAACTCAAAGTAGTTATAGATGGATGTGCAAATAGAATTGAGATAGGATCAATCTAACAATAAATCGTCAACCCAGCACAAAATAATAAGCATCATTCAAGCATAAGATACTTTTCATTTGCCATATGCATGAGATGGTGTAAATAAACATTAAGAAATAATCTTTACTAGATTTTATGCACGAAAATAAATCTATACATGCAGAGGGAAAAAAGGTGAGAGAAGAAGAAAAATAATATTTGGTCCAATATGGACAAATAGGCAAAAGGGTGGGGAAAGAGAAAAAGAAGAAGAAGGATATTTAGCCCTTTATATGAACAAAAATTATTGAGCTCATACAATCTTAACTTACATAATTTAGGATTTCCCTATAATTTTTTTTTTTACAACAGTTATCTTGTCTATATATAGAAAATAAAAAGGTGAAGAGAGATCTCCTATACTAACTCTGACGGGAGACAAACGTGCCCTTTCTGAGCGTCCCACTTATATTAACCACAATTTGGCTTTGGCTTTTATCATCCCATGAAAAGGAAAGTTTCCTCTCTCTCCTTTTTTTTTTTTTTTTACTTTTTTTGTTTCCATTTCTTTGGCTATAGAATGAATTATGCAGACATAGATGGCATCCAAGGTGGATGCTTGAATGCAATTCGCCTTCTTTATAAACAGAACAGCATTATGCCAATTCTATCTGTTAACTTTTCTTTATTTGGATCAGATTGGTTTACTCCATTGACCACAAGGGCTTTCCTTTTGCAACTGTATCATGAATGCAACTAGTATTAGCAGAATTCTCCTAGCCGTGATCCCTAAAAACAGACTCTCCATATAGGGATTCTTGCCTCGATCCGGGCCACAAACCCAATGTGATCAGAGGCATTGGATTTGCGTTCGACCTGCATCATCAAAAGCGTCCCTTGGTAAATTTGTGTTCTTTTTTTGTTTCTTTTAATTTTTAAATATTTTTCTTTTTTTCTTTTTCTTTTTTTTTCTTTCTTGTGGCCGGTCACCGCCTCGGCCCCTGGCCGGCGACCGGCTGATGAGGGCTAGCGGCCTTACCCAGCCACGGCGAGGCTCGCCGGCCCTCGGCAAGTGGGCGAGGCCGCTGGCCCTCATTGGCCGATCGCCGGCCATGGCCGAGGGCGGCGACCGGCCAAAGAAAAAAGAAGAAAAGAAAAGAGAGGAGAGAGAAAAGTTGTTCTTTTTTTTTTGTTCAAAAACAAGAAATAACCTTTTTTTTTTCTTGTTTCGTTCTTTTTTTGTTTTTAGGAACAAAAAAAACAGATTTGGAACAAAAACGTGTTTTTGTTCGTTTTTTGTTTCCTAGGAATAAAAAAACAAAAATTTTGTTCATAAACAAAAACAAGAAATATAAACAAACAGGCCCTAAGCAACCCCCGTTTTATTCCATAGATACAAACAGATTTCTTATCCCACTAAAATACTAAGGGCCTATTTGTTTGTGTTTCTTTTTTCTCGTTAGAAACAGTTTTTCTTTTTTTTGTTAGGGAACAAAAAGAAACAAAACGCGTTTGGAAGCGTTTTGTTCTAAATATGTTTTTTGTTCTAACAAGAAAAGAACAGAAACAAGAAAAAAAAAGTTGTTTCTTGTTTAACGGAAAAAAACGGTAAACACTTTTTCTCTCTCTCTTCTCTTTTTTTTTTTTCTTCTTTTTTCTTCTTCTTCTTCTTTTCTTCTTCTTCTTGCTTTGGCCGGTCGCCGCCTCGCCATGGCCGGCGACCGGCCGACGAGGGGGCCCGACGAGGGCGGCGGCCTCGCCCGGCCACGGCGAGGCTCGCCCGGCGAGGCCGAGCGGCGTCGCCGTGGTTGGGCGAGGCTCGGCCTCGCCTTGGCCGGGCGAGCTCGGGCTCGCCCAGATCCGGTGAGGCCGAGCTCGCCCGCCCCCACCGGCAAGGCTCGGCCTCGCCCGGCCACCGCCAGCGACGCCGACTGGCTGCGGTGGCCGACGAGGCCGACCCTCCCGAGGCCGGGCGAGCTCGCCCCTGATCTGGCGAGCCCGAGCTCGCCCGGCGGCCGCGATCGCGCCTTGGCCGGGCGAGCTCGGGCTCGCCCAGATCCGGCGAGGCCGAGCTCGCCCGGCCAAGGCGAGGCCGAGCCTCGCCCAACCACGGCGACGCTCGGCCTCGCGGGGGCGGCATGAGCCTCGCCGTGGCCGGGCGAGGCCGCCGCCCTCGTCCGGGCCGGGTCGCCGGCGACCGGCCGGCCATGGCCGAGGGCGGCGACCGGCCAAAGCAAGAAAAAAAGAAAAATAAAAAAAAGAAAAAAATAAAAAATAAAAATAAACATTAAAAAATTAAAAGAAATAAAAAAAGAACATAAATTAACCAAACATGTTTTTGTTGTTTTTTTTTTATTTCGGGAACAAGTTTACCAAACGCGCATTTTGTTCAAAACCGTTCCCGGAATGAAATAATTTTTTCTATTTCATTCTCTGGAACACAAAAATGAAATGTAAACACAAACAAACGCACCCAAGACCCAGTAGGAGAGCAGAGGACCTACTTTAGTCTTTATGGGGTCTAAAACTCAGAAAATCAGATTCCGAAGATAGCCCCCCAACTGGCCCAATTGCGAAGAGATCCCGCGATCGACTACTTCTATAAGGGTCGGCTCATAATCAGGAGGAGCCTCAAACCCGTGAAGATTCATCACAGTAGCAGCAACATTCGCGAGCCCTGCATCAGGTAGGTCGCTGCGGAACCTAACTCCAGGTGCCAACCCTGGACCTCCAATGGCAATGGGCACCTAGAAACAGGCACCAAAGACATTTCGACAACACTACCAATAATCAGCATCAGCAGCGGACGAAATTCGACACTAGACATTACTAATGCGATGGCCAAAAGTTCGTAATATATCTTGTCATGTTCTCCACAAAAAGGCGGGTGAAAAAAAGAGTACAAAATGAACTCACTGGTTGACGAGTGTGGGAAGTGAGTATCTGGATGCGTCCACTCTCGTCAAGTGGCGGCTCCCCCAACTTGTTTCTGTTAACCATAACTTCGGCATTTCCATGATCTGCAGTGACGACATATATTCCTCCCACCTTCTCTATAGCACCGATGATCATCTGCAGTTACAGAAGGCACCCCATTCACTTCAGTGACTCCATTGGAAACAAAACCAACGCTCGGACTATAATGTAAGAAACTTCAGGACATCACGCCTTCACTGCCTCATCAGCAGCTTTGCATGCCACAATCGTTGCCTCAATGTCTCCAGTGTGCCCCACCATGTCACCATTGGGAAGATTGACTCGTACCTTCAGTTGCAAACGCAAAAATAACAATCAAATCATAGGATAGAATTGAAACTCAAAGCCTCACAAGTCAGGCTGTTTCTTCTTTTATTTTCACTATGATATGCGGGAGTTGTCATATACATCACAGAATTACCTGGTCAAATTTACTACTAAGGATGGCATTCCTGGCTGTCTCAGCAATTTTGACTGCCTTCATTTTTGGTTGGACATTGAATGGAATTCCACTGTCACTGGGAATTTTCCACATACTCTTCCATTTCAGGACTAAAATAGCCAGAGCGATGACCAATCTCCATTTCTCAGGAGCACCCTTTAACATGAAAAGGCGTGACTTCTCATTCAGCATATGTTACCAAGGAAGATTCACAAGCAAGGGGCTCATGAAGCATCCAAGCAACCTAAATTTGACGATGACTAAACAGACATCACGAGCAATAATTCACTTCCATACGAACAGGGTAAACCTTAAGGAGCTCTCCAAAGTTGTATGTCGTGTAGAAGAAAAAGCTGGCGACTCACCTTCTTGAGCCGGTCCATGGCGGGGGTCTCGGCGTTGTGGATGCAGTTGTACTGGTCGGGCTCGGCGTCGCCCCACCCGGACACGACCACCATGGCGATCGTCTTCCCCTTGGGCAGCCGCAGGTGATCCGCCAGCTTCCATGAGGCTCCGGAGCTCGTCATTTCTCTCCTAAACACGATATAACTGCAAGCTTCTTATCGCTCGGAAATATCGAAGAGGAGGAGAAGATGACCCTGAAGAGTGGCGAGTGGGGTTTATATAGGGGGAGAGAAACAGAGACAGAGAGTGAGAGAAACAAGCGGAATCCGGTCGCCTGCTAATGGCGATTAAGTTTTGTCGTTTTGGGACCGGGGCCGGGAATTTGCGGGGTCGTACGACGAAAGCAACGGCCCTTCCGTCGACGTGGCGATTTCGAAGGCCCAGGGCGCGACACGTCAGCGCCAATGACGGCCCAGAATGACGAACTTTCATAGGGACTCTTTTTATTCTGGCTTAATACCCTGAAAAACCCCAAACCGGTACATTTGTGATAAATTTACCTCAAACTATTTTTTTACCACCAAAAATCCCGAACTAGTATATCTTTGATAAATTTACCCCAAATTGATATACTTGTAACAAATTTACCCTCTGTTAGTTTTCGTTAAATTTTATTGTCAAATTATTAAATTAAATGACACGCAACAGTTTACTTGTATGATTTTATGTTCCGTTTGTTACAGTTTAAAACTTTTTGTGATTTTTTATGATATTAATCTAATTTAGTAAATGGTATATTTGTCACAAATTTACCAATTTGGAGTTTGTTGTGGTTGAATAAATTAGTTTTGGGGTAAATTTGTCATAAATGTACAAGTTTAAGGTTTTTTATAATTAGTCGGGGTAAATTTGTCACGGGTATACTAGTTTGGAGTTTTTTATGGTAAAAAATCATTTTTGATAAATTTATCACAAATATACCAATTTGAAATTTTTTAGGGCATTAACCCTTTTATTTTTGGGTGTCTTCCCATCGCCTCTTTTTTGCAATCCACTAAAATTCACCAAAAGTGATCGGATGGTTTAATATTAGAGTCGTGTCCTTTTCTTTTATGCGCTTTGCTTTAACCGGCGGCGCTATAATATTAAAATGTCGTTTCCGCAACAGTGAATTTCGGAACTTTTATGATTACTCAGTCTTGACTTTTTTTCTTTGCTTTGCTTTGTCCTTTCCTTTGCTTTTGACAAGTGGAGGTCGTCGGCTACCGTTTATTTCGTTCCCACAGATTTGGCGAAACGGCGGCCGTCGGATTGGCGGGGAACCAGGGATCTGGGGCCGTTGATCTCCGTTCACCTGGCGGTTTTCACCGTAACCAATCCACGAATCGGGAAAAAATGAGAGTCTTGTCTTTGATTGGTAGCGCTGTAACTTGGGCTCTGCTTTTTCTTTTTTGTTTGCTTTCCTTTTCCTTTCTTTTTCTTTTTTTTTTTTGTAGTTTTGACAATAATGAATTGTCATTTTCTCCTTATAAAATGAATTACGTCGTATCGTGTTGAATTTGTATCCTTCTTGATAAATTTCCTCCTTATAAAGAATCGTGCTCACATATAAGATAAGAGCTTTCTCCATTTTCTCCTTACGAAGGGCTATAAGAAAAGGCAAAGATTGAAAAAGTTCACTAATGAATTTATTGGCATGCAATTCTTATTTATCGCGAAGATGGGTCCTAAAAAAAATTCACCAAAAGTGATTCGTGGATATCCCTGAAAGTCAATGTCACTTCTCGATTTTTAAATTATCTCTAATTTTGATTTTGTGAGTGGAGCGATTTTATGATTCGAGTTTTTCTTTTCTATAAGAATGACTTGAGGTTTTATTATTAGTTTGTATTTTCAAAAATTGAGAAAATTGTCTAAATGAGCCTCTCTCCTTTAGTTGGGATGCTCATGAAGTGTCAAATAAAATATGATTTTAGTTTTTAATTCTAGTTTTTTGAAATATTGTGTCGTTGACGTGTTAACTGTCAGATATAGTTTGCTGCTCTTGACGGGCCGGGAGTCTTTGTTGCATTTGGAAAAGAAGTGTAAGTAGCGATGTACCTTTTCTTTCTTTTCTTTCCCTCTCTCTTTTATAATATTTTTTTAAACTAGGCATGACTTGCGATATAAAATGATTTAAGTGCATAAAAATCCAAAAAAAGGTTAAAAGAGCACGTGAGAGGAGACGAGTTTGACATTTCTGTCGTTTTTTTTTTGTACGGTAATAAAAGGTTTATTTTTTTTTGGTCGAAGTAATAAAAGATTTGAAATGCTCATCTTAGTATTAACACTTTTGTTTTATTTATCAAAAGAAAATGCTATCTCAAAACAAAAACTGGCAATTGGTAGCAACATTACGGCACTTTCTCTTTATTTAATTAAAATAAATAAATAAAACAAAAAGATGTTTCGATCTTAAAAATTTTTCCAATTTGTAATATTTTCTGAAGTTAATTTTAAATCATTCTCATTTTGATAAGTTAAATCTTTCACATTTTGGAAAGAATTTTATATTCATCTTTCTAAATGGACCGAGAATTTAGAATCTTAAACATATTAAATTTTTCTTGGCACAGGCACTTTTGTTAGAGACTCGATTTACTTTTGAGTAACCAATTTTATCCCCTCATATAATATTATGACATCATTATATATAACATGGACTTGTCATGAATTTATTGAGAAAAAGTTTGAGATCGAAACGATCTTTTAAGTTTGTTTGAATATGTAGAGAGATCAATAAGAATGTGGATGTGTACTTGTTTGTTGATTCTATGATAGACCTGATCAAATGATAGATATCAATGCAAATAATGTATATATTATATAATCTTCCGTTGGTTATCGGGTATCGTAGTCGATTTGATATGCCACAATGAAATGGGTGAGAAAACATAATAAGAAATGAGTGAAATCAAAATTTATTTAGATGCAGTGAAAAGGGAAAAAAATGAAAATTTCGACAAATTTAAGTTTAAGATATAATTTCACTTGCTTTTGTTCTATAATGTAAACGATACAATAGTAGAGATCTCAGCATTTCTTCCTACTTGTAAAAAGAGCAAACCACCTCGAACCTTAGCCCTTGTAGAACATCATACCAGTGAAGAAGTAGAAACGATCACGACAAGATAATCACTTAAGCCTCTTTGCTCATTTCCGTCATCCACCATATCTTCTTCTTCTTGCCCACGAGTGCTTTTGTAAGAATATCCTCATTAGGTCAATTTAGATCTTAAACCTAATTTCTTAGATAAAAATTTTCAAATTTTTGTGTTTCATGTTTTCGTAATATGTGTTTGTTATTAATAATTTTTACTTGGATAGTTTATAGTTTATAAACACTAATAGGATCAAATGAGACCAAATTTCTCGTACAGTAGAAAAAAATCACAAAAGTATTATAAAACTCATGGTTAAAGTAATATAATAAATAACACAAAGCCCTGAAATTATTTTTCATTTTTTTCTTATTTCCATTTTTTTTAGCTGAGAAATAAAAAAAAAGAAAAAGAAAAAGAAAGAAAGGTGGCGGATGGGCGGCGCAGGCCCGGCCGCCCATGTTTTTCTGCTTGGCATGCTTGTCCACTTGCCCGAGCCGACAAGTTTAGGCCTGGATGGGTTGGGTAGGACCTTAGAGATTTGAGCCCAAGCAGCCCCATCCTGAGCCCGCCCAATGAGAAGGTCTAGCTACTAGCTGTAGACCCGAGTGTAGCACTAATTTAACAGTCTACTTAATGAGTATGTTCATCTTTGTTATGTTTTAGGGTGCGTTTAGATGGGATTTAGAAAGCCCATTCATTTTAAAGTTCCCTTTCACCCAAATATGGGTGTTTAAGAACCAATCTCAAGCGAGCTTTCAAATGAAAGCTTAACGCCTTGAAAACATTTTTTCTTCCTAAACCACCCTCATTAATTTTTCATATTTCCGTTATTGCCCTTGTATTTATTTATTTTTTAATTGAAAAATGAGCCGCCCTTCGACGGATAGGGAAGGGCGACGGCCCGCCAGAAGCTGATCCTGGAGCGGGCCGGGCGTCGGATGAGGTCGCTCAAGGTCGGGCGACCTTCGGCGAGGGTCGCGCGACCCAGCGGAGGGCCGCCGGAGGTCGCCTGAGGTGTCGCTCGACCTGTGGGTCGCGCAACCTGGGCGACCGCCGCCGGGTCTCGCGGCCGCAGCGCCCTCGCTTGGGTCTCGCGAGGGTCGCACGACCCAACGCCGTCGCGCGCCCCCGGGTTGAGCGACCCTAGTCGCCCGAGGTCGGGCGACCTCCGGCTGCCCTACTGGTCGCGCGACCCTCGCCCGGAGGTCGCCCGACCTCGGGCGACCTCATCTAATGGCCGCAGCGCCAAATCGCTCGCGGAGGCCGCGGCCCTTCGCCTCTCGGCGAAGGGCTTAGCTAAATTTTCAAAAAAAAAAAAAAAAAAAAAAGAAAAAATATATATATACCCATCAAAGCCCATTAGAAAAGTTTTTTTTACCAAACGCATATTCAACTCAAAGTCCATTTGCAAAATTTTTTACCACACACCGTGCATTTTCCTCAAGTAGCTTTAGGCTTTCAAAGATTTCCATTAGACTCAAAGTTCAATGTAAATCGAACCAAACGCATTTTTAGACTGATCACGATCACTTGGTTCTCGGTCTCATATGCGCAGCTTGAGTTTGATATGGACTTCAAGGCATTGGCCATTGGTACGCAGCTATGCTTGCTTTTTGACTGGCTTCAGGAGAACTGACCCGCACTTTCTCATCACTTCTCAGCTAAGCTATTTGCTTTCATATCATGGGAAATTCAATGATTGTTGCATAAACTAATGTAAGGATGTAGGATTTGGTTCAACATTTGCAATGGGCTTTGAGTCCAACGCAAACGCCGAAAGTTCCTAAAGCTACTTGGGGAAAATGCAATTGTGTTTGGTAAAAATTTTTGCAAATGGACTTTGAGTTGAATGTGCGTTTGGTAAAGAAGACTTTGGCAAGGGGCTTTGATGGGTGTATTTTTTTTTTTTTTTAAATTCAGCTAAACCCTTCGCCGGACCGGCGAAAGGTCCGTGGGTCGATGAGCGAGATCTAGCGCCGGTGGTCGTCGGATGAGGTCGCCCGAGGTTGGGCGACCTTCGGCGAGGGTTGCGCGACCCAGCCGAGGGCCGCCAGAGGTCGCTCGACCTAGGGGCCGCGCAACCTAGGCGACCGCCGCCCGGGTCTCGCGGCACACGGGGCGGCCCTCGCCCGGGTCTCGCGAGGGTCGAACGAGGTCGGGCGACCTCCGGCGCGCCTACTGGTCGCGACCCTTGCCGGAGGTCGTCGACCTCGGGCAACCTCGCCGACATTTGCGGCGCCGAGATCCGGCTCACCGGCGGTTGCCGCCTCTTCGCCGGTCCGGCGAAGGGTCTGCTCCTTTTTTTTTAATTTAAAAATAAATAAATACAAGGGCAATAATGGAAATATAAAAAATTAATGAGGGTAATTTAGGAAGTGAAAAAATATTTTCAAGCATTTCCAAGGACTGGCTTTCATTGAAGCTCCTTCAGACGGGTTGCCAAACATCCATATTTTACCGGTTTGAAGGGGCCGAATAAAGCTTTCTAAATGCCCATCCAAACGCACCCGTAGTTATTAATTGAACTTACACCGAATGCCGAGCGACCGGGGAGGCAGTTGCCAATGCCATCCGGGGGCGCGTCCCAACCTCGCTTCCAAAAATCGCGACCGGCAATGACTTGGGTGGCACAATCAACCATGAGAGACTCGTTAAGTGATAGTTTCTCTAAGTTTTATTGGTGCACATGTATATGTACATGAACGTGATCGAAATGTTTTGACTTTGACTATGATAGCTGGCAGAACGTCAATTCTTTGATTTGCCTTTCTATAATTATGTATTAGTGAAGTGCGAATAAATAGCCAAAATGAGTCGGCTTAGTTGGTAAGGTTCAAACTCTCGACACGCTATGCCCACATTCAAATCCCGTTGCAGGAGTCCCCTTTGATGAAAAGTTAGGGGCTCAATTAACACATTGAAAAGGTTTATAGCCAAATTAATAAAAGTGCAATAGATTTATGAATTTCTCGATAATATTCCCTTTTTTCCTGACCTAATGCCCTGATAACGCCTAAAACAAAACATTTATCCTCCGTTAAATTTGAGAAAAAGTCGTGAAAAACCTCAAACTATGCCCACATATTTATCCTGGACTTTTTTTGTAATATCAAAAACTCTAAATTATATCTAATGTGATACATTTATTTTCCGTTAAGATTCTGTTAAATAATTTGTGATATAAAAAATCATAAACTAGTATATATGTGACACGTTTACTTTTCTTTAAGATTCTTTTAAGTGATTTTTCAGCCAAAACAATGTTATTTTTATTTTCCTCAGGTCATGTCAACACCGTTTGCTTTTTGGTGTCCTTGTATATGGATTTTTAACGGTCTTCATGGATAGAATTCTAATGGAAGGTAAATGTTCTCACACAGGTATAAGTTTGGGATTTCTTGTGTTATAAAAAAAAATTAAGATAAATATGTTGGGTTTTTTTTAATGGCTTTGGCCCTTTAATATATAATATGAATGTGTTAACTAAAAGTTCTAAAACTTATTATGAAAGTGCAATTGAGTTCTAAAACTTATAAAAAAATGTAATCAAGTTCTTAAATTTGTCAAACTGATATAATCGAGTCATTTTGTTAACTTCGTCCATTTAGACTAATGTAAAATCTGACGTGGCTTTTTTTAATATTTTATCTCTCATATGTGATAATGACGTGGCTAAAACATATAACAATAGGTTAAAACAATGTTGTCTCTAATTTAATTCTAATGTTTTAGCCATAAGCTTAATTTAGTAAAATAAAAATATTTTTAAAAAATACAAAAAAAGCAAAGGCAAGGGTGGAGGCCCTTGCTGCCGACCACCCTATCGCTGACAAGGACTAGCTGGGGTCGCTGAGGCCTTAGCCAAGGCTGGCGACCCTCGCCAAGGGCCACCACATTTGGGCGAGGGTCACCAGGCCCTCGCTTGCCGTCGGTAATGGTCGTCGGCCTTTTCGACAATAGGGGCAACAACAAGGGCCTATCGCTCTTGCCTATAGCTTAATTTTTGTCTTTTTTGAAATACTTTTTTATTTTATTATTAGTTTGGTTAAACAAATTAGAATTTAAGTCATGATATCGCCCATGTAAGATAAATAAAATATTCAAAAAGTCACATCAATATTTTCCGTCAATCTAAATTGATAGTATTAATAGAATGACTCAATTATATTAATTTAGAAATCTATTGTATTTTTTAAAAATTTAAAATTTAATTATATTTTCATGATAAATTTTGGAACTTTGAGTGGGATACCCGTTATATAATAAGTAAGGGGAAAAAAAAAGAAGAAGGAAAAAGCTGAGACCATTTCACAATATCCATGGCCAGGGGTGGCGCATGTCCTGGCTCTTTCACTCCGCGTCGTAGACGACGTCGAACCTCGGCCATCGCAGGTGACGATGCCGGCGAAGAAGTCGAGCAGCAGCGGCGAGAGCACGATCGCATCAGCCTCCTGCCCGACGCCGTCATCCACCACATCCTCTCTTTCCTGCCCACCGCCGACGTCTTCCGCACCCGCGGCCTGTCGTCCCGGTGGCTCGCCCTCCACGACGCCGTCCCGACCCTCGCTTTCTCCCTCCCCTGCGGCGGCGGCGGCGGGAGGCGTGGGGCGGCGGTGGAGCCGTTCTGCGCCTTCGTCGACGCGGTCCTCCGCCTCCGCTCCTGGACCCACCTCGCAAGATTCCACCTTGATCTCCCCTACTTCACTCCCGAGCTCGAGCCCAAGCTCGAGTCTTGGCTCTGGACCGCCACCGCGTGCCGCGTCAAGGACCTGCGCGTGGAGCTCCCGCGCGCCGAGAATCTCTGCTCCGTGCCGCGCCTCGTCCGCGACTGCACTTCGCTGGTGGAGCTCCGGCTGTGCGGCGGCCGGATGGGGCTCGAGCTGCCGGACGGCGCCCCCAATTGGGCCTCTCTCAGGGTTCTGTCGCTGGCGCACTTGCGGTTGACGGATGACGAGATGGGGGCGGTCTTCGCGGGCAGTCCCGCGCTCGAGTCCCTCGAGCTGCGGTGCTGTGGCGGCGCGGCCCGGGTCGAGGTTTGGTCTAGGAGGATGAGAGAATTGGTGATTGATGGGTGGACGCACTGGTCCCCCGGAGACCCCCCGCTGGAGGTTTCGGCTCCTCATTTGCAGATGCTGCGCCTGCGGGGTAACTTCCCCAGGATGGGCCTGACGGTGGCCGAGGCCAGCTCCGTGGCTGAGGCCGAGTTGAATTTCTCCATGACCATCGTTGTCAGTGATCGGTTCGATAACTTCAAATGGCTGCGCAACTTGGCGAGGGGTATTCTTCAGAAGCTGTGCAATGCCACTGAATTTGTAGTTGGGTGTTGGTTCCTTCAGGTGGGAATTTAGTACTGCTTGTGTTTTGCCTTTTGAATTTATACTTCGTCTAGGTGGTCGATTCGACTTCACATTTATATCTGTGGATGTGCCTTGAGTATTATGCTTTTAAGAAGTGGAGATGACCGATGAATTGTTAAATGATTAGCCTTGATAGAAAACTCATGTCTGGACATGTTGAAGCACATGCTTAGGTAGCTCTCGAGCCCTGGTTTGTCATGTTCCTGGATTATTAGAATCTGTTTCCTTAAGAACATGAGTTGGAGAAGTTTCGTACTATGTAATGTTGTTGCCAGGACTTAGCCAACGATGGGATCTTATGCAAATTTACTAGCTTTTTTCTATCGTGTAAATTTACTACCCTTTCTATTCAGTGGTTGATGACTGCCAACTAGGGGCAGATGCCTACAATCCAGCAAAGCAAGCAAGGCAGTTCTTAGTCTGAATCTTTTTATTCTTTTCCTCCCTTCAGAATCATGTATGTTCACAAGCAAATTGTCAAGTTGGCTCGGATCTTTGCATGTATGTTCACAAGAAAATTGTTGATTTGGCTCAGATCTTTACCCAAAACACAAACTGACCGATTTCAGTTCTGTGTTTTCCCTTTCCTGAACATTGAAAAACCAACTGATAAATGTTCTGAACCAAAAGTGGTTTGGTTTATCAGGCCAAGGGCTTTTTGACAGCCCTGTCAATTGCTCCATAGCCCTGAATGGTGACATAAGTTGCGGCAATTTTCTGTGTGACAGTAGGTCCTAGTTTCGTGAAGCAGTGGCAATACATTCACTTTATGGCTTTGTAATTGTTGGCTTTGTTTGTAGTGCAAACCCTGGTTTGTTCTTGAAAATTAGATCCTGTATGAGGATTATGGTTTCTGTAGATTTTGTATAAACTAAATGAGAAATTTTCTAGTGATTCTTCCTCTTTTTTGTTTTTGGGTTGGATGTGCAGGTTCTGTTGCTTTTGGAGAACGGAGATTTGCCTCCTCTGCTTCCCAATTGCAAATCTCTTATTCTAAACACTCGTTGTCAATCATTGGAATGTCACAGTATATTGAACATGATAGAAAGTTCACCACAGGTGGAGAAATTGGTCATCAAGATGATTCAACCATTCTGGAAGTCGGTAAATTCCTGTCAAAACTAGCTCTGTTTGAGTAAATATAGTAGTATCTGTACCAGTATGCCTGAAGAATTAACAAAAAACCTAGCATCATACGGAGGAACTGATCTGGTCCCCTTCATCGAGTATTTAAATGTCTTTACTGCTGCCTTTCTTTTCTTCTGATGCTCTTGACTTACAAGAAGCACATTTTATTTTTTTATGAATGTGGAAATAGGGTTAGTTTGTTTTCATTGTTGCGGAAATTGCCAGAAATCTTTAGATGCAATTTAGAATGGAGCTTTGTGATGATGTAGCCCAAGTACAAAACTCTACTCTAATAGATTAATAAGTTATGCTAATGGATGTTGAAATATTTTTCGAGGGTTATTAGTGATAATTATTTTCGTTTATACTAATTAATGTTAATGGGAGTGTGCCTCGATGAATGTTAAGGTATGTGAGAGGGTTATGGGGCCTTGTGTTGACATGGCTCAACCATAAAGCTCTGTTCTACCCTTCTTCTTTTTTGTGTAATTGGCAGCTTTCGAAGGTAGGGAGAGAAGATTTACTCATAAGCTTACCTTCCCAACCCTCTTTCCTTGTTTGGGACAAGCACCCGACTCCCATGAAACTGACTGAGTTTTGTGTTGCCGCCAACCATTTGGTAGTAGGGTCAAAACTCAACCCATTTCTTGAGCAAGGCCTCTTTCTTTGACCAAGGGAGCTGTGCAATTTCTTGAACCTCCTTATTATCTTGACCTGCTGGTTTTCCTTCAATCAATTGTTCTAGCTCAGAGCCCCCTTCACCTCCTATATCTTCTTTTTAGAGCCTATGTTTAGCCAAAATTTCTTGGTTTAACCCAGTTAGATTAGTAGGTGGTCTGCTTCTTGGTGGCAGTCATGGCTGGAAATCCTCGCATGCTGGGAACACCTTTAAGATGTTGAAGAGAATATCAGAGCATGGATCAAGTAAGGTGATTGCTTTGGAAATAGCTTAAATGCTCCAATGCGAGACCTACATAACTCCATCCATCAAATTAATAGTTGTTTCAAGAGGTTGATCATCTCTAGCAGGCAGGTTCATTGTCAGATGTTGCCAGAGAAGCATTTCCATTGGCACAAAGTGCAGAGCGTTGCATGTCTAATTGAATCCAAATGCATCTTTGAAACTGATACCAATAGCGAGAGTGATGTTGTTGGGACTTCTTCATTATGTTGTAGACTGATCACATTCCCTTGTTCTCGGTCTCACCTCTGCAGCTTGAGTTCGATAAGGACTGCAAGGCATTGGCCATCAGTACACACAGATACTTGGGACCCTTAAAGAGGAAGAATAAACTCAAATGCTTGGATCAACACTTGAGGCGGGTCGACATTGTTCGGTTTGATCCTAGGGATCGCCACTTGAGCAGCTTTCTTGGCCTGGTGGAGTTTATCCTTGAAGAGGCGCGCGTCTTGGATAAGATGCTCATCAACACTTGTAAGGTCAAGGCTGATGGATCGAATTCTGTGGAGACTCCCAATCCTCGCAAATTGCTCAAAGTTTCCCAGTCAATTCTACGCCATCGAAGGGCTTCCGTGAACGCTCGAGTGGAACTTTATTATGACTAGGAAGGAAGGTATCATTTTGTTTATATATTCTCTCATTGTTTTCTTTCGGCAAATGTAGAAAGGAGGACTTGGGCTTGTGAATAGGACTTTTACGAACCACATATAATCAGGTTTTCAGTAATTAGAGTTGTGCCTTGCGTCGTTCCGACGCTCACTCTTTTTAACCGTCTTAACGAGAACTAGCCTATACTCATGGGGTGCCAATGAAACGAATCTATTTTTTCCTATGACTTGTGTAGCTTTGAAAAGTTACTAGTTGAGCACGAGTCTGATGATCGAATCCGCGATTATTGTCAAGCTTTCCAAATCGTGTTTGAAGTTTTTACATTTGTGATTGAAAGGCTTGTGTAATAACACACTGCATTAACATATGTGGAGGCTCTTGATCCTCACTAGGATGGTGGTTTTTTTTGGCCTTTCGATGTGCATCCGTGCAATGTGAATGGCAATTCTCGGATTTTGTTCAGCTCTGACCTGCAGTTTGTTGTCCCTTTTTAGATAAGTAATTTGTGTTCAACTCATGCGAAATTCAACGACTGTTACCGGAAATAATTGAAGGATGTAGTCATTAATTCATTTTACCCCAATTGTCGAGCGACGGGGATGCAGTCGTTAAGGGAAAATTGTCCAAAATATTCTAAACTTATTATACTTTTGTTAATTCAATTTTAAACTTTTCAATATTTTTTTTTAAAAAAAAAAAATGGGGTCTTAAATCTTTTTACATTTTGTCGATTGAATCCATCCAGTCAATTTTAGCTAGAATCCGTCGATATAGATGCTAACCGTCCTACGTGATATCATTGGTGTGTAGATAATTCTTAATAATATCTTAATAATTTTTATTGTTATTTCTTTTCTTTTTCTTTTTTGTTCTTTTTTCCGTTTTCCTTCATAATTTTTGTTTTAGTGAAAGCCGCAACTAAGGGTGAGCATGGTTCTAAAGAGTTGGAAGTTGAGAATCGAATTGAGGGGCATGTTTCAAGTTCTAAGATATGTAGGTTAGATTCCAAGTTCTAAAAATTGGGAAGTTTGTTTCAACGGGTAGGTTCTAAGTTGGTGAAACTTGGAACCTGTAACCTAAAATCTAGTATAAGTTTTTGTATTTTTCTTGATTTATATCTCCGCTCGATCTTGCGATATTCTACGGCGTTTATGATGAGTGTATAAAATGGAATCACTAGTCCGAGTTTTCATTTTATAATTGAGATTTTTATTTTGTTAATATTTCATATTTTTTGTGTCTAAATATAAATTATAGTTAGTGAATTATAGTAGTAATTGGTAGCCAGTGGTATTGCTGCTGTCTTTTTTGTAGCTTTTGTTGTTGCTGGAACTATGTGGTATGGTTCAGCAACTACCCCTATCGAATTATTTGGTCCCACTCGTTATCAATGGGATCAGGGATACTTCCAGCAAGAAATATATCAAAGAGTTGGTGCTGGGCTAGCCAAAAATCAAAGTTTATCAGAAGCTTGGTCTAAAATTCCTGAAAAATTAGCTTTTTATGATTATATCGGTAATAATCTGGCAAAGGGGGGATTATTCAAAGTGAGTTCAATGGACAACGGGGATGGAATAGCTGTTGGGTGGTTAGGACATCCTATCTTTCGAGATAAAGAAGGGCGTGAACTTTTTGTACGTCGTATGCCTACTTTTTTTGAAACATTTTCGGTTGATTTGGTAGACGGAGACGGAATTGTTCGAGCCAACGTTCCTTTTTGAAGGGCGGAATCAAAGTATAGTGTTGAACAAGTAGGTGTAATTGTTGAGTTCTATGGTGGGGAACTCAATGGAGTCAGTTATAGTGATCCTGCTACTGTGAAAAAATATGCTAGATGTGCCCAATTAGGTGAAAATTTTTGAATTAGATCGTGCTACTTTGAAATCCGATGGTGTTTTTCGTAGCAGTCCAAGGGGTTGGTTTACTTTTGGACATGCTTCGTTTGCTCTCCTCTTTTCTTCGGACACATTTGGCATGGTGCTAGAACCTTGTTTAGAGATGTTTTTGCTGGTATTGACCCCAATTTGGATGCTCAAGTGGAATTTGGAGCATTCCAAAAACTTGGAGATCCAACTACAAGAAGACAAGTAGTCTGATACAAGATTTCTCTCTTATCTTTTTCCTTTATTTTTTTGTCTTGCTCTTTGGGAGATAATCCCAAATAAACAGAACAAGTATGGAAGCTATAATTGTAAAGCACGATCGAATTTATGGAAGCATTGGTTTATACATTCCTCTTAGTCTCGACTCTAGGGATAATTTTTTTCGCTATCTTTTTTTCGAGAACCACCTAAAGTTCCAACTAAAAAAGTGAAATGATTTTTCATTATATCAATTGAATTGAAGTAATGAGCCTCCCAATGTTGGGAGGCTCATTACTTCAACTAGTCCACGTGTTCTTCAAATGGATCTCTTAATTGTTGAGAGGATTGCCCAAAAGCAGTATATAAGGCGTACCCAGTAAAACTTACAAGTAAACCAGATATAGAGATGGCGACTAGGGTTACTGTTTCCATTATTATATAATTTCAAGACCAAAATGGATCTATGATAAGATCGTTTATTTACAACGGAATGGTATACAAAGTCAACAGATCTCAATGAATACAAAATAGGATTTATGGCTACGCAAACCGTTGAGGGTAGTTCTAGATCTGGACCAAGACGAACTATTGTAGGGGATTTATTGAAACCATTGAATTCAGAATATGGTAAAGTAGCTCCTGGATGGGGAACTACTCCTTTGATGGGTGTCGCAATGGCTCTATTTGGAGTATTCCTATCTATTATTTTAGAAATTTATAATTCTTCTATTTTACTGGACGGAATTTCAATGAATTAGATTCACAAGAAACGTGAATTCTTAGCTTTTCAATACAAAGTAAAGCATTTAGGTTTCGGATTTTTATATCATTATAGTAGTAATTGGTGGCCATTAAAAATGATAATTCATTGTAATTGTTTATTTAATAATACATGTGGAACTCGGGAAAGTCTAGAATTGACTCCGAACCTGCGATGGATAGGTTCCAAGTTCTAGGATATGCTTCTAAGTTCTAAAAAATGAAAAATCTATTCCAATGTATAGATTTCAAGTTCCAAGTGGAATCAGTATGAAACTTGGAATCGCTCACCCTTAACCGCAACACCCTCGCCAACCGCGAGTGAGGGTCACGCGGCCCTCACACAGCCTTGCCCAAATCTAGAAAATCAAGAGCAAAACCGGGAAATTGGAAAGGATAAGGAAAGGGGATTTGGCCGGAATGAGGAAACCGGAAAGGAAAGGCGGTGACGATGAATTTGCCGGAAATTTCCCTGGTCTCACTCGCGGCCGGTGGGTCGCTTCGCACTCGCATCGGGTTTCCGGGGGGGACGGACGTGCGAGGAGGAATGAAGGGCGACTCCGACGAGAAGCCTTCCGACCACCAGCAACGAACGCCGACTCAACTCATACTCTGCTTCGTCTGAATCGTCGAGCCTTGATTGCTTAAGTCCCTTCACCTCTTACGTTCGAGAAAGGGCCGAGTAGGTTTCGTCAATGGGCCGCATGAGGGCCGCTCTTCCTTCACCTATAATTTTCTGATAGCCGATTCCAGCGGTTCTAGCCCATCGATTCTTAAGTTTTCCGGTCAACGCCCGTAGCCAACGAGGCCATGGCGAGGCTGGCCTTGCCTAGATCTGAACAAGGGCTGCGTGACCCTCGCCCGTGGCAGCGATGCTCTTGCTAGGGGCCGGCGAGGGCTCACCGACCCTTGTCAGCCACTATTAAAAACAAAACAAAACAAAACAAAACAAAAGTCAAGAAGGAAAATAGAAAAGAAGTGAAAAAGAAAAGAAAAAATCGAAAAATTATTAAAATATCATTAAAAATTATTTATGCTAACGTCAGACACGCCACATCGGATAATCGGCATTCACGTCGGTGAATTCCGATCAAAATTGGCCGGATGTACTTAATTGACAAAATATGAAAAGGTTTACAACTCAATCGATAAAATTGAAAGGTTTATAAATGAATGAGTAAAAGTGCAATAAGTTTAAGACATTTGGGACAATTTTCCCAGTTGTCAATGCCATCTAGACTCGTGTCCTGACCTTGCTTCCAAAAGTTGTGACCGGCAATGACTTTGCTGGTGTGATCGACCATGAGAGTCATTAAGTTTTATTGGTACATAGATACATGTAAATGAACACGATCATAATGCTTTGACTTTGACCTAAAATATAGCTAGCGGAAGGTTAAATTTTTTTCTAGCCTTTCTCTAATAATGTATTTGTAAGGTGCAAGTACCCATATCCTCCAAGTATCTCAAATCCATCTCGGGCATTCTCCATTAAATGTTACGTTTTGAAGTAGGCATCATCCTATTTGAGAAATCATAAGATATATTCATTTGAACAGACACATCGTGTTTCCAAACCGCCCAAACCCAAAAGATCATTGAACTATTTGAAGCCAGCACCGTCCATGGCGAGGTGAGCACCGTGCACACGGATATACTAGTCACGAACCTACCAAACTCACGACCTTTTCCCAATCAAAATAGCTTTCTCTTCGTTTTGGGATTGGGCTGCAACGTTGTCAAGCGTGGTCACGCATTCCATTTTTTAAAAACTTAGGAGATCATTATTGTAATCACGTCACTTTGCCCTAGCGTCATCTATGTTTTACAAGAAAACATTTTTCGGTTCATATCATGTGTACCTCAGCAACGTTTTTATAAAAATCAGGACAGAGATCGCTAATTCAGGTGGCAAAGGTAGGTGCACGCATCTTCCTTACGTCTGACCAAATTCATACCAATTTCCTAGGCATTTTATTAAATAGAACTTCGGTTTATAATAAATAAATGCTTCATTAAATTATGGAATAGGTTTTCTCGATGCATGTCATGTCGATGGCGAAAGTTTTAGTATTATTCGATCGAATATTTCATTAAACTTTGGGTTATGTAGGTTCTAAGCAACCTTTTACTTGAATAAATTTGTATCGTTCTTACGTTGGTGTATAAAGGAGATCACTATCCCACCGTGGACGGTTTGCATAGGTGTGTACCTACATATATAAATATATTTTTGCGTATTGCTATGTATTACAGGAGATCTTCAAGATATAAAGTAATGATGATAAAACACGTTAAGACTCTGTTTTTTTCATGAAAAATAAATGATTAAATGATCGTTTGAAATAATTAGTTAATAATTTTTTTTCATTATAGACAGAAAATTACAATAAAAATATTTTAATTTAATTCATTTTTGTAAGTGATATAAGCAACTATTTAAAAAAAATATATTTTATTTTAAAATGATTATAACACGAATCATCACCATGGAACTGGTCAATTATGAGAATTATAAAATAAGGTATGATGAATTTTTTGTGATTGAGCCACGTCGTCATCACAAAAGTTCGATCTCTACCATTCTTTGCATCAATTTGAATAAATAAATAAATAAATAAATGAGGAAAAAGACTTAATTAATCCGCTGACACCAACGTTAATTGCACCTTAATTTCGAGTGATGTATTCCGACATGGAAACCAAACTATTCCCCCGAAAATTATTTCACTTTCGATTCCTCTCATAATCTGATCAAAACAAACGAAATTTTCTTCTAGTATACGATATTGCATTATTGCATATTCATATTTTTATATTGATTTTACCATATATATAAATAACCCAAAAGAAGTTTTAAGTGAATTATATTTAAAACCATGCATGACAGGAGACATCCAAATAATTATAGAGGTAGGACTCTATGAAGCACCGATACTCTCTAAGAACCGTCGTGTCGTGTCGGACACTTCGACACATGTCCAATACTCTCCGACACTCTCGGACACTCGGTCAATACGTGTCGAAAAATCCGACACTTGGTCAACTTTCTTGACACTCTCGGACACTCGACTCAGAATTTTGACATATGAGTTTCCGACACGTGATTTCGATATCGATGTCAATTTTAAAATTTAGTAAATGAGAGGTCAAAATATATATGTGTGAAAAAATATAACACAATAATAAAAATAAGGGATAAGTGCATTGGAAGTCCTAAAATTTGTCATGAAAATGCAATTAAATCTTAAAATTTGTCATGAAAATATAATTAAGTCCTAAAACTTTCAAAAAATCCAATCAAGTCCTAAAACTTATCAAAGTGATTCAATCTAAGTCCTTCCATCGATTGCATTTTTTGAAAGTTTTAAGACTCGATTGTACTTTCAAGACAAGTTTTAAGACTTTATTGAACATTTTGAAAATTTTAGGACTTGATTGAACTTTTGTGACAAGTTTTAGGACTTAATTGCATTTTTTGAAAGTTTTAGGACTCGATTGCATTTTCATGATAAGTTTTAGGACTTCTATTACACTTATCCCTAAAAATAATAAATGGAGGAAATAGAAAAATCTAGTACTCTTTTCTCTTCTGACTTCCACTTCCTGTGATACACAATTCACTCCTTAAGTTTTTTTTGTCCTCTTCCAACATATCTAACATACGAGTTCAGAATATGGATCACTTGTTTTTTCTCAAAGTTTTATGAATTATTGAAATAGAGTTGAATTTGTCAAATTAAAACAATGAATGATATTAATAAATGGCGGATTAATGTTTTTAGTGTATATTTATTCTAGGCTTATTTTATTTATGAATTTGTTTCAAATTAATTTGATTGAAATAATTATAAAAATGATCATTTATTTTGTATATATAAAAATATATTTAATATACAACGTGTCCTAACATGTCGGAATTCCCTATTTTTTGAAAAACGATGTGTCGACGTGTCATGTCGTGTCGCGTCGCGTGTCAGTATCGGTGCTACTGCTAAAAACCATCTTCTTGACACGCATCGTCAAAACATGCAGTATTGCTAATTAGGGAGGTGCCTTCTCAAACTAGACAATTTCCTCTTGTACCTAAACAAAATGAATCCCCTTGATTTTATTCACAAAAAAGGTATTAAATAAAGGGTTAATACCTTGAAAAACCCCAAACTGGTACACCTGTGACAAATTTACCCCAAACTATTCTTTTGACCATGAAAAACCCCAAACTGGTACACCCGTGACAAATTTACCCCGACTAACCATAAAAAACCCTAAACTAGTACATTTATGACAAATTTACCCTAAACTAATTTATTCGACCGCAAAAAAATTTAAACTGGTAAATTTGTGACAAATATACGCTCCGCTAAATTGGATTAATACAAAAAAAAATCACAAAAACTGTAAACTGTAACAAATAGAGTGTAAAATCTCAAATTAATATATCAATCAACTGTCACGTGTGATTTAACTTAATAATTTGACAATAAAATTTAATAAAAACTGACAGAGGGTAAATTTGTTACAAATGTACCAGTTTGGGATAAATTTGTCAAAGGTATATCAGTTTGGGGTTTTTGGTGGTCAGAAAAATAGTTTGGGGTAAATTTGTCACAGGTGTATCAATTTGGGGTTTTTCAGGGTATTAACCCAATAAATATCGATTTATATGGAAGTAGTAATCACTAATTTTATTCTTTATTTTTATGCCTATTTTGATCCAGTCCTTGTATTTTTTTTTCCCTAATCAAGTCTTTGTAATTTTACAAATTTTTCTGATTGAGCCATTTTTGATGCCAAATGTTAGCCGATTCCACCCGACATAGCCATCTGAGGGTGACATAGTGTGACCTAAGTAAAGTTTTTCAATGTGGATGTCTGCGTGGGCTTCCCCAATGACTGAGTTTTACCCGCATCATACTGTGACATTATCTCTATTGGCTAAATTTTTCCACACACGTATGGGTGGGCATTTGCATAATTCATCCACGTCACACTTTAGTGTCGTTCGGTCACATTGCCTGAATTTGGTCATATTTGGTGCTAGACTTGATTAGAAAATATGTGAAAGTAGAATGACTTGATTAGACAAATTAAAAATATAAAGACGTGATTAGAAAAAAAAACATGAAATTGGAGGGACAAAACGTAATTTTTTCTTGACCTAATATGCCTTGAGAAGGCAAACAAATAACGCCTAATTTTTTAATAATAATCAAATTAATCTTGGTTGTAATGATGTGGCCTAATATCCTAAACAACCTCCAATTTTAGCTTTTGTCTCAATTTTACTTTTTATCTCATTAAAAAACCTCTAATTTTAGGTCTAGTTCCATCTCTACCATAAACTTTTCTTTTTGTCTCATAAAAAATCCTTAACTTTAGATTCTGTCCCAATTCTATCACAAATCTTTTTTTGATATATGAAAAACCCCCAACTTTAGGTTTTGTCCCAATTTTACCATCCAATCCCAAAAAACCACAACTTTTACATGAGTTATAAATCTATCCACATTAACTCTCTCAAAATTTCTCATTGGCAATTGAAAGATAGAAAAATCCCAAGCACGAGCTCTTCAACTACAAGAGATGGAACATTCCTAAGCATGGAAGATTGAAGGGTGCAAAATTACTATTGGGTGATTTTGAAGCAGGGTTAATGGAAAGTAGATTTAACACTCAAGTAAAAGTTGGTGACATTTTATGAGGAAAAAATTAGAGCGAACTTGAAACTAGAGCTAAATCTAACACTTTTTTATGAGAGTTTAGGATGGAATTGGTATTGCACCTAAAGTTGAGAATTTTTTAAAACCTAAAGTTGGTGTTTTATATGGGACAAAAAAAAGTATAGGGTAGAATTAGGACATAACTTAAAGTTAAAAGTTTTTCATAAAACAAAAGATGAAATTGGGACTAGAATTAAAGCTGGAGGTTTTTTAAAGTATTAGGCCTAATGCACGTATGGGGATCTCAAAGTGGGATCATTACCTATAGTCGTATTTTTATTACTTGTGGAAAAAGCAAAATATATATTGGAATAAGACGATCATAATAGATGACCTAACTATTTATGTCTTGTCCTAATCCCTTTGTCATATATATTAAGACAAGTAATATATTCAAAATAAATCAATTATATATATAATTATATATGCACGTCTATTTCATCATTCCATTTCCTATTTGACGAAACTTGTCCAAACTCCCAACCAAATCTTTTATTTGTATCGATCCCTTCCTTACCGTGCATGGTAATGAATTCCAAATTGGAACGGCACTTGAATTTTCCGCTCTAATTTAAAGGCAGATCCATCCATAATTATCTTAATTTTAATACTTATTTTTCCGAAATTGGTGGCTTCAAAGAACGTTTCTGTCCACAGATTTGAGTCTAGATTTTAGGTGGGCGGCGACCCAATTACTATAAATAGTTATTTCTTTTTTTCAGTTGTCCTTTTCTTTATATTTTTCAACCATAAAGATTACCTAATCATGTTTCCAATAGTTCTCTAACTACCTAAATCGTATTCAACAGGACTTTCACATCGCAAAAATATCTTTCCTTGCTTTAAGGAAGAAAACCAAGTTGCTTAATTTCAATGTTACACGTTGCTAAGTTATACCTTAGCAACGTGTCTTGATTTTCAGAAATCCACGTGTAAGATACTTTTGGGTTGATAATTTACCAATTTCTATGATTAATAATATATAATTCAGCATTTCCGAAAACCTATGGGATCAGTACATTAGAAAGGGAAAAGAAAATGCACTCACAGAGAATTTAGAAACCATAATTTACTTCTGCTGCTTTATTATTATTATTTTTTTTTTTTTAGAATTTCCGCAGCAAAAGGAAATCACACAAGGGAAGAGAGAGAGAGGGAGGGATTTTATCAATACATCACCCCATTTTCCGACCCTGAGAACCGGAAAAAAAAAAAAAGAAAAAAAAAAAAAAGACCACCCCATCTGGCGGCGGCGGCGTTGGCTTCCGGCTCCTTCCCCTAACGCAAGGGAAGGTGTTCGAATCCCCATGTCGTTGCTAGTGGTCTTAAGCACGGTGTCGTGGTGATGGATCCTGCGCTAGCATCGCTCCGAGTTTATCTCACTGGCTGTCGGCTGTACGTGGGTTCCCGAGTCACAAAAAAAAAAAAGAAGAGAAAATTACACCATGATACAGCATATACATATACATCCCCACTTGGAGCTTGGTTTTTTAGTTAAAAGGAAAAAAAACGAAGCTCACAGAAGAAAGAGCAACGAAAAAAAAAAGGGACTCAGATCAAGAACAAGACCAAAAAAAAAAAAAAGTGGGGAAATATATATGTATATGATTTTCTATGACTGTCTAAAAATAAGAGAGAGAGAAAAATGATGGCGATTCTCGACGGTCGGTCTCGCTTCCGAATTCCATATTCATGACGTCAAAATTTTATTTACGTCTCTCGAATTGCGTTTTTCCAAAAACGCAAGTCGTTTCGCGCGGGGGCGGGGGGCGTTCTCCGTTCAGCTCGAGAAGCGCCTGGAAGAGCCGAACATCTGGTCGAGCAGGATGACGAGGGCCATCGCCACCGCCATGTCCATCCCCGGCTGCACCACCAGCCGGAACACGTCGCTCCCGACCGCCTCCTTCTGCCTTATCTCCGCCACCACCCGCCGCGTGGCGTCGTACACGGTGCAGCGCCGCTGCGCGTAGGAGCCCTCGATCTCGTACGCCACGTTCCTGCCGCCGCTGCGCGGGGACCAGGAGGAGGAGGGCGAGGAGGGCGCCGAGGACGGCGACGAGCTCCCGCTCCCGGAGCCTCCGCCGCCGGCGGCCCCGTTGCTCACCTGGGCCAGGCCCTTGTTGTTGAGGAGGTTGGCGTTCTTCCTCGCCGTGAAGCGGGGGTTCGCCGTCCCCTCGCCGTCGAAGACCTGCCAGTTGTCGCTGAGGCTCAACCTCTGGAGATAATCAAAAACAAAAAATAATGCTCGGTCAGTCCGGATCACGACCATGTTTTCCCCATCGGATGCAACAAAACTCATATCACAGCTCTGGACGATAACGACGGCGAGGAGAGAAAAACGGTGGGCTAACCTTGCGGCGGATGGTGAGGAGAGGCTTGCCGGCGGCGTCCATGAGGACGACCTCGCCCTTGTTGCCGGCTAGGTAGTTGTCGACCCGGAAGACGAGGTTGCCCTTGCAGTCGAACACGGTGAAGCCGTTGCAGTTGAGGAGCAACGACTTCTTCCACACCGTCAGGACCTCCTCCTTCCCGTACGACATGGAGAAGCTCTTCGCCGGGGCAGCGGCCTGGGCGGCGGCGGCGGCGGCGGCGGCGGCGTTGGGGTGTACCTTTGTCATATCTATAGCTGCGAAGGCTCTGGTTCTCACTTGGCTATCTCTAGAGAGAGAGAGAGAGAGAGAGAGAAGCTTGAGTTTCTGTTTGTGGATTCGAAGGTGCAAGTTGCAGAGGAACACCCACGAACCTCCTTATTTATATATCTGAAAAGAGAGAGAGAGAGAGAGAGAGAGAGAGAGAAGGTGTCCGAATGTAAATATGCCTCTTAGCTTTTGGACAAGGCGCACTCGTTGCAAAAAGTCTACTCCGTGTGTGAATCATCCGCCGAACTTTTTTTCTTTTTGTCTCGTCAAAGTCCCGTGAAAATCCGCGTCTTTCACTCGTATCTCAAATTTACTCATGTATCCAAAGATTTTACTCAAAATTAGATTTGATACCCTAAAAAACTCCCAACTTTTGATATAGTTTCACTTTTCTTTTTTTCTTTTTTTGAATTGAGGACTCCACCACGGCCTCCTGGAAGAACGACTCCCGAGACGAGCCCCCATACCGGGGAAGACAACAACCACGCCATGGCCCCCCATTTACAACACTAGCAACTGGCATGATTTGAACTTTTGACCTCGGCGATGAGAGATGGACTCTAATACCAGTGCGGCTATCCACGTTTGGGAGATATAGTTTCACTTCTACTCTAAACTTTTGGACAAAACCACTAAATTTTACTTGAGTCTTGAATATGCCCTTGTTAACCCTCCATTCAAAAATTTTTCATTGACAATTGAGAGATCGAAAACTCCTAAGCGAGAAATGTTTGAGCATCTCGAGTGCGGTGTCTCCAAGCGCAAGAGATGGAAGACTCTTGAGCACAAGAGATGAAAGACTCTTGAGCATGAGAGATTGAAAATTGAGCGCAAAATTGAAGATCCTCAATCGAGATGGAAAGAATGCTCTCTTAAGAGTGAGAACGATTGAAGAAAACAATCCCTAATTGATCTAGTTTTTACCTAAATTTCATTTTCACAGTTGGGATGACATGGAAATTCATCTCCAAAAGGCATATTATTGGATATGAAATTTGGGGAAAAATTATAGTAATGCCATAGAAATGCCACATTGAATCACTAAGGCTATGTTTGGTCGTCAGGATAATAATTAAGATAGGATAGAATAAAGTAGGATATTAAATCCTTTGGATAATAAAGGCGGACATATCTAATCCTATCAAGTGTTTGGTGCACTTGAGAATAAGATTAAAAAATAAATATGATATTCATTTAAATTAAAAAATTAAAAAATAGAAAATTCAATTAATTAAAGACCATGGAAAAACCCTAGATCCTAGGGTTTTTTTCCACCTCCGCAATGGCCACCATTGAAAATGGCAAGCACCAACATTGCCATGCAATGGTGACGCAAATCAATAAATCTTAGACTACGACAGAGAGGGTGGGTGGGGGAATTTTAGGTGACCACCAGAGTAGTCTTTGCATTGCCTCAAATTGATCGACGCCCCAAGTTATCAACGATACCAAAGATTTACAGTTGCTTCATCACCATCACCATTTTCCCATCTTCCCTTGAGACGTCCAACGTACTTCATAAGGATTTTAGCATTGTCAATGAAGTGGTGCAGGTGGAGCCAAAGTTCCAACCACCGATGTTTGAGGTGGCACAAGCAATGCTTCAATTAGTTCCACAGATGCCTATGAGAGAACTTTTGTCCTATTCATCTTAAAAAGCCACTCTTGATCATTAGATTTAGCAAGTCCATGATCCAAAGGAAGGGGCACCCAATTGCTGGCATACGAGAAGTGAAGATGGGAGAAGAAGTGGAAAAAGAGGGCTGACAATGAATCGGAGAGGCGAAGGCATCCATTTGACATAGATGCTTATGATATCTTCTCTTTTTATTAAGTTCTTTCTTTCCTTAATTTTTTTTTTTATCCAATCCGGGCTTATCCCAACCCCTCCCCCGGATTTTTTATCCGGCATTTTATTCGAATGTATCCGGGTTTGTCCAATCCTGTGGACATTCCCAAACATCATATAGGATAACAAATTATCCTATCCAAACTTAAATCCCTAATTACCAAACGCAGTCTAAGGACAATTTTGGAAAAATGATTAACATGGCAGATATATGACTCAAGTAAAAATGAGAGGTTTTTTATGGGACAAAAAAATTTATGATAAATTTGAGAATGGACTTAAAATTGAAGATTTTTTGTAAGACAAAAAAAAATAGTTTAAAGTAGAATTTGGAGTGAACTTAAAGTTAGAGGTTTTCTGAGTATTAGACCTTCAAAATTATTGTTATAGAACTAGTTAAAAATTTATTCTCATAACCTGCGTTTTTATCAACGCCCTCACTTTATAAGGAACAGTAACAAAGTACATATGTTAATAATATTATAAAGATCAATGGCGGATTTTGGACATGAAGACATATTTGAGATTAGAGTAAAAGTTGGGTTTTTTTTTTTTAAATGAAAAGAAGAAGTTTGGGGCTAAACTAGGACCGAACTTAAAGTTGATGGTTTTTTTTATTAGCCCTTGAACGAACTATATTATATAATTTACCACCCTACAAAATTACGACCAACAAAGCCAATCACAACATCGGTTGAAACTATGCATGGGAACAGAGCACTCTCCCATCGCATGACGTTGAAGAGACAGGGAGAGAAAGAGATTGGCGGTGGGTGGCGGAGCTCGAAAGGAATAATTTAGAAGCAGCTTATGTCGATGATAAGTTATTTATCTACATATATACATATACAATATTAATTTAATATAAAAACGGAATAGAATAAAAAAATCTGATCTATCTTTACTTCCAAAGGTGGATTGAATAATGACAATGAGAACAAAGAAAATAAAAATTTATAAAATCTTGTGGCTGAGGACCGATTTGCGGTGGGGGAGAGGGGGACGCCCGTCACCCCAAGCTCTCAGATACTTCTGTGCTACTTACTATTTTTTCTTATTTTCTTAATAATTTATTCTTCTGCTAATTTTATTTATTATAAATTTTGAGGATAAAATCAATCTGCTATTGGCCTACGTGCCACCCTTTCATTGTGCTGGGGCCATTTTCAAAGACGCAGACTTTTTGACCATTTCTTTGTTTTTTTTCTTTTGTTGTTATATTATTGGGTTGATAATGTTGATTAGTAGAGCATGAGATGGAAAATTTTTTTAAAAAATTAGGGTTTTTGGTTGGTTAAACAAGGAAGTGAGCCAAAAAGATTTTGTTGGCCCTGCTTAATTTTGTTGTCAGTCTCATTCGGTGCCACGGCACCTAAAGTTTGAAAGCCATCACCCTCTTAATTTACCACTCACCTTTCCTTAACAAGAAGATATATTATTAACCATCATTGTCCACCTAGGGTTAATAACTTAATTATTGTTTAACCCTATAGATTAATAAAAAAAAAACAAAGTTGACTTTGCCCAAGGACAATTAACGAAGGCGGCTCGAGCATCGAGTAACGATTGGGTGAAAATCCGATTCATTGGAAAGCGACACTATTGATTGCATGGGTAAGGATATTTTCGACCTAATCTGTGCTTGTATATTATAACTTTTCAAAGGTACACCTATTTATTAAACTATTTTTATGACCAAACTCACCTAGAAATTAATGTGGAGAATTTGTGCATGTACATACCGCGTCGGTTGAATTTAGCGTTCTTTACTAGCCAAAAGAGCTGTGAACTTTTAGTTTTGATTTTCCACTGCTTTGGAATCCCATGAAATGTGACTTTGTCGTACACCAAATTGCAAGATTATCCTTATATCCGTCATTCAATTACAATAATTCACCTAACATTCCCATTTTTGTTCGTGTGCATCAGTAATCTTGAAAACATATAAATTTTCCCGATCTCCAGTCAATTCTATGGTGTTGCATCCTCTGATTTAACAGGAAATCAGAGCGCGTTAATGTTTCTTGACAATCAAAAGTGAGAGCCGCCTAAGTTGAACTCTTTTGAATCCTTGTCGGTGCAATTCCAAGTTTCAAAAAGGTTTGCCTCCTCGGAAAGCTCATCTCTCGACATCATATCACTTTACAATAAAGTGAATCGTGAAAAACACAAAATTGGGTGATAATCAATACTCAAAACAAACATGGCTTAAATTATTCATTTTTTGATATAAAAACAAGTCACACCCAAAACACCTAGGACACGCACAAAAAAAGGGTTTAAATTCACAAGCTACCCCAACAAAACCAACTAAAATAAAGGAAAAATGTCACAAACGATCCATAAACTTTAATCTAATATTCAATTTCATTAATAAGTTTTCGATTTACTTAATTTGATCCCTGAACTTTCATTTAATGTTCAATTTGATCCCTGAAAGTGTTCAGGAATTATTCGTGACATTTTCCCTAAAATAAACCTTAATCTTGAATATTTCCAGCGCAATGCACTCCACCTTAAAGATTTTTCTGCCTACAATCATGTGGGCAAAAATTCTCGAACTCCTCGCCGTCCAATCAAAAAAAGGAGCTTCGGCTCCGTGCGCGACGAAAGGGACCCAACATCTTGTTCTCCTGTCGCGTTCCTTCTCCCGCAATTCACTCCCCCCGTCCTCTGCACCTACTTTTTACAGCACCACGCCATTGAAACCAGCGACCTTGCCTTCCCCCCTCTCCCCAAAAAGATCAACCAATCGATAAAAATCCAATTCAGGGTTCGTGGCCTATCAAGATTTCGATAAGCCCCACGGACATTTGCGACAAAGATGTCATCATTGCAAGGCGGTGTTGGGGCGGTAATCTATAAAATAAGTAGGTAGGACCGTGCGCCATCGTTGTGGCCAATCGAAAAGCTTTTTGTATTTGACTATATATAATAATATATATGGGATATTTTTTTTTTTAATTGATTTGGGTCGGAATTGGAAAGGAAAGAGATGTTGGGTAGGGGTGTTCTTGAGTAAAATGAGGTGGGTCATGGCTGGGAAGAGAAAGGAGAGGGAAAAAGAGCGCTCGGTGGGTCGGCGACGCGTTCTGGATCGTCTCGCCCCGTTGGATGGGCTCGAGTCGATGATGATGAGAGTGTGCGATTTTGCCGTCCCTTTGCTTCTCGTTTCAAACAAGACATGATTTTCAAGAACGTGGTTGAGTGTTGAATCCCAAGCGTGGGGGAGGGGGAGGGGGGGGTGGTGGTGGGGGTGGCCCGGCGGGCATGCTCGTGCGAAAACGACAGGCACATACTCGATTTCAAATTCCTTTCTAAAATACATTATACCTTATATATTTCATTTTAATTTTTCCTTTTATTTTTAGGAGAATGATTTGTGATTTGTGGGTTTGTGCTGTGTTGTGTTGTGCGGCCAAATTCTGATTCCGATTCGCCATCCGACCCCTCCTTTTTTTCCTCCCTTCACTTTCCTCCTCGGCCATTTTGCAATTGCGGTGTATAAAAACTTCCTTTCAATTCGATTCGATTCGATTCGATTCCCCGTTCACTGCTCCCAACCAGCAACGACAATTCGCCTTTTTTTGTCTCCACCCTTTGTGTGTTCAATCTCCCTTTTCTAATTTCACCCTTTTCCTCCTCCTTTCTCCTCCTCCATCTCCATCACCACCATCATCATCTCATGCAAGTTACATTCTCAAAACCAACTTGCCTTCCTTTTTCCATCCCTTCTCCCATCCCTTTCTTTCCCTCACCAAACCTGTGGCCAGACCTAGGGCGAAAGGCTTGTATCATGCCCCCCCTAATTAGAAAACGAGGCGTCGTTTCGGGTCGGCCATACGTGTTATTCTCGGCTCGCGTCATAAAGGCGGAGGGAACCCGAAAAGGAATTGCAAAGGCGACGACTTTAGAGCACACCCTATGGTCAATTTGCTCCAAGCAAGTTCTTTTCTAAAGCAAGGGACTCGTATGTAACTAGAAGCACGCAAAAGCACAGGCCCGATCCGGCAATATGCGCAACTTTAAAGGCCACTGGTTCACATTTAATCCAGATTTAACTAAAGGAACACGTAGAAAGGTGCCAAAGTGCGGATGCCTTGCATAATTTTATCTATATGTGGTTCACAAGAAGCTACTAAAGCCGTCATTTGTTCGAACACGCACCGCAAATCAGTCGACAGGCAATGAGAGAGAGAGAAAAAGAAAACACCAGAGGGAGAGAATCTGTAAAGGAGAAACTGCAGTTGTGTCGTCATTGAATAACAAGTAGGCCGTACACTATTTGCAAATCGGAATGGAATAATGGACGACAGACGGTACTCCCCATATTGACATTAGGCTGGAGAACATTGTGCTTATTCCCAAATCCTTTACAAAGGCATTTGGTTCCATGTAGCACTCGTCATTCATGACCTGCCCGAAGCGTGGGATTCAGCGTGACAATCTCATGTTCAATGTGCTTGAAAGTTCAAGCCGCGTACAGGAAAAAGAGATGCTCAAACATCTCGGCACGCAGTGCAGCAGAAGAGTCGAGGGAAGAAGTCAAAAACAGGGACCGTCTTTTCGCTTTCAAAGGGTTAACTGGATGGTCCACAAAGGATCCATGTTCTTCCTTACGTAGCAGTCATGATAAGAACAGCACACTTGCAATCACCGCAATCGCTAGTCCTATGATGGTAGGTCGGCACCTTCACACATCAGAGAACATACAGCTCGAGACAGCTAAATCTTGGTTGCGTAATTAACTTGAAAGCTGAGGACAGTCTCCTCTCAGCAAAACCACCCACGTGTCCTAGCTTCGAGGTTCTCAAGCCTGTGAGGATTCTGAAGAGGACAAGAAAGTTTGCAGTGATGTAACTAGAGTCACGCGGGGACACCGACAGAAGTCAAGAATGACAAGGAATCCTCGCTGCCAAAATAGCATTATGAGTGTTCGTCGGGGAAAAACTAGCGTTATGGATAATTAGAGCACTTGCTAATCCTCCTCAAGTTGTCCAAATTATCACGTTAAACTACTCACGTGCAACTCTTGTAGGTTTGAATTTCTCCATGATCTCTAATACAGCAATGATAAATGTACTGGATTGCCAAATATTCTCAAGTATAGTCGATCTTGACATTTAGGCGGTTTGACAACTGGCAAAATAGTGTTTGATTCTTTTTTTTTGGTTCTTGAAAGTAGATTTGCAATATAAATTCGTTTGGTAAATTTTTGTTCCCAATAATAAATTTAGAATAGAATCGAGAAGTAAAAAAAAAAAAAAAAAATTTATTCCCAAGAACAATTCCATAATCAAACCAACCGAAATTTTCTGTTTTATTTTCTCTTCTTCTTTCTATCTTGTTTTTTTTTTTTTCCTTTTCTTTTCTTCTTCCACTGCCTTCACCGCCATCCTTCGCCGCCGGTCGCTAGCAATCGATTGGGTGAGCCTTGACCTCGCCTAGCTGCCAATGAGGTTCGGCTGATGAGATGCAGCTTCACGGGGTTGGCGACCCTTCGGCAAGGTCTCCGACTCTTGTCTGGCCAGTCATCGGTCATCCCAAGGTTAGCGACCGGTTGAGGAAGAAGATAAAGAAAAGAAAAATAAAATAAAAAAGCAATAAAATTATTAAAAAATTAGAAGAAAATGATTTGGATTAGAAATTTTGAGAATGGTGCCAAACGTAATTTTATCCCAAGAATGAAAATTTTGAATAGTTACCAAACACCTTTAAATGCTTAAAATTTGTTCCCGGGAATAGAATAAAAAAAAAAATCATTTCCGACCAGAAAATCGTTCCCGGAAACAGAATGATTACCAAACGCACCCTTAATTTCCCATGAAAACGGTTGCAAGAATCTTATAATCTTGGGCTAGCATTAACCAGATATTAGGCAATTCCAGTGGCAATAATACGTTAGACGAGTGTTGAAGAAGGCGGCTTCCTAGTACTTATTCAAATATTGACAATTTGAATTGCTCGAGGGAGAACCTAAGTAGCACCGACACAGATATGTGACATGTGACACGACATGACACGCCGACACGTTGTTTCTAAAAAATAGAGAATTCCGACACGTTGGGACACGCCGCATATTAAATATATATTTTTATATATACATAATAAATTATCATTTTTATGATTATTTCAATCAAATTAATGTTATTGAAATTCACAAATAAATAAATAATTTAAAAAGCCTAGAATGATTTTACACTAAAAACATTAATCCGCAATTTATTAATATCATTCATTGTTTCAATTTGACAAATTCAACTCTATTCAAATAATTCATTAAACTTGGAGAAAAAATAATCAAATGACATTTCGGACTCGCATGTTAGATTTGTTGGAAGAGGAAAAAAAACTTAAGGGGTAAATTGTATATCACGAATAGTGGGAGTTAAAAGAGAAGAGAAGATTATATTTTTCTTCTTTCTTTAATTTTTTTTATTATTATGTTTCATTTTTTCACATATATACATTTTGACATCTCATTTATTGAAAATTTTTAAAATTGATCTCGATATCGGAATCATGTATCAGAAACTCGTATGTTAGAATTCCGACTCGAGTGTCAAAGAGTGTCGGAAAAGTTGACCAAGTGTTGGATTTTCCGACACACGTTGACCGAATGTCCGAGAGTGTCTGAGAGTGTCGAAGTGTCCGACACGACACGAAGGCTCTTGGAGAGTGTCGGTGCTTCATAAGGAATAACACGTGCATTATGAGATCGGAGAGAGAGGCTACGATTTCTAAACATATGGAAGATCAAGAGAAATTAAGTGTAATTACCTATTGTCCTATGGAGGTGACTATACGAAACTTTTCCTCTAGAATAGAACACCATGTGTAGGAGGGACACCGGTCATGCTGAAAATGTTAAAAGGAGAAAAAACTATCATCCTTCGGATAAGCTCTTGATAACATTGCTTTAAACAATTAGGTCCAGTTATGCTAAAAGGCAGAACAAGTAGTTTTGCTTCGTTACCACAGAGCAAACATGCCTAACAAAATTGAGAAACAATACGTTCGCATTGAAAAGTTTTGACTTTTGACAGGTGGTAAGAGTTGGAATGGCGTGTCAATGAAAACATGAAGCCACAACAGAGGTAAATAATGAAGCAATAACATTTACTTTCCTCGTACATGACAACAATTCTCATGGCCAAAAAATAAGCTACAGTAATTTAGTTAAAAAATGTTCCACAAATTTGCCAGGAGAAAGGTTAACTAGACAAGCTCGATATAGGCCATAGGTGCATTGTCCCCTCGCCTTGGCAGAGTTCTAATGATTCTGGTATAGCCACCATTTCTTTCTCCATACCTGTCTGGGACTTCAGCAAATAAAGCATGAACAATCTGCTTTTCATAGATAAAGCCAAGGGCTTGTCTTCTTTTGTGAAGAGATCCATCCTTTGCCAAAGTAATCATCTTGTCCACATACTTCCTAATGGCACTGGCCCTTGCTCTGGTGGTCTTGATCCGACCGTGTTTGAGAAGCTGAGTTGTGAGGCCGCGAATTAGTGCACGTCGCTGGTCAGGGGGCCTGTTGAGCTTGGGAACCCGCCTGCCATGCCTCATAGCAAAAACTCGAGAGCCATTGTCAATGAGGGTGAAGTTGTGTTCATAGCTATCGTTATCTGGAAGAAAGCCATTCACAAATAAAATTGCAAAGACGAAAATGATAATTTGAACAAACACAACACACAATCTGTGGAAATCAGATGCTACAGCTACTAATTTAACAAAGAATATCTTCAATTTCGGCAGAAGTTTAGAGATGGAAGATGGACCACAAAATTGCAACTCAGAGTTAGTGGACCTCAAACTTGAGGATCTATGTAAAGACTGCAAAGCCCATTTTCAGCAAGTTGAGGCTGTTTCAGTCAATCGACTTCAGAAAATTTAAAAGGTTCTTCCCCCAGCCATCGAAACAGGTGCCATCATCATACGTCATCAGGAAATTATTGAACAGAATGTCAATGTCAATGATTGCCTTTTCCTCGCATAAGCAAACTGACATTAGGTACAAGGTTGGATATTCTACCCTACTCAACCTTCATTCTTTACTTCTCGTGCACAAAAAAAAACTGAGACAAACAAACCATAAATGCAGAGACAGGTATAAGAGCTAGAACCAGCAACAGGTTCTGCGCAAAAGAATGGACCGCCGGAAAAGGGGAAAAAACAACTTTGCAAATTGCGCCCCTATTGTAGGTGTCAGCTCATATCTTTTATCACTAAAACACAGATGAGTAAAAAGCTCTCTCCATTGGAAACATGAAACATAACTTGCACAAAGATGCATAGGCCACGAGGGATTGCGGTAGTCCAGGTTATCAGCCAACTATAAAGGTCAATTAATGAACCAGAGTACCTCTAGTTTCATTTTAACGTAAATATCAGCTTTAAAGACCGGTCAAGGGCTCCTCATCTTTTGTCAGGTTACCTTGTTTCATTTCCAGCGTTTTGCAGTTTGACCATGATCACACGAATCACACAGCACCCGAGTAAGCACCAAAAGAAGTGTAGAGCCAACCCTTCATGATGGACAGCCATGTCTCTTTCTAATAATCTTAACTCTCATATAGTCCTCATCTCACCATGTGTTTCTAAATTCCATTCAGCTTTGCAGTTTAATAAGCAGGTGTTTCCCTGTTCTTGATTTTTTGACTTGTGTCGGGTAGTTTTCCTTTGTGACAAAAACAAATTGGGCACGTAAGATAGAGAGTTTGTGAGGAAACTGGAGGAGTATCAGCTTATTATGGTCTGCATAAAGAAGAGCAAAGAAAAAGTATTCAACCAATATACTTCAACAGCTATACATGTTTCATCTAGAAACACCCAACCAGACGAAGTCCAAGATCCGAGCAATGCCTGATCCAACAACTATTATGGGCACATCAGCCTCCACCCAAACACACTGCTTTCAACACAGGGATTCTATGTCTTACAATCTATTACGACTAAACAGTTTCTTGCTGATCCAGCCAAAAAAAGGGACGCAGCACCTACTGCCAAACCAATGTCTTCAAATCATTGGATGGAGAGCTCTAAGTTCCTCCTCTACGAAGAAGCAGCACGGCAAACAAGTAACCAGTACATGAAATATAATTGTGAGGTCCCCCAGCATTAGAGTTCTCACTATGTTCTCTGCTTAATGTGAAGGGTATAACCACTCATTTGATCCAAGACTGCACGTAATGTTCCTATACCACAGAACCCACCATTCGAAAATGACAACCAATCACATTCTCTCGAAACTTGAAGCATGAAACCTCTAACCAAAACAACGACACACGAACCACACATAATGCTGCACACATCATGTCCAGCTTCAACTACAGAAGGTCAAATCTACATCTCTATCCCCAAGTCCTAGACATCATTTCACCAGCTCTGTCAAACCACCACCACAGAAACGATGCCAACAGGCCAATTCACCAAGCACAGAAGAAACCCACAAAAGCAATGCCTCCAAAACACGGGGACACTCCCACTGAACCGAAGGAGGTGAATGAGACGTTACCAGACAGTCCGAGGGAGAGAAGGGGATTGAGCGGGGACAGCCCCGCGAACGAGCCCAGCTGCAACTGGGGCCCGCGAGGGAGAGAGAAGGAGGCCCTCTTGGCGACGGAGAAGAACCGGACGGAAGGAGGAGGAGCCTTCGAAGCCGCCGCCGCCGCCGCCGTCTTGGGAAGGGGAGGGAGGGAAGGGAGAGCCGACTTGAGAGACGCCATGCTCCATCGGGTATCGGTAGAACTGCATCCGCAGGCCATCATCGCCATAGCTCGAACGCTCTCCGGGCGCAACAAGGTCTTATCCTAATCCAGAGGATGACAGTGCAGTCCTGGAGTTGATAGAAGAAGGCCAGAAAGCAGAGAGAGACAGAGGAGAGCAAAGGAGGGAAGGAGAGGAATGGGCCATCAGTCCATGGCTAGAAGTTTGGGCCTGTCTTGTTCTGGCCACTTTGGGCCTTTTGTCATTGCTCATAAATTTCAAGTTCTTCGTCTTTCCCCCTCTTTTAAGCTAATACCACCCAAAAAAAAAAAAAAAAAAAATCTCAAATCAGTTGCCATATTTACATTAAACTAATTTTTATTTCATGAAAACTCCCGAACCGGCAATCCCTTGCCACTGACCCAAAAATAATTTTTAAACCAGTACACTTGTGCCACATTTACCTCATTGCAATAAATCAAAGATTTTTTTAGGTAAATATGGTATGAATATATAAGTTTGATTGGTGTTAAGGATTCTTACCTAGAGTATTGTGGTGGTGGGTCCTACAGTCGCTTTTCCAGGATTTCTTCACAGTTTTTACGATATATATATATTAAGAATCCTGGGAAACAATATATATAAGTTTGATGAAAATGTGGCATGAAAATACCATTTTAAGATTTTTTTAATATAAAAATTAGTTTTGAGTAGATATAGAATGGCTGCACCAATTTGATGTTTTTGATGTCATTATTTTTTTAAAGGATTTTAGGTCTGAGAAGCTCCTAATTTAAAAGAGGAAAGGAAAGAAAAGAAAAGAAAAGTTATGCATTTTCTCTTAACATGGTGGGGGATATCAAGTATCATCTTTTGAAACTCTTAAGAGAGTTTGGGTAGAGGAGATGTTGAAACCTAAGAGAGGGGAATGGCAAATAAAAATTAATTTGGGCCTATTTTGATGATCAATTGAAATGAGTTCCGGCTTTTGCTCAATACATTGCATATCATGATACTTATAACTCAAGAGGGCTTCTCACATTGAACACCACGTAGTTTGACAAGATACATATCTACCAAATTGAACTCTTACTAGGGTGTGCGATTGAAGCATCATCATACCACAAGTCGGGGGTGAGTCAAAATTGAGTTGGTCCCCAAAAGCAAGACTATTTTATGCTTATTAAGGTGTGAAGTAAGGTCTCTACTGTAAATTTAAATCATGCTCTTACAAATATTGATCAACATCACAATAGTAAACTTACGCCCAACATTTTATATCTCATGTTTTCCTTTAAAATTTAAATAATTAAATTCTCCATTAATTATAATCTTATTATTTTCATATTTTAATTTTTAATTAAGGACATTATATCACCGCTTATAATTATTCATGGCTGGCAAGCAAGTCACGCATGATGAATATTTTAGCGAAAATCACGCAACCTAAGTCTGGCGAAATGAAATGTCAAATTTGATCATGAAATTTTCGCCGAATATTACGCTTTCAAATCCTCTGACCATAGTCTTACCCGATCGAATGAGAATGAGATAAACAAGGAATTCTATCAGGAGAAATAAAAATTAAAAAAAAAAACCAATACCATTAAATCTTTAAAATATCCATGTCGACACGTGTCTTCCTCCTATTAATCCTTAAAAGAAGTGACTGAACTCCTTACTTTTCACCATCAAACCCTCACTTTCTTGTCACTCTCTCTCTCTCTCTCTCTCTCTAAAATCTCTCTCTCCATCATCCACACACAGGCGCAGATGGAGAGAGGCATGCGATGAGATCATCTTCGTCTCCTTCGCCAGCCACACCTTCGCGTTCAATGCTCGCCATCTCAGCTCAAAACCCACTTCATGGCAGCCGCCATTCGTACCCGTCAGTGCTTCTCTCTCTTTCTCTCTCTTGGCTTTGTCTTGAATCTGAGCTGCATTTTCGAGTGTCAAGTCGGAATCTGAGGATGGTTTTGAGTTTGAGTTTTGGGTGTGAAACCCATCTGTCAAGTGCTGCAAAGTCCGCAAGATTCGAATTCGTTTTGGGTTGATTTTGATGTTCCTGTCTGGAAAGTGTCATTTGACTATCAAGAGTTTCAAGATCACATTTTTCTTTTCTCGTTTTGGCGCGGGGCGAGCTGCACGGGTCGCGGGTCCCAGGAGCCATGGTGGGCCGGGACACGCGATCCCCGCCCCGCCCTGCCCTGCCTTGCCCTGTTGCCATCCCTACTATGAGAGAGAGAGAGAAAGAGAGAGGGCGACTTTTGGGATCTGGAGATGTGTAGTGGCCATTGTTTAATAGTGATCATGTTCTAAGTATCTTTTGTGTTGGTTGTCTTCTCCCCCGGTGTGTGTTTGCATTGTTTAATGGGTTTCTCTCCTGTTTTTTCTTTTTTCAAACTAGAGAAAGTCTTCTTCATCTACTTTGAGAGAGAAAAGAAGAGTATAATATACGTAGAGTAAAGGGTCAAGAGAAGAGGGGATAAAAGGGAAGAGGAAGGCAATCACTTGGAGCTCTGCAACTAGGAATTCTTCCTTTCCGCTGCTGGTGTTTGTGCTTTTGCTTCATCTGAACAAGAACGCTCAGACCAGGAACGAGAACAAGAACGGCGGTGGGCGAATAAGATGGGCAATTGCGGTACTAGAGAAGAATCCGCCGTTGTGGCTAATGCGCATGCGCAAGGTCAGCTTTTTCGTTTCTCTCGCATTTTTATCTCTAGATCTAGTGCTCTTGTTTCGCCTCTCACATTGTGCTCTTGTAGACACTTTTTACCATTTGCTTAATTTTTCCTTTTGGGTAATGATGAGGATGATGATGATCGTTGGAGCTGAAGTTTTTACTTCGACTTTCTGAATTTGACAATGTTTCTTACATTAATCGGCTATGTTTCTTGCATTAATCGGCTCCTGGTTGTTTCTGATTTTGATGACCCATTATAAACATATTTGGTAATTCTCATTCGTGGGTCAGATTTTAAATGTTGGGCAATTGGGTTCCTTTCTCCTTGGATAATTAGCAGTAAGGGCTTCATTTATCTTACAATTAGTTTGTCCTTTTGGCAGTCCAACAACTTCAAATATTATCTCCATTGCCCGTTAAAAACCCACCACCAGAGAGAAAGCATAGCCGCTCCACATCAGATCTGAGCGATTGTTCGACCCCCAGAAACTTTGAGGACTCAAGAAAAAATGCCATGCTCTACACCCATGTGATTGCGTTCACACTTTATGAACTCGAGACTATTACCAAGAGTTTCCGCTCCGATTACATCCTGGGGGAGGGTGGATTTGGGACTGTGTACAAAGGTTATATTGATGAGAATGTGAGGGTTGGCCTTAAATCTCTTCCGGTTGCTGTTAAGGTTCTCAACAAGGAAGGTCTTCAGGGCCACCGGGAATGGCTTGTATCGTCTTTGTCCCTCACTTCCTCCTCACCTCTTCTTCTGTTTAAATCTTTGATTAGCAGTATTTTTTAGTTGTGCCAGCTTGTTTGACTGTTGATGTATGTTTGGCAGACCGAGGTCAACTTTCTTGGACAGCTTAGACATCCAAATCTGGTGAAATTGATTGGTTATTGCTGCGAGGAAGATCACAGACTACTTGTGTATGAGTTTATGTTCCGAGGGAGCCTTGAGAACCACCTATTCCGAAGTGCGTACATGTTTCTTTGTCTCCTGTGTATTTAAGTGTATAGTTTGTGTTCAAATTATGTCTTAGTGGCTAGTTTAAATGCTATTCGGTGTGTTTGTTGAAAATGAGCCTCTTTCAAGTGATCATGACCTTACTTACAATTATCATTTTCTGACACATCTATGACAAGGGGAATTACAATAGGTCTAAGTGCTTGTTCAGGCCTGTAAAATTGAGATGAAATTTGATATCCTACCTGCACGTTCATCTCATTCATCTTGTGAGTTGGATGGATTTTGCTGGTTGAATGCAGTACCCTCACTCAGTTATGGTATTGAATGCATCTTTAAATGCGACAGCTTAAGCCAAAACTGTCAAACTTCTTTGTTCAAATGGTATTGAAGAAAATTCCTGATATCCCATTTGCGTCTATCAACAACTTCATTGCCTCTTCTTCCATATTGGGATAGCAAAAGCTTGCACCTGGCAGTTTATTATTAATTAATATGATATTCATAAAAACTACCCTCATTTATTTCACTGTAACATGTTGCTTTATCTTTAGGATGGTGTTTTCTCATTAGTCCTGTCATTTATTAAAAAAATTATATATGTGGTCAAATCACTGTAGCACATGTTCAGTTTCAATGGCTGCATTTGGACTTTTTTATCTTTAAGCTGGTGAGCATATGGACGGAGATGTTGAATCTCTTTTTATGGGATTTATTACTCTGAAGTTGCTTTTGTTTCACTTAGTTTAGCATACATGTAGCTCAGTATGTTGTCCATGCTCTGATCTTATATGCCATTTATTGGATACTTTTTTTGCACCAACATAAGTCCCCATTTTATCCTCAGTCTCAGCTTTCGGGGTTTTACTTTGCTGATCAATGTCTAACAATGGATTTTGTTTAACTAATTATATAGGCTAGTGTTTCCTTTTTTATCTCATCTATGTGCATGAGCTTCCACCATCATGTCACTTGTGATGCAGTCAACTCATTGTCTAAAACAGTTAGTATTGCTGCTAATTGTGATTTGTCCACTGAAAGTTCTTGCCACTCATGCAATTGATTATGTATGTATCAACAAAGTAGCAACTCAACATTTTGCATCATCCAATCAGGAAAATCTTGATTCAAAATCTTCAAATGAGGTTGCTCTATTTTGAAGATTGATTTATTTAATCTAAAGTTAATGCAGCACTTAAGATGACATGTCATTATATCTATGTGCCAACTGCCTCATGACATGACATAGTAGCTTTTCGTTAGCTTTTCCAGTGGATGGTTGACAAAGTCACTAATTTAACTTTCAAAGCTACAAGATCTGATTGAAAAATTTGAAAGTGGAATTCTTTTATTGAAAGAAGTCTAGATTATAAAAGTTTGGTAACTCTACTATCGTCTGCTGCTTTCATTTCTTTGAGAAAATCCACCTAATTAAAACCTTTTATTCTAATTATGAGCTCATTTGGTGCATTTACTAAAATATATGCCTGTTCTTTGAACTCAATACAATATGGTCTTTTCGTGAGGTATTTAGAAGCAACTGTTCCTTTATCATGGGCTACAAGAATGATGATTGCTCTTGGGGCTGCCAAAGGACTTGCTTTCCTTCACAATGCTGAAAGACCAGTCATCTATCGGGACTTCAAAACCTCAAATATACTTTTGGACTCTGTGAGTTTGCTGCTTACCCTCAACCATCCTCAGAATCCCTTTATTAAAGAACGAGAGCTTTATTTACCTACTTTCCTATGATTGACAGGATTATACAGCAAAGCTTTCAGACTTTGGACTTGCAAAAGCTGGGCCTCAGGGTGATGAGACTCATGTATCAACCCGTGTTATGGGAACGTATGGTTATGCTGCCCCTGAGTATGTAATGACTGGTAGGTGATGAGATGTTTTGGTGTTTCTTCACTTTACTGTTGAATCATAAACTGCACTTATTTCGGGTATATCCCAGCAGGTTATGAACTAGGAGCAAACTATTTTAAACATTCTTTACGAGTGGGAAATGACGTACACTATATATATTGGTGTGACATGGGCACCGGTGGTGCTATTGTATTTTGTCCATTTGCTGGTTAAAATGCAGGAGACTCTTAATTTTCCGTGACAATTATGGTCTTTGTATCCTCATTGTATTTCTAATGGCAAAAGTCTACAGTGACAGTGCATTTGTTCCTATGGTAATATGGTGATAAAATACCTATAAGAAAACAATAAGATGGTAGATGTCTTATGATATTAAGGATGGATGAGCAAGATAATGCATTGACTTTGATGAAGAGAAATCATGTGAAATGCTGGTGTTCTTGAAGTAAACGAACTATGTTAACCCATCTTTCTTTTCAAAACACACAACACTAGATTTACTCTTTTACTTACTATTTTCATCAGAGGAAAATGAATTGTGGGAAGATTATGTTGAAGTGATAACTAAGCGATGTCGTACGTAAGTCATATTTCCTCAATAAAGTAACAAATGCCAGTAGATATTGAAATTTGTTGGTCGGATGCGGAAAGAAGTTTTCACTTTTTTGTGGCATAGTTCTCATAATCTAGAATCTGTGCTGAGGAATATTTAATCTTTATTGCTACCAATTTCTCAATTTATTAGCCACTGCAAGTTTCTGGAAGAGGACTGCAATTGTACAGTCTTGGCAGTCCAAGTTAGGTACAACTTATGACCTGTTGTGATTTCATGATGTGTCAAGAATTGATACTCCTAACCTTTACATTAAAAGACCAAACTTCTGACAATTGTGTTGTTGAAGAGTGCAGCTCAAAAAGTTCTCCATGCTTATGAATGTATTATTTACCTGATGAGCAGGTCACTTAACAGCGCGGAGCGACGTGTACAGCTTTGGAGTTGTTCTATTGGAACTTTTGACCGGGAGAAAGTCCTTTGACAAGACCAGACCAAGCAAGGAGCAGAACTTGGTTGACTGGGCCCGGCCCAAACTGAACGACAAAAGAAAATTGTTGCAAATAATCGATCCAAGATTGGAGAATCAGTATTCAGCAAGAGCGGCTCAAAAGGCATGCAGTTTAGCCTACTATTGTCTGAGCCAGAACCCCAAAGCAAGACCCCTAATGAGTGATGTCGTTGAAACCTTGGAACCTCTACAAGGTAGTAATGATGGTGTAAATGAAATGCCGTTGACACTAGGAGTTGGCGGTTCCTTTCCAATGGGTGGAGTTTCTGATTATCGGACCCGTCGCCGGTTCGTAAGCAACGTGGGTCCCGGTGCTAACTGCCGGTCTCCGAACCCTAACTGTTCACCGGGTGGCCCTGCAGCATGTCGAGTGAGATGAGTAACTGCTACTAAATTGTGTATACTCCTTTAGTTGTGCCTCTTCCTCCCCATGCCTCTTTAGAATGATGAAAAGTCGCTTAACTATAATGGTGGGTGCATTTACTTCTTCATGCAAGAAGTCCAAAGCTGCCGTGGTGTTCCATAGTTCCAGTCAAGTCCACCCTGGTCTGTGGATTTCTGGTTGTATTAATCTCAAGGTCTTGTTTCGCTGATACAGTGGTAAATTTCTCATGTGAAAAGGTCTAATCTTTCCGTTTCAGTTTCAGTTTCAGTTTCAGATGGGGTAGTTCTTTATCTCACCTTTAGAGTTTCTTTCCTCCTCTCTTGTTTTTTGACCTTTGGGGAGGTCAGGGCAGGGTTCCCTGAAAGAGGCTAAAGTTTTATGACTGATGATGCAGTCCCAGTTTGGGAATTGAGAAAATGTGTGTAATGGCTGTGAGTTTTGACAGTTTCAGGGAACTCTAATAGTTATTCTCCTATTAACTGTTACAGCTCTAGTGCTGTGTGTGTATTTTCTTTTGCTTGTTTGGCTGCGAAAGTCGGCATGTTTTTTGGAACGGTTGCTCATTCTTGCTGTCTGGTTAACATGCAATATGTAGTAGTGCAAGACAGAAGTGCCGAAATTGCCACGAGCCTGCGCAAAGGCAATGAGCTGCGTGATGCGGATTTCTTAGCCAAAGTGGATGCATTATTGGAAGCGACAGATCAGTTTTCTTGAGACCCCTTTAAAAAGAGAAGTATTCTGGGTGTTCATTAAAGCAGAATGAGCATCTCCTCAAAAGAGGTAATCTCTTGAGAATGAATCTTTTCTAGCCTCAACTATTTGCACATTGCTTTTGCTTTCTATCCCCCTTTTGCTAAATTGCTCCTTCTTTGATTGCCCAAAAAAAAAAAAAAAATTATAAATTTCTCATCATTTTTTTTTGAAAAAATGAGAAGCTCCTATGGACATTGGGAGCCATTTTTTTTTCGTGTGATTATTCCTTATAATTTAATTGAATTAAATATTAGAGTGATTTTGATCTAATAACTCCATTTTTGTACATTAACTTTTCTTGAATCGATCTCGTGACTTTGAAAAAAGATATAGGGATTTTGTTTTTTTGGGAATAGGAAGCTCAACTTAGATAGGTAAGTTTGGAATCTATATAGTTATTATGACCAAATAGATGTATAGATAATAATTTGTCCTCTCCGCCCTATTAACGATTCTTGGTCCCCCAACAAGCCTACAAGTCCATAAATAATGTAATTAGGTGGTTGAACCTACTAGCCTAATAATAACAAGACGTGTTAAATAAAATGTTTCCAAGTTGATAATTAGGCCGCTGTATAAGAGTACTAGCAAGAGATAGGCATTTGAAAGATAAAAGCACAAAATTATCTTATTATGACATATTTGAATAGTCGCACCTTGTGTGTGCAAGAGATAGGCATTTGAAAAATAAAAGCATGAAATTATCTTATTACGAAATATTTGACTCGTCGAGTAATAGAATAGGATGATCGGTGGAACTACACAATTCAAGGAAATTGCACGTGTGAAAAGATGAAAATATATTGTCGTTGTAAGATGGAAAAGACGAAAATTTCAATATGGAAAAGATAAAGATAGAATTATGAACTCACACATTTGCCCTTGAATATAATATATGTAATGGGGAAAAAAAGATTGAAATCCCTTATATATATGTGTGTGGATGGTCGTTTGTTAATTTGCGGCCGTCGTTTGAGACCATCCAAGGAATTTAAGACCATCCAAATAATTTAGATTAGTGCCCGTAAATTAGTACCGTGTCATTGAAAAATATATAAGCGACTTTTTAACTGCCCAGCCAACCACTATGTCTTTAAAAAAGGAAATGTAACCTATTTTATGCAATTTTTTTTTGTCCTTTTTTCTTTTTTGCTACAGTCTCTCCCAGTTGACTCGACTTTTAGCCACCACACATGGGCGACTGGCTGAAGATTTCAAAGGGTTCGTAGCTAAAGATTAGCCAAGTACAAATTTTAAAAAATAATAATAAAGAGGTCATTTTTTTTATTTAAATTTTTTTTGATATCTCACGCCGCCTCCACTTTCTGCATTCCTATGTTAGTAGCCATCCTCCTCCCCCTCCACTATCATCCAATGGATAAAAATAAGAATAGACAACATTATCAAGGCTGAGGCTGAAACATGGAGGAGGAGGATAGTTTGTCGATGGGGACTGGCATTGCTCGGTGACAACATCGTCCTCTGCTGCTCTTTTTATCTTATCAATGCTGTATTGTATTCTATTGCATCGCATCGTGCTGACATGGTGTTCTTGTGCGTACGCATCGAACGTTGTAGAGTTCATACTAGGAAAGGCTCTCATGTTCCTGACTAGGTTTGTGCGGTCCACATGGTCTTATCTGGTTTTCATTCTTTGGGTTTCTTCCTCTGTCTGTTGTGCAATGAATCGGAACACAACATCATGGAACGTCGACACAACGAGGGCCGAAACCTCGAACCCTCTTCTTGTGGAGTGGTGAGGTTGCATCAGTCGATCCCACTATCGATTTCGTTCTCTCTCGCTCGGTGCCTAACTTTGCTCGATTAAATTAAGGGAAGTGGAGTGTGCTAAACCGGATGGATTAGGACGCCTTTTCTTTCGGGTTGATTGAATGGGATTACGTCTTTACAGACATCGTGTGTGGTACGACCTAAATATCAATTGTCGTGATGGAGCACTACTTTTTTATCTGGTTCGCAAGTCAACCCACGATGAGATAAATGTGAAGGTCTCGCGCTAATCGCATGATGAAACCATCCAATTATCTGCGCTAAATTAGTTTCATATTTGCTTCTTTTTGTAAAGAATTGATTATGTAAGCTCTAAAAAGGGTGCATAGTCTTGTGAATTATGCAACATCTGACCTTTTCAATCTTTATGTTGTACTTATAATCTAGTTTAGCAATTTCCCATCAATCCTCCATGCAAAACTGACGTGTAAAGGTAGAGGTGCTAATAGAAGACAAAAACCAAATCACCAAATCGTTTCATTTATATTGCCTAGTCACTAGGTGCCATGATTAAGGATCTTGTTATAGCTAATTAGGTACCATTAATTGCAAGAGTGGAACTTATGATAGCTTGGAGTCATGATCAATCACTTTGTAGCAAATCACCTAAATAAGTGACTAACACCCCTTCTATGGTCTTTCCCCTTTCATAGGTTTCTCTTTAACTAGAAGAAAGAGGACGTCCATTGCCAGTGTATAAAAGTTATTTCCGAAATGACTTTGAGATCTTGCAATGCATGTTGGTTCAAGTTTTAAATATATTGTACAATGGTCTATTCAGTCGTAAGTCCTTCAATTATGCTGATTTAGTTTTACATCTTTTCACGATTTGTCAATTTGGTCATAAATCTTTCAATTATGTCAATTTAGCCCTAAATTTTTTGAAATTTTGTCAATTTAGTTATAAATCTATTATATAGATAATTGATCGAAAATATTATACTGACAAACCTTCAAATGGTTTAGAACTGAATTAACAAAATTTCAAAAGGTTTAAGACTAAATTAATACAATTGAAAGATTTAGAATTGAATTGATGTCGCATGATATGTTTATGACTTTTTGGATAAAGATCCCTATATATATCTACAAAGTAATATTGCATGTGGAAATTGTATAATTTTTGGCCGTCAGCACTTGAAACAAATAATAAACTAAAATTAAAGAAATTTAACTAGCTATAGGAAACCACTAATGAAGGAAAATGGATAAGAACTTCGTAGGTTTTGGGCTGCATGGATGCAATTTTATCACCTAACCCTTTCTCTCTCTGCTCAGCTTTTTTCCTTAAGGACAAGAAGCCCTAATGGATGTCGGCTAGCATTGATTGGACACCATTTTCCTTATTGTAATCCTTTTCTCTTCATGCGAAAATGAGCTTTCTTTTGCCATTCTCCCATTTAGAGAATGTGACTAATCATTATTTAATTCATGTCCTTGTTTCAGTGCTTTTCTGACTCAAAACATGGGGCACTCAACCAAGCTGTTTAATTAGTTTAATCCCAGACGACCCTTCATGTTTCAACTCAAGTTGCCAATACATTATACATCAAAACATTCCATTTGACCTTGCCATCCCTATTCGTACATGCTATTCAAATGTTTATGACCAATGCACACTGAATTGCTGCCATCAGATGGAGATTCCATGCTAGTTTCCGAACCACGACGGTAGCAAGAGTACAAAAGCCAAGTCATGGTTCTAATCATAACGTGCTTAAATTGTTCGCGAAATTCTTAAACATTGGCTAGATCGTGCTTCGTGGAAGATCTACTTCTGCCTGAGTTATTAGACGAAGAGAATTCAATTCAACCACGATAACAAAGTTCGTCACCTGTGTTTGAATGAGACAACAGATTTCCAACTAATAGAGATTAGGTTATTGTGGGAACTCCTTGCTATTCATACTTACCAATTGCACAAGTAAAAATTTTCTTCCTCCATATAGAAAATTTGACGATGGATTGAGAATAACAACTTTAGTGGCGATGTAATGAAAGAAATATTGGGGAGAATATGAAATAGAAAGAAACACTTGAATCTAAGATGCCATTGCACACATCTTTATAGGTGCCAAACCATGCCTTGCAAAGAGAAGACATGGAACTAACAAAAGGCAAAATCATCATCTACATCGGTGGCCTGTTGCAAACACATGGATGGCACGGTGAAAGTGATGTCTGTAAAAGTATGCAAAAGAGACAAAGATTAGAGGGAGAAAAAGCAACAGCTCATTGATAACGCAATAAATTAGAGCTAAGTAGAACCCCACGTAATGGACCACTACTGGCCAATAAGAGAAAACATCAGGGACAAAAGGCTCTCTCTCTCTCTCTCTCTCTCTCTCTCTCTCTCTCCATGCAGTTCCTTGTATCAACCAACTTCATTTCAACTTATAAAAGGAGCTTTGAATTCAGTTCTAGTTTCAGACAACTCTTTTTGCTCCATCAACTTTCTGTTGGATCTTCAATCTCCTTAATTCTTCCTTGAAAGGTGTCGTGTCTCTCGATGTCTAGAATCCATCCAGCCGAGAATAAATGTGAGGGCGAAGCGAGGAATGGCAGCTCCCGGCGTCCGGATCAATGCCCGACCAAGTTCACGGTGTGGAAGAGATCGAGCATGAGTTTCCAAGGGACTGACGGGTTCACCGTCTTCGATGAGCACGGGAGACTCGTTTTCCGCGTGGACAATTACTCGAGGAAAGGGTGTTGCTCCGCCGGCGGTGGGCTTGTGCTCATGGACGGAGCCGGAAATGCTTTGATGAGTCTGAGACCCCAGGTAAAACCGCCATCCTTGGTAACTTGAACGAGGAAATCGGAACCCGGCTTTATTTCTTGATTCGGAATCTCATAAAGACACTTACTTTGCTGTTGTATATGTTTAAGATGCTAATTTAATCTAGCATATGCAGTTTTCATTCTCGTTTTCAACTCATTCTAGACATATCGATGAAATTTTGTATTTCGAAACATTCTATGATGAGTGATATGGTGATAGAATATCACCAATCCAATCATGTATTTTTGTTTTCTACGTGCAAGTACTTGATTAGTAATGGTACTAGTGTGCAATCCAATGTAAGAGAAGCGCCATAGGATATACTTTCTCCTGCGCAGTTCGACCGAAGTCCCTGCAGACGTTAATATGAACTTTTTATGGCTCTTGAGTCTTAATCTAATTCTGTTCCCCCTTTCATCTGCAGATTCTGAGCATGCAATGCCAGTGGAATGCATCCAGAGGAGAAGACGAGTGCAAAGAGGGCCGAAACTTCAAGCTCTTTTCCATGAGAAGAGTGTCGTCCTTCCTCGACCGAAGAAGAAAGGACGTAGCGGAAGTCTTCGTGGGGGGTTCCAAGAAACCGGCATTCACAGTGGAAGGGTCGTTCAGAAGCCGAAACTGCGTGATCAGGCGGTCCGGAAGTGAAGAATTCGTGGCCAAGATCACTCGGAAGAGGGCAAGCCCTACGGTTTTGCTCGGGACCGACGTGTTCAACTTGGTGGTGCAAGACGGCGGCAACAGTGACCTCGTCATGGCCTTCGTGATCATAATGGATCGCATCTGCTCCAAGTCCCTCGCCGTTCCGGTCTTGTGTTCATAATTAGAATTGAAAGCCTTAGTTAGAGTTTGATGAGGCACATATGTAGAACCAAATAATAGATGATGCAGATGTTGTACAGTCAAAACCTGCTCAAAGTCTCGACGTTCCTCTTTCCCTTTTAAGAAAGGCCAAGAGGAACTACCGAGCGTGCTTTGCGGGATTAGATACAGAATTGGTTTCATGAGTCTTGATATGAGAACGGATTGACATGGATATAAACTCTGTACAGATGCGTTTCATGATTATATATGCTCATCTTCAAACTCGAGTTCCAACTGCAGTTCAAACTTAGCATGATAGACATAACTTGTTGACAAGATTGCTGCGCATCTTCACGCCCTAATGAGATGTATTTGTTGCGATTCGTAAGTGGAGTTGTGCATCTTTCTCTTCGCTGATGCCAGTAACTTGGCTTACTTCAAAGTATGAATTCACGAAACTACGAGTCGACATCTTCAACTTTGTGATCCGTAAATCTGCGCGAGTTTGAATTACTTCGAGTTGTTCCCAATAATGAAAAACATTTTCACCCGCGTTCTGTCCATGAGTCTTCCCCGTCTCTCGACTCGTTTCCCTAATTAGGTGCTGCTCTTCAATTTGAGTGAAGACTATTTCTTGGCACCAAGAATTGACCTAGAGATGGAGGGTTTGGAGAAGGTCCACAAAAACCATATTCAAAATCTAAGAAAACCAATGTAACCAGGCAAAAGAAGTGACCGAAGGTAATGTCTCCTATCTATATGCTGCCCTTAGAAATTGCACTTTCTAGTGCATATTTTAATATGGCAATGGTGATTATGCGGTTTTAGCATAAGCAAAAACAACATTTATGGTCTCTAATATATGACTTTTAGCATTAGTTGCCGCGCGAGAGCACAAACGATTGAAATATCTATTGATTGGTTCGTAAAAATGCACTTTTAAGTTATGTTGAGGGGTCCATAATTTTACCGACATTGGCTTTTGAAAAATGAGACTCTGCTCTAAATTTGTAAGCTTCTGTGACATGACTCCTCCTTTACACTTGCTGATAATGGATTTGAATCATCATTCTTGTCCTTGACCAGAACTTCGAAAGCGACCACTTTTGCACTGTTCAAGTCGATTGCCCATCGCTATGCACAGCCAAAATGATGGGCTTCCAGGCTGAGCATAATTACGTTCGGATTCAACTCAATCGCAAGCAATGCACAAAATCAAGGACTAAACTGCTGAAATATCGACGTTCAGGGACCACAGAAGCAGTCTTCTCAAACTTGGTGAATAAAAGACCAACTACTGTGATGCTGACTGAATGTCATTATATATCGCCTAAATTTCACTCTCTGCAAAACATAGAGCTTATGCAAAAGGAGCATGTTAGGGTGCGCATGACAAAATTTCTATTTCTCGATTTCTCTGTTTCTCTGTTCCCCGGAACAGGTTTGAAACAGAAATCAAGGACTAAACTGCTGAAATATCAACGTTTAGGGACCACAGAAGCAGTCTTCTCAAACTTGGTGAATAAAAGACCGACTACTGTGATGCGGACTGAATGTCATTATATATCGCCTAAATTTCACTCTCTACAAAACATAGAGCTTATGCAAAAGGAGCATGTTAGGGTGCGCATGACAAAATTTCTGTTTCTCGATTTCTCTGTTTCTCGATTTCTCTGTTTCAAGTCGATTGCCCATCGCTATGCACAGCCAAAATGATGGGCTTCCAGACTGAGCATAATTACATCCGGATTCAACTCAATCGCAAGCAATGCACAAAATCAAGGACTAAACTGCTGAAATATCGACGTTCAGGGACCACAGAAGCAGTCTTCTCAAACTTGGTGAATAAAAGACCGACTACTATGATGCGGACTGAATGTCATTATATATCGCCTAAATTTCACTCTCTGCAAAACATAGAGCTTATGCAAAAGGAGCATGTTAGGGTGTGCATGATAAAATTTCTATTTCTCGATTTTTTCGTTGCTCCCCGGAACAAAGGTTTGGTAAACCGTTTGGTAACGCAATTTGATTTCTCTATTTCGAAAAACAGATTTTATTCCGAAATAGAAAAATTGAAGAAATCGAAGCTAAAATTTTTAACTTCTCGTTTTTGAAATAAAAATCGAAAGTTGAAATCAAACCATATAAAAGAACCTTGCGCTTTCTTGCTAACTTAATTCACTTATAATCACAATTTCACAAATTATTGTTAATTTTCTTTTTCTTATTTTGCTTGTGTTTTTTTTTTTTTTTTTTTTTTCAAAATTTTTTTTGATAACTTCCTCTTTAGGATGAAAGGTAATTGAATGGGTCCCCAATTTTAAAAAACGACCAAATTTTTCAAATGCTTACTTAAAAATAATGGGGCTCTTTCCCCCTAGAAAATGCACGCGCGTACTTGGGTTGAAGAAAAGTTCTTACATAATAGATGAATAAAAAACGTGCCTAGAAATTTAACCTCGTTTCTTTCTGATTCAAAATTCTTGTAAAATCAAAATAATTAAATTGTTACATAATCTTGAATTTTAATTCGAAGTCAAGAGATTCAAGAGAATCTCTCTCTTCGCTATGCAATGGCCATTAAAGGTTCATTGAGCAACAATAAAGAAATTAGGGATGAGCAACTAGACTGATTTAATTCGAGAATCAAAATAAATCAACATTTCCCGATTTACTTCAAGGTAGAATTCTCATATATTCATTTACACCATCAATTTTATTTTGTTGATAATCTTGTATAATACTAATTTTTGATAAAATGATAAGGTTGTATAGACACCATTGATAGTATCCATATTCATGCTTTCGCAGTACTTATCTGAACCTATGTAAGATGAACTTGCAAATGATACATTGACCAAGGAGGGAAATCAAATAAATGCGCTTAGGAAAATCATTCCCAATAAAATGGCAAGGGATAATAATATGCCGGAAATTCCATGAAATTGTATTTTTAACTTTTGTAATGTATTAATATTATTTCGATTATCATTTTGTATTTGAGAATTTCCTATGTTGTTTTAGTATTATTTCGACTATTATTTTGTATTTGAAGATTTTCTATATTATTATCTAATCAATTTTATTCCTAGAAATAGAAATTTTATTATGTTATCAAACGGATTTTTGTTTGAAATATAAATTTTGAGTCGTTATCAAACGGGTTTTATTTCTTAGAAAACTGTCAGGAAATAGAAATTGAGAAATTAATTTACGTAAATTAATTTACTTTTGAGAAATTTTGTAAATGCGCTTGGCCTTAATGGTCAGAGAAACTACCCTGATGTTAAAAATGATTTGTATGTCACATGTTCCAAGTACAGGTAACATATTTATCCCCCGGAACTATGGGATCTGATGAGCCTCATGTGAAACTACAGTGGCCACCTAATTTAATGGTCCAAAAGTATCATCCGTATACACCCGGCGCGTGTATTTTTGGAAAAGTCGTGGAGTTTTACCTAAACAGAAGAAAAGCACAGAGCCATGTACCACACTAGACAATTTGGCATCAACAGCATGCTAATTCCTCCTGGAACAAGCTTGAGATATTTCACTGTTGGCTCGATTTCATAAAATGCAAGAATGTACAATTGGTACAAATACATGTAAGAATTAGCCCTTCCATTGCTTTGAACACCCAAAAAAATCAAGTTCGAAAAGACATTGTCCAGAATAAAAAATGTGACAGAAAACAAGTAACTCACTCTATAATACTTGCTTTCTCGTCCAAAATTATCATCGAGTGGTACTTTTCTCTTCCCAGGAGCGCCTTGTAGTAGCACCTTGAACGAAACAATTATTCATGCCGGTTTCCACTCAAGCCGTTCACATTCCAACCCTATGGAACGAAAGAATAAAACTCATGTTCCTTCTTTGTCCAATGGATTCACTGCCAGAGAGATCAGCCCCTTGCAAAACTTCAGACATGATCACAGAATGTCTTCCTTTCCTGCTTTGCAAGGCAAGTAGATATTCTTTATTTACCAAAAGAATGGGAAATATATGTTGATGTTCATGGCTGCCAGCACGTGATTCACAGCTACCTTTCTGAGAAATCTTTCAACTGGTTAGTACAGTACCAAGTAAACAGGCACCTGCAAGACAATGCTACCAGCAGAAAGGCAGTTGAGCTTCATGCAGTTTAATCACTACCCAATCAAGGGTTCACATTGCATACACTCAATATTTGATCTTCTAGATTCAAAAACTTTCTCCAGTAGCCCTTATATTTAGGAATTCCCATCTCAAGCCATGGTTTCATGTTTCCATTATAGTGCAAAACTGCAGCTTTCCTGATGGCTTGGCTATCAAGACCATAATGATGCCCCAGTCCTGACATAACCCACTCGCCATCCAAAGCCAAAATAAGGTCCTGAAAGGTAAGCAAGCTTGCACGCAGTGCTGCAGCTTCAATTGATTGCTCCCCAATATCCAACTGCAATATACATCCAGAGAGAAGTAGGTTAGTTAGGCATCCACAATAACATTTCTGATGATCTTGCAAATGAAAATTAGTCAAGACTCTGACCAATAACGTCACTCCAAAACTGAAGAAACAGATACATATAAGTTGCAGGAGAAACACTTGCTAGATAAGGGTTGTGTGTGTTTGTGTGAGAATTTCAGCGCAATAAGTCATTACATTACAAAGCACCTACTGTTTAGAGCAGCATTAAAAGAAAAAATAAGTGCACAAGGCAGTTGCGTCCTCACCTCTTGCACCAACCTCCGATAAGTTTCAGTGAGTTTTAGCTCTCTCCACCGAGCTAGATCAATCAGATTTAAACCGGACATCCAAGCACAAGAATTTTTATCTAAACTGTTCTCACCCAAGTAACTTTGTAGCTGACCCAATCTCACAGAGCAAAATTGCACAGCACCATTCACTTTCCCTCCCATACTGAGACTCCAAAGGGCAGACAAGTCCTGCTGGACAACAACATCATCATCTAGAATCACGATTTTCTTCAAACTTGGGAATACCTCAGGGAGAAGATAGTGAGAATTTGAAAAAATAGATAAATATTCTGTTCTCGTCTTGAGGATTGACATATTGTTTATGCCGTGAAAGGAAACACGAAATTCCTCTGACAAAGAGAGAGGCAATAAAGCTGCTTTATCATGGTAGTCCAAATCAAGCTCTTCAACATTCAGTACTTGAACAGTGGCATCCTTATAAGCATTTCTAAAGTACCATAGCTTCATTGCAAAGTAATTCTCTTGATCTGTCAGCACATGAAAGACTAAATTTTGACTTTCCTGCAAACATGTAACAGAAATAGTAATTCGAGTGACCAACAAATTTCAACAATTGAAAAATCAAAGCTCATATCAGAAATCTGTAATCATACTTTTGCATGCATGACTGTTGAGTTTATCACCACTGAAGATGCAAGTACATTCTTGGAGAATATGACCAAGTGACGCAATGTGGGGTCTGAATACTTCTCAGAATGAGGAACCTCCATATCACTTGAAGGTGATGTAAAATATTCCACTGTGAGCCTCATAGAAAGGCAGTGAAGGCTCTTTGGCATGGTCTGAACTGCTAATCTGTACAGGAAGGCACTTTGTTTCATGTGGAAATTAGCCTCATCCTCAGTCAAATCCAAGATTTGACTCAACTTCTTATATACGTTATTACAATCGACTGGGAATGATTTAGCTTTTGCTATTGAAGCCTCCATTTTTTGCAGCTTCTGTCCAATCCTGATACGTAAACACATTATGTAAAGGAAAAGGTAAGGACTAAGGAATATTGAATATGGCAGTATAGTTACATCCTGACAGGAGGAAAAAAGAGTACTATGAAAAATATTAAGACAATTTACAAAATTTACAAAATCATGTGGAAAATTATAAGCGAATATTTAACAAATAAATCCTATTCAAATAACCGATAGAAATCTGTCACATCACTTTATAAATCAATTCTACAGACCGATCTTAATATCTTAGCATTATTCAGAAAGAAAATAAGAAAATGCAACGACATAATAACTCAGGTAAAAGGAAGCAGTGGATCACAATACATGCAAGGCAGGTATAGTCAAGAAAGGTAGTTAAATAGATCTAAAATGTGCCTCACTCTATGACTATTGTTAGCTCCATGGATAACAACTCCTTTACGGCAACATGTTCCTAATGCATCAGATAACAATGATGCTGATCCGAAGAACCACTAAAAAAGGAGCTTTCTGAAGATTAAAAAGTCTGCCGTAACTACTATGTTTCACAAACTGGAAAGGAAGCAGTAACATAGATATTTTGAAAAGGAATGAATAGGATATGGCAGACATGACTTCATTGATCATAAGAGTATGGCACAATAGGGTCTGAAAGGAAGGAATTGGAAGGACAATCATAAGGCAATTAACATGACTCCTTCCTTTAAATCAACAGCATAACTTTTGAGTGGAAACACCATTATCTTACTTGAAAGAGTAACTGGAAGACTATTACGAATCCCTAGTCTAAAGTTACTGTATATGCCAATCAAAACAAGCAAAAGCATCCAATGATACTTGCCAAACTACACGCCAATGCACTACTTTGACATAGTGATAATGTCAGTAGCCGTTCCATGAAAAGCCATAAAAAAGCAAATGCATGATGAACAGAGACAAATTCGACAACATCAAACAGAGAAGGTACAGTCCGGCCCCTATCAGCAAACTTCCATTACTCTAAGCATTTCATGCAGTTTATGACTTACTGAGGAGGAAGATCAGCATCTTTAGAAGATTCACTCAGAACACGCTCAAAATCCTGAATATTTTGTCTCAATTCACGAGAAAACTTTTCTTGAGTGGGAAGTTTTGCAATACTAGGAAAATATGCTCTTGCAACAAAAAGCTGGTCCTTCAATCTCTTCACCATAGAATCCTTCATATCTTCCTTATGTTCTCGCAGCCATAGACAGTAGCTTCCGAATCTCAGCTCACATGATTTGCCAACATCAACAATTGCAACATTGTTAGGTTCAGAGCCTTCGACCTTTCGAGCTTTGGTCACCTGCATATAATTGATTTGATTATTGAGGCTGAACAGGATTCAAAGGGATAAATTTTCAGATGGCTCAATATGAATAGTTTGGATGCATACACACATTTGAACTGGGGACAGGCTGCAAATCTACTTTAGCAGGCGCTGGAGAACCTGCAACCATATGAAATTTAAATGATCTCAGCGAACAATTCTAAATAGACGATAGACAGCATCTCAGAAGCAGATTAGTTTCCAACCAAACCTTTTCCTTGACGACTGTCATGCTTGTTTACTGAACTAATGGAATGGTTCTTCGATCCACTCTCAACATTTTTAAGCATGTCCTGATATAAAACAAGAAAAGAAAGGAATATGAAGAACAAAACATGTGGGCTGAGCCAGAATCAGATGCTTGTGAGAATGCATCAGATAAATTGTCATCTTCTCATTTACGAAGCCTGAGGATAGACAATATATTCACTTTTTGACAAAGAGAAACAAGATTTCAAAAAATCACACATAGTTTTGGAGTAACAGTTCAAATTATAAGGATGAGTGCATCAAAGATGATCCTTATAACAAATAATCACTGCATACACTATAAGTTAAAAAAAACAGCATGAAGGAACAGTATTCTGGAGTAGCATAAACGAGTACTTCTCACTTTTCTAGGATGTTTAATGATCCAAGGACCATCAAGAGCTCAAACACATCATTTAAATAATAAAATATAGGGAAAAAGCCACGAAAAACCCTGAACTTTGCCTAAAGTGACACATTTATCCCAAACTTTTTTTTGTGACGTGAAAAACTCTGAACTTTGCCAACTGTGACACATTTACCCCAAACTTTTTTTTGTGACATAAAAAACCCTGAACTTTTGTTATGTGACACATTTACCCCAAAATTACAGGGCATTTTGGTCTTTTCATTTTTAAATTTTTTTTAAAATTTTAAATTTTTTTTTTTCTTCTCTCTTCCCTCCACCGGCCAGCCGGGCGAGGGCTGCCCGGCGAGGGCTGGTGTCGAGCGGGCGGGTGGCCCTCGCCCGGTGTCGGGCGAGCCCGACCAACGTCGGTGGCTGCCCTCGCTTGCGTCTAGCGAAGCGACCCTCGTCCCGGCGAGGGGTGCCTCGCCTGTCGGGCGAGGGGTGCCCTCGCCGGCCTCGACGCGGGGTGGGCTCGCCCTTGCTTGCCCGCCACGACCAACGCGGGGCAGCCCTCGCTGTGTCTAGCGAAGACGACCCTCGCCAGATCTGGCGAGGGTGCCTCGCCGGCGTGTCGGGCGAGGGGTGCCCTCGCCCGATCCGGCGAGGGTCTCCTCGCCGACGCCGGCCCCCGACGCGGCGAGGGCGAGCCTCGCCGGACGCCGGCTTCCCTCCGCCATGGCCGGTGGAGGGAAGAAGAAAAAAAAAAAAGAAAAAAAAAAAAGAAAAGGAAAAAACAGAATAAAAAGACAAAAATGCCCTAGATGGGGTAAATGTGTCACGGTTTGGAAAGTTCATGGTTTTTCACGTCACAAAAAAAAGTTTGGGGTAAATGTATCACTTTGGACAAAATTCAGAGTTTTTCATGGCTTTTTCCTTAAAATATATAAGAAGAATTAGATTGGGGAAAAGACAGTTCAAATAAATAAATAAAAATCTATGCAGATCATACAGCAGAAAACGATCAGCAAACAAACTAGGAAAGGAAGGTTAGACAAACAATGTGAAAAAGATACATGTCAATCAAGTTTCCTGCAATAATGTTTGTCATATTAAAATTGACAGGAAACTGGTATGCAAGTCGCAATAAAAATTTGCATAATATACAGATGTTAAAACATAAACTGCTTCCATGAGTAAGCATTAAGGAAATTCAGAGCATGTATTTCCGGAACTCAGTTTAAACTTGATTTAAATGCATCAGGAGAACTCCATAGATTCTCTACAGTTTTCACCTTGCTAGAATAGAACTTTTCAGCTTATTGACATCTGCTTTGCAAATCCATTTTAGAGCAAAAATAGTACAAGTGCAGCAAAAGATAGACGAGACAGAAAGCAAGGTTACAGGAGCCATAATAAGCTTGGACAAAGGACCCAAAAGTTTACCAAAAGAAGATTATTTCCTGTGAAGGAGTCTCCTCATAACTGCTTCCATGGAAAAAAGATTGACAGAGCCAAAAAAAAGTGTGCATACAATTCAAGGCAGATTTCTATCACGGATAACATTGAAAGGAAAAAGACCATAATTGTCGCATTCTAAACATATGGTCATTCATTTGCATGACAGGCATCTCTTTTTCCCAACATCATGCCACTTGCACCATTATCTTTTGTCAAGTACCAACAGAAGATGTATGAACTTCACATCAATAAATAATAATCTGGCAACATCAATGCAACCTTTTCTCATCATTAATTATGCTTTTGCACTCTGATTAAGTACCACATACCTTGACCAAACCTCACATCCAAGTTTATCCTTAATCTCTTAACTCACGTCTAAGGTTCTGCATCCCTTTTAAGAGCCACTCACAATTCGCAACAAATTCATAACAAGAAAAAGTTTAAATCCCCCAGTTATTCTGGTCAATAACAAATTCATAACAAGAAAATGTTTAAATCCCCCAGTTATTCTGGTCAATATTACAAGGTTCCTAGGAACAGCGAAAAAAAAAATTGCCATGAAACAATCTTCTCCATTCCACTTAACTGCAGATTTTTGCACCACATAAATAGTGTTTTCTCCTGACGCACACAGCACCATCCCATGTTTTTCAAATTAGTATCTCAAAATGACTATCATTTTGCCACACGCTCATCTCTGTTATCCACTTTTTAAGTACAAACCCCCTTCATTCCCATCTCAAGTCTCATGGACAAGATGAAAAGTTTCATGTGAAGCATTATATCCAGATGACACTGCATATGTCGAGCTAAAAGTGAGGAACCCAAGCTGTCACACATGTCAAAGGTGGAGAAGGATTATTATCACACTGACAATAAGGGGTCGATGCACATTTGCATATAAGTGGCAGAAGCCTACTTTTACAATATTTTTGGCGATTCTAACTAGTATGGGTAAATTTCCTTAGAGAATTGGCTAAAAGACCATCAAAACTCGAGAAAAATGCTGATATACGTCGTCAAAACAAAGCAAGAGAAAGACGCTAGAAGACTGTATAAAGCACCTTAGATATTGCTGGTCCCAATTTTTTAATAAGATCTTGTACGTGTTTCGACTGATCCTTCTGCAGTATAAAAAAAAAAAAGAAAAAAGACAAGCTTTTTAATGACTGGTGGTAGAATAAAATCTCCCCCATAAAACTTCCATACAGGTAGAAAACAATTTTGCTAAAACTCACAATAAAATCTTAACCAATGAACTGTGAAGCATTCTGAGGAAAAAAGAATGTGGTAAGTGCCGCTCGCACAGCCCAAAAGGAGCACAGAAACTCATTACCTCTGACTTAGACTGATTCCTGCTCTGAACATTGTACTTGTCATAACTCCTAATACCACTCTGATCCCACACCACAAAAGATAAGCACAACTAATCAACATCAAGTCATCACACCGAAAGCCGACATTGCAATTGCATAATTGAACGAGAAATTGACCCGTGAATAGAAAATAGGAAGCGAATCAGAAGATTCAGCATTACTTACAGAGCCGCCTGCGCTGAGTTGGTCAGACACGAACACTGCAGAAAACGCAAAAACACAACGAATGAATGAGGGAAAGAGACTATTCACATCTAGATGCCGCCCAATAGGGGGCGGCGGCATTATGCAGAGATCTAGAGCACGCGACAGCGACCGATCGAATTAAATAGCTCATGATGAGCAGCGGCCGCGGAGATCGCGAATGATGACAGCCGAACCGAAAGAATCACGAGTCAGGAAGTAGACAAGAAGGAACGATCCGAACACCGCACATCGACAACGACCTCCCGAGAGATCCATAAAATGGCGTGAGCGGAGAGGAAATTCCTTTTACCAGAAGTGGAAGCGGAGTGAAATCTGCCGAGCAGGAACCCGAGGGGCACGAGCATCGAGAGGACGACGAGGCCGAGCACTCCGATCACCAGGCCCCGCCACCGCCGCTTCCCTGCCCCGCTCCCTCCACCACCGCCTTTCATCTCTCTCTTTCTCTTCTCTCTCTCTCCTCTCTCTCTCTCTCTGCGCGAATCCTTCGGCTTCAATGGCGACGCGCTCCGAGCAGCACCAGCGCCACCACCATGGCGAGGCGCGGAATCCGCCGACGAAATGCCGAGAGCTCTACCGAGATCTCACGAGCACCGATTCGGTTCCGCCGCCGAGGGATTGGACGAATCTCGAGGCGATGCCGCCGCCGCTCATCGCCGAACTCGGTCCGCGGAATCGCTCGTCGAGGCTGAGTCGGGTCCGAGTTCCGATTTGGATCGCGAATCGCGCACGCTCTCCCTCCTCTCACTCGCACTCGAACGGACTTCAACACGGGGGAGGAGAGAGAAAGAGAGGTGCACAGAGATCGCACATGGCGACGGGGCGAGTCTAGAGTCACCATCAGTTTTACGGATCGGAGTTCGCGTTGGCGCACGTGGAAGCCCGCCATTGGACGAGCGGCTTGCGGCTTGCGGCTAGCCTGCTCTGAGTGGCACGGGAAGATCGTGCAACGTTCCTTTTTCCTCTTTTAAAAAAAAAAAAAAAAAACACAAAAGTAAAGCCATGAAGAGGAAGGAAAAGTAATATTGTGGCCAGAAAAGAGGAAAGGGAAAGTTGGAAAAGACGGGAAACGTGAACAGAAAAAGTGATCGGATGGGATAATGAAATATTTTAATTTCAAAAGAGCCTGGTAAGTTCTGGATTAAAGCATCCCGTTCTTAATGGATTAAGCTAATCAATTTGTGCCGCTTTAATATTCAATTTAAAATTTGTGTTCAATTGATGACAATTTCAAATTGCGTGATGCAATTAGACCCCGATATTAAATTACGTAATTGTTACCTTTATTTATCCAAGAGCACAGCCAGAGAAACGAAATTGTGCGACATCTTGAATAATGGGCTGCGTTTGATCGACCAGATAAAACCAAGATATGATATGTTTTATCATATCCCATGTTTTTAATTTGCCTGCATGATAGAATAAGGTCGGATATAGAGGGGACATAACTCGGATAAAAAAATCCGAGGGGGAGAATGAGATAAGATCGGACAGGATTTCTTTTATCTAAAACATAAAACCCTATACTTTTTTTCTTTCTCTGCCATTCACTCGCAGATGACTCCAACTCCTTTGTTTCCAAAGTATCGACGTCAAAGCCTTCTCCTTGATAGCTCATCGGTTCACACCAAAATTTTATGGAAGCCACGAATTTGTGAAGGTAAACAATCATGCGCTCTCTCTCTCTCACTAACATTGACTTCTAAAGTAGCCCTAAGGTTGGTTGTGGATTGTTTTCTTGTTTCATCTTTTTTTTTTTTTTTTTTTGGTAAAGGTAAGAATATATTGAACTTTAACCAAACTTTACAAGAGGGTTCGGCGCCAAAAACTTACACTCATAATGACAACAAGTCAAAACGAGTGGAAGGGAGCGAAAGAAAACAAGGAAAATCGCAAACAAAGTAGTAACAAAACAAATGGAAGCCTGAACAGCCTAAAAAGCAGGCACTAACAACCAGCATAAAGAATGAGAGCTAGGCCGCAACAAGGCCGGAAGAGACGCAAGAGCAAGCAATCGCATGACTGCATCCCCAAGCACTATATCATCAACTAGCCAGTCGCCAAAAGGGATGACCCACTAAGGAGAACCGCAGTAGGCAACAACGAAAGCTAGCCAGCCGCCGAGCGGATAGATCTAACAGCAGCACAGACTAGCCCACCGAAGTCACCAACCATCACAACCAAAGGTAGCAAGGCGAATCCTCCAACGTAGCTCCAAGTCTAGAAAAGAACCAACAAAACAACACAAAAGAACAACAACAATGGTAACCAAGGCATCCACCACTAATTAGGAAAGACCAGGGCTGTAGAAGAGAAAATGGAGGGGTCGAATCCCCACATATGTTGGAGCCTCCTATTTCTTGGGTTATCCACCACATTTGTGAAGGTCAAAGCCTTATCCCTGACCACTTTGATAAGATGATTTTTCAAAGCTGAAACCACCAACACTTCTCCCCTAAAAATAATACTATTCTTCTTCTTCCAAAGCAAATGGCACAAGACACCAAAGGAGAACCGGGCAATGCATTGAAGGAAATCCTTGCTTGAAATGAACTTCCAAGCCCATTAGAGGTTCTTCAACCAAAACCTATTTCACCAAAAAAGATTGCATCAGTAGCCCAGAAAAAGCAAGACTAGCCAAGATGCAACACCCAAAGAAAAGGTGGTCAATGGAGTCAAGCCTAGAGTTACAAAAGGCACACAACCCACCATCAATTCTACCATAGGAGAGGAGGAGAACCTGGGTAGGTAGACGGTTTCTAGTAATCAACCAGAGGTTGAATTGAAATCTAGGTGCGATCGAATTGTTCCAAATAAGCGAGGCCCAAGGGACACGGTCCTTCTTTCTCTTAACGGCTTCCCAAGCTGAGGCAACCGAGAAGACACCGGAAGAGTTCCCAAGCTAGCTAAACCAATCAAGGATCTAAGATAGTGTAGGAAGGGGAAAATCCCATGTCTCCAAGAAGGTCTTGATGGTATGACCAGAAGGGGAGAAAATGTTCGCCGCCATCGCTTGCCTAGAGAGGCTCGAGCTATAGATAAGGATACTGTTTCATCTATGTTTCAACTTACATAAGTCATAATTGTAGTTCTATTGGCTTTTTGCTGGTTGATTGGAGATTGTGTTCTTGGAAGTGAAATTTTAATAGTCCATCTATTTTAGCATTTGGCACGGCACAAGGTGGGCACATCGGTAGGGCAGGGACAGTCTTTAGGTGGAGCTTTGATCAACAATACAACTTGCCCCTGCATAAATTTTTTACATTATTTCCATGCAAATGACTTCTTTTCAAAATTGTTATTTGTGTTTGTGGCACCAATTTATGGTCTATTGGATTTGAAAAAGCTAGAGACTTGGGTAATTTGAGGATGCAAAGAGCTATGGTGGAGAGATTTTTTTATTATATCCCCGTTCTCACGTGAGAGAGAAAAAAAGAAAAACTTGGGTCCTCGTATTGCTCTGCGATGTAAAAGAGAGATTTTTTTATAATGTTCAAAGCTACATATAGGCCCCAATTTATGCTGTGATGTATGGGTGTGGACATGCCTTAGCTATAGATTGGTGCTTCTTCCTTGGTGTTTTGAGATTGAATTTGCATGCGACTTTGTTAGTCCGATGCATCGAATTTTGTTTTATCTATAAGCACGTGATGGGATTTATAGAGACAAAGCTATTGTGCAGTCTACTACAATGATGTATAGATGTAGACATGCCTAGCTATAAAATTATGTAGAAAAATTGTGAAGGATCCTGAGAATATTAATCTTTTTTTGAGATTTCAAGGAGACGACATGAAGGCATTTGTGGAATTACTTCTCCAAGAGATGAGAGAAGAGAATGAGTGATGATTGGGAGTGGTGGATCGCAGTGAATGAAGTCGTATCGGATTAGCACTTTAAACTTTTTTCCAAATTGGACATCTGTCTTAGAGTCTTATATTTGGTGTTTATGATTTTAGTTATATTGAGTTGTTTCTAAGTTTGTAGGAGATATGTTTTCTCTCCCTGCTTTTTCTGTTTTCTTCTTTTTTTTTTTTTTATAGGTTTTTTGGGGCTTGCTATAAACTTTAACATTGTCTTTTTGGACCTTTTGATTGTAGCCATGACTTGAAAAGAGGTGGATATGGCTCGAAACTTTATCTCTGTGTTGATTGCCAAAAAAACCATTATCTATAATATTCTTTGCCTCCATCTTTTATTTTCCTAAACAATTTCTATGACTCTTTGGTAGAAAACATAGCCATGAACTTAAAAGTAGCCTTAAGTCAAGACAGTTTGCATCTATTGTCTTTATATGGACATGAACATGAGTTTACTTTGGTCAAAATGCAGTTGGTTAGTACTCAACAAACGTAATATACTTTATAAATGCGAATTGTTTAGAGATCGTTCGTTAATGTGATTAACTATCATTGCATCCTCATGACAGTTGAAAAGAGAGAGAGAGAGAGAGAGAGAGAGAGAGAGAGAGAGAGAGTGAGAGAATGAACTTCAGACTTTATGCTTTGTTCTAATTGGACATTTGTTTGATTTGGTATTGGACCTGTAACAAAATGGAAACAAGTGAAAAACTTGTAAGAGAGAAAAAGAATTCCTTTGAACATATTGAAATTGATGTTTCTTTAAAAACGTTTGATGTTGAAGGGAGTAACCAAAAGATTATTTCAAAGGAACGAAAAAGATTATTACAATGTGTAATCATGAAATTCGATGAGAATATATTAATTTGAAAAAGATATATTGTTTTGGATGATTTTGTGAATATTAAACCTGCAAATTTGTACTAGCCTAATGTTATTGTTTTTAAAATATTCGACTTTAAATCCGTAGTTCACCAAATGGTAGATTAGATAGATATGAAGATATCCAATTTTAAATTTGTAATTTACCAAACAATTGATGGGAGATGAAGAAATCCATAAATTTTTATCCTATCCTATCTAGTCCTATCTTGTTTAAAATTTGGACGACTAAACGCAGCTATGATGTATTAGATTGTGAGGACTATGGGGGATCATCGGGTGGGCCTGAGTTAAGTTGAGCTATGAATCGGCCCCAACTATTTGCCCAAGCCCATCCATATTAATATTCTTACGTGCGATTTTTCAGGCTGGGCCTGATCTGACTTTCTTGTTAAATGCCCTTGTCCAAGTCTTCCTAAAGCGTCTTTGGGATGTAATGACCCGAGTCGAGCTGATGAACCTGTGGGCCACCAAACTCCTGATCGCATCCAGTAACAACATGTTGAAAAATCATGAGCAACATGAGTTCCACCACTTTTGCGATTTTTTTTTTTTGGTTGAAATATTCCTCGATGTTCATTGAAATTCAAGAGCTCTAAACAAAAACCCCAACATAGGGGTTTCCTGACATAAAACATCCTAAAGAGATTGGGATGGTGGGGAGTTTGCTACCCATTAAGAAAAAAAGGGAATTTGAATGATGGGCCTTTGTAACCCAATCAGCCACTTTGTTTATAGATCTATAACAATGGGATGGCGAAATGGACTTAAACCAGGGTCATTTAGGGTGCGCATGACAACGTTTCTATTTCTCTATTTCTCTATTTTCTAGAACAAGTTTGGAACAGAAATCCGTTTGGTAACGCAATTTCATTTTTATATTTCTGGAGCAAATTTCTATTTCAGAAATAGATTTGAAGTAGAAATCAAAATTAAAATTTTTAGCTTTTTTATTTATGGAACAGAAATGAGAAATCAAAACTTTCTTCATTGTTTACTCTCGTCATCGCTCATTGCTCATCGCCCACCCGCTGCTTGTGGGATACCGAACACTTGCTGCCGGTCGCTGACCACCCGCCACCGGCTCCGGCCATCAGTCGCTTGCCACCCACCGTCGGCTATTAGCCATTGAACTCTAGCCACTTGTCACCGACTACTGGCCGTCGGATGTTGGATGCCCGTTTGTCGTTGGTTGATCATTGCCAACCATCGGACACCAGAGGCCCACCGCCAACCATCGAATGTCCCGTGTCAATCGCCGGTCGATCACCACTAGCCATCGGATGTCGACCGTCGGACTTTAGACGTTGGTCACCTGCCGCCAACCGCCGATCGCTGGCCGTCGGACTCCGACCGTTGGCCCCTCGTCGCTGGTCACCAAACTCCGGCTTGGCCACTTGCTATCGCCGGCCACTAAATTTCGGCCGTTGGCCACCCACCGCTAGTTGCTGGTCGCTAGCCTCCGAAAGTTGACTCCAACCACCCGCTGTTGATCGCCGAACACCAAATGTCGATTGCTAGACATCAAACTCTAGCCACCGAATGCCGGCCGTCATCGCTCCTAGAAATAGAAATTTTATTTTCTTATCAAACGAATTTTTACTCTAGAAATAGAAATTATGAATCGTTATCAAACACGTTTCTTTGTTGAGAAACTCGTCATGGAATAGAAATTGAAAAATCAATTTTTAATCAAAATTGATTTCTATTTCAGAAATTTTGTCATGCATGTCCTTAGATCTGAGCCTCTTCAATCGACGTCTCTAGTTCCCATCTCCACATCACTCCATCTCCTCTCCTTGGTTCATTTGCCAATTTGTCGTGTCACTATTTTGGATGAAATAATGGGCCAAATCAAACATTTCATAACATATGCAAGCTCATGATGAATATGACGGTGTCTCAAAACTTAGTAATACTAAAAATGATCTACCTTTCTTCAATCTTACTTTATTATTAAATAACATCATAAAAAGTGTAGACGACTGGACTCATGAGATATCATATTGTGACGACTATGAGTGATCATCTAGCAGGGCTCGAGTCAGGTCGAGCCTTGAAATAGGCCCTAGTTATTTGCCCAAGTTGGTGGCAGCATCCTTGGTGGAACAAGCGGAGGCTCTTGCGCTTTTGAAACCCTAGAGTTTCTTTCTACCAAATCTAACTAGAACTTGCAAGTACAGTCGACCGTAAACAACTCGTGCACAGTAATCTAACTTCAGAGGAGTTAAACTGGGAAGTGCAGCCACTTGTGGACCGGGTCAAGACAAAGTTAAAGGATTTTCTAGGCCTCTCTTTGGCCCATTGCAGTAGGAACTCAAACAAAATAGCAAATTGGCTTACAAAAGCCCAAAGATCTAATAGCCTCTCTAGTAATTGGGTAGTAAATCCCTCACTTGCTCTCTTTGATCTATTATGTGCCGATGCTTTTGATGTATATACACTGAACTTGATTAAGTAAATCAATAGCAATCGTATTTTCGACCAAAAAAAAAAAAAATTTGCCCAAGCCCACCCATCTTAATATTCTTATGTGCGATTCTTCGGGTTGGGCCTAATTGGGCTTTCTCATAAATGCTCTTATCTAAAGCATCCTTGGGATGTAATGGCTCGAGTCGTGCCCGGCGAACCCGTGGGCCACCAAGCCCATGATTGCATCTAGTGGCAACATGTTGAAAAGTCTTGAGTAACATGAGTTCGACCACTAGTGCGAATTTGTCGTGTCACTATTTTGGATGAAATAGTGGGTCAAATCAGATATTTCATAAGAGATGTAGGGTCATTATGAATATGACGATGTCCCAAAACTTACCAATACCAATAATGATCTCTCTTCCTCATGTCCTTTTCGATTATCAAGGGACATGAATTTAGAAAGTGTATTTATTAATTTATTTTGTCTTTAAAAAGTTTTCACGCCAATAAATCAACCGCTTTTAATAATACATTGTCACCGAATGAAATCCACTTAGGATTGGCAATTTTCGATCCAACTCGCGTACATGACAAATAGTTAAGCATGCTCATGATAGAGCTTGATTGCAGCATGTCATAATGCGAATTGTAGACGAGCCAATACACCTATCCTTTTCAATGTCATTGTAACCCAGATTTTCCATGCTTATACACGTTAAATCAAATAGGTTAATCTGTTAACCATGCCAACACAACACATTTGGGTATTATTTATACATAAGTTTTCTTAAAACAAGTTAATGGAGTTAATAAACGTGTTGTGTTTAAGCTTTGAAAATACGAAACTATCATTCATCTTAGGGCCAGATCTAAATGCAACATAACATGATCAGGGCCCGACAGATCACTATGCGAAGAGTCGAACATACGATCTATCATCTCGGTCTGAGCGTACCATCGCTTCCATCTATTGGTTGAAGCTCAAAACTGGTAGTAATTCAGAGGAATCGGTGTTTAATTTTATCATCTTCTTCTCTCCTTCATGTAAATCCTTTTTGCTATGAACATGGTCATTGATTCAAGATAAACAGACAACCAGACAAGCTAAAAGAATGTCAAATGCTGCTACAATGATATTAACATAACTAACAAAACTAACAAAACTAACATAACTTCATTACCAGAATGAGAGAACGAAATATATAGCAGCCTGGCACTTGCACAAGAACTTCCTTCACTTGATGCGGCTGATAAAAACTATTACACATGTGAGACAGGTTACTCGCTTGCAGAAATTGTGAAGAGGACCAAGCCAAACCTGAGCAGAAACAAAGGAAAAAGAAAGACAAGTGACCGAGCAGATCAATTGATCATGTTTTCACTTGGGTTCAATTTTTGTAGATAGTCCGTATCCACCACTATAATCAAAGGAATCACTATAGCTAACATCCTTCCTGGGTAAGGCATCGTTGTACGGATGCCGAGGAGCGCCCTTCGTCGACCCGAAGTCCGTCGCCGACGACGACGCGGATGTCGAGTCGGTGTGTATCCCATCGTTCTGCAACATGGTCTCGATCGCCTTCACCACCTCGCTCATCGTGGGGCGGTCCGCAGCCGACTCCTCGACGCATCGCATCGCCAAATCCAAGAACCTGCCGAACCCGACGAGGTAGCCCATGCTCCTCATGGACGGGTCCATCATTTCCCTCACGCCGTAGTAGTCTTGGTCGTTCTTGTCCATGGCGGTCCGAACCTCGCGGACGACATACTTGCCCTTCTCAATCGGTTGCTTTGCGGTGATGAGCTCGAGCATGACCACCCCGAAGCTGTACACATCGCTCTTTTCTGTTAGCTGCTGAGTCATGTAGTATTCGGGATCCAAATAGCCCTGCGAAACGTATAGCATTCCAGTGAATGTTGCTGCGGATCTTGTCATACGTTCCATGAACGAGGAGCTTTAACAAAGACAAAGCGGTCGAACAAGCGCGAATACCACTTACCAGCGTGCCTTTCACTTGCGTCGAAACGTGCCCCTTCCCGCTGTCCGATACCAGTTTGGACAAACCGAAATCCGCGACTTTGGCCGTCAGATGTTCGTCCAACAAGATGTTCGTGGACTTGATATCTCTGTGGATGATTGGAGGATTCGCGAGTTCGTGCAGATAAGCTAGTCCTCTAGCAGAACCTAGAGCTATACGAAGCCTCCTCTTCCAATCAAGATAAATGCCTGATTTCCTGCATCAGTACACACACATTATGAATATAACATCCTTCGCTTAGGACGAGTCACTCACGAGTGTCGTTCACAGAGTCCACATCGCATTTTGAGTACCTGTCAAGCTATCCCTGAGCGTCCCGTTAGGCATATATTCGTAGACCAACATCTGCTCTCCTTGCTCGAAACAGAATCCTATGAGGCCAACGAGATTCTTGTGATGAACCCGCGAAAGCAGCTCGATTTCTGTCTTGAACTCGGTTGCGCCCTGCATCGACCCCTGCTGAGCTCTTTTGATCGCTATTATATGACCATCAGGAAGAACTCCCCTGTACACCTGAGGCGAAAACCGAGTAGTAGAAAGATTAAGAAAGAGACTGGCACAAGGCCTCATTCGACCTGAAAGGACTGTCGCGGCGAATGTACCTTTCCGTATCCTCCGAAGCCTAATTCATTGCTGTCGGAGAAATTATTGGTGCACCTCTTAAGTTCATCGTAGGAGAACCATCGTGCTCCTTTCAGTTGTGGCGCTCCTCCGCTATCTTTCCCACTGGGTGCCCAGGATGCTGATAGATGGACAAAAGCATGTAAGTCAAACACTGCTTCTGGTTTTCCGTGGCTTCAATCTGCGTTGAATCAATTTACAGTTCACATGGGAAGGAATCTATTACCGAAGGGTCTGCTCAACTCGAGAGCTTTCTCCGCCCGTTTCTTTTGTCGAATAGCATATATCCCTAACACAACAAGGCCAAGAACCAGAACCGTGCCGCCAACAGCGATCCCAACTATCACACCTTTGCTTATGGCGGTTCCTCCATTGTCTGCAAACAATGTTAATCCAGTCTCAGAAAATTCGCAGTCGGAACAAATTGTATCGACAAGAGGATGAAGGCAAGTTACCTGGAAAAGCATAGGGGGAGGCGATGAAGTAATAGGGGCCGAATGGTTTGGGAGGCTTGAAAGTTTGGTTTGTCAAGTCGAAACCGATCCTCTGAATATCCGACCGACTAAAATATTTCCCGCTCGGGGGGAAGAGTGAAAGCTGCACTTGAAGGTAGTCGTCGAGATTGAAGAAGGGGTTCTGAAGAGAAACCGAACCGGGAGTGAGATTCAACTTCGTCCACAGATCCATTTCGAGCATGTGAAACAAGGTCACATTGGACAATTCCCTGAAGGAGGGGCCTCTAAAATATAACGTCCCTTCGTATGGAAATGCGCACTCGCAGCTCTGAGGGTTGAGCCTTTCGTCGGGAGGGCACGGCTTGCTTCCGCAGCTGGCGAGGCTGGTCGAATAAGGTTTCACTGTCTGCTGCTGAAGCCGGCAGTAATTAGTGTTCGAGAGTTCGGTAGTGCAAACGGGGTTGCCTATTAAGCTGAGGGACATGAAAATGAGTTTAAAAGTTGATGGAAAATGCTCATAATCAGAGAGAAATTAGCATGCTTTTGTGAGCTCTCTCACATCAGTGCATTTGTGTAACCCGAAGAGCCCAGCGTCACCGATGATATTTCGTTGTTCTGCAGATCGACAAGCTGCAACTGGGGACTGATGTTGTCTCCCATGTTCAGCGTACCATTGAATTCATTGTTCCCCAATTTCCTGTAAGAAGTTTGAGAAAGAAAATGAATTACTAGCGTTATCTTTCAAATGCAAATGCATAAACAACGATAATCATTGATGTTTTTCATACACTTGCTGTAGCTGAGGAAAGCTGAAAAGCTTTTGTGGGACAACCCCCTTAAGCGGTCCAGCTTCTATAACCCTGTCATGAATGAATCAGCGAAATTCTGAAAGTTCAAACACTTGCTAAATGGAGTATTGCGAAATGCCACCTATCTGATGCCGATAAGTGATAAAGACTTACAGCGTGGTTAGAGTAGGTAAAGTTGAGAACCAATCTGGAGCTTCCGAAGGGTCGAAGAAGTTGTTGCTAAGGTCACTGCGACAGTGAATTTTCGCCATGTCAATCGGAGCACAGAGCACAACAATTTAGAAAAATAGGTGCTAAACTTCATTCCAAGCGTGTCTACTCACACGTAGTTGAGGGAATTCATATCCGTCAAGTCCGGTAAAGGGCCAGTCAATGCATTATGGGCTAAGTTCCTGAACAACAACTAGATAAAATCAGAACGAGTCTTGTTAAACCCTTCATATTGTCGCAACAGCATCATACTAGAAGTGTTCCTCACAGTTCACTAAGGTTCGTGAGGCTGTTGAGATTCAGAGGGACTTTTCCAGATAACTTGTTCCTGTCAAGTCGACTGCCTCGCATTCAAACAGTTTGCAAGAAAACTAGTTAGCAGAAAGGAAAGAAAATGTACTTCGAAGGATGTTTATGACTGAGAAAGTAAATGTGGGAAGTTTTCTTTTACTCACAGAACCTCAAGATCCGGTAGAAGTCCTAATGAGGATGGTATAGAACCATTGAGCTGATTTCCATCGAATAAGCTGTCGACAAACACAGACCGGTGTTAAGTAGGACGAGAGCAAAATGCAGGATGCAAAATTAGCACGGAAACGTACACGTGTATTAGAACCATGGCCGAGTTGAATAGCTTTTCCGGAATGGTCCCCGAAAGCTTGTTCTTGTTGAAATGACTGCAACATTAATTCAAGTCGTCGTTATGCTCGGTGTCGTCACCCAAAGTTGTGGTCTTTTTGTTGAAGGAGGATCCCTAGTTCACATCCAGTTGCTCACTTGCATTGCAAGTAGAGGGAACAAGAGACTTACAAGTGCTTTGCTTTTAACAGGAGGTCCAACCCAGGGGATGTGTCCGTCGATGTCGGAATAGGCCCCGTTAATTGATTATCAGCCAGGTCAAACCAGTAGAGCTTGGAGAGTTTACCCAAGGAAGCAGGTATATTACCCGTGAGGTTGTTCGAGTTCAGCGCCCTATATTGACAGGTTCAAAACCAAAGAAACAGATGAGCTCAAAATGATTATCTGGCATCCAAGTCAAAGCACAAAACACAACCGAGACCGAAGGCGTACAAGAATGATAGCTCTGCAAGGTTGCCCAGTTCGTCCGGAATACTACCGGTGAAACTACAGCCGGCTAAAATCCTGAAAATTACAAAGAAGCCAACACTCACGATATGATCAATGTCCAGGAATAAATAATATAGTCAAGAGAGACATGTGATGGGTATTACAGTATGTTCAAATTCTGTAGATTGCCCAGCTGCCGAGCGAGCGGACCAGTGAGCTCTTTGTTGAAGGAAAGGTCCCTGCAATTCAAACATAGACAAAGTAAGCTCGAAAGCCGACTCATGTTAGTCACTTAATATAATTGAGAATGGGAAAGAGCATAAGAATTCATGGATTCATAGTAAGAAGAATGACTCACAGAGATCTTAGTTCACTGAGTCCTGCTATTTCACTAATTAGCTGGCCCTTGATTCCCATGGTTGATAATCCCCTAAAAGTAAATGAACACTGGTGAGTCTCTGGCTAAACTGATGCAACACAGTAAAGCGAAAGATCTGAAATCAATGTGGATTTGGACTAGATAAGAGAAAGGTACTCACAATGCAGTTACCCTCGAATTGCTATTGCAGGTTACTCCTTCCCAAGGGAGTCCACACGGATCACTCGACCTTCCCCAGCTAGGCGGCGTGTTCTGCCACGACATCTTGAGGGCTTGGAGAGCCACGGCTGATCAAGCACGGTCATGCATATTTCGACATGTTCAATTCAGTGATGGACTATGATCATTTAAGCACCGAAAGTCGAATCTAATTTATTATGGGCAAATGACCACCTAGAAAAGTTTCCACTCTATAAACATTTGCAACTTCAAATGCTGCCCTAATAGAATTTTCCTCCTACAGCCCCAGTTGAACTGCCCAAGAAATTAGCGGACAAGTATTTAATAAGATCTATCACACTGCAAGATTTCTTTTTTGGGTTGATTGTAAATGACCCCCGATCTGTGACGTCCCCTTTATCTATCCAACTTTACGCAATCCAACCGCGAAAACACTACAAGCTTTGGAGTAAGAGATGTACGAGACACGAATATGAGATTCCATTACAAGCATTTCCTAAAAATATGTAATGGGACATGAATCTATTGGTCCCTGAAGACTAGAAATTAGCGATTTTACAGTCGATAATGGTCCCTGAAGACTATGAAATGCGTATACCATATGGAATCCTTAAAGATCTGAGTAGAGGGACATGTCCAGGTTCAAAATCAGCTTCACATCACTCGTACGAAAGCGCCAAAATCAAAAAGGATCACACAAGACCACTGCTTCCTTTCCCTGTTAGGAAAGTCATTTGAGCAGCCCTGCTCTGTGAGTCCAGTTAGAGAGACGAAACGATTCGCTCAGTTCTTCCATATTGGTAATTTGCTACTGCTATAAACGCGCACTTCCCCAGAAAAGTTCTTAAACTGAAAAAACGTCCGTTTGACTCAGAAGACAGACGCTGAAGTCACCGACAGCACACATAAGCAAGTACACTTACAGTCATCGGAATTGGTGGAAGAAAAAACCAGCTGCAGATCCTTCCCAAACAAAAGCACCGCCACCAAGAAGATCACCCTCAGGAAGGCCTCCTCCATAACCTCCGTAGCCAAGGAGAAAGAAAAACAAGTCAAAGAACTCGTCTCGCCTCCAAGGCTCCTCCTGCTGCTATTGTCCCGGTCCTCCGCGACAACTTGCAGAGCATAATGAGAACGTGCATATGATGTCGATGTGTTGAAAAATTCAGCAGCACGGGAGGGTGCCGGGAGGGGTTGGTTGATGACCCTGTCAAAATATCTTTGCTCTCTAAGAGAAGAAAAAGGAGATGGGGAAATGGAACGAAAAAATTAAATAAAGGAGGGAGGATTTGTTGGGTGGTGTGTGCTTGCTTTTTGATTGATTTTGCCTTGTCTTTGAAGCCAATCTACCTCCCTCAAGCTTCCGACCACCACCACCGCCACCACCACTGAGCATCGCCCATCATTCTTCAACACCCCTCGCTTTCCATCATGCCCTTCGTTAAACACACTTAAACATCACCACGATGGACGTCTCACCGCTCTCTCTCTCTCCCTCTTTCTCTCTCTCTTTCGTCCTTGTTTCCAACTGAGGATAAAGCTTGAGCGAACATGGACAGAGCAATGATTTGCTTGTGTTTAGTACACTTGAAGGCACCATCACGTCTTGCTGGCTGCTGTCATAACTTTTCTTTTTTTTCTTTGCTAAGGAAGGTGATTTGCTATAACATAAGTATATGTCAAAGCTTCTCAATTTGCAGTCATTTAATAATAGATTATGTTGTTTTAGTAAAATGCATGTGGTAGCAGAAGATTTCCTCTTCTTCTTTTTTTTTTTTTTTTTCATTTTTGTTTTCTTTAGAGATAAATCTGGTAAATGGGGTAATCAATGTGTAGTTGGGCAGTAGGTGAGGAGGTGGCCCCACATGGACCCCACATTCGCATGGGACAAAACTCGATCCAATGCACGATCCAGAAGAAACCCATTAAACTGAGGAAACTATTTCTGGACACAAGGGCCAAAAAATACGGTTAATGTCACGAAAATGATAAATTTATCTCAATTTATCACGAATTTAGGATAAATTTATTTTAAATTAATTTTTTGATCATAAAAAGTCATAAATTCGTACATTTGTGATAAATACAACTTTCATTAATTTCCATTAATTTTTTTTTGGTCGGTATTAATTTCCATTAAATTGAATTGATACTACATATCACAATCACGCGTGTTATTCAACTTAACATGATTTGACAATAAAATTTAACTTAAACTAATATAGACTAAATTTGTCAATATATAATAGAAAATTAGTTTTTGATAAATTTATAATAAATATATCGATTTGAGGTTTTTTATAGTATTTATCCCAAAAATAAAGACAAAAAAGCAACAAAAATAATTATTATGAGATTAAAACACAAAATTAGAAGGAAAAAAAAAATAAAAGGAAGATGGTAACTGAGAATTTTTGGACACAGGCGAGTCCGGTCAATCAATTTCTATAGCCCATCTACGGTAAGGGATATTTTCCTCTTGGGAAATAGTTGCTAATTATTACTAGCTAGGCGAGTCATTGAGTGGCTCCACCTAAACTGATTGAGAAAGGGCACGATTGGAAAGTGCTTTCCATGCGCATGTGGGAGTCGACATGATGCGATTTAGGGTTTCAATTCTCCACATGTGATTAGGAATTGAAGCCTTGATAGTTTTGCCTTTCAAATGATATCCGTTCTCTAAAAATTTGATTTAGTGGTTAAGAAAAAGCATATGTCAATTGGCTGCACATTGTATAGATCTGATTTCTTGCATTATTGAAGGCAAGCAGTTTCACAATTAGTGAGGCAGGTCACTCGAGTTTTGACTTATATCTTGTTAGGTGAATGGTTTTCTGTGAAATTAATTTGATTTTTCGCGGGTCAAGATCTTTCTAATTAGGGAAGAAATGGAGAAATCTCATCTTCATGAACCATTCCTCGATTAGATGACAAGTAAGTCATGAATTAAATGATCACAAAATGGTCCCTGGAGTCTCAATCCATCCCCACACAAACAAACAGCAAGTGGAAGGAATTAAAACCAATCCCTAGGGCAATAGCAGTTGACTTTGGCCAAGTTGATGAAAAAAAAAAAAAAAAAGAATGTCCACGAATATAAAGAGAGAATCACGCCGTTTTTACAGGTCAACCTCACTATTATATGTCATGGTTCTGAACCCTAATTTTGTCCCTAGCACTACACCGTGTAGAACAATGACCATAAAGAATAGTGGCAATAGAAAAGTCGGCTGTGGAATCAACGGGGAATAGTAGACTCTGAAAAATCAATCTTCATCCTAATTGACAGTCAATTTATGTTGTGCATCCACTAAATTCCATTGACATGTTTAATGAACGATTTTATTTAAGGGGAAGTCGTCCAATCAATCTTAAACTTATTGTACGAATGCCAATATAATTTTGAATTTTTGAATTCTATCAATCTAGTCCTAAAGTTTTAGCGAACTTCCAATACAACCATTCTAGTAAATTTTTGTCGAAAATCACTAATGTAGAGATGCACCAAATAGGACGAACTGTCACATCAACGATTTCTCACAAAAATGATCAGAATGATTATATTGAAATTTCATACAAAAGTTTATGACTCAAATGATATGACATAATTGGTATACATACAATAGGTTTATGACTGATTGAGCAATTTTTTCCACTCATTTCATCGGGAGTTCTCGATATTTTTCAACAGTAACAAGAAACATCGGCTAGAGTCCGAAACCCACGAGAGGTTCCTACTCTTAAGCATGCTTGTCTTAATCGAAATCGGCATGCGTTGTATGCATCCTAATTGACAGTCACCAATGTTTTCGCGACCTTATCAACACGAGAATCGCCCAAGCATTTTAATTTGGATAATTAGTGGGTAAAAAGGCTAGAAAAGAATGTTGTCTTTGGAGATCAAGCGGGGGACAAGAAGTAAGAAAAGCACTGAGTAGGTGAATTATTGTAAATTATTATTTTAACAAAGTCAAAACTCGTGTTTCAGCTGGAAAGTCAACTTAAATATAATTTAAAAAAGCTTAAAATGTAATTAAAAATAATTGATAACAACTCCTCTCCATTGACCAAATTTTTAGTTGACCGGAAGAAGCACTTTGATGTGCAATCGCAATTTTATGCCTCAAGTTGACAGTTTGTGGTTGCTACATATGGGTGTTCAGAGTCTAATCGAAAAATCAAACTGAACTTTTATGTATTTTCAGTTCAGTTCGGAAAACAAAAAGAAATAACCGTTTTTTAAATGCGGTTTAGATAATTTCGGTATGGTTCGATTAAAGGAACCAAACAGAAAATTGGCCATCTTCTTGATATTATAATTTCACAATCTCTTTCGTTTTTCGTTGAATCTATTATTTTAAAAAAGAAAACCAAAAAATTGAACAGAAAAAATGTCAAAAAAGTTACATAACCTAGGGCATAGCATTGACTTAGGCCAATTTGATGGGAAAAAAAATAAGAATGTCTAGGAATATGAAGAGAGAATCGCGCCGTTATTTACAGGTCAACCTCACTATTACTTTTCATGGTTTTGAACCCTAATTTGGTCCCTAGCACTACACCATATAAGACAATGGTTTTGAACCCTGGAATCAACGGGGAATTGGAAAAATCAATCTTCATTTTGATTGGTTTTGAACCCTAATTTGGTCCCTAGCACTACACCATATAGACAATGATGATGATGAATAGTAGCATTAGCAAAGTCGGCTGTGGAATCAACAGGGAATAGTAGACTCCGAAAAATCAATCTTCATTTTGATTGGTTTTGAACCCTAATTTGGTCCCTAGCACTACACCATATAGAACAATGACCATGATGAATAGTAGCATTAGCAAAGTTGGCTGTGGAATCAACGGGGAATAGTAGACTCCGAAAAATCAATCTTCATTTCGATTGGCAGTCAATTTATGTTGTGCATCCACTAAATTCCATTGACATGTCTGGTGAATGTTTTTATATAAGGGGAATAGTCCAATCGATCCTAAATTATTGCATGTATGCCAATTTAAATTTAAAATTTTCAATTTTACCAATTTAGTCATAAACCTTTAGCGTAATTGCAATATAGTTAGAAGCTATGAAGCAAGGACACACCATTGGAGCTTCCATGTCGTGTCCGACATGCTCGGACACGCGGTCAATGCGTGTCGGATTTTTCGACACGTGGTCAACTTTTCTCGACACGTTCCGACGCGCGTGTTCGGGAGAGGATTGTTGAAGAAGACGATGGAGGGTGGAGACAAGGGTAAGGGAGCGGAGGTGATGCCATGACGGTGAGGGAGGGTCAAAGGAAGAGCATAGACCAAGGCGGTCGTCGTGATTACAATACTGTGATGGAGGGCTAGTGGCGAGGCTGAGGCTGCAGCTGCAAGGAGGAAGGGTGGGAGACGGGGTGGTGAGGCGACTGAAAGAGAGCAGAAAGGATCGTGTGAGAAGGAGGAGGAGGAGGTTGCGGTTAGCCGTTGATGGGTGGAGGGGGGAAGAAAGGGAAAAAACCGATGGTGGAGAGGAGAGAGGTGGGGGGAGAGAAACAACATGTTATGAGGGGCCAAGGGTTGGGGGTGGCATGAGAGGGAGTGGGGAAGAGAGATGAGGGAAATGACAGGTTGGCGTCTGAGGGGTGGTGTGGGAGAAAATCTAGGGAATGACAGGTCATGGGGTGGAGGAAGGAGATAAAGAAACTAAGGGGGGAGTTTGAGGTGGCGTGGGAGAGAGAGAAATGAGGGTTTGGGAAAAAAATAAGGAAGGAAAATAATTTTTGGATGGTTGAAAAATATTTTTAAAAAAATAAAAATTAGTTAAAAATAGTTTTCAAAAATAAAAATATTAAAAGTTAAATAATGATAAATTTTAATTATTATAGAAGATCATAGATTTTTTTAAATAAGTTGATTATAATATTTTGTTAATCATTAGTTTCATTTATAATTTTTATTAAAGTTAGAAATATGTTCTCAAATATGGGTACACATTAACTATTAATATGTCTTTCAAATTTTCTATGAATAGATTTATTAATATTATTAATGTAAATTCATTGTAAGCTCTTTATTATTTATTTATTTATTATTTTGAACTAAATTAATTAAAAATAAAAATATTCATTTAATATATAACGTGTCTCAACGTGTCAGAATTCTTTATTTTTGAGAAATGACATGTCGTGTCGCATATTGGTGCTACTTAGGTTAGAAGTGTGCAAAGAAACTGGGAATCACCTAGACCGCTTGGAAACAGATTGGGCTAGCCTACAACTGCCAGTTCCCATAGGGACCGATTCGATTCTCAGTTCCAATTTGCTAGAACTGGTGAGTATCGATCCAGTTCTTGAGTTCGGGTGTGGAACTACCCAATTGAATCGGATCTGTCCAGTATGTATGTATGTATGTATGTATGTATGTATATAAATAAATTTAACTCGATTACTTAATTATTTTGTATTTTTCGAGTGTTTGACATTATTGATTCATTTTGCCTCTTGGGTGCATAATAGGAATAAACTAACTACTTTTTGTTCATTCTAATAATTCATTTACTTGTTTTCTCAGTCAAATCAAATTAAACAGATGAAGAGGATGGAGGAGATTGATAGGAGACGTTCAACCTTAATATAAGGCCGAATAAGCTTCAATGTTCTATGTAGAAATTAGGTTTACCATGGTATTAATTGATGGATGCAATTTTGGAGGGATTGGAAATCGGTTGCATGAACTCACTTGAGAATCGAACTAGACCAATATCTGGTCTTAGGTAAGTCCATGGAACCGATGGGCAATTCCTAGTTCCAATTTTTCAGAACTTGTGTTTAGTGGGTAGTTCTCAGTTCCAAGGTGGGAACTACCCACCTGGATTATGCTCAACCCTAAATCTAATCATTTTAATCAATTTTTATTGAAAATCGCTAACGTAGAGTGTGTCACATAGGATGACCGACGTTGACTGCACTACCATATTTGGGGATTTCCCACAATAATGACTAAAATGATTGCATTGAAATTTCATGCAAAGGTTTACAACTCAATTGATGGGACTGAATTTGTATAAATACCATACGTTTATGACTGATTAAGTAATTTTCGCTCAAATTTCATTGGGAGTTTACAATATTTTTTGACAATAATAAGAAACATCAACCAGGGACTGAAACCCGCGAGAGGTTCCTACCCTTAACCATGCGGATTCAGAGCATTCGCTTGCCCAAATCGAAATCGGCATGCGTTGTATGATCCTAATTGACAATTACCAATGGTTTTCACAACCTTTTGGACACGAGAATCGCCCGTCTAGCTTATTGTAATTGAAAATCTAAGGAGGTCCAAATATTCAAGACTCGAATTTTCCGGGACCTCGATATGTTTTGTAAAAGGCCAAGCATTTTAATTTGGATAATTAGTAGGCAAGCTATAAAAAAATATGTTATCTCTGCAGATCAAGCGGGGGACAAGAATTAAGAAAACCACTGAGTAGGTGAATTATTATAAATTACAATTTTTAGCAAAGTCAAAACTCGTGTTTACAGCTGGAAGGTCAACTTAAATATAATTTAGAAAAGCTTTACGCGTAGTCCAGACTAATAATTGATAACGACTCCTCTCCATTGACCATATTTTTAGTTGACCGGAGGTGGCACTTTGATTTATAATCGCAAAATTTGCCTCAAGTTGACAGTTTGCGGTTGCTAAGTACGGATCACCTAATCGAAAAATCGAACCAAATTTTCATGCATTTTCAGTTTGATTTGGATAATAAAAAGAAATAATCGTTTCATAATAAATGCCAATTTGATAGTTTTGATTCTGTTCAATCAACCGTGACGGGATTAACGATTTTAACAGAAAATTGGCCCTCTTCTAAATATTACCGACAAAAATTAAAAATCAACCACAACAAAAATTGGCCCTCTTCTAGATATTATAATTTACACAATCTCTTTCATTTTTTACCAAATGTCTTTCTAATATTTCAAAAAAGAAAACCAAAAAACTGTATAAAGAAAATTTCCAAAAAGGTTACATAACCTGTAATAAGCATGTATTCATGCATCATGAGAATGCTAAAGTAAGTTGCATTACCCTAAAAGAAGAACCTGATGCACCAGGAAGTATATGAACATTGAACCAAAAAATGAAAGGAACAAGCAAGCGACTCGCGCGCGATCCGCAATCACTTCGGTTCGATCTTCGCCGAATGCGCGTACCCGCCGCTGTAATCGAACGAATTGCTGTAGCCGCCATCCCTGCTACCGAGCGAAACGTCGGTGTACAAAGGTTGTCTAGGAGCACCGGTGTTCGGTCCTCCGAAGTCCGTGGCGGACGAGGACGCGGACGTCAGGCTCGTGGCGGTCCCGTCGGTCTGCAGGATCGTCTCGATTTCCTTCACGACTTCGTTCATCCTGGGGCGGTTGGTGGACGATTCCTCCACGCATCGCATTGCCAACTCCAGGAACTGAGCGAACCCGGCGAGGCGCCCTGCTTTGCGAAGGGACGGATCCATGACTTGAACCAGTCCGTAGTAGTCTCGGTCGGTTTTGTCCATCGCCGTGCGGACTTCCCGGACGATGTACTTGCCCTTTTCGATCGGCGGCTTCGAGGTTATCAGCTCGAGCATCACGACCCCGAAACTGTAGACGTCGCTCCTATCTGTTAGTTGCTGCGTCATGTAGTACTCCGGATCCAAGTAGCCCTGCAAGTTCAGAGGTTCCGAACGGTCAGGATCGGAATCGAAGTCAGGAAAGCATACACTGCACCTTCTGAGGAAATCTGTAGCTCATTGCAACTTAATCAAACCTACTCAAACTCAGAATGGGACTCTCTAAAATGATTTGTACTTTCAATTCACCTGTCCTGTGTTTTCCTTAATTCTAGGGAATCTGGCATAAACATGTCATCTGCTTAAGTTTAGGGGAAGACAATGGGGGAACGTATTATCAGTTGGGAGTCTGATGAAAAACTAGAGGTTATATTGCGGGATAGATCTCGTAACCCGCCTCTGTCGCCTTAAATGGGACATTCGCGCGGGAGAATACCATACCAGCGTGCCCTTGACTTGTGTTGAAACATGTCCTTTCTCGCTGTCTGCCACCATTTTGGACAAGCCGAAGTCCGCGACTTTAGCCACGAGGTTTTCATCCAACAAGATATTTGTGGACTTGACGTCTCTGTGAATTATCGGGGGATTCGCGAGCTCATGCAGATATGCCAGTCCTTTCGCAGAGCCGAGAGCAATCTGCAGCCTCCTCTTCCAATCAAGATGTATGCCGGTTTTCCCTGCGTCGAATATATTCAGTGTCCATTGCTACTAAACAACAGGCAGATTCATTCACAAGAAACCTCATACGAGATGAGAATAAACCATGGTATGCAAAGTTTTATATGATGGAATCTATCGAGGCTCGATGCGATTTAGGCCGAGGGAAGTACCTGACAAGCTCTCCCTAATTGTCCCATTGGGCATATATTCATAGACCAACATCTGCTCTCCTTGTTCATAACAGAAGCCGATGAGGCTGACGAGATTCTTGTGATGGACTCTAGAAAGTAGCTCGATTTCTGTCTTGAATTCATGCGCGCCCTGCATCGACCCCTGCTGAGCTCTTTTGATTGCCGTCACTTGGCCATCGGGAAGCATTCCTTTGTAGACCTATCATATCAGTGATGAAGAATTACAAAGCAGTAAATTGAAGCATATTATAAATTGACAATCGGCGTAGCGCATGATTTTTACCTTTCCATAGCCCCCGGAGCCTATCTCATTACTTTCAGAAAAACTGTTGGTGCACTTCTTGATTTCGTCGAAGTAGAACCACCTCGCCCCCTTCAACTGTGGTGCTCCTCCCTCATCACTTCCCCTCGGTATCCAGGATGCTTAAACATGGACGGATCAATGTGAGTGAGACAACAAAATTCTGGGTCTTATTTATATATCGTTTTTATGATATCAGCAATCAGCCTGTCAAAGTGCTTTAGTAGCAAAAAGATGAAGAGTTCAAGCACTGATTACCAAATGGTTTGCTCAATTCAATCGCCCTTTGTGCTCGTCTCTTCTGTCGAATAGCGTAAATCGCTATCCCCACAAGTGCAAGAACCAGGACTGCACAGCCAACGGCAATCCCTGCTAGGGCGCCTTTGCTGATGCTTACTTTGTTACCTGGATCAGTTTTTCATGTCAAACACATATGAATGATAGTCAAAGCTGATATATGAGAGGATGAGATTAAGTTACCTGGGAATGGATAAGGAAGTGCGCTGAAGAGATAGGTACTGAAAGTGGCGGGCGGCTTAAAATTTTGCTTAATCAAATCGAATCCAATCCTCTGAATGTCTGACTTGCTGAAGTACGTCCCGTCAGATGGAAAGAAAGACACAGGTACTAAAAGATAGCCACTGTTTGGATCAAAGCCGATATTCTGAAGAGAAACTGAACCATTAGTTAGGTTCAATGTCTGCGACAGGTCTACTTCCAACGATTGAAACAGAGCGGCATTGGACAAATCACTGAACGATGGAGCTTTGAATATCAATGTTCCAACGTACGGAACTGCACATGTGCAGCTTGTGGGGTTAAGTCTCTGATTGGAGGGACACGATGAACCTCCGCAGTTGGTTGGGGTAGAATAAGTTTGCCGCTGCTGCTGAACTTTGCAGTAGCTCGTGGTTGAGAGAACAGACCCATTACATGCCGGGTTTCCCAATAGTCTGAAGTAGAAAGGCAAGTGATTAGCATAAAACTGTCGACCGTATCTCAGAATGGAAGTCTAATCCCTATAAACTGTCTCACATTAACATATTCTGGTAGGAACCAGTCGTCAGCGAACTAATTTGGTTATTTGTCAAATTAACAATCTGCAACTGGGGACTGATGCTGGTACTCACGTTCAGTGTTCCGTTGAAAGCATTGTTACTCATATCACTGTAGAAGTTTGAAAAATCATCAAAATGGTAGAAGAAAGAGGACACAAGCTAGAAATATCTTTTCCTTACACTTGCTGTAGCTGGGGAAGGCTGAAGAGGTTTGGTGGTACAACCCCTTGAAGCGGTCCATATTGTATGATTCTGGTCATAGTGAGATAAATTCTAGGTTATTCACGAGTTTCAGGAAGCCAAACAACTTTTCACTGTACCGATTGCACTGAGAAGTCTTACAGAGTGGTGAGAGATGATAAAGTTGAGAACCAATCTGGAGCTGCCGAAGCCGCAAAAGAGTTCTTGCTGAGGTCACTGCAAAGGTACAATTTTTGCCCAGTCAACCAGCCAGTGGGATTAGCCACGTGATATCATGAGGGAGAGACAAAACCATGATTTCTTACTCACATGTAACTGAGTGAAATCATCCCTGTTAAGTCCGGCAAAGGGCCGCTCAATTCATTATATGCTAAATTCCTGGAGGAAATGTAGCAGAATGAGGGGAGATTTTTGGTGATCTCACTTGAATACCATTGATGAAGAAATCTATACTAACAGCTCACTGAGTTGTGTAAGGTTGTTGAGAGTTGAAGGGACGTTTCCAGAAAAGGAGTTCCTATCGAGTCGGCTGTGGCATATTGTGCAATGTGAGTCCAAATAAATTTAATAGGTGCCAAAGCACAAAACAAATATTAGGTGAGTGGTTACTCACAGAGCCTCGAGGGTCTGGACAAGGCCTAATGTGGATGGTATAGAACCATTAAATCGGTTATCATCAAATAGTCTGTCAACAATAGCTAGCGCAAGTTAGGGCAGAGAGCTAGGGAAATTATATCAAGTGATAAAATTGGCAACTTACATATGTAGCAGAGGCATATTTGAACTGAACAGTTTATCTGGTACGGTGCCGGACAGTTGGTTCTTGCTGAAGTGGCTGAAGTTATGGATGCAGCACAGTCCAAACAATTAACGAGGAAAGAACATAAAGATTGCGTCTCTTATCTCTAGGAGCTGGAATGAAAAGATCCTTAATCCATATTCATAACACTAGGCACGGAATTATTGTAGACAACTTACAAGTGACTACAATTGAGCAAAAGGTCCAACCCTGGGGTGGTGCCCGTTGAAACCGGTAGCGATCCAGTTAACTGATTATCTGACACGTCAAACCAGAAGAGGTGGGAGAGTTTACCCATAGAAGCTGGTATATTACCACTGAAATTGTTGGAATTTAGCGCCCTGGTAAAAATGGCAATTTGATAAGTCTAAGCGAAACATACAGCTGAACTTCCATTATCAGCGAATTAGTAGAATTCTCATTTTGACAAGCCTTACAAGAAAGTCAGCTCCGAAAGGTTGCCCAGTTCATTAGGAATACTACCAGTGAAGCTGCATTCAGCCAACATTCTGAAAATTGGAAAGATCAAGGTTCATACATGAGAAAAAGGGGAAACACAAGGTGTCTTAGCAACGAATGCAGTCGAAAAGGACATTACAAGATGTTCAACTTCTGTAGACTTCCCAACTGCAAAGGGATCGGTCCGGTGAGACCGCTGTTTAAGGAAAGATCCCTGCATTTCAAAGGTGAAATGAGACAAATAAGTAGACTCGTTCATATATGATTGAACACAAAAAATGACATCTTTGCTTTGAAGTACTTCATCTATGCAATTCTTATTAAACATCTAAGAATCAGAATTTGATCATGACAGAAGATAGAAAGATGAGAAAACGCACAAAGAAGTGAGTTCTGTGAGCCCCCCTATGTCGGATGGCAGCGGCCCTTTGATATTCATGCCAGATAACCCCCTGTCAAAGTGAAAACAGAAAGAAAGTATCATAGTCAATGGCTGCTAAAATGGCATTATTGATATTCAAGGAGAAGGACCGAAAATTCTAGGAACTGAGAACAAGAATGAGCACCCAGAACAAGTAGAGAGCACTCACAATTGGGTCACTCTTGAATTACCGTTGCAGATGACTCCGTCCCAAGGGAGTCCACAAGGATCATTGGACTTGCCCCAGCTGGATGGTGTGTTCTGCCACTGGGCTTTCAGGGCTAAAAGAACGGTTTCTGCACATTTATACGGCAAAAAATGAAGAGTGAAATTTTAAGGTGGGAAAGGTCAAATGTTCATTTGAGTCTCCAGAGATCTACTGCCGATGCAAGATTCTTGGAGAAATTTTTTTAAATTGCAAGAGACGTGGTCTTATCGTGTACTAAAGGTTTCTGATGGCTGCAGCAGGCGGGCAAAGATGGCTGTGACAGCCATTTCCACTAAACTTCTCATCGACAGAGATTTGGCCATGCACTTTTGTCTCATTTATAAGTTTAGACTACCCACTGATCTTCAGTGTTTTCTGCAGAAGCAACTCTTTCTATTGCTGGAGCAACTATTCAAGAGTGGATGCAGATGGACAGTTTTCCCTTTCCTTTAAAATTCAGTTGTTTCCCGTTTCTTTCGTGGTCAATGCCAGAACTTTTGTTCATACAGAGCGTATGATGAGATATGATATATCAAAACTCTAGAATATACAAGCTTAGTTCTAGATCTACAACGCAGAAAAAGGCCAACATGTTCAACAGGGCTAAAGTATTTCATGTTCTGCATTGCCCCAGGGCAGATAATCAAATTGACTGGATGGACAGCTAAGACAACTTTTGTGGCAATAACCATTATATCTATGTTCGTGCATCTAATCTCTTTTAGTTCTTGGGTTCCAAGATGCTAAAATTCTCTTCAAGGAACAACATGTATAATACTATCCAAGTTTATGAACTTGGTAATGGTTAACAACATAGCGGGAGACCTCTTTCTTGAATTTATGTCGGTGCTTCCTATGAGTAGTTCTACCAAGGCTAGAACGACTCAATACCAAAGCGCATAGCGCGCAGTATATAGTCCTTGTTGATCAAGACTCGAGGGACAATTTGATGCAAGAAAGACCCACGAAACTAGCATCCTCTTTAAGCATTTCTGCAGATACATAACGCAATCCAGATGATCCTTTAGGCTCAAAGTGACCGAAAGTAGCCCCATCCTAGTTCCAACAACATAAAATGTTCATGTCTCGCCAGACAAGCTAAAACCTTAAAACCTGAGGAATTCTAAGTTCTACACAGACAGCTTAAGTCCCTGAAACCTTTAAAAAGAAAAAGAAAGAAAAGCTGTTTTGATGACTCGCTACCTTTTTCCTCACACCATCCCAAAGCCAAAACAAGATGAACCCGGAAGAAGTACAGATAGAAAGAAAGAAAGAAAGAACATGAATTACAGGAAATTCATAGACCATAGCAATATACATAAACAAATAGATGTGTGTGCACTTACGGTCATTTGCGTTTGTAGTAGAACAAATCAAATGAATCCAAGAACAGAAGAGAACCAGAAACAAGAGCCACCGGAGGTTCTTGCTTGCCATTATTCCGCCACCTCTCATCCCTCTCCTTCCTTTTCCAAAGTCAAAACTCCATCTGCTCCGATCCACCACCATCTTATAACATATTGCTCTGACCCACTATCAACACATGCAGCGTGGCTCGTGCAAGACCGAGACGTTAGGTCTATGCGCCTACCAAAGATAAAAATTATATTCTTCAGGACAATCTGTGAGTGTGAACAATGAAGAGGTGGTGGGGGTTTGTTGAAGACGCTGTCAAATGACATCTGGGTCAAAGTCAACAAGAAGGGAGGGAGGACAAGGCATTGTACAAGCTCTGGATTGTTTCTATCTCTTTTACTTGTCGGGTCTGAACGTGACGATCCTTCTTTTTTGTTTCGGCTCGTGCCAAGAGGCAACACGACTCGTTCTCCACCATTTGACCTTCCTTCTTCCAGAGAGAGGCCTTTTCATCGCGGTCGCCATCCAAGCCTTTTTTCAATTGTTTTCCTCCGGCCGTCTCTCCACCAAAAGCCTAGAGAGAAGAATGTGTAAACAAAGGCTGCTCGGTGTCCACAGCAGCTTCCCTCATTGGCCTTGACATGTCGTGCTCGAGTACAAACCCGTACACAAGACCTTAGGGTTTTCGATGATTTCATTGCTTGGCTAACCTCTCGAATAGCGGATCATCTCCATCCATGATCCCATGCCTATGCTATCGCGATACTCGTATGATACATTCGACTCTCATCCTTATTCACCTTGGAATGGAACAAATTCGAGATAAGTACCGTACTAATTTGTTAGTCAATTTGAATCTTTATAATTCCGGCTCATATGCTCCTAGTGCATACACGAATATCCAGCGCCGGCAGATTAGGATAAAGGAAGATGCAATAAAAAAAAAAATGGGAGCGGGTGGCGTGGTGGGTATAGAGAATGGGGGTCCCACGTAGCCGCATCGTCGCTTGAATGACGGTATTTCGGTTGAATTTTTTTTTTTTTAATCTATTTTTCAGCTTACATTGTTATCTTGATTATAGAAATGTTGTACATTGTTATCTTGATTATAGAAATGTTGCTTCAATCTGGTAAGTCCTCGGTCAGATTAACGTAATGGCCAGCTTCTCTTTGTATACTTTTCTCAAGAATTTGTCAGCTGGCTTCTGTCCGAAGAGCATTTACTAAGAATTAATTAAGATTGAAGCAAGATTTCTATAATCTTAATAAGTAATTGATATCTGTTCTTGTTTTAACTGTTCTTGTAATAAGTAATTGAAATCTGTCTCGTGAAATATAGCTAACACTAGCCATTCTTTTTCTTGTTTGAGAGTTGAATTCCTCTTGGCTCCGTTTGTTTGGAAAATATTTTTTGGAGAAATAATTTTCTTGTTTGGTTTGCTTAAAAAATTAAGTCAACGGAAAATATTTTCCTAATCAATTGGGAAGGTATTCCTACTGAAACTTTATATTAAGGAAAATGATTCCTTCTTTTAAAAGTTAGAAATCATTTTCTAGAAACTCTGTGCTTAGGAATGGAACCTCAACCCTGTTCTTGAGCCCTTGGCAGCATGATTGGTCCTTGGAACCCAAGCTCAAGTCCATTATAAGACCTGGATTGGATGATTTCTACAATTTTTTTTTTAAAATTTGATATTATTTTTTTTTATTCTTTTTTTTCCTCCTTTATTCTTTTCTTTTTGGCCCTTCACATGTTGATGATCACAAAAGGGTCTGATAAGGTTGAGCATCACTCGAGGCTAGTGAGGCTTGAGCTTGCCAAATCTTGGTGAGGGCCAACCTTGAGCAATGATTGACCTTGACCTTGTTAGGATCGACACTCGATCTCACCGGGCTAGATGCTTGATCTTGACCTCAAGCTCATTGACCTTGGGTGAGCTTGAGCTTGTTGTCTCCCAATGAGGCTGATCTCACCCAATGCCACCGAGGTTGGCCCTCGCCTATGGTCTATCATTGAGGCTTGGTGACTAGTAGAGAAAGAAGGAAAACAAAAAAGAAAGAAAAAATAAATTTAAATTATAAAATTATTCATGTCAACATCCATGTCAACAATTTCTGATCAAAAGATGACACATAAAATTAAGCGAGATTTTCCTTTACCAAATGAAGAAAAATGTTTTCTGATTTATTTTCAAGTCTTATCCAAACATTAAAAAATATTATCATTTTCTTAGAAAATGTGTGACATCCCCAGTACGTTATGGCTAACAAGGTTACTAAAATATTTTACTTTTTAAGCATGTAGAAGCATGTCTGGTCATAGAACACCCATGACATATAAAATTCAAAGGAACACACGCGGAATTATGAATAATGTGATCTCATTTCATATTTATATATATTTTAGGTGACATGGTTGGGGTACACTGGGAGACGAGCAAAAGGTACCACTACTCCATACTACACCCAAGAGCTCCAATAGCTGCATCTTCTCGACGTGGATACTACTTATGTACTATATCATCTCTCTCCCACCCACAGTACATCCAAAATCATGTCATCTCTCTCCCACGCATAGTACAGTCAAAATCCTGGCCTGGTCTTCCCAATTGATACCGATCTGAGAAATAATGATCAATCATGAGTGAGCACAAAGCTTAGCAAGCAAACTACTGACCTATTTACAACCACAAATAAAAAACTACCGATCTGTATATACCACATAAGTCAATAATAGCACATACAAGGAAGTTTAAATATAAAGGATAGAAGATCATTATGTTATAAATTTACCTAAGAACCTTCTCAAAATCAGGATAGCAATTAGAAAACATTTTCTTTGAAAACCGTAACCCAGTAAAGCTTGAATGAAATATGAAAATGCAATTGATCATTACTGTGAATTGATTGCCACCATCTTCGGGAACCCTGTTACCCCTTGGCTATCTCACACTCATTCGATAACGTGAGGATATCTGAAGGAATCGTGCTATATCTCCAGGCATCCGGAGGAACCTAGTTACTCTTCTAGGCATCCCTACTATAACCTAGGGCGTTGTCGTCCCAAGGATCGACGGCAGTCCCAATCACAAACTCATCTTATGGTGCATCAATTCTACAATTCAATTGAAACATATCATCTAATGAGTTAAAGCACAAAGACCCATTCAATTTTACAATCATTAATCCTCTGGCCGCTTGAAAATCAGAAAATGATATAGGAAGGTTGATTATTAGTATTTGCCCAAAAGACAAGGGCAAAAAGGGAAATTCCAAGTACCAAATTCAATAAAAAGGGCAGTTCGCCTATCCTTAGAAATTGATGGCATTCACCAAGCATATCCATTCAAAAAATCACGAAACTTTAACACGACGTGGAAGAGACTCCAAGGAACATTTTTTGTGGAGGACTTGAGGTCCAGTTTAGCTTATACGGGTCCCAATAATTTTCTGAATTTCGGGTCAAAACAGAGCACAAATCCAGATTACAACCGGGTCAGGAAATCGCATTTTTGACACCTAAATGAACTCCAAAAATCATGGAAAAATTGAACATTATAGTTTAAGATATGGTCTACAACTTCCATGAAGGATACTAGTCCAAATTGTTTGTCAAAAATCTGGTAGAAAATGGAAACCAAACAAAGGTCTGGAAATTGCTTATAAAAATAATTTCGGACCCAAACAGTTTTTAAAATATATTTTGCACATACAGGGTCCGAAAAATCTAAAATTTAAGTATGTTGCAGAATAAGCCAAAACACACAACTTTCGTGAGAAAGTCCCATCAACTTGTACCACAGAAATCGGGATGAAATTGGCGAAATTCCACAGTACACAGTCAACCGAATTTCAAAATAATTGCATTCCCGGATTCCGTACAAATTCATGATATTCAAACTCAATGCACTAAAATCTCAGTGACCAGCATTTCAACAACATATAAATATACTCAATGTACTAAATTCTTAACACTACTAGCGACACGAATATCCCGAATCTGTCGATGAACATAACTGAGCACGAATTTAATTGAGGCGACTAAAACACGAGGGAATCAACCTCGACGTATAGAAATTAACCTACGTAGCATAAACAGGGCAGTAATTCACTTGCCTTAAATCTTGGATGAGCGGTGGCCGCAGTTCGGCGAGTTGCAGCGGCCTAGGAAGACGACGGGAGTGGCGAAACAACGATGCGATGGACTGGCTGAATTGAGCAGCGTCGGCGGTCGAACGGCGTCGCTGTGGCGTCACGGACGAGCAGGGAGGAACGAGGGAAAGCCGGTCGTTGTTCTGTACAGAGAATGAAAGGACGTTCGTGCAAGAAGAAGGAATGAAATGCTGACTTCCCCTTTATACTTTGGTCTTCGTTTCTCCACCGATTGAGTCGGTCAGACTTGTTGACTCCATAAATCCGGATGGACGACGCCTGTGGCTATGTGGCAGCAAGGGGTGAAATGGGGAGAAAATTGTTCAAAAGCTTCTAAACTTATTATATTTTTGTTAATTCAAGTCCTAAACCTTTTAATTTTGTCAATTTAATTTAAACATTTTCACTTTTGATTGATTCAATCCATCCGGCCAATTTTGGCAAATGCGCGTGGACGCCGGCGGTGCCACGTAAGACCGTCGGCGTTGACGTAGATAATTTTTAATAATATTTTAATATTTTTGAATTTTTATTTTTATTTTATGTTTTTTCCCTCTTTTTTTTTTTTTTGGCTTTCTTGGCTTTTTCGGTGGCCGGCCACTGGCCACTGGAAAAGGCAAAGAAAAAGCCAAAAAGGTTAATATCCTAAAACCCCAAAATGATACACACCCGCGACAAATTTATCCAAAATTATTTTGTAACCACAAAAAACCCCAAACCGGTATATATGTGAGATCTACCATCCGTTAGTTTCCGTTCGATTTTGCCGTTAACCTTGTTGATGTGGTTGCTGACGTGGCAAGTCATGTGGAAATTCATAAGTTTAACACCATTAAAAACCCCAAACTGATATATTTATGACAAATTTACCCCAAGCTGATATATTTATGACAAATTTACTCTAAATTATTTTTTTTATCATAAAAAACCTAAATTGGTACACGTTCGGCACATTTACCCTTTTTCAATTTTCCCAAATTTGACCGAGTTGTGATGTCCAATCAATTTTATTTTCCGAATTACTGTAACATTGCCTCCATATCATTAATACTCGATTTTTTTTTCTTTTTATTGGAATCATTATTAGAAAACTATTCAAAGACTACCAAATGTGCACTTCATTCTTGTGCCGAGAGGATGCCCATTAACTAAAAGATGGAAAGATTGCTTGTGCACATATACAAAAGAAGTGCACATATCGCGGTTGTTGCGCTCGTTTTTGGTTTGTGACAAACTTGGCTTTATATTTATATGTCTTAGCCCCACATGGTTTACTGCTTGTCCGCAATCTGTTTGTATGCTTACATATTACTCTTGCTTTGCTGGTCATTCGTGTTAGTCCATGTCCTTATTAGCGATACGTAGTCTTTCCTACCTTGAATCGTAAGTGTGTCAAAATTTTAACATGGAACTTCCATGTGAATGGTATGATTGACTCATACATCACATGCTCGTTGAAATGTTGGAACCAAAATCACTTATGTTTGTCACTGATTTCAGGTATACTTTGAGTGTGATTCTTTTGTATATGTGCGCAAGCGATCTGTCCATCTTTTAGTTAATGGGCATCCTCTTGGCACAAGAATGAAGTGCACATTTGATAGTCTTTGAATAGCTTTCTAATAATGATTCCAATAAAAAAAAGAAAAAAATCAATTATTAATGATATGGAGGCAATGTTAGAGTAATCCGGAAAATAAAATTGATTGACATCACAACTCGGTCAAATTTGGGAAAATTGAAAGAGGGTAAATGTGCCGCACGTGTACCAATTTAGATTTTTTATGATCAAAAAAATTAATTTAGAGTAAATTTATCATAAATATACCAGCTTGGGATAAATTTGTCATAAATATACCAGGTTTGGGGTAGATTTGTTATAAATATAAAAATTTGGGGTTTTTAATGGTATTAAACTTATGAATTTTCACATGACTTGCCACGTCAGCAACCACGTTTGAAAGGTTAACGGCAAAATCGAACGGAAACTAACGAAGGGTAGATCTGTTACATATGTATCGATTTAGGGCTTTTAGTGGTCAAAAAAATAGTTTGGGGTAAATTTGTCACACAGAATATGCTGGGTTTGGGGTTTTTTAGGGTATTAAAAAAAAAAAAAACAAGGAAAAACAGAAAAAAAAATAAAAATTCAAAAAATTCAAAAATATTAAAATATTATTAAAAATTATCCACGTCGCGTCATCGGGCCATGTGGCAAGACCACCAAGCATCCACGTCAGCATTTTCTAGCCAAAATTAGCTGGATGGACTGAATCGATAAGAATCGAAAATGTTTATGACTAAATTGACAAAATTAAAATGTTTAGGACTGAATTAGTAAAACTGCAATAGGTTTAGGACTTCTTAAACAATTTTCCCGTGAAATGGGAGACAACTTGACCGAGAGCTCGCGACGTGAAGGGGAAGACGCGGCTGTAGATAACGTGACTGAAATGAACTGAGACATAAGGGGGAACGGGGCAACGAGCGATCAGCTTAGGTGGAGGAGCGACAGTTCTCCTTCTTCGTCCACCGTTTATGTCCGGTCCTCTCTCTCCTCCGTTTGGTTGATTCGGTGGCATTTGAAATGTGGCGGTGATGGCGATGTCGACTTGGCGGAGCGAGGTGTCTTGATGGTGACGAAGAATATTGCGGTGGCACAAACGGCGTGGTCTGATGATGAACTCGTTGACGTGGCCTGAGCCTTTAAGCATTGAAGGTTTGCTATTTCATCGAGCAAAAATCCAGATGTCACAAAATGACTTTCTGAAAAAATATTTTATGGAAATGTTACATTCTACGCTAAACAAACTTAGTCTAAATATGGAATCTCCGAAATCTGTAAAACCGTACAATCATAAGATATTCAGAACATTTTGAGTTACTGTAATTATGCAGAAATTTTTTAGTTAAAATAAATACATAAAAAAACTTGTCCCGATAAATCAATTTTTGCTCTATATGTTTCGCAAGATATGAATAGTTTACAAAACATTTTCTTAAAAATGATGGGTTGTATTGTTTGAAATAATTAGTTTATATAATTTATTTCTATCATCGATAGTAAATTATGTTCAAACATTTTTGTGGAGATGAAAATATTTCTTGTCCACTTATTGTAAATGATATAAGTGATTATTTTTGAGAAATTATTATTAAAATTATTTATTTTTTGCAAAATAAACGTATCATAAATAATGATATCTATTTTTGAAATGAATTAATTCTTTGAAAAAAATTAATAGGATCCTCACCATTTAGGGTTGAGCTGACCTTTCATAAATGACACATGGACAAGATTTTGATCAGTTTGAGAGTTAGGGTTTCGTGTGATTATTCCGATCAAATTGTTCACCATCCAATTTTATTTTGTTTAATTAAAGAAAGGTTGATGTATAAACAATTTGATCGCCGTACGATGCCGCGAGGAACTCTATCCTTGTTGGCCTTGAAATGTTGTGTTTGAGTAACAACTGAACAAGACCTCTTACGCTTTAGGAGACCTAGAGTTTTCAGTGACCTTATCACTTGGCTAGCCTCTTGAGTCGCCGGACCATTTCCATATATGATTCTTGAGAATGTATATCATGCCTATGCTATTGCCGTACTCGTACGGCTTGTCGATGTAGCATCGTCGACTTAACACAGGGAAAAAAGTACTTCGATATTGATGATGTTTTGTGTATAGATCGAGTGACTACCATACAAAATTCGGCTGACTACCATACAAAATTGATGAATAAAATAAGCGACTCTCGCGATCTGACATTTACTTTGGTTCAATCTTCATCGAAAGTGCGTACCCGCTGCTGTAATCGAACGAATTGCTGTAACTAACATCCTTACTACTGGATGAAACATCACTGTACAAAGGATGCCTAGGAGCACCATAATGTGAAGCTCCAAAGTCTGTGGCCGATGAGGACGCGGACGCCGTGCTTGTGGCTATCCCGTCGGCTTGCAGGATCGTCTCGATTTCCTTCACGACTTCATTCATCCTGGGACGGTTGGCGGATGATTCGTCGAGGCATCGCATTGCTAACTCCAGGAACCATGTAAAACCCTCGAGACGCCCCACGTTGAGAAGGGACGGATCCATGACTTGCCTTAGTCCGTAGTAGTCTCGGTCGTTTTTGTCCATCGCCTTGCGGACTTCACGGACGATGTAGTTGCCCTTGTTGAGCGGTGGCGTCGCAGTTATCAGTTCAAGCATCACGACCCCGAAACTGTAGACATCGCTCTTGTCTGTTAGTAACTGGGTCGTGTAATATTCTGGATCCAAGTAGCCCTGCAAGATCACAAGTTACGAACAATCAGAACTTGAAATCAGGAAAGCATACACTTCACCTTCTGAGGATTATCTATACCTCATTGCAACTTAGTCAAACCTACTCAGATTTCAAAATGGTACTCTATATAATCCTTTTTACTTTCAGTTCACCTATCCGGGGTGTCCTGTGTTTTCCCTAATTCTAGGAAAATGGCATAACTAATCATCTGCTGGAGTTTCAAGAAAGACAAAGGAAAACTTATTGTCAGTCGGAGTTCGATGAAAAACTAGAGGTTATGATTCGGTTAAGATCTCATAACCCGCCTCTGTTGCATAAGCTGGACATTCAAATAGGAGTATACTATACCAGTGTGCCCTTGACTTGTGTTGAAAGATGTCCTTTCTCGCTGTCCGCCACCATTTTAGACAAGCCGAAGTCTGCAACTTTAGCCACCAAGTTTTCATCCAGCAAAATATTCGTGGACTTGACATCTCTGTGAATTATCGGGGGATTCGCGAGTTCGTGCAGATATGCCAGTCCTCTCGCGGAGCCAAGGGCGACCTGGAGCCTCCTTTTCCAGTCAAGAGGTATGCTAGTTTTCCCTGCATCATTAATTTTCAGTATCCATTGCTACAAACAGTAGGCAGTTTCATTCACCAGAAAAGTATCACTCTCACTTATGCTAGAAAGAATGATAGGAGGACAAAGCACGATCCGGAATGTTTTATATGGAGTCTAAACATCACAAAGCTCGATGTGATTTAGGCAAAGGAAAGTACCTGACAAGTTCTCCCTAAGTGTCCCATTGGGCATATATTCATAGACCAACATCTGCTCTCCTTGTTCGTGACAGAAGCCAATGAGCCCGACGAGATTCTTGTGATGGACTCGAGAAAGTAGCTCGATTTCCGTCTTAAACTAGTTCGCGCCCTGCATCGACCCTTGCTGAGCTCTCTTGATTGCCAACACTTGGCCATCAGGAAGCATTCCTTTGTAGACCTATCAGTTCATGAAAAAGAATTACAAAGCAGTGATACGAAGCATATTATAATTTACATACAATTGGTGCAGCGCGTGAATTTTACCCTTCCATAGCCCCCGGAGCCTATCTCGTTACTTTCAGAAAAACTATTGGTGCACTTCTTGATTTCGTCGAAATAGAACCACCTTGCCCCCTTCAATCGGGGTGCTCCTCCACCATCACTTCCCCTCCGTATCCAGGATGCTTAAAAATGGATAGATCGATGTGAGTGAGACAACAACTTATTTAGTTTACTTGTTTTCAATGATCTCAGCAATCAGCTTGTCAAAGTGCCTCAGTAGCAAAAAAAATGAAGAGTTCATGCATTAATTACCAAATGGTTTGCTCAATTTCATTGCTCTTTGTGCGCTTTTCTTCTGTCGGATAGCATATATTGCTAACCACACAACTCCAAGAACCAGGACTGAGCAGCCAATGGCAATCCCTGCTATGACGCCGATGCTGATTCGTATTCCGTGAGCTGGATTGGATGTTCATGTCAAAATGGATATAAATGATAGTCAAACCTGATGCATGAGAGGATGAAATAAAGTTACCTGGGAATGGATAAGGATATGCGCTGAAGATGTAGGGGCCGAAACCCAGGGGCTGCTGAAATGTATGGTTCGTGATAATAAATCCGATCCTCCCAATATCTGACCTACTGAAGTACGTCCCATCAGATGGAAAGAAAGACACAGGTACCATAAGATAGCCACTGCTTTGATCAAAGCCGATATTCTGAAGGGAAACTGAACCATTAGGTAGGTTCAATGTCCGCCGCAGTTCTACTTCCAACGATTGAAACGGAGTGGCATCGAACAAATCGCTGAATGATGGAGCTTTAAATGTGAATGTTCCTTCATACGGAACCGCGCACGTGCAGCTTCCAGGTTTAAGCTTCCGATCTGAGGGACACGATGCACCTCCGCAGTTGACTAGGGTAGAATAAGCTTGTGGCTGCTGATCTTCGCAGTACCCCAAAGTTGAGAGAACAGGCGCATTGGTACATGCCGGATTTCCCATTAGTCTGACGCAAAAAAGGACAAAAAAAAAAAAAAAAAAAAACAAATGATTAGCATCATAATGTCTTTCATATCTCAGAATTGAAGTCTAACGCCTGCGTACTGTCTGTCTCACGTTAATCTGTTCTGGTAGGGACTGGTCAACAGGGATTCGATCTGGTTATCTTCCAAATTAACGAGCACCAATTTTGGACTGACGCTGGTACCCATGTACAGCGTTCCATTGAAAGCATTATTTCTCATATCACTGTAGAAGTTTGAAAAATCATCAAAATGGTATAAGCAAGAGGACACAAATTAGAAATATTTTTTCCTTACACTTGCTGTAGCTGGGGAAGGCTGAAGAGGTTTAGTGGTACAGTCCCTTGAAGCGGTCCGTATTGTATGATTCTGGTCATAGTGAGATAAATTTTAGGTCGCACACTATAGTTTCAGAAAGCCACACAACTTTTCATTGTATTAATTGCATTGAGAAATCTTACAGAGTGGTGAGAGATGATAAAGTTGAGAACCAATCTGGAGCTACTGAAGCCGCAAAAGAGTTGTTGCTGAGGTCACTGCAAAGGTACATTTTTGCCCGGTCAACCAGCCAGTGGAATTAGCCATGAGATATCATGAGGGAGAGACAAAGCCAGGATTTCTTACTCACATGTAACTGAGTGAATTCATCCCTGTTAAGTTTGGCAAAGAACCGTTCAATCCGTTGTACGCTAAATTCCTGAAGGAAACTTAGTGGAATGAGAGGAGATTTTGGTGATCTCACCAGAATACCATCGATGAAGAAATCTATACTCACAGCTCACTGAGTTGTGTAAGGTTGTTGAGAGTTGAAGGGACGTTTCCAGAAAAGGAGTTCCTATCGAGTCGACTGCAGCATATTGTGCAATGTGAGTCCAAATAAATTTAATAGGTGCCGATGGTTGGTAATTGGATATCCCAAAACACAAAATAAACATTAGGTGAGTGGTTACTCACAGAGCCTGGAGCGTCTGAACAAGGCCTACTGTGGATGGTATAGAACCAATAAATCGGTTATCGTCAAATAATCTGTCAACAAAAGCTAGCACGAGTTAGAGCAGAAAGCTTGGTATATTATATGAAGTCGGAAAATTGGTAACCTACATGTGTAGCAGAGACATCTTTGAACTGAACAGTTTATCTGGTATGGTGCCCGACAGTCGGTTCCTGCTGAAGTGGCTGAAATTACCAACGCAGCACATTCCAAATGGTTAACGATGAAAGAACATAAAGATTGTATCACTTATCAGTAGAATCTGGAATAAAAAGATCCTTAGCCTATATTGATCACACTAGGTGCGGGATTACTGTAGAGAACTTACAAGTGATCGCAATTGAACAAAAGGTCCAACCCTGGGGTGGTGTCTGTCGAAACTGGTAGTGACCCATTTAACTGATTTTCCGACACGTCAAACCAGTAGAGTTTGGAGAGATTACCCAAAGAAGCAGGTATATTACCACTAAAATTGTTGGTATCTAGTGCCCTGGTAAGAAAGGCAATTTGAAAGTCTAAGCAAATCATATAGCTAAACTTCCATAATCATCGAATTACTGGCATTCGCATTTTGACAAGCCTTACAAGAAAGTCAGCTCCGAAAGGTTGCCCAATTCATCAGGAATACTACCACTGAAGCTGCATCCAGCTAAAATTCTGAAAATATTGAAAGATCAGGTCTCGTACATGAGAGAAAAGGGAAAAACAAGCTGATTTAGCAATGCATGCAGTCAAAAGGGATATTACAAGATATTCAAGTTCTGTAGACTTCCCAACTCTGGAGGGATTGATCCACTGAGATCCTTGTTTAAGGAAAGATCCCTGCAGTTCAAAGGTTAGATGATACAAATAAGTAGACTCGTTCATATGATACTTGATGATTGAACACAATGGTTTGAAGGACTTCATTTATGCAATCCTTATACACATCTAAGAATCAGCTTATGGTCATGATGGATAATTGAAAGAGGAGAATCTCACAAATAAGTGAGTTCTGTGAGACCCGCTATTTCACGTTGCAGCAGCCCTTTGATATTCATGCCAGATAACCCTCTGTCAAGGGCATAACAAAAGAAAAATATCACAGTCAACGGCCGGCTAAAATGGCATCACTGAGTTTGGAAAAAAAGACATTTCTAGGAACTGGGAACAGAAATGTGCACCAATGACAACCAGTAGAGAGCACTCACAATCCGGTCACTCTTGAATTACTGTTGCAGGCGACTCCATCCCAAGGCAGTCCACAAGGATCACTGGACTTGCCCCAGTTGGGCGGTGTGTCCTGCCACTGGGCTTTCAGGGCTAAAAGAACGGTGACTGCACAATTATATGGCAAGAAAGAAAAAGAATGAAATTTTAAGATGGGAAAGGGAACAGATTTTGCCTTGGCCACAGGCCAATAAGGTCAAATGCATGTTCAAGCCTCATGAGATCCATTGTCGATGCAAGATTTTGAAAGAAAAAATTTCTGATTGCAAGAGACACGGTGTCATCCTGTACTAAAAGCTCTCTCATGGCTCCAGCAGTTGGGTAAAACAGCTAGTTGTGACAGCCACTTCGACTAAAATGCTCATTGACCGAGATCCGGGCAAACACTTTTGTCACAGTTTTTATGAGTGCGGACTTCCCACTGATCCTACCATTGTTTTAGCAGAGGCGTCTTTGTTCTTTTGATTGAGCAACTATTCAAGGATGGATGCAGATAGACAGTTTGCCTTTTCCTTTCCTCACTAAATTTAACACTCAAATTTCTTTCATGATCAATGCCAGAACATACTGTTTGTTCAGAGCGTATGATTAGATATGAAATTTGGGAACTCTACAATTTAGTTCTACATCTACAAGGCAGAAAAAGACCAACATGTTCAAACAGGGCTAAATATTTCATGCTTTGCATGCCTCGGAGCAGATAATTGAATTGACAGCATGGACGGCCAAGAAAACTTTCCCGCACATAACCACTAGGTGCTTCAATTTCTATACTTGCGCATCTAATCTCTATTTATTCTTGAGTTCCGCATTGCTGAAATCCTTTTTGAGGGAATAATTTGTATGTAATCGTATCCAAGTTTATGAACTTGTTAATGGTTAAACAACATAGCGGGAGACCTCTTTCTTGCACCTATGTCAGTTCTTCCTTCGAGTGGTTATATATAGTCCTTGTTGATCAAGGCTCCAGGGACATTATAAGACGAGAAAGACCTGCGAAACTAGCAGCCTTTTAAGCATGTCCTCTCAAGTACATGACAAAATCGAGATGATCCTTTGGGCTCAAAGAGACCGAAAGTAGCCCTTTCCTGGCTCCAATAACATAACATGTTCATGTCCGCATGATATTAACTCCTATTTATTTATTATCTATGTTACGCCAAATGTTCTATGGATACAAGTTATTTAATGTTCCAAACTCTTATTTTTTTGATTTTGGGCGACAAGCCACAACCTTAAAAACCTGAGGAACTCTAAGTTCTACACAGACAGCTTAAGTCCCTGAAACCCTAAAAGATTAAAAAGATAAAAGAAAATCTGTTTGATGACTAGGTACCTTTTTCTCACACCATCCCCAAGCCAGAACAAGATGAACCCAAAAGAAGTACAGATGGAAAGAAACAAAGAACATGAATGATAAGAAATTCATAGACCATAGAAACATGCATAAACAAATACATGCGTGTGCACTTACGGTCATTTGTGTTTGTCGTTGAGCAAATCAGATGAATCCAGGAACAGAAGAGAACCAGAAACAAGAGCAACCGGAGGTTCTTGCTTGCCATGTCTCTGCCACCTCTCGCTCCTTTTCCGAAGTGAAAAAACTGCATCTTCTCATTCACCACCATCTCAATACATATCGTTCTGACCCAATATCAAAACACGTGGTAAAGACTCGTTCAAGACTGATATGTTTGGCCTATCAATTTAGCGCTAACCAAAGCAAAAATCTACATTTTAGGACGATGTGGGTGTGTGAACAATGAAGTGGTGGGGTTTGCTGACAACACTGCCAAAGAAGATCTGTTTCAAAGTCAACGCGAAAGGAGGGAGGAAGAAAATGGGACAAGCTTTGGATTTTTCTCTTTTGCCTGTTTTGTTTGAGTTTAGTGATTGATCTCTTTCTTTCCTTTTGGTTTGGCTTTGCGTTCAAGAGTAAATGAACTCATTCTCAACCATTTGACCATTCTCCATCCAGACCTCTCTCTCTTTAGTTCTCACCAGAGACTTTTCATCACGGTCACGATCCAATTAACGTCTATAACATTAATTTCTTCAGGCTGTCGATCCTCCAAAAGCCAAGGGTGAAGAACGTGTAAACAAAGGCTTGATTGACTATTCTGCTTCTCTTGTTCCACTTTTTCTTGTTTCGGGTATTGATGGGTACAAAGCAAGCGTTTTTGGCAGGACAAATTGACCGCCGTACTTTCCCAAATTCGTCAAAGATAAATTGTCCTAGCATCAGCAGTTCTATTCATATTGGCCTTGAAATGTTGTGCTGAGTAAGAACAAAAGACAAGACTCTTACGATTCGAGAGACCTAAGATTTTTGATGACTTTATCTCTCAACTAACCTCATGAATCCTCAATCATCTTGTCCTGTGGTTCCTGATAACCATTGTGATATTCATATGATATGTTGACGTAGTACAATCAATTTGATCAAGAAAAAGCAAGAACCTTTGATATTAATGATGTCTCGTGGATAGATCGCGCCATAGAACTACTCTGAGTCTCATCATTATTAATGATGGACGACAGGACGAGGGAGCTCTACCTCAAAATGGAATGAATTCGAGCTAACTATCGTACCGATCTGATGGATAGAAAAACACGTTAGCCGGAATTGGGATATGAACGAACGAAGCAAAAGGCCACATCGGCTCCCTTTCTACTTCGTCGCCTTATGCCGACATTTGAATCTTCACGGTTTCGGCTCAAATGCTCCAAGTGGATGAGCGATTTTCTTTTATGACGGCGCATGCCATTTAGAGAAAAAGACAGAAGCAAATGCAATTGAAAGCATTGGGGCCAATTTATGACCAAAAGTGAAAGGCATGGGGGTCAATTAAATGGGAGCAGGTGAAGAGGGTGGTATTATGGGTGTCGACGGTTCTGAACCATTTAGGTGTGCATCACCTTTGAATCGAATCATGAACTGAACCAAACCAAACCAAACAACCAAAAACCTTGCTCGGTTCAATTCGATTCGCTCCGATTTGGTTTGGTTTTTAGTTTTCTTCTTTTGTGATATTAAGAAGGGGTTTTAGTGAAAAAGTAGAGAGAAGTAAATTATAATATTAAAAAGATGGGCAATTTTCAGTTAGGTTCGGTTAACTAAACAAAACCGAAAATATCCAAATTGGAATAAAAAAAATAGTTATCCTTTCATTATTTGAACTGAAATTGAATCGAATCGAAAATGCACGAAATTCCAGTTCGATTCGATTTTAGTTCGGTTCCGACACCCCCAGAGTGTCAACCTTGCATGAAGACTAGGGATAACCAAATCAAAATGTGAACCAAACTCGGGTACGGTTTTCGGATTTTTTTTTTTGTTTTTGGGCTGGGATTCAGTATAGGGTAATGTCTACACTTTCTTCCCTCCTTCATAAATGAGCATGAGAAAGCGCTTTATAATGGAGTTTGTTAGGCTGTAGAGATATAACCGAGCCGTTCATAAGGAAGACCGTGGTCTCCTTCCATGAGAAGTTCAACACTTTCTTCCTCAAAAGAAACAAACCAGAAGGAGTAGGACCACCATCCAGAAGGAGTGCCCAACTTGCCAGGACTTTCAGCGCCTTCCTGGACTGACAAGTTGCCGGTTCTCATTGAAAACCTTCCTTGAGATGAAGGCCTCTATTTTTGTTTTTGCCTTGTTTTCCCTCTCTTTTTTAATTTTTAATTTTTTTAATCTGGGCTTAAACGTCATTATCCAAATTGTCAACCCACGTGAAGGAGCTAATGAGACCGATCATTGAATTTCTCAGCTTGCATTGTCAACATTGTCATCTTGATTAGGTAAATCTCGCTTCAATCTTATAAGTCCTTGATCAGATTAACAACCGAAATTACCAAAAAAAATTTCAACATCTATTGCATTTCTGCCAATTTAGTTTTATATCTTTCAATTATGTCAATTTGGTTCTAAACTTTTTCAAATTTTGTTAATTGAGGCCATCCAACTAATTTTGACCAGAAATCACTGACATAGATTCTGACTATCCTATTTGACATGACTGACGCTGATGTGAACATTTTAATGATATTTTGAATATTTTTTTTCTTTACTTTACTTTTTTTTTTTTTTTTACTGAGGGCCGATCGAGAGATAGACCGGAAGGTCACCACTAAATTAGAAAATTCCGGCCATTAGTGAGGGCGTTGTGACCCTCACTAGAGCCCATCTCAACTCTATCTCATCTCTCTTATCTCTCTTATCTCTTCCCTCACCTCTATCCTCTCCATCTCTCTCACCTCTCTACCATCCAAGACCCTCTCCTCTTCATTTTTGAAGCCCTCAAGCCAACAAGAAGACCAGCAGAAGGAGCTGCAGCCGTCGCACGCCTCCACCGCGCCATGGTGGCTGTTTGCACTCCGGCCGACCTTTCGTCAAAGATTCGAGTCAAAAGTTGTCTTCCCGGATGAACAGCGAACGAGCCATATATCGCCGTGAAGAGGACATCCATACCATTCCAACAAGCCCAAAATCACCCCAAACGGAGCTATCGTTCGTTCCGTACAACCGCCGGAGTCCACCGCTCGCCGGACCGTCTAGAAGCTGCCCGCCTAAAGACTGTTTCGCATTTTCTTGCTGTTTCGCCACATTTCAGCCCTTCTTGCCCATTCCATCCACCCACTGATCCCTAAGACCCCGGGAGCCACCGGTTGCCAGCCACCAACTCGATCGGAGCTCCGATCAGCCCGTTTTCACCGTTGAAACTGCTTTGGTCTCTCTCTGCGGCCCTTAAACCAAACCCGCAGTCCAGGCCCATTGAGTCTTCAGCCCAAGATTCAACTAAAAATCAATTTCAATCTAGGTGAGGTGAATTTCAACGGCGGATGTGTGGCCTTGCTTTTTCCGGTGAGAGTAAGGCGACCCTCGCCTAATGCCAATGACCCTTGTCAAGCCCTCAATATAAGAAAAGAAAAGAGAGAAGAAAAAAGCCAAAAACTACTAAAAAATGTCCACATTAATGCATAAAAGAAGTACTTACCAAATGACCAATTAAGTTTTGGGTTACAAAAAATCCAAAACTAATATATTTGTGATAAATTTACCCAAATTGATATGGATTTTTATGTGGCAATGGCATACTAATTGAGTTATTGTCATGTATCAAGTAATTTCATAGTAAAATTTGATGGAAGCTAATTGAAGGTAAATATGTCATAAGTGTACTAATTTGGATTTTTTACAACCCAAAAAATAATTTGTGGTAAATTTGTCACATGTGTACTAATTTGGAGTTTTTAGTGGTATTAACTCTTAAAAAAAAAAAAAAAGATTACGATTTTTTGCATTTTTATTGGTCTTGTAATAAGTAATTGAAATTTGTCTTGTGAAATACAGCCAACAATAGCCATTCTATTTTCTTGATTGGGATTTGGATTTCTCTTAATATGGAATCTCTAAAATCTTTAAAACCACATGATATAGGAGCTTTTAAATTAAAATAAGTATTTAAAAATCTTGTCTCGTATATATCAATTTTGGCACTGTTTATTTCGTAAAAAATGAATGACTTTAAAATATTTTCCTAAAGATTGTCGTTTGTATTCCATGAGATAATTAATCAATGAAAATTATTTTCATTATAAAAATAATTTATCTCTAAATATTTTCATGAATAATGGAAATATTTTTTATTTATTCATTTTTGTAGGCAATACATAAGATCATTTTTAGGAAAATATTTTCTAAATCATTCATTTTTCTGAAACAAATGCACTTTAACTTACAATATCTCCTTTTTAAACCAAAAAAAAAAAAAAAAACTCTTTTTGAACCTGAACAAATCCTTAAAAGGCTTTATCCAAACCTAACATAGATGTAAAATATTTAGAGGGTATTGGTGGGTACAAAACAAGAAAAAATATTGTACTAATTAGGGTCACAAGGCATGCAAGCACCAACACGTAAAAATAAGGAATGCATCCGTTGAGCCTACCATCCCTACATATCAAAGGACAGGCTACAGAGACCGTTGAGAGAGCTTTGGCTCCTCTTTTGTAGTGAGATTACACCTTGTAACCAACAATTAATTATTCATGGGGGAACCCTAGTTACAAGGTTACAAAATGAATCTTTTAAAAAGGAAATTAATGAGGTCCTCATCATTTAGCGTTGAGTTGACTTTTCATAACTGACCACGTGGACTAGACTTTGGTCAATCTGAGAATTAGCGTTTTAAGTGATTATTCGGATCAATTTGATAACCAACCAATTTTATTTTATCTTATTAAAAAAAAGTTGATATATAGATAAATTGATTGCTGTACCTCCTCGATTTGGCAAGATAGGTTGTCCACGACACCACGAGGAATTCTGTCCTTGTTGGCCTTGCAATGTTGTGTTTGAGTAGGAATTGAACAAGTCCTCTTCCTTTACATGAGACTAAGGATTTTCGATGAATTTATCACTTAGCTAATCTTCTTGAATTGCCAACCATTTCATATATGATTTTTGAGAATACATATTGGACCTAACAGTTTGTTGATGTAGCCTTATCAATTTGATGATTCAAATAAGCGATTCGCATGATCTACATTTACTTTGGTTCGATCTTCGTTGAAAGCGCGTAACTGCTGTGATCGAAGGAATTGCTGTAACTAACATCCTGACTACTGGACGAGACATCACTGTACAAAGGATGTCTAGGAGCACCATAATGTGAAGCTCCAAAGTCTGTGGCCGACGAGGACGCAGACGTCGTGCTTGTGGCTATCCCATGGGCTTGCAGGATCGCCTCAATTTCCTTCACGACTTCATTCATCCTGGGACGGTTGGTGGATGATTCCTCTAAACATCGCATTGCTAACTCCAGGAACCCTGTGAACCCCACGACACGCCCCACGTTGAGAAGGGACGGATCCATAACTTCCCTTAGTCCGTAGTAGTCTTGGTCGTTTTTGTCCATCGCCATGTGAACTTCGCGGACAATGTACTTGCCCTTGTTGAGCGGTGGCTTTGCAGTTATCAGTTCAAGCATGACAACCCCGAAACTGTAGACGTCGCTCTTGTCTGTCAGTAACTGGGTCATGTAGTACTCTGGATCCAAGTAGCCCTGCAAGATCACAAGTTACAAACAATCAAAACTCGACATCAGGGAAGCATACACTTCACCTTCTGAGGAATATCTATAATTCATAGCAACTTCGTCAAACCAACTCAGACTTCGTAATGGTACTCTATATAATCCTTTTTACTTTCAGTTCACCTATGTGGAGTGTCCTGTGTTTTCCCTAATTCTAGTAAATCTGGCATTAACATATCATCTGCTGAAGTTTCGGGAAGACAAAGGGGAGCTTATTGTCAGTTGGAGTTCGATGAAAAACTAGAGGTTATGATTCGGTTAGAATCTAGTAACCCGCCTCTGTCGCCTAAACTATACATTCAAATAGGAGTATACTATACCAGTGTGCCCTTGACTTGGGTTGACACATGTCCTTTCTCGCTGTCCACCACCATTTTAGACAAGCCGAAGTCTGCAACTTTAGCCACCAAGTTTTCATCCAGCAAAATATTCGTGGACTTGACATCTCTGTGAATAATCGGGGGATTTGCGAGTTCATGCAGATATGCCAGTCCTTTCGCAGAGCCAAGAGAGATCTGCAGCCTTCTCTTCCAATCAAGATGTATGCTAGTTTTCCCTGCATCATTAATTTTCAGTGTCCATTGCTACATACGATGGGCAGTTTCATTCACCAGAAAAGTCTTGCTCGCACTTATGCTAGAAATAACGAGATGAGGACAAAGAATGATATGGAAAGTTTTATATGGAATCTAAAGATCACAAAGCTCCATGTTATTTAGGTGAAGGAAAGTACCCGACAAGCTCTCCCTAAGTGTCCCATTAGGCATATATTCATAGACCAACATCTGCTCGCCTTGTTCATAACAGAAGCCAATGAGGCCAACGAGATTCTTGTGATGGACTCGAGAAAGTAGCTCGATTTCCGTCTTAAACTCATGCGCGCCCTGCATCGATCCCTGCTGAGCTCTCTTGATTGCCAACACTTGGCCATCAGGAAGCATTCCTTTGTAGACCTATCGGATCATGAAAAAGAATTACAAAGCAGTGATGTGAAGCATATTATGATTTACATACAATCGACGCAGCACATGATTTTTACCCTTCCATAGCCCCCGGAGCCTATCTCATTACTTTCAGAAAAACTATTGGTGCACTTCTTGATTTCGTCAAAATAGAACCACCTTGCCCCCTTCAACTGCGGTGCTCCTCCGCCATCACTTTCCCTCGGTATCCAGGATGCTTAAAAATGGATAGATCAATGTGAGTGAGAGAACAACTTATTTAGTTTACTCCTTTTCAATGATCTCAGCAATCAGCTTGTCAAAGTGCTTTAGTAGCAAAAAGATGAAGAGTTCATGCGTTAATTACCAAATGGTTTGCTCAATTCCATTGCTCTTTGTGCTCTTTTCTTCTGTTTAATACCGTATATTGCTGACCACACAAGTCCAAGAACCAGGACTGAGCAGCCAATGGCAATCCCTGCTATGATGCCGATACTGATTCTTATTCCGTGAGCTGGAACAGTGGTTCATGTCAAAACAGATATGAACGATAGTCAAACCTGATACATGAGAGGATGAATTTAAGTTACCTGGGAATGGATACTGTGCCCAGAAGAGATAGGTACCGAAAATGCGGGGCGATGTAAAGGTATGGTGAGTCATAGCGAATCCGATTCTCACAATGTCCGACCTTCTGAATTCTGTCCCATTAGATGGAAAGAAAGACACAGGTACTATAAGATAGCCGCTGCTTTGATTAAGGAAGATATTCTGAAGAGAAACTGAACCATTAGTTAGGTTCAATGTCTGCCACAGGCCTACTTCCAACGATTTAAACAGAGTGTCATTGGACAAATCGCTGAATGATGGAGCTTTAAATGTTATTATTCCTTCGTACGGAACTGCACATTTGCAGCTTCCAGGGTTAAGCTTCTGATCTGAGGGACACAATGCACCTGGGCAGTCGACTAACGTAGAATAAGGTCGTTGCTGCTGCTGATCATTGCAGTATGCGGAAGTTGAGAGAATAGGTGCAATCTTACATGCTGGAGTTCCGTTTAGCCTGATGCAAAATGGACCCAAAAAAATAAAATGGTTAGCATCATAATGTCTATGTTATCTCAGAATTGAAGTCTAACACCTGGGAACTGTCTGTCTCACATTAATCTGTTCTGGTAGGGACTGGTCGTCAGCGATTCAATCTTGTTATCTTCCAAATTAACAAGCTTCAAATTGGGACTGACGCTGGTACCCATGTACAGCGTTCCATTGAAAGCATTATTTCTCATATCACTGTAGAAGTTCGAAAAATCATCAAAATGATAGGAGAGATACAAATTAGAAATATTTCTTCCTTACACTTGCTCTAGCTGGGGAAGGCTGAAGAGGTTTGATGGTACGGTCCCTTGAAGTGGCCCATATTGTATGATTCTGGTCATAGTGAGATAAATTTTAGGTCGCACACTATAGTTTCAGAAAGCCACGCAACTTTTCATTGTACCAATTGCACTGAGAAATCTTACAGAGTGGTGAGAGATGATAAAGTTGAGAACCAATCTGGAGCTACTGAAGCCGCAAAAGAGTTGTTGCTGAGGTCACTGCAAATGTACAGTAATGCCCGGTCAACCACCCAGCAGGATTAACCATGTGATAACATGAGGGAGAAACAAAGCCAGGGTGTCTTACTTACATGTAACTGAGGGAACTCATACCCGTCAAATTTGGCAAAGGACCGTCCAATTCATTATATGCTAAATTCCTGAACAAAACTTAGCAGAATGAGCTGAGTTCTTTCTGTGATCCCGCTAGAATACCATTGATGAAAAAATCTATACTCACAGTTCACTGAGTTTTGTAATGCTGTTGAGAATTGAAGGGACGTTCCCAGAAAAGGAGTTCCTATCGAGTCGGCTGTGCCATATTGTGCAATGTGAGTCCAACTAAATTTAGTAGGTGACAATGGTTGATAATTAAATATCCCAAAGCACAAAACATGGTTTACTTACAGAGCCTCGATCTTCTGAACAAGGCCTAATGTGGACGGTATAGAACCATTGAATTTATTATCGTCAAATAATCTGTCAACAAAAGCTAGCACAAGTTAGAGCAGAATTTGGTATATTATATGAAGTGAGAAAACTGGTAACCTACATGTGTATCAGATACATCTTTGAACTGAATAGTTTATCTGGTATGGTGCCGGACAATTGGTTCTTGCTGAAGTGGCTGAAGTTACAGATGCAGCACGTTCCAAACAGTTAATGACAAAAGAACACAAAGATTGTACCACTTATCAGTAGAATCTGGAATAAAATTATCCTTAGTCTATATTCACCACACTACGTGTGGGATTATTGTAGAGAACTTACAAGTGATTACAATTGAACAAAAGGTCCAACCCTGGGGTGGTGTTTGTCGAAACTGGTAGTGATCCATATAACTGATTTTCTGACACGTCCAACCAGTAGAGTTTGGAGAGTTTACCCAAAGAAGCAGGTATATTACCGCTAAAATTATTGGAATTTAGTGCCCTGGTAAGAACGGCAATTTGAAATTCTAAGCAAATCATATAGCTAAACTTCCATAAGCATCGAATTGGTGGCATTCGCATTTTGACAAGCCTTACAGGAAAGTCAGCTCCGTGAGGTTGCCCAGTTCATCAGGAATACTACCGGTGAAGCTGCAATTAGCCAAGATTCTGAAAATTGGAAAGATCAAGGTCCACACATGAGAAAAAAGGGGAAAAAAAAGAAAAAAGAAAAGCTGTCTTAGCAATGAATGCAGTCAAAAAGGATATTACAAGATATTCAACTTCTGTAGACTTCCCAACTGCGAAGGGATTGGACCGGTGAGACCCGTGTTTAAGGAAAGATCCCTGCAGTTCAAAGGTGAAATGAGCAAATAAGTAGACTCGTTCATATGCTAGTTGATGATTGAACACAAAAAATGACCATCTTTGCTTTGAAGTACTTCATCTATGCAATTCCTATTACACATCTAAGAATCAAAATTTGATCATGACAGAAGATAGAAAGACAAGAAACGCACAAAGAAGTGAGTTCTGTGAGCCCCCCGATGTCGGCTGGCAGCGGCCCTTTGATATTCATGCTAGATAACCCCCTGTCAAAGTGAAAATAGAAAAAAAGTATCACAGTCAATGGCCGCTAAAATGGCATTATTGATATTCAAGGAAAAGGACTGAAAGTTTTAGGAACTAAGAACAGGAATGAGCACCAATGAGAACAAGCAGAGAGCACTCACAATCTGGTCACTCTTGAATTACTGTCGCAGGTGACTCCATCCCATGGCAGTCCACAAGGATCACTGGACTTGCCCCAGTTGGGCGGTGTGTCCTGCCACTGGGCTTTCAGGGCTAAAAGAACGGTGACTGCACAATCATATGGCAAGAAAGGAAAAGAGTGAAATTTTAAGATGGGAAAGGGCCAACTTTCTATAATTGGATTAGACGAAGAGGAAAAGGAAAAATTGTACTCTCTTCAGCACGCCCATTCTCCAAATAATAATAATAAACAAATTGATATTCAAGGAAAAGGACTGAAAGTTCTAGGAACTGAGAACAGGAAACAATCCGGACACTCTTGAATTACTGTCGCAGGTGACTCCATCCCATGGCAGTCCACAAGGATCACTGGACTTGCCCCAGTTGGGCGGTGTGTCCTGCCACTGGGCTTTCAGGGCTAAAAGAACGGTGAATTAGATGGCAAGAAAGGAAAAGAGTGAAATTTTAAGATGGGAAAGGGAACAGATTTTGCCTTGGCCACAGGCCAATAAGGTCAAATGCATGTTCAAGCCTCGTGAGATCCATTGTCGATGTAGGATTTTGAAAGAAAAAATTTCTGATTGCAAGAGACACGGTGTCATCCTGTACTAAAAGCTCTCTCATGGCTCCAGCAGTTGGGTAAAACAGCTAGTTGTTGTGACAGCCACTTCCACTAAAATGTTCATCAACAGAGATCCAGGCATGCACTTTTGTCACAGTTATTATGAGTCCAGACTTCCCACTGATCTTACCGTTGTTTCAGCAGAGGCATCTTTGTTCTATTGCTTAAGCAAGTATTCAGGGACAGAAATAGATAGACAGTTCGCCTTTTCCTTTCTCTCACTAAATTTAACACTCGCATTTCTTTCATGATCAATGCCAGAACTTATTGTTTGCTCAGAGCGTATGATTAGATATGAAATTTCAGAACTCTAGAATTTAGTTCTACATCTACAAGGCAGAAAAAGACCAACATGTTCGAACAGGGCTAAATATTTATGCTCTGCATGCCTCGGAGCAGATAATTGAATTGACAGCATGGACGGCCAAGAAAACTTTCGTGGCAATAACCACTAGATGCTTCAATTTCTATACTCGCATGTCTAATCTCTATTTATTCTTGAGTTCCACGTTGGTGAAATCCTTTTAAGGGAATAATGTTTGCAATCGTATCCAAGTTTATGAACTTGTTAATGGTTAACAACATAGTGGGAGACCTCTTTCTTGCACCTATGTTAGTTCTTCCTTCAAGTACTTAAACCGGGGCTAGAATGACTCGATCCCAGAGCACATAGCGAAAAGTATATGGTCCTTGTTGATCAAGACTCCAGGGACAATTTAAGATGAGAAAAACCTGTGAAACTAGTAGCCTTTTAAGCTTGTCCTCTCAACTGCGTGACGAAATCCAGATGATCCTTTGGGCTCAAAGAGACCGAAAGTCGCCCTTTCCCGGTTCCAATAATATAAAATGTTCATGTCTCGCCAGACAAGCCACAACCTTAAAGACCTGAGGAATTCTAAATTCTACACAGACAGCTTCAGTCCTTGAAACCTTAAAAGGGAAAAAAGATAAAAGAAAAGTTGTTTTGATGACTAGCTACCTTTTACTCACACCATCCCCAAGCCAGAACAAGATGAACCCAAAAGAAGTACGGATGGAAAGAAAGAATGAACATGAACAACAAGAAATCCACAGACCATAGCAACATGCATAAACACATACATGTGTGCACTTACGGTCATCTGCGTTTGTAGTAGAGCAAATCAGATGAATCCAAGAACAGAAGAGAACCAGAAACAAGAGCAACCGGAGGTTCTTTCTCGCCATGTCTCCGCAACCTGTCGTTCCTTTTCCAAGGGGAAAACTCTGCATTTTCCCATTCACCGCCATCTTAATGCATGTCGTTCTGACCCAATATCAAAACAGGTTACCAAAGGGCTCGTTCAAGACTGATATGTTAGGCCTATCAGTTTAGCGCTTCCTAAAAGCAAAAAATCTGCCTTCCTGGAAGTGGTGGGGTTTGTGGAAAAGCCTGTCAAAGACCATGCGGTTCAAAGTCAGCGAGAAAGGAGAGAGAAATAAATGCGACAGGCTTTGGATTTTTTCTCTCTCCTTTGCTCGTTGGGTTTGAGTTTGATGATTGCCTTCTTTCTTTCCTTCTCGTGTCGGCTTGTGTTGAGAACGTGCGCTGTCTCTCCACCAAAAGCCTAGGGAGAAGAACGTGCAAACGAAGGCCTGCTTGAAATATTCTTCTGCTCCTCTTCGTTAACACTTTTTTCTTGTTTCGGGTAGAGATAGATGGCGTACGCACAAATCGACTCCCTACCTTTCTGATTTGATCAAAGATATATTGTCCACGATGCCACGAGGAATTGAATTTTATCCTTATCGATCTTGAAATGTTGTGTTGAATAAGAACCAAATACAAGATCTCTTACACCTCTAGAGATCTATGGTTTTCGATGACTTTATAACTCAGGCTAACCTCCTAGAATCCCCGACCATCTCCATTTATGGTTCCTGAGAATGTGTATCATGTCCATGCCATTGTGATACTTGTACCATATGTTGACATAGCACGATAAAATTTGATCAATTTTATGATGTACGAGAGAGCTTCACCTCAAAATGACATGAATTGGAACTTATTATCATACTAATTTAACGAACAAAGGAAGACTGAACGAACGATGCAAAAAGGTCACATCGACCCTCTTTCTACTTCTTCGTCTTATATCGAAATTTGAATCTTCTATCGTTTCGGCTCACGTGCTGCAAGTGCGTACAGAATCAGATGACGGCGGATTTAGAGAAAAAGACCGAAGTACATGCATCTAAAAAAGCTTGGGGTCAATGGGGTCAATTAAATGGGAGCATGTGAAGGCGCGTGGCATCACAGCTACCTTCCTTTTTTTTTTTTTTTGCTTTTCTTTACATTTTTTTTTTTCTTTTTAATTTATTGTAAACCCATGCGTGAAGGAACCGATGAGACGAATCATTAATGTTAATGATCAGCTTCTCTAGTTATACTTTTCTCGAGAATCAGTTAGCTAGCTCGTGTCTAAGTATTAAATTAAGAAAATATGACAATTTGCGACGTTTTAACCGTTCTTGTAATTCGGTAATTAGAACTTGTCTTGCAACATATAATCATCATTTGTTTTTCCTTGTTTGGAATTTGCGTTTCTCTTCGTGTACGGAACCTTTGAAATTTTCACAAGCAGATTGGCCGTCAAATATTCAAAATAATGTTAGTTTTGTTTTTAACAATCATTTAAAAAAAATTAAAATAAGTACTTCAAAGAAAAAACTTGTCCTGGAACCACCAATTTTACACAACAATGTCTCCTTTTCAAAGGGCGATATAATCATTTTGAAGGGAAATTAATGAGATCCTCATCATTTTTAGGGTTGACTTGACCTATCAAGAATGAGACATGGACAAGATTTTGGTCAGTTTGAGAATTAGGGTTCCATGTGATTTTTTTTTTTTTTTTGGTTGAATGGGTTTCTTGTGATTATTCGGTTCACCATCCAATTTTGTTTTATATTTTTTTTAAAGAAAAGCTGATGATACATAGACAATCTCAATGTGAAAATGAAGATAAATAGACCGTCGTCGTCGCCATCTTTCATTTTATTGGCCCGTTGCTATTGTCACCAACATGAAGCTACTTGTATATATACACAGACATAATCGAGTATCTTATTCTTGTAATTTAATCTGTTCACACTCTCTCCCGATTTAATACGACGAAATGACATTCTTTTTCTAACTCATCTTTTGATGATGGCCATCTAGATGCATCAGAACGTTCCTTTCATTTTCATCCTTATTTTTAAATAATTATTGTTCTTTTTACCATGGTAGATTAATCCGGTCAATCACAAAAGGAATAAAGCACATACTATTCATCTTCTTTTGAATTTTTTTTTTTTTATAGAGTATCATACGAAAATTCCGCTATTTTCTTGAATTGTGGTAGTCATCTTAAATTGTGTAGTTGGTCCCAACGATTTCCTCTCACTTGCTTTCGCACATTTCACATAACTCAAGGTGGCTAGTCCAATGATGATTTATTTAAGACACGATTATTCTCATCCACGTCTAAAATGGGATAACTTATAAATAACAAAGCAAGTTTTTTTTTTTTTTTTTTGGCCACAAAATACAAAAGTAAGGTCGATTATAGTAAGTTTGTCGCGTTGTATCTTTACAATGTATTTAGGAAGTGGTGGTCCCTAGGGCTATGTGGGGAAATTACACCCCTTGTTCTAACCATTTGAATGATTCCTTATTCACACGCAATTATTAGAACTTAATATAATGTCCTCAATTTGCGAGCCATTCAAATTGAATAGCAATGAGTTCTTTTGACTATTATATCTCCCTTTTTTTCATATTTAACACATTTTACGTGCTTACATATAATGTCATCTTGACATATCTAGTTGCTTATCCAATGGATCCATCGTGAATTACAAAATTGTTATCTATGATAATTTGTTTGAAGGAAAATAATTTTAAAAAATGGGATTTTTTTCTCATGCCCCCCCCCCCCTCAAAAAAAAAAAGAAACCCTTTTTTGCCTTTTCGTGATTTTGAGTTGATTGTTAATAGTTATAAAAGTCGTCGCTAATGTGACCACCTGGCTCATGGAAGACTCCACTCAAGTTAGATAAGTCGTTGTCGATTCCCCATCGCTAATTAGCAATTATACTTTCTTGTTTTCTTCTAAATGATTTTCCAAGATTCTTCTGAATTGTTATTGTGCGTTGCTAGCTATTTTTACCATGTGCTTTTAATAAATGTGCAAAACGCGGGGTGCTTCACTTTGAAATTTGTGGCCATTGACCAGGGAAATTAGACCTGAATGAAGCAAAAATTGAAATGGAGAAGGAAGAAATGAAAAGGAGACGAGTTCATAAGTTGACAAGTGTGAAAAACAAATCAAAGTTTCAAAGAGTAACTAGAAATTCTGTGAAAAATACGATTGTGTGCCAATGGAAGACTTTCCGTGTGCAAACTATTTAGCAGAATGAATCGGTCCCTAAGGTCATAACTTCAGACCAATGCATAAGTTGACAAGTTCATTATATTTTCAATTATCATGTCTATTTAGTTGCATTTAATTTGATTCCAAGAAAGTTCAATTACAAAGCAATTTAATTTTTTTTTTATTTTTTTTTTATTTTTTTGCATTGAGATTTGCATGGTTTTGTTGCTCCATTCAAGTCTCGTTCACGGGTTTTGTGCTCAAGCATGGAACCATGGCGTGAGCTCAGTCGCTTTCTAATTGACTTTATCAGTCGCTATTCCTATTTTCTAATTGACTTTTAAAATTATTTATGAATTCAAACCTCCCGGATTGCAAACCCCAGTGATTCGGATTGCCTTTGTGCATCTATATATTGCTGATCTTTGCTTTGTTACAAGATCAAACTAATACACATGATTAATAAGCCATGGCTCAATGAAAAGTCAAGAGAAGTTTCCGCATATCGCTTTATAGGTACCATTGTCTGGTTCCCCACATCAAACTAAATTCATCTCAGCAACTCGGTTATAATCTAACTCCAAGAGGTTATCTTAAATGAAGAAGGGATGTGAAATCTCAAGCTTCTCGAGGCGCAAGAAATCAGTCCCAAGGAATCAGAAGGAGAAGGAAGAGTAAATGGATTATAGGTGATCTATAATGAGCAAGCCTACCGCCAAGTGAATCGATTCGGAAGCTGTGCATTCAATTGGTCCTCCCTAGGAAAAATACTTAATTTGGTATCGCTCACCCAAATAGCATTTCTTTGAGATAGTAAGTAGGGTTTGGTGGTTGGATCTACATTAATGACTACAATGCCAGAATAGTTCTCTTATTTAATAGGACTTAGGAGCAATTTTTTACCACCAAGCAAGTGAATCCCAAAGAGGTGTATACAATGCAAGATTCATCCCTTTTAGGACCCATTTCCTTAATTTGGTGTTCAACTTCACCCAGAGAACATTTCGTTGAGCTAGTGATTAGGGTTTGGCAGAGGATTTATTTTGATGCCAAAAACAGTGCTCTCAACAGCTATCGCTTCTCTCCAAAAGCTAAATGGGACAGTGAATTCAAGACAGCAATGAGTTCATAAGTAGACAAGTAAAGACACGTGAAAAATCAATTGATGTTTCAATGAGTAATGAGAAATTCTATCCAAAAAAAGAAAAAGGATCGCATGCCTGTGGAAGGCTTTCTGTTTGCAATCAATCTACGCAAATTGAATCTGTCCCTAAAGTCACAGGTTCAAATTCAATTATCATGTCTTTTCAATTCCATGTAATTTGATGGGAAAATATATGAAAAAGTCTTGAATTTAAATCTTTAAATTTTGTCAATTGAGTATATCCAATCAATTTTGATTGGAAATTGCTGAAGTGGATTTTAGTAGTGCAATGCAGGATAATTATCTATGACATAGAATTTTTTTAATAATATCTTAGTTTTTTTTTTCTTATTTTGTCCTGATTTTTTCTTCTTTTTTATTTATTTATTTCTTCACCCTTTTGCCTGTGGCCAGCCACTAGCCATGGCTGGGTTGGCTAGCCTCAGTTGCCACCGGCAGAGCAAAGGCGAGTCACAGCAAAGGGAGCCCGACTCACCCAAGTTAGGGTGGCCTTGCCAAGTGACGCAGGGCAAAGGTCAACCTCGCTAGATCTGGCAAGGGGCCCTTGCTCAAGCAAGCCGAAGCAAAGTTTGATTTTACCCGAGCATGGCATTGTCGACATCTACATCAGTAATCATTAGCTTTCGCTAATGATTCATGGGAGACCCCTCATTACAAGATTACAAAATGAATCTATTAAAAGGGTAATTAATGAGATCCTCACCATTCAAGATTGAGTTGACCTTTCATAAACGACACATGGACAAGATTTTGGTCAGTCTGAGAATTGAGGTTTTAAGTGATTATTCAAATCAATTTGGTAACCTACCAATTTTAATTTATTTTATTAAAAAAAGTTGATATGTAGATAAATGATCGTTGTTCTTCCCAAATTTGGTAAAGACATAGTCCAGGAAGCCAAGAGGAATTCTATTTTTGTTGGCCTTGAAATGTTGGTTTGAGTAAGAATCGAACAAGTCCTCTCCCTCTATAGGAGATCTAGGGTTTTCAATGATTTTATCACTCGAGTAACCTATTGAATCACCTACCATTTTTATCTATGATCCTTGAGAATGTATATCGTACCTAATAGTTTGTTGATGTAGCATCATCAATTTGATCAAGGGACATAAAATACCCCGATATTAGTGGAATCTTGTGTATCAGTTGTACAAAATTACTATTCGATTCTGATCCTTATATACGAGGATCGAGGAACTGCACCTCAAAATGGAACAGACTCGTGCTAACTACCATACTTATTTGATTATTCAAATAAGCGATTCACGCGATCTACATTTACTTCAGTTCGATCTTCATCGTTCCATCTTCATCGAAAGCGCGTACCCGCTGCTGTGATCGAACGAATTGCTGTAACTAACATCCTGACTACTGTGCGAAACATCAGTGTTCAAAGGATGTCTAGGAGCACCATAATGTGATGCTCTGACGTCTGCGGCCAACAAGGACGCAGACGTCATGCTTGTGGCTATCCCTTCAGCTTGCAGGATCACCTCGATTTCCTTCACGACTTCATTCATCCTGGGACGGTTCATGGATAAGTCCTCTAAACATCGCATTGCTAACTCCACGAACCCTGTGAACCCTGCGAGACGCCCCACGTTGAGAAGGGACGGATCCATGACCTGCCTTAGCCCGTAGTAGTCTTGGTCGTTTTTGTCCATCGCCATGCGAACTTCGCGGACAATGTACTTGCCCTTGTTGAGCGGTGGCTTTGCAGTTATCAGTTCAAGCATCACGACCCCGAAACTGTAGACGTCGCTCTTGTCCGTCAGTAACTGGGTCATGTAGTACTCTGGATCCAAATAGCCCTGCAAGATCATAAGTTACGAACGATCAAAACTCAAAATCAGGAAAGCATACACTTCACCTTCTCAGGAATATCTATAACTCATTGCGACTAAGTCAAACATACTCAGACTTCGTAATGGTACTCTATATAATCCTTTTTACTTTCAGTTTACCTATCTGGAGTGTCCTGTGTTTTCCTAATTCTAGGAAATCTGGCATTAACATATCATCTGCTGAAGTATCGGGAAGACAAAGGGGAACTTATTGTCAGTTGGAGTTCGATGAAAAACTAGAAGTTATGATTCGGTTAAGATCTAGCAACCCGCCTCTGTCGCCTAAACTGGACATTCAAATAGGAGTATACTATACCATTGTGCCCTTGACTTGGGTCGAAACATGTCCTTTCTCGCTGTCCGCCACCATTTTAGACAAGCCGAAGTCCGCAACTTTAGCCACCAAATTTTCATCCAACAAAATATTCGTGGACTTGACATCTCTGTGAATTATCGGAGGATTCGCGAGTTCATGCAAATATGTCAGTCCTTTCGCAGAGCCGAGAGCGATCTGCAGCCTCCTCGTCCAATCAAGATGTATGCTAGTTTTCCCTGCATCATTAATTTTCAGCGTCCATTGCTACATACGATGGGCTGTTTGATTCACTAGAAAAGTCTTGCTTGCACTTATGCTAGAAATAACGAGACGAGGACAAAGCATGATATGGAAAGTTTTATATGGAATCTAAAGATCACAAAGCTCGATGCTATTTAGGTGAAGGAAAGTACCCGACAAGCTCTCCCTAAGCGTCCCATTAGGCATATATTCATAGACCAACATCTGCTCTCCTTGTTCGTAACAGAAGCCAACGAGGCCGACGAGATTCTTGTGATGGACTCGAGAAAGTAGCTCGATTTCTGTCTTGAACTCGTGCACGCCCTGCATCGACCCCTGCTGAGCTCTCTTGATTGCCAACACTTGGCCAGCAGGAAGCATTCCTTTGTAGACCTATCAGATCATTAAAAAGAATTACAAAGCAGTGATGTGAAGCATATTATGATTTACATACAATTGATGCAGCGCACGATTTTTACCCTTCCATAGCCCCCGGAGCCTATTTGATTACTTTCACAAAAGCTATTGGTGCACTTCTTGATTTCGTCAAAATAGAACCACCTTGCCCCCTTCAACTGTGGTGCTCCTCCGCCATCACTTTCCCTCGATATCCAGGATGCTTAAAAATGAATAGATCAATGTGAGTGAGAGAACAACTTATTTAGTTTACTCCTTTTCAATGATCTCAGCAATCAGCTTGTCAAAGTGCTTTAGTAGCAAAAAGATGAAGAGTTCATGCGTTAATTACCAAATGGTTTGCTCAATTCCATTGCTCTTTGTGCTCTTTTCTTCTGTTTAATAGTGTATATTGCTGACCACACAAGTCCAAGAACCAGGACTGAGCAGCCAATGGCAATCCCTGCTATGATGCCGATACTGATTCTTATTCCGTGAGCTGGAACAGTGGTTCATGTCAAAATGGATATGAATGATAGTCAAACCTGATACATGAGAGGATGAATTTAAGTTACCTGGGAATGGATAAGGTTGTGCGCTGAAGAGATAGGTACCGAAAATGGGGGGTGATGTAAACGTATGGTTAGTCATAGCGAATCCAATTCTCACAATGTCTGACCTTCTGAATTCTGTCCCATTGGATGGAAAGAAAGACACAGGTACTATAAGATATCCACTGCTTTGATTATGGAAGATATTCTGAAGAGAAACTGAACCATTAGTTAGGTTCAGTGTCCGCAACAGGTCTACTTCCAACAATTCAAACAGAGTGGCATTGGACAAATCGCTGAATGATGGAGCTCTAAATGTTATTATTCCTTCATACGGAACTGCGCACGTGCAGCTTCTAGGTTTAAGCTTCTGTTCTGAGGGACATGATGCACCTCCACAGTAGGTTGGGGTAGAATAAGCTTGTTGCGGCTGAAATTTGCAGTACCCCAAAATTGAGAGAACAGGCGCATTATTGCATGCTGGAGTTCCTTTTAGCCTGATGCGAAAAAGGAAAAAGAAAATGATTAGCATCGTAATGTCTATCTTATCTCAGAATTGAAGTCTAACACCTGTGAACTGTCTGTCTCACATTAATCTGTTCTGGTAGGGACTGGTCGTCAGCAATTCAATCTTGTTATCTTCCAAATTAACGAGCTCCAAATTGGGACTGACGCTGGTACCCATGTACAGCGTTCCATTGAAAGCATTATTTCTCATATCACTGTAGAAGTTCGAAAAATCATCAAAATGGTAGAAGAGACACAAATTAGAAATATTTCTTCCTTACACTTGCTCTAGCTGGGGAAGGCTGAAGAGGTTTGATGGTACAGTCCCTTGAAGCGGTCCATATTGTATGATTCTGGTCATAGTGAGATAAATTTGAGGTTGCAAATTAGTTTCAGAAAGCCATACAACTTCTCATGGTACCAATTGCACTGAGAAATCTTACAGAGTGGTGAGAGATGATAAAGTTGAGAACCAATCTGGAGCTGCCGAAGCCGCAAAAGAGTTGTTGCTGAGGTCACTGCAAATGTACAGTTATGCCCGGTCAACCACCCAGCAGGATTAACTATGTGATATCATGAAGAAGAGACAAAGCCAGGGTGTCTTACTTACATGTAACTGAGGAAATTCATACCCGTCAAATTTGGCAAAGGACCGTCCAATTCATTATATGCTAAATTCCTGAAGAAAACTTATCAGAATGAGCGGAGTTCTTTCTGTGATCTCGCTAGAATACCATTGATGAAAAAATCTATACTCACAGTTCACTGAGTTGTGTAATGTTGTTGAGAGTTGAAGGGACGTTCCCAGAAAAGGAGTTCCTATCGAGTCGGCTGTGCCATATTGTGCAATGTGAGTCCAACTAAATTTAGTAGGTGATGATGGTTGATAATTAAATATCCCAAAGCACAAAACATGGTTTACTTACAGAGCCTCAAGCGTCTGAACAAGGCCTAATGTGGACGGTATAGAACCATTAAATTTGTTATCATCAAATAATCTGTCAACAAAAGCTAGCACAAGTTAGAGCAGAAAGCTTGGTGTATTATATGAAGTGAGAAAATTGGTAACCTACATGTGTATCAGAGACATGTTTGAACTGAACAGTTTAGCAGGTATGGTGCCGGACAGTTGGTTCTTGCTGAAGTGGCTGAAGTTACAGATGCAGCACATTCCAAACAGTTAATGACGAAAGAACACAAAGATTGTATCATTTATCAGTAGAATCTGGAATAAAAAGATCCTTAGTCTATATTCATCACACTAGGTGTGGGATTATTGTAGAGAACTTACAAGTGATTGCAATTGAACAAAAGGTCCAACCCTGGGGTGGTGTTCGTCGAAACTGGTAGTGATCCATATAACTGATTTTCCGACACGTCCAACCAGTAGAGTTTGGAGAGTTTACCCAAAGAAGCAGGTACATTACTGCTAAAATTGTTGGTATTTAGTGCCCTGGTAAGAACAACAATTTGAAATTCTAAGCAAATCATATAGCTAAACTTCCATAAGCATCGAATTGGTGGCATTCGTATTTTGACAAGCCTTACAGGAAAGTCAGCTCCGTGAGGTTGCCCAGTTCATCAGGAATACTACCAGTGAAGCTGCAATTAGCCAAGATTCTGAAAATTGGAAAGATCAAGGTACATACATGAGAAAAAAGGGGGGAAAAAAAGAAAAAAAGAAAAGCAGTCTTAGCAATGAATGCAGTCAAAAAGGATATTACAAGGTATTCAACTTCTGTAGACTTCCCAACTGCAAAGGGATTGGTCCGGTGAGACCTGTGTTTAAGCCAAGATCCCTACAGTTCAAAGGTGAAATGAGCAAATAAGTAGACTCGTTCATATGCTAGTTGATGATTGAACACAAAAAACGACCATCTTTGCTTTGAAGTACTTCATCTATAAAATTCCTATTACACATCTAAGAATCAAAATTTGATCACGACAGAAGATAGAAAGACGAGAAACGCACAAAGAAGTGAGTTCTGTGAGCCCCCCGATGTCGGCTGGCAGCGGCCCTTTGATATTCATGCTAGATAACCCCCTGTCAAAGTGAAAATAGAAAAAAAGTATCACAGTCAATGGCCGCTAAAATGGCATTATTGATATTCAAGGAAAAGGACTGAAAGTTCTAGGAACTGAGAACAGGAATGAGCACCAATGAGAACAAGGAGAGAGCACTCACAATCCGGTCACTCTAGAATTACCGTCGCAGGTGACTCCATCCCAAGGCAGTCCACAAGGATCACTGGACTTGCCCCAGTTGGGCGGTGTGTCCTGCCACTGGGCTTTCAGGGCTAAAAGAACGGTGACTGCACAATTATATGGCAAGAAAGAAAAAGAGTGAAATTTTAAGATGGGAAAGGGAACAGATTTTGCCTTGGCCACAGGCCAATAAGGTCAAATGCATGTTCAAGCCTCGTGAGATCCATTGTCGATGCAAGATTTTTAAAGAAAAAATTTCTGATTGCAAGAGACACAGTATCATCCTGTACTAAAAGCTCTCTCATGGCTCCAGCAGTTGGGTAAAACAGCTAGTTGTTGTGACAGCCACTTCCACTAAAATGTTCATCAACGGAGATCCAGGCATGCACTTTTGCCACAGTTATTATGAGTCCAGACTTCCCACTGATCTTACCGTTGTTTCCGCAGAGGCATCTTTGTTCTATTGCTTGAGCAAGTATTCAGGAACAGAAATAGATAGACAGTTCACCTTTTCCTTTCTCTCACTAAATTTAACACTCACATTTCTTTCGTGATCAATGCCAGAACTTATTGTTTGCTCAGAGCGTATGATTAGATATGAAATTTCAGAACTCTAGAATTTAGTTCTACATCTACAAGGCAGAAAAAGAGCAACATGTTTGAACAGGGCTAAATATTTCATGCTCTGCATGCCTCGGAGCAGATAATTGAATTGACTGCATGGACGGCCAAGAAAACTTTCACGGCAATAACCACTAGATGCTTCAATTTCTATACTCGCTTGTCTAATCTCTATTTATTCTTGAGTTCCACATTGCTGAAATTCTTTTAAGGGAATAATGTTTGCAATCGAATCCAAGTTTTTGAACTTGTTAATGGTTAACAACATAATGGGAGACCTCTTTCTTGCACCTGTGTCAATTCTTCCTTTGAGTAGTTATACCGAGGCTAGAATGACTCAATCCCAAAGCACATAGCGAAAAGTATATGCCCCTTGTTGATCAAGACTCCAGGGACAGTTTAAGACAAGAAAGAGCTGCGAAACTAGCAGCCTTTTAAGCATGTCCTCTCAACTACGTGACAAAATCCAGATGATCCTTCGGGCTCAGAGAGACCGAAAGTAGCCCTTTCCCGGTTCCAATAACATAACATGTTCATGTCTCGCCAGACAAGCCACAACCTTAAAAACCTGAGGAATTCTAAGTTCTACGCAGACAGCTTAAGTCCCTGAAACCTCAAAAGGGAAAAAAACCATAAGAGAAAAGCTGTTTTGATGACTAGCTGCCTTTTACTCACACCATCCCCAAGCCAGAACAAGATGAACCCAAAAGAAGTACCGATGGAAAGAAAGAACGGACATGAACGACAATAAATCCACAGACCATGGCAACATGCATAAACAAATACATGCGTGTGCACTTACGGTCATTTGGGTTTGTAGTAGAGCAAATCAAATGAATCCAAGAACAGAAGAGAACCAGAAACAAGAGCAACCGGAGGTTCTTGCTCGCCGTGTCTCCGCAGCCTGCCGTTCCTTTTCCAAAGGGAAAACTCTGCATCTTCCCATTCACCGCCATCTTAATGCATGTCGTTCTGACCCAATATCAAAACAGGTTAGCAAAGGGCTCGTTCAAGACTGATATGTTAGGCCTATCAGTTTAGCGCTTCCTAAAAGCAAAAAATCCGCCTTCCAGAAGTGGTGGGGTTTGTTGAAAACCCTGTCAAATACTATGCGGTTCAAAGTCAGCAAGTAAGGAGGGAGGAATAAATGGGACAGTCTTTGGATTTTTTGCCTCTCTTTTGCTCGTTGGGTTTGAGTTTGATGATTGCTTTCTTTCTTTCCTTCTTGTTTCGGCTTTGTGTTAAGAGTCAATAAACTCATTCTTAACCATCTGAATAGTTCTCACCAGGGTCAATTCAAATCCGTCACTTTATTTGCCCCCCGCAGTGTCTCCACCAAAAGCCTAGGGAGAAGACCAGGTAAACGAAGGCTCGCTTGAAATATTCTTCTGCTCCTCTTCTTTTCACTTTTTCGCACAAATTGACCACCTACCTTCCTGATTTGGTCAATGATAAATTGTCCACGATGCCACAACAAGTTTTATCCATGAAGGGCTTGAAATGTAACCTCTTACCCTTTCAGAGACCTAAGATTTTCGATAACTTTATCGTTTGGTTATCATCTTAAAATTTCCAACCATCTCCATCTATAGTTCTCAAGAATGTATATCATGTGTATGTCATCGCGATATTCATACAATGTGTCAACGTAGCACAATCAATTTGATCGAGGAAAAGCAAGAACCTTGATTTTTATATCGAAATTTGTATCTCTCATATGGTTCCGGCTTACATACTCCAATTGCATCCCGATGAGGGGGTATTTAGAGAAAAAGACGTAAGTAATTGCATTTAAGAAAGCTTGGGGTCAATTTCATGGGAGCAGATGAGATGAGCGCCGTTGCTTCGGCTGTTTGTTTTTTGCTTCTTCTTCTTCTTAATTGGGCTTAAATGTCGTCATGCAAATCATAAACCCACGCGTGAAAGAACGGATGAGACGAATCATTCAATTTTGTCATCTTGATTCGAGATGCCTTGCTTCAATCTTTATAAATCCTTAGATTAATGTTAAAGTCAGATTCTCTAGGTATGCTTTTTCTCGAGAATTAGTTAGCTAGTCCGTGTCCAAGTATCTAATTAAGAAGAAATGACAATTTGCGACGTTTTAACCGTTCTTGTAATTAGGTAATTAGAACTCGTCTTGCGACATATAATAATCATTGATTTTTCCTTGTTTGGAATTTGCATTTCTCTTCGTATATGGAACCTTTGAAATTTTCGCAAGCAGATTGGCCGTCAAATATTCAAAATAATGCGAGTTTTGTTTTTAACAATCATTTAAAAAGTTTTTTTTGGTTTAAAATAAGTACTTAAAAGAAAAAACTTGTCGCGGACCCACCAATTTTACACGACAATATCTCCTTTTCAAACGGGAATAAAATCATTTTGTAAGGAAATTAATGAGATCCTCATCATTTTTAGGGTTGACTTAACCTACGAATGAGACATGGACAAGATTCTGGTTAGTTGGAGAATTGAGGTTTCATGTGATTTTTTTTTTTTTTTTGGTTGAATGGGTTTCATGCGATTATTCGGGTCAGATTCGTCACCATCCGATTTTGTTTTATATATTTTTAAAGAAAAGCTTATGATACATAGACAATCTCAATATGAAAATGAAGATAAATAGACCGCCGTCATCACCATATTTTGTTTTCTTGGCCCATTACTTTCGAAACTGAAAGCCTCTTGAAAATGCTGAACCAAACGAGGCATGAATATCTCATCCCTGTAATTTAGTTCCATTCACACTCTCTCCCGATTTAATACAACAAAATGAATTCTCTTTCTAACTCATCTCCTGATGATGGCTGTCTAGATGCATAAGAACGTTCCCCTCAATTTCATCCTTTTTTTTAATCAATTATTGTTCTTTTTACTATGGTAGATTAATCTGGTCAATCACAAAACATATAAAGCACGTAATATTCATCTTCTTTTGAATTTTATTGATAGAGTATCATATAAAAATTCCGCTATTTTCTTGAAATCCGGTAGTCTTCTTAATTTTATCTATGTTGGTCAGGATAATTTTCTCACTTGCTTTCACACATTTCATATAATTCAAGGCGGCTAGTCCAATGGCGATTTATTTAAGACACAATTATTCTCATCCACATCTAAAATGGGATAACCTATAAATAACAAAGCAAGTTCTTTGTTTTTAATAATTCCTTGTTCACACGCAATTATTAGAACTTAATATAATGTCCTCAATTCGCAACCGATTCAAAATGAATAGCAAGGAGCTCTTTTGACTATTATATCTCCCTTTTTTTTTCACATTTAACGCATTAAATGCTTGATAGAGTATCATATAAAACTTCCACTATTTTCTTGAAATCCGGTAGTCTTCTTAATTTATCTACGTTGGTCCGGACAATTTTCTGTCACTTGCTTTCACACATTTCATATAATTCGAGGCGGCTAGTCCAATGGCGATTTATTTAAGACACAATTATTCTCATACACATCTAAAATGGGATAACCTATAAATAACAAAGCAAGATCTTTTTTCCTCTTTTTTTTTTTAGTAAGTTTGTCACTTTGTATCTTTGCAATGTATTTAGGAAGTGGTGGTCCCTAGGGCCATGCGGGGAAACGACACGCCATGTTCTGACCATTTGAATAATTCCTTGTCCACACGCAATTATTAGAACTTAATATAATGTCCTCAATTCGCAACCGATTCAAAATGAATAGCAACGAGCTCTTTTGACTATTATATCTCTCTTTTTTTTTTTTTCATATTTAACGCATTTTAAATGCTTGCATATAATGTCATCTTGATGTATCGGTTGCTCATCCAATGGACCTGCTGTGAATTACAAAATTGTCTTCTATAATAATTTGCTTGAAGAAAAATAATTAAAAAAATGGGATTTTTTTCTTATGCCCCCAAGAAAAAGGAAACCCTTTTTGCCTTCTCGTGATTTTGAGCTGAATATTAATTGTTATCAAAGTCGTCGCTAATGTGAACACCTGGCTCGTGGAAGACTCCATTCAAGTCAGATAAGTCGTTGTCGATTCCCCGTCACTAATTAGCGACTATACTTTCTTGTTTTCTCCGAACGATGTTCCAAGATTCTCCTGAATTATTATTGTGCGTAGCTAGCTATTTTTACCATATGCTTTTAATAAACGTGCAAACCGGGGGGTGTTTCACTTTGAATTTTGTGGCCATTGATCGGAGGAATTCGACCTGAATGGAGCAAAAATCGGCATGGAGAAGCAAGAAATGAAAAGGAGACGAGTTCATAAGTTGACAAGTAAAGAACATGAGAAATCAATCAATTTTAATGAGCTAGGAGAAATCCAATGAAAAACACTATCGCACGCAATGGAAGGCTTTCGGTGTGCAATCTATTTACGCAGAGTGAATCGGTCCCTAAAGTCATAACTTAGACCAATTCATAAGTTGACAAGTTCAATATATTTTCAATTATCATGTCTACTTAGTTTCATGTAATTTGATTCCAAGTAAGTTCAATTACAATGCAAATTAAGTTCTTCTTTTGCATTGAGATTTGCATGGTTTTGTCACTCCATTCAAGTCTCGTTCACGCACTTTGTGATCAATCATGGAACCATGACGCGAGCTCAATCACTTTCTAATGGACTCCGGATTGCCTTTTGTGCATTTCTATAGGGAAAAGTGTTAAAAAAATTCATAAATCTTTTGCATTTGTGTCAATTTAGTCAAAACCTTTTTTTTAGTGCCAATTCAGTCATTTCCGACTAATTTTGGCCGGATTTTACTAACTGGATGTCGGCCAGTTGACGTAACACGATCAACGCTGACGTGAACAACTTTTAATAATATTTTAATATTTTTGAATTTCTTTTTTTTTCTTTTTTTCTTTTTTCCTTCTCCTCCTCCTCCTCCTCCTCCTTCCTCTAGCCAGTCGCCGAACCTCGACGACCAGCCAAAGGCAATGGCCGGTGAGGGCGGCCTTACGTTGGGTGGCAAGGCTCAAGTAGGCTCGCCCTCACCCTAGCCCTTGTCGGATTTGGCGAGGTCGAGCCTATCGGATGCAAATTATGTAATCCCTTAATCACCATAACCAGAACAAGAACATGCATAATTGAGTAGAAGAATTAACGCACCTGATTTGGAATCCATTGATCTTGAAGCGGAAGCGGAAACACAATGTTCCACCCGCAAGTCCTTCTCCTCTATTGCCCTCCGTATCACTGGCTCAATGAGGCGGCCCTCCTCACGTTTAGCGTTTAGGTAAACGCCCCTTAGGTGAGAATACGTGTGTGAATTAGGGTTAGAGGAGAGACTTAGCGCTATTTATAGAGTTTCCAGCAAGGCCCCATCATTACGGGCCAGGCTCAACTCGGCCCACACTAGCCATCCCATATTAGACTAATTAAGAAACCTTCTATCTCACCTTAGACCTATCCCCGTAAAACGGTAAACGTTAAACGGTAAATTACAATATCAATTAATGTAGTCCATATTAAGAAAACTTTTACATTCTCCCACTTGGACTATATTAATTGAAATCGTACTTGTATGTGCGCACATTGGTCTAGAGATAATTCTTAATAGTCAATCCTATCCCATAAAGTCTCAAACACCGAATCATGGCGGTAATCGCATGTATACACACAGAGCCTTCCATGGTCACGAGTGTTCTCAACTCTATTGATATGGATCCAATATGGTAGTGTGTCAAATGGATAACATCTCTCATAGAGAGATCTCATTTGTCAGTCATTATTCTCTTACCTTAAGCGTCACAAAAACTTGTGCCACTAGAGAATGTCCATTCTCTTACCTTAAGCGTCACAAAAAACTTGTGCCACTAGAGAATGCATTTATGGTTCCATGAACCCACATATGTCTTGTCTTTATGGTTAACCTTTCTTTATATACAACAAGACATATGGACAAGGCTAATAACCGTATGCCCCTAGCCTTCACTCAAGGTTTAAGCAATACCTTGAGACTTTAACAATATATATATTTTCAACATAATAACAAACCATTCAAAAATATTTTATTGAATGCAAAAGTTGATATATATATATATATATATATATATATATATATATATATATATCAAAATGTTACTAAATTGTAACAAAAAACAGATGTAAATATTATTCAAAAAAAAAAAAAAAAAACAGCTCCCACTAAATAACAGCATCCTAAGATGCTCCTAAGCCCATGCTAATGACATGTCGCTCAAATATACATGGACGTAGGCCTTTAGTTAGTGGATCTGCAACCATATCATCTGTTGGAATATAATCTACTGCAACGTCACCATTCTGTACTGATTCCTTTATAGTCAAAAACTTGACCTCCATGTGTTTAGACCCTTTGAGACTTCTATTGTTATTAATAAACAACACTGCAGAGTTATTATCACAATGCAACTGTATGGACCTATCCACAAAATCATAAACTAATAACTCCCTAATGAGGTTCCGGAGCCAAATAGCTTGAGTAGCAGCTGTAAAGCATGCTACAAACTCCGCTTGCATGGTAGAAGAAGATATGGACTTCTGTTTCTCGCTCTTCCATGATACTGCACCTCCAGCCAACATAAATAAGTATCCAGTCGTTGACTTCTTTTCATCTTGACAGCCAGCAAAATCTGCATCTGAATACCCTACTAGCTGCAAGTCTGGAACATGTCTGTAAATCAGCATGCTCATGACATAATCTCTAACTCCACAAGAACTATCATACTTCATTGTGAAAAGTGTTTGTAGATGTGTCCCTATCTCTGCATTAGGCGACACACGGTTTCTAGCCATCAAAGCCTCCATCATTTGCCTAGCATTGCAGTCTGCAGGCAAACCACTTTTCAAGTGCTCTTGAATGGAACGCTTCATGGAAAGCAAGCAAATTCTATTGCTCTTTTCCCATGCAGCAAAATTTACTTTCTGAGCCTCTGTACTCTCGGCAGTCAGATCTGCCGGACGATCAGTAGTAAGAGCCATATGAACATCCGCCATCTCCATAGCAAACATAAAATCCTTTCTCCATTTCTTAAAATTCGAACCAGCAAGAACCTCAATAGTGACGGAGTTACCAATTACAGAAAAAGTGACTGAAAAATCAAGCAATGTATATATAATTAGCATCATGTGAGCAATGTGTAACTTGACACACAAGTACACATCCAGAGAGTTACATGCAAAATCACATAATCACCTTTGGGCAGAATACATGATAAGCAGTTGTAAATTCCCTACATGATAGCGGTTATAAGAATATATTCCAATCTTCGTGAATTCATCACCTTTGGGCAGACAAATCACTAGGATCAGTCACTCTAACACCACATAATCATGTATCCCTCCATGAACTAATATATAATCATCCCCTTTGGGAGTATGACTACACATTAGAGCAGGAGACATCCCAATCATTATACGAGACCGAAATTTCTCAAACCCAATTAAGTGTGCCACTTTGGCGGTCACAACTCAATTGAATTATTGAAACTCTCTCATACCAGGGATATAAAATTCACATCTCACATAAACCATACATATGTGATTTTAATTTTAGTGACAGGGGCAGTAAATCACTAAAATCACATATCATGCTAATTACATTGCTTCATAAGAATAAACTTTATTGTAAAATATTGATGAGCAACACTCATAAAGATCATAATATAACATACCAGTAACCCAGCACCTGTATTTCCAAAATCACAGAAAAAATACAAGCAAAATACGCGAAAAATACACTAAAAAGCACGTATTTAGGGTTCCGTATGCATTTTTATATCCATAAAATCATCAAAAAATTAATATAAACATACCACGACGTAGGAAATCATCATACGAGTCGAATGCCACCAGCCACGCGCCAATCAGAGACTGCACGCGCCCTCACGCGCCGCTTGAGTGCGTGGTGCGTGGAGCCCAAGCGCGGGTCGTCAAAGGACCAGTCAAACCGGTCCGACCGGTGGCGGTCCGACCGGTTCGGTCCGACCATCCGGTCCAGCCGCCCGGTCCAACCGGTTGACCGGTTCGGTCAACGGTTGACCGGGTCGGGTCGGGTCGGGTCTGGTCACGGGTCGGGTCGGTCGCCATCCGGGTCGGGTCGGTCGATTCGAGTCGATCGCTGACGTCAGCATGACGTCAGAGGGTCGGAACCACGCATGACGTCAGCATCGCTGACGTCAGCAGCGCGAATCCGAATCCAAATCCGAGTCCGGGTCCGGGTCCGGGTCCGGGTCGCCGACGTCGGTGACGTCGGCTCCGCGTGCGCCCACACGCGCCCCACGCGCAGCCACGCGCCGCCGGGCGTCGAGGACGTGCGCATTTAATTTTACTTTTACAGTCTTTAAAAAATTCGAAAATCACAAATTAGGGCAAAATTCAATGCGTTTAAGTTCTAGGGTTATGGAGGCTCTGATACCACGTGTCGGATGCAAATTATGTAATCCCTTAATCACCATAACCAGAACAAGAACATGCATAATTGAGTAGAAGAATTAACGCACCTGATTTGGAATCCATTGATCTTGAAGCGGAAGCGGAAACACAATGTTCCACGCGCAAGTCCTTCTCCTCTATTGCCCTCCGTATCACTGGCTCAATGAGGCGGCCCTCCTCACGTTTAGCTTTTAGGTAAACGCCCCTTAGGTGAGAATACGTGTGTGAATTAGGGTTAGAGGAGAGACTTAGCGCTATTTATAGAGTTTCCAGCAAGGCCCCTTATTACGGGCCAGGCTCAACTCGGCCCACACTAGCCAGCCCATATTAGACTAATTAAGAAACCTTCTATCTCACCTTAGACCAATCCCCGTAAAACGGTAAACGTTAAACGGTAAATTACAATATCAATTAATGTAGTCCATATTAAGAAAACTTTTACAGAGCCTTGTCCATGGTCGGTGAGAGGCCAACTCAAGGCCGCCTTAGCCTCAAGGGCGGCCTCGCGCCAGGCTGGCGAGGGTCAAGCAAGTGAATCCCAAAGAGGTGTATACAATGCAAGATTCATCCCTTTTAGGACCCATTTCCTTAATTTGGTGTTCAACTTCACCCAAAGAACATTTCGTTGAGCTAGTGATTAGGGTTTGGCAGAGGATTTATTTTGATGCCAAAAAAAGTGCTCTCAACAACTATCGCTTCTCTCCAAAAGCTAAATGGGACAATGACTTTAGAACAGCAACAAGTTCATAAGTAGACAAGTAAAGACACGTGAAAAATCAATCGATGTTTCAATGAGTAATGAGAAATTCTATCAAAAAAAAAAAGGATCGCATGCCATTGGAAGGCTTTCTGTGCGCAATCAATCTACACAAACTGAATCTATCCCTAACGTCACAACTTCAAATTCAATTATCATGTCTTTTCAATTCCATGTAATTTGATGGGAAAATATATGAAAAAGTCTTGAATTTAAATCTTTAAATTTTGTCAATTGAGTATATCTAGTCAATTTTGACTAGAAATTGCCGAAATGGAATCTAGCAGTGCAATGCAAGATAATTTTCTCTGACATAGAAATTTTTTAATAATATCTTTATTTTTTTATTTTTTTTTTTATTTTGTCCTGATTTTTTCTTCTTTTTTATTCATTTATTTCTTCACCTTTTGCCCGTGGCCAGCCACTAGCCATGGCTAGGCTGGCTAGCCTCGGTTGCCATCAACAAAGCAAGGGTGAGTCACGGCGAAGGGAGCCCAACTCACCCAAGTTAGGGCGGCCTTGCCAAGTGACGCCGGGTGAAGATCAGCCTCTCTAGATCTGGCAAGGGGCCCTTGCCCGAGCAAGCCCAGGCAAAGTTCGATTTTACCCAAGCATGGCACTACCAATATCTACATCAATAATTTTCTACCAAAATTGGTCAAATGGATTCAATTATCTAAAAGTGAAAACATTTAGGACTCCATTGGAAAAATAAAGAATGTATTTGTGGAGCCCATTGTCCTTGTACATCAAATGGATAAGCTTTCGCTAATGATCCATGGGAGACCCTTATTACAAGGTTACGAAATGAATCTTTTAAAAGGGTAATTAATGAGATCCTCACCATTCAGGATTGAGTTGACCTTTCATGAACGACACATGGACAAGATTTTGGTCAGTCTGAGAATTAAGGTTTTAAGTGATTATTCGGATCAATTTGGTAACCAACCAATTTTAATTTATTTTATTAAAAAATTATATATAGATAAATTGATCGCCTCCCCAGATTTGGTAAAGACATATAGTCCACAAAGCCAAGAGGAATTCTATTTTTGTTGGCCTTGAAATGTTCATTTGAGTAAGAACCGAACAAGTCCTCTCCCTCTACAGGAGATCTAGGGTTTTCAATCATTTTATCGCTTGAGTAACCTATTGAATCACTGACCATTTTTATCTATGATCCTTGAGAATGTCTATCGTACCTATCAGTTTGTTGATGTAGCATCATCAATTTGATCAAGGGACATAAAATACCCCGATATTAGTGGAATCTTGTGTATCAATCAGCTGTACAAAATTACTATTCGATTCTCATCCTTATATACGAGGAACGAGGAACTGCACCTCAAAATGGAACAGATTCGTGCTAACTACCATACTTATTTGATGATTCAAATAAGCGATTCACGCGATCTACATTTACTTCGGTTCGATCTTCATCGAAAGCGCATACCCGCTGCTGTGATCGAACGAATTGCTGTAACTAACATCCTGACTAGTGAGCGAAACATCAGTGTTCAAAGGATGTCTAGGAGCACCATAATGTGATGCTCTGACGTCTGCGTCTGCGGCCAACGAGGACGCAGACGTCGTGCTTGTGGCTATCCCTTCAGCTTGCAGGATCACCTCGATTTCCTTCGCGACTTCATTCATCCTGGGACGGTTCATGGATAAGTCCTCTAAACATCGCATTGCTAACTCCACGAACCCTGTGAACCCTGCGAGACGCCCCACGTTGAGAAGGGACGGATCCATGACCTGCCTTAGCCCGTAGTAGTCTTGGTCGTTTTTGTCCATTGCCATGCGAACTTCGCGGACGATGTACTTGCCCTTGTTGAGCGGTGGCTTTGCAGTTATCAGTTCAAGCATCACGACCCCGAAACTGTAGACGTCACTCTTGTCCGTCAGTAACTGGGTCATGTAGTACTCTGGATCCAAATAGCCCTGCAAGATCATAAGTTTCGAACGATCAAAACTCAAAATCAGGAAAGCATACACTTCACCTTCTCAGGAATATCTATAACTCATTGCGACTAAGTCAAACATACTCAGACTTCGTAATGGTACTCTATATAATCCTTTTTACTTTCAGTTTACCTATCTGGAGTGTCCTGTGTTTTCCCTAATTCTAGGAAATCTGGCATTAACATATCATCTGCTGAAGTATCGGGAAGACAAAGGGGAACTTATTGTCAGTTGGAGTTCGATGAAAAACTAGAAGTTATGATTCGGTTAAGATCTAGCAACCCGCCTCTGTCGCCTAAACTGGACATTCAAATAGGAGTATACTATACCAGTGTGCCCTTGACTTGGGTTGAAACATGTCCTTTCTCGCTGTCCACCACCATTTTAGACAAGCCGAAGTCCGCAACTTTAGCCACCAAATTTTCATCCAACAAAATATTCGTGGACTTGACATCTCTGTGAATTATCGGGGGATTCGCGAGTTCGTGCAAATATGTGAGTCCTTTCGCAGAGCCGAGAGCGATCTGCAGCCTCCTCGTCCAATCAAGATGTATGCTAGTTTTCCCTGCATCATTAATTTTCAGCGTCCATTGCTACATACGATAGGCAGTTTCATTCACCAGAAAAGTCTTGCTTGCACTTAGGCTAGAAATAACGAGACGGGGACAAAGCATGATATGGAAAGTTTTACATGGAATCTAAAGATCACAAAGCTCGATGCTATTTAGGTGAAGGAAAGTACCCGACAAGCTCTCCCTAAGCGTCCCATTAGGCATATATTCATAGATCAACATCTGCTCTCCTTGTTCGTAACAGAAGCCAACGAGACCAACGAGATTCTTGTGATGGACTCGAGAAAGTAGCTCGATTTCCGTCTTGAACTCGTGCGCGCCCTGCATCGACCCCTGCTGAGCTCTCTTGATTGCCAACACTTGGCCATCAGGAAGCACTCCTTTGTAGACCTATCAGATCATGAAAAAGAATTACAAAGCAGTGATACGAAGCATATTATGATTTACATACAATCGACGCAGCGCACGATTTTTACCCTTCCATAGCCCCCGGAGCCTATTTGATTACTTTCACAAAAGCTATTGGTGCACTTCTTGATTTCGTCGAAATAGAACCACCTTGCTCCCTTCAACTGCGGTGCTCCTCCGCCATCACTTTCCCTCGGTAACCAGGATGCTTAAAAATGGATAGATCAATGTGAGTGAGAGAACAACTTATTTAGTTTACTCCTTTTCAATGATCTCAGCAATCAGCATGTCAAAGTGCTTCTGTAGCAAAAAGATGAAGAGTTCGCGCATTAATTACCAAAAGGTTTGCTCAATTCCATTGCTCTTTGTGCCCTTTTCTTCTGTTTAATAGCGTATATTGCTGACCACACAAGTCCAAGAACCAGGACTGAGCAGCTAATGGCAATCCCTGCTACGATGCCAATGCTGATTCTTATTCCGTGAGCTGGAACAGTGGTTCATGTCAAAATGGATATGAATCATAGTCAAACCTGATACATGAGAGGATGAAATTAAGTTACCTGGGAATGGATAACGATATGCGCTGAAGAGATAGGTACCAAAAATGGGGGGCGGTGTGAAGGTCTGGTTAGTCATAGCAAATCCGATTCTCCCAATGTCTGACCTGCTGAATTCTGTCCCATTAGATGGAAAGAAAGACACGGGTACTATAAGATAGCTGCTGCTTTGATTAAGCAAGATATTCTGAAGAGAAACTGAACCATTAGTTAGGTTCAGTTGCTGCCACAGTTCTACTTCCAACAATTCAAACAGAGTGTCATTGGACAAATCGCTGAATGATGGAGCTTTAAATGTTATTATTCCTTCGTACGGAACTGCACATTTGCAGCTTCCAGGGTTAAGCTTCTGATCTGAGGGACACGATGCACCTGGGCAGCTGACTAAGGTAGAATAAGGTTGTCGTTGCTGCTGCTGATCACTGCAGTACGCCGAAGTTGAGAGAATAGGCGCAATCTTACATGCTGGAGTTCCGTTTAGCCTGATGCAAAATGGACCAAAAGGAAAAAAAAATGATTAGCATCATAATGTCTATCTTATCTCAGAATTGAAGTCTTAACACCTGTGAACTGTCTGTCTCACATTAAACTGTTCTGGTAGGGACTGGTCATCAGCGATTCAATCTTGTTATCTTCCAAATTAATGAGCTCCAAATTGGGACTGATGCTGGTACCCATGTACAGCGTTCCATTGAAAGCATTATTTCTCATATCACTGTAGAAGTTCGAAAAATCATCAAAATGGTAGAAGAGACACAAATTAGAAATATTTCTTCCTTACACTTGCTCTAGCTGCGGAAGGCTGAAGAGATTTGGTGGTACGGTCCCTTGAAGTGGTCCATATTGTATGATTCTGGTCATAGTGAGATAAATTTGAGGTTGCACATTAGTTTCAGAAAGCCATACAACTTCTCATTGTACCAATTGCACTGAGAAATCTTACAGAGTGGTGAGAGATGATAAAGTTGAGAACCAATCTGGAGCTGCTGAAGCCGCAAAAGAGTTGTTGCTGAGGTCACTGCAAATGTACAGTTATGCCCGGTCAACCACCCAGCAGGATTAACTATGTGATATCATGAAGAAGAGACAAAGCCAGGGTGTCTTACTTACATGTAACTGAGGAAATTCATACCCGTCAAATTTGGCAAAGGACCGTCCAATTCATTATATGCTAAATTCCTGAAGAAAACTTATCAGAATGAGCGGAGTTCTTTCTGTGATCTCGCTAGAATACCATTGATGAAAAAATCTATACTCACAGTTCACTGAGTTGCGTAATGTTGTTGAGAGTTGAAGGGACGTTCCCAGAAAAGGAGTTCCTATCGAGTCGGCTGTGCCATATTGTGCAATGTGAGTCCAACTAAATTTAGTAGGTGACGATGATTGATAATTAAATATCCCAAAGCACAAAACATGGTTTACTTACAGAGCCTCAAGCGTCTGAACAAGGCCCAATGTGGACGGTATAGAACCATTAAATTTGTTATCATCAAATAATCTGTCAACAAAAGCTAGCACAAGTTAGAGCAGAAAGCTTGGTGTATTATATGAAGTGAGAAAATTGGTAACCTACATGTGTATCAGAGACATGTTTGAACTGAACAGTTTAGCTGGTATGGTGCCGGACAGTTGGTTCTTGCTGAAGTGGCTGAAGTTACAGATGCAGCACATTCCAAAAAGTTAATGACGAAAGAACACAAAGATTATCTGGAATAAAAAGATCCTTAGTCTATATTCATCACACTAGGTGTGGGATTATTGTAGAGAACTTACAAGTGATTGCAATTGAACAAAAGGTCCAACCCTGGGGTGGTGTTCGTCGAAACTGGTAGTGATCCATATAACTGATTTTCCGACACGTCCAACCAGTAGAGTTTGGAGAGTTTACCCAAAGAAGCAGGTACATTACTGCTAAAATTGTTGGTATTTAGTGCCCTGGTAAGAACGACAATTTGAAATTCTAAGCAAATCATATAGCTAAACTTCCATAAGCATCGAATTGGTGGCATTCGTATTTTGACAAGCCTTACAGGAAAGTCAGCTCCGTGAGGTTGCCCAGTTCATCAGGAATACTACCGGTGAAGCTGCAATTAGCCAAGATTCTGAAAAGTGGAAAGATCAAGGTCCATACATGAGAAAAAAGGGGGGAAAAAAGAAAAAAAGAAAAGCTGTCTTAGCAATGAATGCAGTTCAAAAGGATATTACAAGGTATTCAACTTCTGTAGACTTCCCAACTGCAAAGGGATTGGTCCGGTGAGACCTGTGTTTAAGCCAAGATCCCTACAGTTCAAAGGTGAAATGAGCAAATAAGTAGACTCGTTCATATGCTAGTTGATGATTGAACACAAAAAACGACCATCTTTGCTTTGAAGTACTTCATCTATGCAATTCCTATTACACATCTAAGAATCAAAATTTGATCATGACAGAAGATAGAAAGACGAGAAACGGACAAAGAAGTGAGTTCTGTGAGCCCCCCGATGTCGGCTGGCAGCGGCCCTTTGATATTCATGCTAGATAACCCCCCTGTCAAAGTGAAAATAGAAAAAAAGTATCACAGTCAATGGCCGCTAAAATGGCATTATTGATATTCAAGGAAAAGGACTGAAAGTTCTAGGAACTGAGAACAGGAATGAGCACCAATGAGAACAAGGAGAGAGCACTCACAATCCGGTCACTCTAGAATTACCGTCACAGGTGACTCCATCCCAAGGCAGTCCACAAGGATCACTGGACTTGCCCCAGTTGGGCGGTGTGTCCTGCCACTGGGCTTTCAGGGCTAAAAGAACGGTGACTGCACAATTATATGGCAAGAAAGAAAAAGAGTGAAATTTTAAGATGGGAAAGGGAACAGATTTTGCCTTGGCCACAGGCCAATAAGGTCAAATGCATGTTCAAGCCTCGTGAGATCCATTGTCGATGCAAGATTTTGAAAGAAAAAATTTCTGATTGCAAGAGACACAGTATCATCCTATACTAAAAGCTCTCTCATGGCTCCAGCAGTTGGGTAAAACAGCTAGTTGTTGTGACAGCCAGTTCCACTAAAATGTTCATCAACGGAGATCCAGGCATGCACTTTTGCGACAGTTATTATGAGTCCAGACTTCCCACTGATCTTACCGTTGTTTCAGCAGAGGCATCTTTGTTCTATTGCTTGAGCAAGTATTCAGGGACAGAAATAGATAGACAGTTCGCCTTTTCCTTTCTCTCACTAAATTTAACACTCACATTTCTTTCATAATCAATGCCAGAACTTATTGTTTGCTCAGAGCATATGATTAGATATGAAATTTCAGAACTCTAGAATTTAGTTCTACATCTACAAGGCAGAAAAAGAGCAACATGTTTGAACAGGGCTAAATATTTCATGCTCTGCATGCCTCGGAGCAGATAATTGAATTGACTGCATGGACGGCCAAGAAAACTTTCGCGGCAATAACCACTAGATGCTTCAATTTCTATACTTGCGTGTCTAATCTTTATTTATTCTTGAGTTCCACATTGCTGAAATTCTTTTAAGGGAATAATGTTTGCAATCGAATCCAAGTTTTTGAACTTGTTAATGGTTAACAACATAATGGGAGACCTCTTTCTTGCACCTGTGTCAATTCTTCCTTTGAGTAGCTATACCGAGGCTAGAATGACTCAATCCCAAAGCACATAGCGAAACGTATATGCCCCTTGTTGATCAAGACTCCAGGGACAGTTTAAGACAAGAAAGACCTGCGAAACTAGCAGCCTTTTAAGCATGTCCTCTCAACTACGTGACAAAATCCAGATGATCCTTCGGGCTCAGAGAGACCGAAAGTAGCCCTTTCCCGGTTCCAATAACATAACATGTTCATGTCTCGCCAGACAAGCCACAACCTTAAAAACCTGAGGAATTCTAAGTTCTACGCAGACAGCTTAAGTCCCTGAAACCTCAAAAGGGAAAAAAACCATGAGAGAAAAGCTGTTTTGATGACTAGCTGCCTTTTACTCACACCATCCCCAAGCCAGAACAAGATGATCCCAAAAGAAGTACAGATGGAAAGAAAGAACGGACATGAACGACAATAAATCCACAGACCATAGCAACATGCATAAACAAATACATGCGTGTGCACTTACGGTCATTTGGGTTTGTAGTAGAGCAAATCAGATGAATCCGAGAACAGAAGAGAACCAGAAACAAGAGCGACCGGAGGTTCTTGCTCGCCATGTCTCCGCAACCTGTCGCTCCTTTTCCAAAGGGTAAACTCTGCATCTTCCCATTCACCACCATCTTAATGCATGCCGTTCTGACCCAATGTCAAAACAGGTTACCAAAGGGCTCGTTCAAGACTGATATGTTAGGCCTATCAGTTTAGCGCTTCCTGAAAGCAAAAAAATCTGCCTTCCAGGAAGTGGTGGGGTTTGTTGAAAACCCTGTCAAATACTATGCGGTTCAAAGTCAGCAAGTAAGGAGGGAGGAATAACTGGGACAGTCTTTGGATTTTTTGCCTCTTTTGCTCGTTGGGTTTGAGTTTGATGATTGCCTTCTTTCTTTCCTTCTTGTTTGGGCTTTGTGTTAAGAGTCAATAAACTCATTCTTAACCATCGGAGTAGTTCTCACCAGGGTCAATTAACATCCGTCACTTTATTTTCCCCCCGCAGTGTCTCCACCAGAAGCCTAGGGAGAAGACCAGGTAAACGAAGGCTCGCTTGAAATATTCTTCTGCTCCTCTTGTTTCCGCTTTTTCGTGTTTTAGTAGATGGCGTATAAAACAAAGCATTTTCGCACGAATTGACTACCTACGTTCCTGATTTGGTCAATGATAAATTGTTCACGATGCCACGAGAAGTTCTATCCAGAAAGGTCTTGAAATGTAACCTCTCACGCTTTCAGAGACCTAAGGTTTTCGATAACTTTATGGTTTGGTTATCATCTTAGAATCTCCAACCATCTCCATCTATAGTTCTCGAGAATGTATATCATGCGTATGTCATCACGATACTCATACAATGTGTCGACGTAGCACGATCAATTTGATCAAGGAAAAGCAAGAACCTTGATTTTTATATTGAAATTTGTATCTCTCATATGGTTCCGGCTTACATATTCCAGTTGCATCCCGATGAGGGAGTATTTAGAGAAAAAGACGTAAGTAATTGCACTTAAGAAAGCTTGGGGTCAATTTCATGGGAGCAGGTGAAGGAGCGTGGCATCCTTTAGATGGGCGCCGCTGCTTCAGCTGTTTGTTTTTTTGCTTCTTCTTCTTCTTAATTAGGCTTAAACGTCGTCATGCGAATCGTAAACCCACGCGTGAAAGAACCGACGAGACGAATCATTCAATTTTGTCATCTTGATTCGAGAAACCTCGCTTCAATCTTTATAAATCCTTAAATTAATGTTAATGGTCAGCTTCTCTAACTATACTTTTCTCGAGATTTAGTTAGCTAGCTCATGTCCGAGTATTCAATTAAGAAAATATGACAGTTTGCAACGTTTTAACCGTTCTTGTATTTGGTAATTAGAACCTGTCTTGCAACATATAATCATCATTTTTTTTCCTTGTTTGGAATTTGCGTTTCTCTTCGTGTACGGAACCTTTGAAATTTTCGCAAGCAGATTGGCCATCAAATATCCAAAATAATTCGAGTTTTGTTTTTAACAGTCATTTAAAATGTTTTTTTTGGTTTAAAATAAGTACTTAAAAGAAAAAACTTGTCCCGGACCTACCAATTTTACACGACAATATCTCCTTTTCAAACGGGAACAAAATCATTTTGTAAGGAAATTAATGAGATCCTCATCATTTTTAGGGTTGACTTAACCTACGAATGAGACACGGACAAGATTCTGGTTAGTTTGAGAATTGAGGTTTCATGTGATTTTTTTTTTCCTTTTTGGTTGAATGGGTTTCATGCGATTATTCGGGTCAGATTCGTCACCATCCAATTTTGTTTTATATATTTTAAAGAAAAGCTGATGATACATAGACAATCTCAATATGAAAATGAAGATAAATAGACCGCCATCATCACCATATTTTGTTTTCTTGGCCCATTGCTATGGTCAACAACAGACAGAATAGTTCCATTCACACTCTCTCCCGACTTAATACAACGAAATGACATTCTCTTTCTAACTCATCTCCTGATGATGGCCGTCTAGATGCATAAGAACGTTCCCCTCAATTTCATCCTTTTTTTTAAACAATTATTGTTCTTTTTACTATGGTAGATTAATCTGGTCGATCACAAAACGTATAAGGCACGTAATATTCATCTTCTTTTGAATTTTATTGATAGAGTATCATATAAAAATTCCGCTATTTTCTTGAAATCTGGTAGTCTTCTTAATTTATCTATATTGATCCGGACAATTTTCTCTCACTTGCTTTCACACATTTCATATAATTCGAGGCGGCTAGTCCAATGGCGATTTATTTAAGACACAATTATGCTCATCCACATCTAAAATGGGATAACCTATAAATAACAAAGCAAGTTCTTTGTTTTTAATAATTCCTTGTTCACACACAATTATTAGAACTTAATATAATGTCCTCAATTCACAATCGATTCAAAATGAATAGCAACGAGCTCTTTTGACTATTATATCTCCCTTTTTTTCACATTTAACGCATTTTAAATGCTTGATAGAGTATCATATAAAACTTTTGCTATTTTCTTGAAATATGGTAGTCTTCTTAATTTATCTACGTTGGTCCAGACAATTTTCTCTCACTTACTTTCACACATTTCATATAATTCGAGGCGGCTAGTCCAATGGCGATTTATTTAAGACACAATTATTCTCATGCACATCTAAAATGGGATAACCTACAAATAACAAAGCAATATCTTTTTTCTTCTTCTTTTTTTAGTAAGTTTGTCGCTTTGTATCTTTGCAATGTATTTAGGAAGTGGTGGTCCCTAGGGCCATGCGGGGAAACGACACACCATGTTCTGACCATTTGAATAATTCCTTGTTCACACGCAATTATTAGAACTTAATATAATGTCCTCAATTCGCAACCGATTCAAAATGAATAGCAACGAGCTCTTTGACTATTATATCTTTCTTTTTTTTTCATATTTAACTCATTTTAAATGCTTGCATATAATGTCATCTTGATGTATCAGTTGCTCATCCAATGGACCTGCTGTGAATTACGAAATTGTCGTCTATAATAATTTGCTTGAAGAAAATAATAAAAAAATGGGATTTTTTTCTTATGCCCCCAAGAAAAAGGAAACCCATTTTGCCTTCTTGTGATTTTGAGCTGAATATTAATTGTTATCGAAGTCGTCGCTAATGTGAACACCTAGCTCGTGGAAGACTCCATTCAAGTCAGATAAGTCGTTGTCGATTCCCCGTCGCTAATTAGCGACTATACTTTCTCGTTTTTTCCGAACGATGTTCCAAGATTCTCCTGAATTATTATTGTGCGTTGCTAGCTATTTTTACCATATGCTTTTAATAAACGTGCAAACCGGGGATGTTTCACTTTGAATTTTGTGGCCATTGATCGATGGAATTCAACCTAAATGGAGCAAAAATCGGCATGGAGAAGCAAGAAATGAAAAGGAGAAGAGTTCATAAGTTGACAAGTAAAGACACATGATAAATCAATCAATTTTAATGAGCTAGGAGAAATCCAATGAAAAACACAATCGCGTGCCAATGGAAGGCTTTCGGTGTGCAATCTATTTACGCAGAGTGAATCAGTCCCTAAGGTCATAACTTAACCAATTCATAAGTTCAATATATTTTCAATTATCATGTCTACTTAGTTTCATGTATTTGATTCCAAGTAAGTTCAATTACAATGCAAATAATGTTTTTTTTTTGCATTGAGATTTGCATGGTTTTGTCACTCCATTCAAGTCTCGTTCACGCACTTTGTGATCAATCATGGAACCATGACACGAGCTCAATCGCTTTCTAATGGACTTCGGATTTCCTTTGTGCATTTCTATAGGGAAACGTGTTAAAAAATCCTAAACCTTTTGCATTTGTGTTAATAATTTAGTCCAAAACCTTTTTTTAGTGCCAATTTAGTCTTTTTTGGGTAATTTTGGCCGGATTTTGCTGACTAGATGTCGGCTAGCTAGGGTTTGCATGGTAACATTTCGTTTCTCCAAATTTCTGTTCTTTTATTCCTCATAACAAAAAAAAAAAACAGAAACCCATTTGGTAGCGCAAGTTGATTTCTATTCTCCGGAATAGAAAAGTTAGCTTAGGAATAGAAACGAGAAACAAAAAAAAAATTGATTCTTGTCCCGAGAACAATTTCTAGAAATAAGCAAATTTTCTTTTTATTTTTGTTTTATTTCTCTCTTGCCATAGCCACTTTTAATAGCCTGGAGCCACCGCTCGCCACCGCCGACCGTGAACAAAAATAAAAAAATAAATAAATAGAAAAAAAAAATAAGTACAAAAAACAAATAAATACAAATAAATAAATAATAAATAAATACTAAAAATACAAATAAATAAATACAAATAAAAACAAACGCAAGAAAATAAAAAATAAATAAATAAATACAAAAAAAACAAATAAAAAACAAAAATAAAAACAAATAAAAAACAAATAAAAACAAATAAATACAAATAAATACAAAAAAGAATAAAAATAAATACAAAAATAAATACAAAAAAGAATTGTTGCGTTACCAAACACATTTCTATTTTTTTCTATTCTAAGAGTAGAAATTTTGTGTAGTTACCAAACAGGTTCTTTTACTTAGAAATTGTTCCTCGGAATAGAAATAGAAAAGAATTACTTTTGAAAAAAAATTCTTCCCCAGCCAAGAAAAGTTTCCATGCGCACCCCTAATGTAACACAATCGAACGCTCGACGTGAACAACTTTTAATAATATTTAAATATTTTTGAATTTTTTTTCATTTTTCCTTCTCCTCCTCCTCCTCCTCCCCTCCTCAGCCTGGTCGCCGAAACCTCAACGATCAACCAAAGGCAACGGCCGATGAGGGCGGCCTCGCACTAGGCGACAAGGCTCGAGTAGGCTCGCCCTCACCGTCGCCCTTGTCAGATTTGGCGAGGTCAAGCCGCATCCATGGTCGGCGAGAGGCCAACTCAAGGCCACCTTAGCCTCGAGGGCGGCCTCGCGCCGAGCTAGCGAGGGTCAAGCCTCACCAGCCATGGGCAAGGCTTGACCTTGCCGACCGTCACTTTTGGTTAGTCGCCAAGGTCCAGCAACCGGTTGGAGGAAGGAGGAGGAGAAGGAAAAAAGAAAAATAAAAAAAAATAAAAAATTCAAAAATATTAAAATATTATTTAAAATCGTGCCATGTCAGCATTGATCGTGCCTTGTCAGCTGATCGGAGTCCAGTCAGCAAAATCTAGTCAAAACTAGCTGGAAATGATTGAATTGGCATCAAGTCAAAATGTTTAGGACTAAATTGACACAAATGTAAAAGGTTTAGGACTTTTTTTAACACTTTTCCCCATTTCTATATATTGCTGATCTTTGCTTTGTTACAAGATCAAATTAATACACATGATTGATAAGCCATAGTCAATAAAATGCCAAGAAAAGTTTCCGTGTATCTCTCTATAGGTACCATTGTCTTGTTCCCCACATCAAACTAAATTTATCTCCTCAACAAGTCGGTTATAATCTAACTGCAAGAGGTTATCTTAAATGAAGATCGGATATGAAATCTCAAGCTTCTCGAGGCGCAAGAACTCATCCCAAGGAATCAAAAGGACAAGGAAGAGTAAAGGGATTATAGGTGATCTATAATGAGCAAGCCTACCTCCAAGGGAATTGATTCGGAAGTTGTGCATTCAATCAGTCCTCTCCAGGACAAATACTTAATTTGGTATCGCTCACCCAAATAGCATTTCTTTGAGATAGTAAGTAGGGTTTCGTGGTTGGATCTACATTAATGACTATAACGCCAGAATAGTGCTCTCATTTAATAGGACTTAGGAGCAAATTTTTACCACCAAGCAAGTGAATCCCAAAAGAGGTGCATAAAATGCAAGACCCATCCCTTTTAGGAACCATTTCCTTGATTTGGTGTTCACCTTCAGCCAAAGAACATTTCGTTGAGCTAGTGATTAGGGTTTGGCAGAGGATTTATTATGATATCAAAAACAATGCTCTCAACACCTATTGCTTCTCTCCAAAAGCTAAATTGGATGGTAACTTCAGAACAGCGATGAGTTCTAACTAGACAAGTAAAGACACGTTTAAATTCAGTTGATGTTTCAATCGAGAAATTCTATCCAAAAAAAGAAAACGATTGCATGCTAGTGGAGGGTTTTCTATGTGTAGTCAATCTACGCAAATTGAATCCGTTCCTAACGCAACAACTTCAAACCGATTCATAAGTTGACAAGTTCATTATATTGTCAATTGTCATGTCTTTTCAATTCCATATAATTTGATGGGAAAATTGTTCAAAAAGTTTTAAATCCAAAATTTCAATTTTACTAATTGAGTTCTTAATATTTTCACTTTTTTGTCAAATGAGTACATCTGACTAATTTTGGCTAGAAATTATTCATGTGGAGACCAACAACACCATGCAAGATAATCAATGCTAACATGGATAATTTAAAATAATATTTTAGTTTTTAAAAGTTTTTTTTTCTTCTGATTTTTTTCTTCTTTTTAAAAAAAAAAAAAAAAATTCACCCTTTTGGCTGTGGTCGGCCATTGGCCATTGGCCATGGCTGGGCTGGCCAGCCTCAGCCGCCACTGGCAAGGGCCAGCTAGGTGAGGAAGAGGTAAAGGAAAAATAGGTGATCTAGTATAAGCAAGCCTACCACCAAGTAAATTGATCCAGAAGTTGGGCATTCAATTGATCCTTTCTAGGACAAACTACTTAATTTGGTATTGCTCACCAAAATAGCAGTACTTTGAGATAGCAAGTAGGGTTTGGTGGTTGGATCTACATTAAAGACTCTAATGCCATAGTGCTCTCATCTACTAGGACTTGGGAGCAAATTTTTACCACCAAGCAAGCGAATCCCAAAAGAGGTGCATTCAATGCGCGATCGATCCCTTTTAGGACCCATTTCCTTAATTTGGTGTCCACCTTCACGCAATGAACATTTTGTTGAGCTAGTGGACTAGGGTTTGGCAGAGGGATTTATTGTGATGCCAAAAACAGTGCTCTCAACACTTATTGCTTCTCTCCAAAAGCTAAATTGGACAGTGACTTCAGAATAGCGACCGCCGGAATGAAACCATGACGAATTGTCCGGGTCGAAAGTACCGACCTCGGGTTCGAGTTGTTTCGACGCCACCAGTTAGAATCATGAATTCACAAACTTAGGGTGTTTGCAGATTCACTGCTGAGTCCTGTTGAGGGCAAGGAATAGTAGGTGACTGCTTTATTTGTGAACAACAAAACACAAAGCGGAAAAGCCAACGGTGGCCAAGAGCAATTCCCAAGGTAAACGAAATTCTCAGCAAGAATGCTCTGCCATGGCGACAAGAGGGATGCTTCAAATGCATCCAAACTAATCATCGGCAGCAAAAGAAATACAAGCACACGGACTAATTTCACCAATCATGGACTCACGGTGGCGTTGCAGCATGTTTCACCCAAGAAGTGAAAAACTATCTGCTGAAAAGAATGACCTCAGAGGGAGAGAGAAGAATGGAGAGAGAACCTATGAACCCTTTCACCAGACCTGGACTGATTTTCGTCTCAAACTGTCGTTTCCTCTGTCCGATGTGTTCATGTTTTGGCAACGCTAGAAAACCTCATTGTTATCCTACTGTACAATTGGGTCGACTCTAGCGAATCTTCAAGAATGGGACTTCTATAGCTCCTTGCAGAATTCTTTCATGTAAAAATTACGAGCCAGCAATGCTGCCCCAACCGCAGGCTCCACCTGCGTCCCAAGTGTAGACTTAGTAAAATTGCACAGCATGAGCACCAGTATCAAATATTTGCTAGAAAGAATCTTGGTGGACAAGTAAATACAAAATGTGCAGACGTCACAGGTAAAAAGCAGCCATGAGAACTTTTTCGAACATACAAAACGTGTTAGACATTGGGTGCTAGAAGCCAACATTATAGCCACGACTGTTTATTAAAAAAAAAACCACAAGATATCTGTATTCGTGTATTTCTTTTAATGCATCTACACACAACATACCAAAACGCACATGGCCAGGCCTACAGAAGATAAATGCAAACAGTCTGTTTAGATACATATATAGACACATATCACGTGTATATATCCATTTATCTATATATCTGAAACTTCATTGATTGCAAATTTTGAGGTCGACAATACATTATAATTCACTCAAGCTCTCTATGTTCCCATGAATTTCTGGTCACAGAGAATGAGAGAATCATTAAATGCTACCCAGTGGACACGCATTATCCATATGTTCCTAAAGAAATTTTCATCCTTATCGCTTGAACAGTAACTGACATGCTTACCTTTGGCCTGATAGGAAATGCTCCAGGGAACTCCTTGGAGATGCAGTTTATGACTTCTTTGCCAATATCCCACCTCTTCTTCGCTTCAAGAACCCCACCCACCATGACAAGGGGGAAAGAATCTTTTCCATCTGTGATGGCATTTTCATGATATTGTAATACAAATTCCACATAGCAATTTATGCTTCAACTAATGTAATTCATCAACTGTGTCTAACAGGCACATAGAAGTAGGCATAATACAATTCCAACAAAATTTTAATTTTAATTTCCATGGCAATAGATGATTCAGAAGGTTAGAATCAAATCGCCATCATAAACAATTATGAAGACACAATAGAAATATCCAAGAGAGAATAACCAAGGCACATCTGCCATCTTCCGAAACAATGGCTGAAAATTTCTCGCATTCCTTGTAGCCACAAAAAAAAGGGGACATTTAGATATCAGCGTGCATAGATGATGGATTAATCCAAGATGTGGTTGATCAGGTATATCTGCAGACACATCAAATGGCATGGAAATGACTGTTTCCAAATAGGAGAAAAAATTAAGACTAGGTAAACATGTTTGAGGTGTTTGGACATCTCTATTAGGTAGATTCTAAAGATGTTTTCAATTAAACGGTCGAACTTACTTCAAAATCGGTAGAGGGAGACCTAAAGAACATAGATTCTGACAAAAGACTCTGAGAATAAGAATCTTTCAGCAATTTGGTAGTGGGTAAGATGGTATGGAGTAGAAGGATCCGCTCATCCAACCCAACCTAGGAGGTAAAAGATTCAGTAATAATTACTAGATTGGTACTAGTGCTGACAAATATTCTCTCTCCACTATCTTCCGCTCTTTTACTTCCCTTTCAAGGATTATAATGGTTTAAGAGCACTAAAATCATAACTTCCGATGTCAAATTTGGGCATCACATGAAAAAGAGAAAATAACAATCGGTTAAATGAATCCACAAGTACATCCCTATGGTGAAGTATCTCACCTTCACCACACAGACGAAGTCTTTCAACAACAGCTTTCACACTTAAAGCCAACTCTTGGACAGATTCAAATAAAATCCTGTTAGCGACTTCATCCCCTGCCTCTGCACAAGACACCACGACTGGGACAAGGGCTGCAATGCGAGCCCAAGATGGATCTGCATAGGTCCACCTGATTTATTGAGAGAAAGAATCTCAATGCAACACCAACTAGTCATTATGCAAAGAATGCTGATTTACAACAAGCAATCAGTAGAATTGCAATTAGACAGAGACTGACTAACCAAATTTCAGAGAATTATCTCAGTCTAAATTGCATTGAATAGAAACTAGAAACAATAGTGTTTCTGAATATCCCTCAAAATGAATCATCTCTTGAAAAACTAGTACCATGTTTGGCGACACGAAAAGAGAAAAGAAGAAAAAGATGCACCAATGAGGAAACTGTGCAATCAAAGTACAAATTTTCGGTTCTTTTTTATTTTTGTGAAAAGAATGGATCTGTTCATGTTTTTGCCAAAATAAAAGGAACAAATCTGTTGTTAGGTCACAGAGATTCAGAAGTAGTGTCACAGACATGCTCACTGCATTCTACTCAGTAAACTTCCCAAAAATTTCTAGACTTTTGAACCTCAAGAAAAACATGACATCCACTAGTTAATAGCATACCCAATTAATTCATCTGGGAAGAAAGGCCAAGCTTCTCTAATATGCTGGAAGTCAGATTTGTTTCTGGCCCACGACCATCATAAGCCCTAATTATTGCCGTTAATGCCTGTGCAGCTATTCCATAACCACTGCAATAAAAAAAGATAAAACTATGATGAATGTTCTTAAACACACAATACAATGATATGAAAATTAAACCCCCAACCTTCATTTAACAGCTACATGATAGAATGCATCAAAGCATAAAAGGGGCAAATTTGATTGGAGCTAAGCTACAGAAATCCAGAGGCAAACAGAAGGGAGACAACAGAGATCTCAAGCCCCCAAGCAGCATCACTAGCAATCATGTGCCATCATGATGCATGAATTAATGTCGTTGAACTTCTGACACAACAGCAATTACATAAACAGGTATTCAGGAAGTTGACATGCTTATGGCAGGCATAAGAGATGATTAAACTTTCCTTCATTGTCTTTCCACACAACACGTTTCCAATAAATTCTCACCATGATAACATGAATTGATGCTCATACTCGACATCTGTCAACTTACATAAAAAAGCCACACATGGCTCACTAGAATCATACCATTTGAATGCTCTAGTATTCATAAGCAATTACCATTTAAGCTTATTAAAGGTACTCGAATGCTTCAAGACATATCAAAATGGAATAATGACATGGGTGGTTCATGAACTTGTCTTCAACATTCAATGAGGTTTATTGAACCATTTCTTTTGTTCAATCTAGTTCTTGAATTTTCAATGATCCACTTGATATATTCCTACGGTTGAAAATTATAACACTATTAGTTTATGTAAACATAATTTTTGTTAACTTGATGTTAGATTTGCCATACTGGCATCCATGTGGCTTACATAGGTCTTCCATGTCATGTATCTCTCATTATTTTGACCCAAAAAGAGAACAAAAAAGATTTGTTGACTTGGGAATACGAAGTGGTAGTCCACATCATTACTTTGGCCCAGCAAACGCTAACATGGCAATACACATAGAAAACGCACATAATATGACAATACACTTAGCAGAAGGACTACATCGAGATAACTTTTAAAAAAATTTAGTGAACGAATTGAAAAAAAGCACGAAGACCACATTGAACATTGAAGAGAAGTTTGATGATCACCCACGTCGTTACCCCTTAGAAAATCAAACTATTAAACTCTAACAATCTAAAGGTGATAAAGGACCATGATATGTTTTAACTCTAAATTTAGTCAAAGGCCATAATCTCTTGCCTAAAAACAAACACACATAATATGCATGCAGGAAATACATTGGAAATGTAGAGAAAACTTCTAGCCCAGTGGAATTGGAATTAGAGAAAATGATGCATATACCTTCCCCAGTCACCTAAGGTGGGGCCCGCACCAGCAGCCCGAGCTTCTCTTCCATCTTCTGTAAATCCATAAGCGATGGTGCCAGTACCGGCAATTAAAACACATCCATGAAGTTTTCCCAGGGTTCCACTCGCCAATGCTGCAACGGCATCATTTTGAACATAGAGCCTAACATAGCTCGGGAACATCTCCCTGCAAATATTTCGATCCTATTAACAAGTGTAAAACAATGTTAAAAGCATCATGAAACTTGAAGTAGCCATATGTAAGTACACCACTCAGTGAGAGAAGTTGTGCACTTAAATCAACTGAAAGAGAACCACCTAATTTATACAATATGTCTCATTTTTGGACAGAAGAAATATGGATTCTTAAGATAGTTAACAGAGTTGCATGATCTCTCTACTGTATTGAAGCATTCACAAATCGCAATCCACATTGAAACTCTTTCATTCCTCTATTTCTTTTCATGTCTGTTTTTTTTTTTTTTTTTTTCTTACTTTTGTTTCTTTATTCAGGTCTTAAGAAACTCCTCTCTTTCTTAATGGTTTCAAAGCGCAAGACAAATGCATTATAAATTGAAATGTTGACAAAATGAATTTCGTAGGAACATTTGCGTTCTTGTTTCCTGTATAATATTTCTTTCTACAGAAATCAGACAACTATATATGACTGCCCCAGGGAATGAAGCTTCAGGAATTGAAAAGATACGATAGGAAATTTCTGCACAGGATAATGCTTTGTATAAAGCATTCTCTGCTAATAGTTATTGAAAACAGAAATGCTGATCTTGGAAGTATTATATACAATTAGAAAAAACAACACTTTGCATGCAACAACTTCTAAAACATTAACTAAAGAGTAGAACAGAACAAACTAGGAAGTCAATAAAATGGAAAATAGCTTCCCTGTATTAATAAATTCAAGAACGAAATCCTAGTCAGGACAGAAATCATGCACTACAATTCCTTCATTCTCAGTCAAGTGCATCTATATTCATCACAAAATAATATGAGGAATCTTATAATGTCGGGCATTGTTTATAAATTAACCTACTCCTGAACAGTTTATAAATTAGTAATCAAATAATGTACTGCTAGAGCAGACCTGAGCCAATTTACTATTCTCTGCTGATCAGTTGGATGGTTAACACCAGACACGGCTAGACAAACTGCCCGGACAGCTGATCGATTAGAACCAGATTTAGCAAGAGCATCTGCCATAACTTGCTCCAGCGTCTCCCTTGCAGCAGCTTCTTTAAAAAGGAAAGATTGACAAAAATCACTAAATCATCTCAAGTAAATGGTCGACGTCACAAATTTTCCAGACCTGAACTTAATCAGAAGTCATGCAGAAAAAGAGCAGCTAGAAATGGTAATGAACATATATACAAGACAAATACAGCGAACTTGTGCAAAACACTGTAAGGTGTATCCTTCTTTCTCTCTCTCCAGTTCTAAATATCACCGGTCCCTCCCTCCCTCTGCCTCCCTCCCTCTCTGTTGGTGTCATCATCTGTTAAGCTTCTTTACTTCTTTTATGAGAAGTATGAGTAAAATTATGTCCATGGTGCCTGAAAATTTGAAGCATGGAATATAGAAAGTTTTCAGTAGTATGGCTGCCATTAACACTTTTATCATAGAGTGCCATTGCCATCATTTACCTCAAGTGTATTAGCTTATCATTGCTCCACTACTTGACACATCTCAGCCATTGGGACAATTACTCTATAGTGGAAAAAGATATGGAAAATGCACTCATGCACAGAATTAACTGCCCATATAACTCACATAGTCAACTCAAATTTTAGAGTAGCCAATGGCTTCAGTTTTCTATTTGCAATCTATTCAGGTTCAACTAGTTTCAAATAATTAGCAGAATTTTGGGAAACCCATGCTCAGATCAAGCATAATTTTCTATTCATAACGACAGATACCCTGATCGTTAATTTTACATGGTGCAAACAATGGTCTATTTTATATCAACTTCCCTTTTTTCTCTGAAGGCTATACTTCTAATATGGTTCATCTCAAACAGCAGTTGAAAGCCAAAAACTTGAATTCAATGTTGAAGACGTATGCTCTATGTCATTCGTAAACATGCGAAACAATTCCCTGACCAAAAACACCAGGCCAACAGCAACATGATCAAACAAGCAAATATGCAACCCAGATTACATTTCTTTCTCCACAAGCATTGTAATTGGAATACCTATCCCAATAAATATAGTGGAAAGAGGAATACACAAAACGGAAGCCACTGATCCAAAAAAGTAACAAGGACCTTGCATTTCAAACAGCCTTTTCTTAATGGAAACAAGCATGATCGACAAGAACGTGTGAATTGAGGGACATACATCTACGATCCACACACCTCCTCACTGCAAACAGCCTATTGTTCAATTGTCATATTCTGTTATTTTACGCCACATGCGGATATATTGAACCGGCATCGAAAAGTTGGTAAATCCCTTCTGAGGTCAGAGCTCAGACAAAATGAACCCGATTCACCCCAATTCCACCAACTCATGGAAAAATGCCATATGAAAACACAACCCAGGTCGTGCGCAATGCAGCTTGAACACAAAAAACCAATCCGACACAATACACAACTTCGCAAACTTCTGTATCATCAAACCCACCAAACCACAGAACATCAAGAATACACAAAGCACGCGAAACGAGCAGAAAAAATCAAATACATCGACGAGCAGAAAGAAAAAGAAAACTCTCAAGCAACAACCGAACAGCGAAAGAGAATTTTTACCCCCGACACTGTTGTGATTGGAGCAACCCGCGACGGCTTTGGCCAGAACGGGCAAAGGGTCGGGGAAAGGGTCGGCGACCCGGAGCAGGGGCATGCAGATACACACCGTCGACGTCGTCCCGCCGTCCAGCCCAAGAACCACCTCGCCGTTGCCACCCACCGCCGGCATTTCGTGCTCGAAGTCCCAAATCTCGCCGTTCCTGTACCTCTTCATCGCCTCACGGCTATCCCCCCACGACCCACAAACCCGAAACGGCCAATCAGGGTGCAGAGGCCAACTGGGTCGAAGCGATTCTTGATTGGGCAAGTACCCACCTCGTCCTTTTATGCGCGAGCGGAAAGAGATAGTTAAAAAAAGAGTGGGAGGGAGCGAGGCAGATAGAGGCAGAGTCGACAGGAAAGAGACACCCAATTTCAAGAATTAAGAAATGATTTCAAGAAGGGCAAGATTACGCCAAGGTCTGGAGGGGGAGACGATTAAAGAAATGGGCGTGGGGACGAGAGGGGATTCGGACGGCAGAACTGAGCCAAGCGCTAGATGGTGGATCCTTCAACTCCCCATTTTTCTCCTTCCTTGAAATTTATTGCATGATGCGTTGAAGAGAGAGAGAGAGAGAGAGGGAGGGAGGGAGAGGGAGAGGGAAGCTTCAACCATTGACTGGCGTTTCTCCTCCGTTGCTGCGTGGGAATCGCGGGTGGAAAGCGACAAGGAGGGGCCAGCATAGTGACCTCGACATTGTGCTCGCGTTGAGATCGATAGATATTACGTAAGAAATGATGTCCTCCCACATGAGGCCTAAATTCCTAAAAAGTCCTTCGACTTTAGGTCTAATTTCAATTCCATCCTGAATTATTTCTTCTTTTAGAAAAAAGCCCCAGATTTTATCGATTTAATATTAACGCATCATAAGTCACAAATATACCGGTTTGAAACTTTTCGTAATATTTACCCTATGGATTCCTAGCACATCATCATAAGTCATCCATGTCATGCATGTTCTTAAGATATTAAGATTTTGTCTTGATTTTTTGGTTCAAATAAGGTAAATCATGGATTTCCCCTATTTTCTACCAATAGATTTTATCGTTTTTGAAAATCAAACTTTGTTAATTTTGGTTGTCTTTGTTTTGTTCAAAGGTGACTTAGATTCGTAATATGAAGTTGCTTTCGAGGTAAGTGAAAGCTCTAGGCGTTAAGTTGACGTAATCTAATTAGCAATTTGGACTTGGTTGGTTGGTTGAGATGTGTGATTTTGATGTGCAATAATGTATGGATATGGTGATTGTTATATTAGTCTTGTTGATCTTGTACATGTTTAGAGGGCATATGGTCGGATTTCTAAAAATGTGGTACAATTAGTAAGTGGAAATGCTAAATCAGAATCTAGTCATTCATTCTATCATATTTTTACTTAGTCTGAGACCCTTCATTTGTTGAATCTGTCTATTTGTCCAATCATATTTTTTTGAGTCTAAATCATGTTCTGATTTGACCAAAAAAAAAAAATCATGTTCTGAACCTTAGTATAGTTATGTTTTGAACTTAAAAATATTACTTTTTGATCCTAAGTATGTTCATGTTATGGGCCTCAATATATTCATGTTTTGAACCTGAAATATCTATATTTTGAACCTAGAAATGTTGTTTTTCTAAGGCTAGTTATCTTTATGTTCTTAACCTAAAAATACTTTCTATACCTTAGTTTATCTATGTTCTAAACTTGAAAAGATTGCTTTATGAACCTCAAATATTATTTTATATACCTTAGTATATTTACATTTTGAACTAGAAAATAATATTTTTGAAACTAAGTATGTTTATGTTTGTACCTTAATATCTTTACATTTTAAACCCGAAAATAGTACTTTCCAAACTCTAGTATGTTTATGTTTTGACCAAAAAGTAGTTTTTTTTTTGTTTTTGAACTTCCATATGTTTATATTTTAAACCTCAAAATGTTACTTTCTTCATTCAAGTATATTTGCGTTATGAATCTAAGAATATGGCTTTTTGAACCTAAGTATACCTATGCTCTAAACCTCAAAAATATATTTTTTTTGAACCTGAGGATATTTATGTTTTAAGCTTGGATGTATTCACTTAAATGTTTAGACTCAAGCGCAAAACTTAATCCTCAGGTCTACTAATTTGTACATTCTAACGTACATCCAGACTTACTTCCCGTGTCTATTCATACGTTCAGACCTTGCGTTTAGAATCATTTGCTTATGTTTTGAACTTTCCCATTCAGAATTACTCATTTATGTATCAGACTTTCCATTTAGAATCATTTGCGTATGTTTCAGACTTTTCATTCATAAACACTTTCTTGTGCTTCAGACTCATTTGTCCAGAACCATCATTTATTATTCAGAATTATGTGCCGAACATATTGGTTATTGAGTATTATATATGTTTGCATGAGAAATGAAAAAGAGGTAAGCGTGTGAAATTAGTTATGAAATGGATGTCGATTGTTGAAATGACTGTTAGTTCTATTCTTAATGCATGTGAAATCATGTGGTATTAATAACATGTGCATGACATCATATGACTAAATATGAAGTGTAATGTGATTGTCCATATAGTAGTATGTGACAATGCCCCAGAGTTGGGATGCCCCCACTGTGTGATCAAGATGCCCTCGAGGAGTTTTCAGGATGTTTTAGGAGTTGAGATACCTCGTTGTGTGATCGAGATGTCTCAAGGAGTGTTCTGGGAGGAGTGATCATAAGCATGATACATGCTCATGAACATACGTACTTGCATATTGATGAGGCACCAAGTGATACTAATGCATCAAGAAATCACATGCCATGCATTCGTGTGAGGCATTTGGAATAGAAGGTAAGGTGTGTGCTAATGCATTAATTATGTTGTTTCAAATGCTTGTGATTATCAGGTTGAGTGGTAAGATGATTTACTAATTTAAACCTAGAGATTTTATCTATTAGGCTTCGGCTCACTCCTTTATTTTTTTAGAAATGTAAGATGGAGAGCTCACCGCCTATGCTTTTTAGGTGTCTATGCATCACCGGTGTGATTATGAGACTATGTCTATACTTGAGTTGGATGCCTATTATAAGTGTATGTCCACCATATGGGTCGACGAGGGACTTCTACAGTGGATCCCTCACCATTTTGTTGCTTGGTACTTGAATCTCGAGGGTGATTTGATCAAACCATTGAGAGGCTTTGACGGTGAAGGCAACGAATCATTGGGTGAGGTTGTCGACCAGTAATAGGTAGTTTGTCTTTTGTATAGACAAGTTTTTGGGCAAGAGTAGTAATGGAGATAGGTGACCCTAACCCCTCCTAGGTCTTTTGTGTTTTATGTGATATATGAAATAATATTCTGGGTTTATAAATATGAATTTGGTACAATCAAACATATGTCTAATTATTAACTAGTGTTGTTATGTATTTTGTGGTGCGTCCACATGTTATTAATTAAAGGAAAAATATAATTGGTAATGACACGTGTAGCGCATGACGTGCTTAGGCGTCACACTACCAACGGCCGGCAAGGGCGAGACAACCCTCGCCACTTATTGCCGACCCTCGTTGGCTGGAGTGGCCAAATTGAAAGGTGAGTGATTTTGTGTTAGCGCGCTACCACGCAGGAAGGTCAAACGCCGGCCATTTTAGATACATCTGAACTGCATTATCTTACATTTATATATAAGAATTCACATGTCACATGATTAATAGCTCTTTAAGTGATCTAAACTCGACCTGTCAAAGATTCACGAAAAGATGCTTATACGAAGACACGTGTCGTCAACCCAATACAAGATGTTTGTCGGGGGGAAATACCAAATGCAAATTCACAACCTGAAGCTTGCCAGCGGAGAGATGGCGTCGAGCCTGTTTTCCTGGCAGACCTTGGCGTGGTAGGACGAGAGATAACCTGGCGCCGTGGTCTCCCGGTAGAGCGGCGGGTTCTCTTCGGACACCAGCTCTTCGATGGGTCCGTAGAGCTTCGTGGCCTGCTCGATTCCGAAGTTCGTCCTGAAGAAGCTCGCGATCGAGACCCTCGGGCCTGTGGCTCTAGCCAGCACCCGGTGGCTCGCGCTCTTGAACTTGTCATTCGAAATCAGCTGTGCACGCAGAGCATCGACCCGAATAAGAACAGGAATCAGTTTCAGAGATTGAATGGCAGATATCATTCTCATGCAACCCCAAGGGACCTGCTCTATGTTTTTTCTTCTTCTTTGGCTATGTCTTATTCCAAACCTTCTTTCGGCCAGCATTTTTGGGTTTCTTTTGTATACGAATTTCACTTACGATTATGCTATGTCCCTATCGTTGTTTACAGCAGACAAGATCATACCAGTTGCTTTTTCAGAGATCAGCAAAACAACTCTATCCAATATGAGAAAACCATGAAACTTCCATCATTTCACGTCCTATAAAAAGCCAAATTCGCATCGAATGTGTGAAAATTGTGTGTGAGCGTGCGCACGATTGATCTGCTCTTCTTAATTAGCAAAGATGAGGCGATTACAGTAGAGGAAAAGATCAACTCATAATTAAAGGCTATAGCTTTAGCTTTGCTTGCCTGCATAAGGTCTCCAATGTTCACCAGCAAAGCTCCCTTCTGAGGAAGGACATTGACCCACTGATCCTCATGCCAGAACTGAAGGCCGCCCAGCTGATCCTGCAGGAGTATGGTCAGGAAGTTGCCGTCGTTGTGGGTGTTACATCCCATGGCTCGCTCCGGCTCGGGACACGGTGGATAGTACTGGCACAAGAGGAGTAGTCCCTCGCCGCAATGCATGTCCTTCAGGTGGTTCGGCTTCAGATCAAGTGCCTCTGATAGCAGCTCCAGCAACGTGATCCCCAAGTTGTGCACTCGTTTGGAGAATTCGATCACAATGTCCCCTGCAAGCAATGCCAAAAACAAGCACTTCAAAAGTCCTTTAAGTTTAACCAGAATCAAAGTAATGAATTCAGGTCTATCCTTAGGATTCATCGCCACGGGAAGTCGTGAATTCGCCATTCTTGAGCATCGATACTGCTGTTTTAGAACAGGGTCCGGTTGAGTTCAGTCAGGCCAACAAGGTTTGACGCTCAGAGCTCGACTCGACTAGGTCGGGCTTGCTGAGATCCTGGCTCGAGCTCGAATTAGACCTCAGATTCTTGAAAGTGCAAAGACTAGAAGATACTATACTATCTTGCTATTTGCTGCATCTATAAACGCATCCATACGGTTTTCGATTGCTCGTACCTACACAATTCAGGCAATTCCTGAGGCTCCGGCGGGCTCGGCGCCATCTCACAGATCAGAGTATCCCTCCAGTCCGCCGCCTCGATGTTGAACAGGGTGAAATTCGAGAAGTACATCACCTTCCTCCGCTTGTCGCGCGAGTACCAGTCCCTCCTGCTCTCGCTCTCGTGGAACCTCCGACCCCTCCGATCATCTCCCCCGCCCTCCAGGATCCCGTGGTTCACCACCTGGAACAACCCCCAGCCCTCGCACGCGCTCCGGACTCCTTCCACCACCCGCCGCCTGAGATCGCTGCCGCCGCCGTCTCCTCCGCCGACGACGGCCCCAAGGTCGACAGTCGGGATCGCGAGGTCGCGAGGTCGACGCCGTCGGCCGATGCCTTCCGAGCGTGGATGAGGAAGGACGGGAGCTTGGAGACGCCGGAGTCGTAGAGGCCCTTGACGCTGAGCTTCGTGTCGTCGAAGAGCTTCCGGTCTTCGTCCCCCGGAGCGCGGTGGTGCTCGTCGTCGACATCGTCGCTTTTGCTTTCCTGCTTCGACGAGCTGATATCGGCGAAGTCCGCGGCGAAATTGCCGGATAGTGCGCTGCTGAGTAGGCACGACGACGACGTGCGTGATCACCATCATCATTATTTTTAATAACTTTCATCACTTATTTTTTATTTATTTATTTTTTCAGTATTTCGGGTTTCTAATGCCGTCGGAGGACACGATCTCTCCACACGTATCCATACGAGCTTTTCGTTCGTGCGATACGCACATGTAATTAATAAATTATGAAGTTAAGACATAAAAAAAAATGAAGAATATTTAAACAATAGGCATCGAAATTATAAATCACATTCAGAAATGGTGAAATTGAAAGAATCGTGCCGAGTTTTCCGCTCAATGCCACTTTGCATTGCATTCTCTATTCTTAAAATGCACGTCTACATTGTCACTGCCATGATAAGATTGCATGACCCTAGCCGAGCTTCATCGAGACTCCAGCATCTTCGTGAAGTTCCAGATCTATAGGGACGAGTTAGGAGGTAGGTCCGAAGTCTGATGTCACATGAGTTAGGCGACGAGTGACTGAGGCGGCTCGACTAGGGATGCGACGTTGGTGTCATGTGACCTCTTACCGAAGTCTGTCTATCTCCTCCATCTTCGTGAACTTTCGGATCTATAAGGAAAAGATTAATAGTCTTGAGGGTAAAATTGGAATATGAAATTATTAGTGAGGGCAATTTGGGGAAAAAAAAGATTAATCTATTTTGGAACTTGCTTTTTCGAAAATGTTGAAAGCTCAATGCTATTTGCCTTGGGTTTTCACCTTTGATAATATTAGCATTTTTCCAAAGTAGTCAAAAAAAAAAAATTGCCAAATGCTAAACTTTTTTTCCAATGGACTTTTAGAGGCCAAAGGTCAATTAGGAAAATTGAACCAAATTGAGCTAAATTGTGGAAAAAAAAAAAAAAAAAAGTTATAAACCAATTGTATTTATGTTAATTTAGCTCTAAACCTTTTAATGGTACCAATTTACTCCTAATTCTTTTGACTCAATGTCAATTCAACCATTCTAACTAATTTTGACTTGATATTATTGATGTGGGATAATTTTTAATAATATTTTAATATTTTTGATTATTTATTTATTTATTTTTTCTCATTTTTCTTTTTCTGCCGATGATTGACCACCAGGCACAAGCAATGGCCGGCCTTGCCTATTTGGCGAGGAAGCCCTCATCGGGCTAACCCTTGCTATGGCCAAGCGAGGCTAGCCCACTCAGCCATGGCCGGTGGTCAATCACCCTCAAAAGGAAGAACAAATGAGAGAAAAAAAGAAAAAAAAAATTATAAATAATTCACGTCAATGTCAACGTTGTCACGTAAACTGGTAGACATCCACGTCAGCAACATCTAATTAAAATTAATTAGAATGATTGAATTGGCACCAAATTAAAAGGTTTATAATTAAATTCACGCTATTAAAAAGTTTAGAACTAAATTGGTATAAATACAATAGGTTTAAGACTTTTCCAATACTCTTCCTTAAATTGCCGTCCCTTTCCACTTGTTTATAAATTGTCAACTACGCACGACCCCAATTTTTTTTTTTTTTTTTTTTAATGTCACATTTTAGAACATGGAACAACTACAAATAACTAAATAAGGCCCCATGCGCCATGAGGGGTTGGGGGATAAAGGAAAGGAAGAAAAAAAGCAACCGTCACTTTCGACGCGGGAATTGCGGTCCCCTTTAGCTGGAGATTTCTTTAGCGATTTGATCAGCATGCGAGCGCGTGTCGATGTGGATAAGCGTGGACGTTCTACGCATCCGTCTGATACGTTGAACGGAGAGCGTTTGTTGAGCTTCGCTGAAGTATTACGGGATGCTTGGGTGGCATCGTGATTTCATGGAGCACGTGGGAGAACCAAACTTAGCAATAAGAACGAAGGCCTGCCGTGGGTGACGACCGGCCGAGCGAGGGCAGGCCGGGCGGGCCAGATTTGGCCTGGGCGAGGGCGAGCCCCAGTGAAGGCTCCCCTCGCAAAATTTGGTGGAGTTGGGCGAGGTCAGCCACGCCCAGACAAAGGCCAACCCGCTCATCCATGACCGGTCATTAGCAAAAGGAAAAAGAATGGAAAAACAAAAAAAAAAAATAGAAAAAAAAAAAAATACTAAAAAATTTAAAATATTATTAAAAATTATCTCATCATTATTAGTCGCCCAACATCTACCTTATCAATATCCAGCCAAATTTGGTGAAGTATCCTTGGCCTGGGCGAGGTTAGCCATGCCTAGACAAGGCCAGCCCGCTCGTCCATGACTGGTCATCGACAAAAGGAAAAAGAATGGAAAAACTGAAAAAAAAAAAATAGAAAATATAGAAAATATTAAAAATTAAAAATATTATTAAAAATTATCCTCATCATTATTAGTCGCCCAACATTTATAATTGACACAATTAAAATATTTATAATTAGATTGATATCAATACAATAGGTTTAGAACTTTTATAATATTTTTCCTGAGTTGTGTCTAAGCATCATAGCTTAGGCCAGCCATCTTAAGGGCCGAGCCCTCACTTGAGATTGCAAGACCTTGGCGATGCCACACTGAGGTCATGGGACCTTAGGTGGCCCTCGTATGTGATCACCCGACCCCAACCGTGGCTTATTGACACTAGATCGGCTTGCTCATAATGAGATTGAGCTCACTGGGGACAAAATGGTGAGGTGAAAATCGGAATTTAGATAGTTTAGTAATGGCAAAGTTATAAGACAAAAAATCTCTTAACATTTCAGAAATGCTCAAAATCAAAGCTAGGTAGAACTTGCATTAGGTTAAGGGCTTCTGGAAATGTCGATTTCGGCACATAAGCCTTTGAAATTTTCTTGCCTAACACCACAATTTTAATACAAAGGCCTTTAGAGGTTTAAAGCCCATTTCAAATGCTGCGCCTAACGCAACCTATGGCTTCCCAGCAATCACCATTTCGATGAAACAGTCAATCCTCAAAAGTCCGAAGCAACATGTCGATCATACATTTCTAGAACCCCACATCACAGAATCTCGTACTTGCACATATCCATCGTCACTGTCCTCGGTCGTTTCGCAATCTGAAGCTCGCCAGCGGAGAGTCGGTGTCGAGCCTGCTCTCCTCCCGGACTTTGGCGTAGTAGGATGCCAGATAACCCGGCACCGTGGTCTCCCGGTAGAGCGGCGGGTGCTCCTCCGACACCAGCTCTTCGATGGGTCCGTAGCGCTTCGAGGCCTGCTCGATCCCGAAGCTCGTCCTGAAGAAGCTCGCGATCGAGACCCTCGGGCCCTCGGCTTTAGCCAACACCCTATGGCTCACGCTCTTGAACTTGTCATTTGAAATCAGCTGCAAGCAGAGCATTGATCCGAACGAAAGACAAGAATCGGTTTAAAGACTGATCGGTAGAATTGGAACCGAACGAGTGAATATCTGTGCATGTGCGCGTGAGCCTGCAGCTTTAGCTTTGCTTGCCTGCATAAGATCTCCAATGTTCACTAGCAAAGCTCCTTTCTGGGGAGGAACATTTGCCCACCGATCCTCATGCCGGAACTGAAGGCCGCCCAGCCGATCCTGCAGGAGTATCGTCAGGAAGTTGCCGTCGTTGTGAGTGCTGCATCCCATGGCTCGCTCCGGCTCGGGACATGGCGGGTAGTAATGGCACAGGAGGACTAGTCCCTCGCCGCAGTGCATGTCCTTCAGGTGGCTCGGCTCGAGGCCGAGCGCCTCGGACAGCAGCTCCAACAATGTCATCCCCAAGCTGTGCACTCGTTCCGAGAATTCGATCACAATGTCCCTGCAAGCAATGCCAAAAACAAGCACTTCTAAGTCCTGCACAGCAAGTAAATGCCGAAAGTTTTCGCCGGCAAATCAAGAATTCGCCAATCTCAAGCATTGGCAGGGCAGTCCAGAACAGGGGATTAGTCAGGTTCGGTCAGGCCGACTGGATGCAGTACTCAAGCTCGACTCCGGCATCCTGGCCTCGAGCTGGAGCATGGTCGACTTCACAAAGCTCGAATTCGACCTCAAATTCTTCAAATTGCAAGACTAAGTACTACATCATGTGGCTATTTGCAGCATCTATACATGTATCCATACGATCTTTGATTACTCGATTCGGCCGGTGAGTTATTCGAGAGCAATCTACAAGTCGAGTAAACCGTTTTCGACGGCCGTACCTGCACGATTCCGGCAATTCATGCGGCTCCGGCGGGCTGGGCGCAATCTCGCAGACCAGCGTGTCCCTCCAATCCGCCGCCGCCACCTTCAACAGATTGAAGTTGGAGAAGTAGAGAACCTTCCTCCCCTTCTCGCGCGAGTACCACTCCCTCCTTCCCTCGCTCTCGTGGAACCTCCGCACCCCTCCGATCATCTCCTCCAGCACGCCCTCCGGAATCCCGTGGTTCACCGCCTGGAACAACCCCCAGCCCTCGCACGCGCTACGGACTTCCTCCACGACCCTCCGCCGGAGATCCCCGCCGCCGCCGCCGCCGACGACGACGCCCCCGAGGTCGACGGTCGGGATCGCGAGGTCGGCGGCGTCGGCCGGGGACTCTCGGAGGGCGTGGACGAAGAAGGACGGGATCCGGGAGACGCCGGAGTCGGCGAGGCCCTTGACGCCGAGCCTCGCGTCGTCGAAGAGCTTCAGCTCCTCGTCTCGCCGGAGCGCGGCGGTGCTCGCCGCCGACATCTCCGCGCTCTCGCTTTCGCTTCGGCGAGCTGATCGGCGGAGTCCGTCGCGAAATGGTAATGGAGTCCGCTGTCGAGTAGGTGGCACGTGAGTCGTCACCGGTTAGTTCGTTTGACTTTTTTTTTTTTTAAATAAAATTCGGGAGTTTTTTTATTTATAGTTATTTCGTGTACTCTCTTCTCGAAAATTATTTTGGGTTTATAACACGGCAGAGGGACACACAATATATCGTTAATAAAATATTGTTTTATGAAGTTAAGATAAAAAATCAATAATATTTAACCAATAGACATCAAAATATCAACCATATTAAAGATGGGAAAATATCATAAAATCGTTCCAAGTGTTTCTTCTAATACCACTTTACATCATCTATTTTTAAAATACATATTTGCATGTTTACTTTTTACATTTTATAAAACTAGATATATCTCTTCCCGAACTTTTAAAATATTTTCCAAAAAATATAACATGTTTGGTCTATTACGGAGTTATAATTTGTAAGCAATCCTTTTGTTATTGCAATGCAAATGTAGGTATAAATTTGGATATTAAAAGTAATACACTAGATTCAACATTTGTAAGGGCTTTGAGTTTAATACAAATGCTGAAAGTCCAAAGCTACTTAGGGAAATGCAATTGTGTTTGGTAAATTTTTTTTGCAAATGGATTTTGTGTGCGTTTGAAAAGATTTTTGGGGAAAGTCTTTAGGAAAATGCAGTTAAAGGTATTTTCCAAAATGCAAATTGTATTTGGTAAATTATAGTTTGAAAGCCCATTTGAAGTACCTTTGAGCAAAATGGTGTTTGGGGGAATTACATTTACAAAGAGCTTTGGTGATAAAAAAAAAAATTATCAAAAGAAAAAGAAAAAAAATTGACTGGCAAGGGTAGGCGGCGCCGGTGAGGTAGGTGGCCGGCGGCGGCCTCAGGCAGCCCCTAGAGACAACCAGTGAGGGTCGCCTAGGGTTGGGCGACCTTTGACGAGGGTCACCTAGGGTCGAGCAACCCCTGGTGGCCCTTCATGGAGGTCGACTGACCCAGATCTGGGTTCGCCGGAGGTCGCGTGACCTTGCGGCAACCGACGCGACCCAAATCTAGGTCGCCGGAGGTCGTGCGACCTCACGGCAATCGGCGCGACCCGGAGATTTGGTCGCTGTGAGGTCGCCCGACCTCCGATGACCGACGCGACCTAGATCCGGGTTGTGCCTAGGGTCGCAGCGACGCTACTTGCGGGTGGTCGCCGCGATTCGCTAAGGTCGCGCGATTGGCCGGTGACAATTGCCGCGACCTCGCCGACCTCAACCGTGTCCTTGCCGGCTAGCTCTCTAATCGGTGGCGTGGCTGGAGAAGGAAGATGAACAGTAGCATGAACAGTACTCAAGGCATTTTAAGAATGCTGAAAGTCCAAGGCAGCCTAGAACTTGCCTTGGGCTTTTAGCTTTATAAATGCTAGCATCCCCCAAAAGCCACTTGGAAAGTGGTTCCCCAACACCTCTTTTGAGTTGAATGTGCATTTAGTAAAGAAAACTTTTTGAATGGGTTTTGATGGGTATAATAGATATATTTTTATATTTTTATATTTTTAAAATTTTAAAATTTTAAAATTGAACCAAACCCTTCGTTGGACCAGCGAAGGGCTATGGCCACCGACAAGCCAGATTTGGCGTCGGAGGTCGTCAGCTGAGGTCGCCTAAGGTCGGGCGACCTTCGGCGACCCTCGGTTGGGTCGCACGACCCTCACTGAGGATCTTGAGGTCGAGTGACCTTCGGTGGCCCTCGGCTGGGTCATGTGACCCTCACGGGAGGTCACCCGACGGCCGCTGGCGTCAGATTTGTCTCGTCGGCGGCCGTAGCCCTTCGCCGGACTGGAGAAGGGCTGCCTCCTTTTTCAATTAAAAATAAAAAATAAACATGGGTAAAATCGAAAATATGAAGAATTAATGATGGTAGTTTTGGAAGAGAAAAAATAATTTCAGCATTCGGCGGAATGCGGAAAGCCCTACTAGCTTTTTGACTTTTAAAGATTTTGAAGCAAGTTGAAAGCTAAAAGAGTTTAAAGTTGAACCAAACGGCCCAAAGATTTCCCAAGGGACTTTCGAGCGCAAAAAGTTCATTTGGAAATCTTTGAACCAAACGCATTCTCAAAAGCTCCCTTAGTAGTACTTGAGGCTAGGCGCACCATGTGCATGCATGAAGCATTGTGACTATTTTTTTTTTTTTTTTTTTTTTTCGAGCTAGAGTGGATGAAGCGAGTGAAAAGAGTCGGTAGTTATTAAAGAAAATAGATGAAATTTTCTCACATTTTATGCTTTTCTTAAGACTTATTTTATTTTTGAATCCGAAATTCAAATCTCCAATCAAAAGTTGCCATTCATAACTCTGGTCTTTGGATCAATGAGGTTTGAGAAAGGAATTGATTTAACTAAGAGAGTAAACTTTAATTTTGAAATTATTCAACAATTTTCGTAAACACTTTTTTTTTTTTTTTTTGAGTGTTTGAACTTGTCTTGTGCATCATGCCCGTCAGCATTCATTTTCTCCACAAGATATTTTTTTTTCTTTTTTTTGTAAATAATACAGGGTGTAAAATATTGGACGTGACTACGTGCTTGGCAGTTCATGAGCCCAAGGGCTCAGCCCAAGCCACAAAGGCTCGGCGATTTTTTTTAATTGTAGCATTTTGGAAAATATTTAAAGGCATTTCTCTTTGTTTTCATGAATAAAATAAAGTTACTTTTGAGTAATTCAGGAAATTGGCCACTCAAAAGTTGAATTTCTTTTTCGTTCTTTTTTTTTTTTTTTTTTTTTTAAATTTCGAACAAGCCATGAACTCGCCATGGTCATATTGGGCCTCGGCCGTTGGCCCATAGTCACACGGCCCAATTTGCTCGCAACCTGGGCCGAGTCGCCGACTCAGTGACTCGGGCACTTGCTTCGCTTCCAGCTCACACCGCTCGCGAGTGAAAATTTTTGGCGCCTTTTCTCTTCCCTTTCTCCCTCCGTCGCAAGAGTCCGAACTGAACCTCGTCGATTTCCGCGGCGGAGCCGCCGAACCCTCTGCCGCGGGCGAGCTTCTCCCCCGCCCTCCGCCCTCCGCCATGGTGTTCCTGCACCAGCAAGGGCCTTCTCGGAAGAGACACCCCTCCTTCAACCCCCCGTTTCCCCAGCCCAAGCCCCCCAAAACCGACGCGGACGCCGAGCCGCCGCCGGCGACTCCTCCGCCTCCGCCGTCTGCGGCGGCGAGCGAAGCGGCGGGCGCGTCGCCGGAGGAAAAAATGGTGTCCGTGCTGGCCGATGCGGGCTGCACGCTCCTGAACCGCGACGGCCCGCCCTGCCTCCCCTCCGACGTCCACAGGTTCCGCGCTCACCTCCAGCGCCTCCTCTCTTCTCCTCCCAACAACGCTCTGCGCTCCGATTTCGTCGCCGGATTCTCCGATCACGTTCAGTCTCCTAAGAATCTCCTCAGGTAAGGGGGTGTATTACAGTTTCCGTGAAGTTTTGTGCGATTATCTGTTGAGAATGGGTGCGCAGAGATCATCTGTTGGCGCGTGCGATTGGATGCGACTGGTTCTCAGGCATGTGTTTCGTTGTTGAATTTGAATGAGAATGGAAACCTAATCCGAGAAGTTCCACTGCTTTTCTCTCTGTTTTCAGGGTTCTCACAAGTTCAGATCATGGCGGTCTTTTGGCCACGAGAAGCAACAGCCTTGCTCGGAACCTTCTACTGGTCCCCTCAATTCAAGTTGATCTTCAGAACATACTCCTTGAGAAGCTTCCTGAATTCTTCGACGTGATCCCTCAACCCTCCGGGGCATCTTTGTCGCTCAAGGATGATGTCGCTAGGCTTATCATCAACCACCTTAGATGGCTTGATTTTATTGTTGATTCTAATTCGTTTGTTGATAAGTTGATGCAAGTCCTGTCCATTTGCCCTTTACATTTGAAGAAAGAGATTATTGGATCATTGCCTGAGATGATCGGTGAGCAGAACTATGATACTGTGGTCAATTCCCTGGAACAAATGCTTCAAGAGGACACAGCAATTATAGTGCCTGTCCTCGACTCTCTTTCCAATCTTCATTTGGATGATCAGTTGAAAGATCAGGTAACATGTTTTGGCTTAGTCTTTGCTTTCTCTTCTGCCTCACTGTTGAGAAGATTTTGCTGAGAGTGATGTAATTGGAGTTTATAAGCCCATTTGGTTAGTGAATGTTAGCCTCAAGCAGTTTCAGAGCGCTCAGTTGATGATTATCTTTTCTTTATTGAGTGAAAACATTTCCATCTTATAATTATTTGTAGTCGCTGGAACAGTGTTGTGAATGATTGTTTCTGATCTGATCTCTTTTTGTCAGAGGAAAAATTTAGTTTGATGGATATTTCACCCTTTCTGGCAGCAAACCAGCGGGATAAGGAAAATAGAATCTTAGCAATTCTTGAAACAATTATCATGTGATGTTAGGCGTCATTAATTGGAAGTAGTTGATGCAGAATTATGTAGTCCTCATTTGAAGTCAATCTTATGCATTTACTTCCAGACCACACTGATATGAAAATTGACACTCTTTTCCATTTGAAGGTTGTCACGATCGCATTATCGTGCCTTAGAACAATTGATGGAGAGCACATGCCCTTTTTACTTAGGTTTTTATTGCTTTCAGCAACGCCTGCAAATGTTCGAAGAATCATCTCACACATTCGTGAGCAATTGAAATTTATTGGAGTATCCAATCATCATAGTGGCCAAAACAGGAAACTAAAGGGAAAGTCTGTTGCGGATGGCATTGAGGCCTCCATCCTCAATACATTGAGATTGGGCCTAAGATTTAAGAATGTAAGTTTCCTTTATTGTAGTTTTTAGTAGTGTCACCATGTTATTCTGTGGAGCATTTCTTCACAGTTGTATTCACAGATTCTCTGCCAAGAAATTTTGAAAGAATTCAACAGCCTGAAGAGACCGCAAGATCACAAAGTCATTGACATATGGCTCATTATGGTCATGCACATGAATGGCGAGTCTGTCCAGAAAAGCATAAAAAAGATCTTCGTGAGAAAGATTGTTGATGATTGCATTCCGTTAGTGATGATTGAACAATGTCTCCATGGCCATGCAAGCCTAGTACAGGTGTGTTTTTCTGTAAGATTTGCATATCAGCTAAAGTTTTTGGCAGCTGTATTTGATTTTTTGCTGCTATGTGATAGGACTACTTTCCATCATTTCTCTCTCTGTGTGAGTACATTTTGTCTTGCAAAGAACAAAAAGCAAGGACCTTTGGCATTCACATGTACACTTGTCTGTTTCAAGAAGTTGCGGATCCATATTCAAGGCAGGAAGTAAGAAGCTTCTAACAGATGTATAACTGCCTTTTGATGATAAGAATATATGCTAATGTGTGTACCATCATAATCTTGTTCTTGTTTCTGTGCAGATTCTTGGAGCATTAGTTACTCATGTGGGAAGTGGTGTAAATCTCGAAGTTGGTTCTGCTTTGGAGACCATGAATTTACTGGTTGCAAAGCATCCTCTGGAATTAATCCGACTTTCTTCTTATATAAACGGTATTAAAGGCACCTTTTATTTTACTTAAAACTTCTATTTCGATAGATGATGACTAGTTAAAAATTAAGATTTCTTTGATACACTTCATGGTGTCCTTCTCAGGTATCTTGGACTATTTGGAAGGATTTAGTCTTGAAAACCTGTATAAGGTTGGCATTTGCTCTGATATGTTCTCAAGTCAGGCCCTGAATTATCTCTTATCCTTTAGAGGCTTTCTCACATTGTAGGTGTATGAGGTTTTCAGCAATCTTGCACTATCAATCAGATCAAGTGGAGATTCATTGGGATCGTCTTTTGCAAATGAGCTTCTGATAGTCGTTCGAAAGCAGGTATCATGGATTCGTTGATGCAAAAGGAAGAATACAAATGTTCTCTTTCTGTATATTTTGGTGTAATGATTGGACGAAATTGTGCTGATTGGTTGATTAATTGGTGGGCTTATAATTGGGTAGGTCAATCATCCAGATATGAATTACAAGAAGATGGGATTGATTGGAAGTTTGAAGATAGTTTCATGCATTGGCGATGCAAATAACATTCTCTCTCCAGATCCATCTCAGGTGCTACCTACTGCTGTTTCTTGACTTCTCCATCGCTTGTTGATACTGTTTAGACTCAAAAGTGACCAAGAATCTTGATTATATGTTCTTAAGAAGGGGGAGTAACCTACCTGAAAAAGAAAACTAAGAATTGAAACACAACTGCATATGTAAAACTTGCACATACAGCATAGGTTAAACACTAGCAAGTCTGTGTTACCACGTTCTTGCTGTGTAACTTGGAGCAATCCATGCTTTAACTCCGTAATTCTATGATGTGTGACTTTTTATGGGATGTTTTTGCAGAAGTCCAATGTTGAGGAGGCCTTGGAGCTCTTGGAAACATGTTTAAAGTCCTGCAAACAATTGGCCTTGCCACTGACCCTCTTTTATGATGAAATGACTGCCTTGTTGAATCAAAGAAATCTGCACCCAGCAATTATGGAATGGTGAAATTATGTTCTGAGTTGATTTAGCCGTTTATTTTGGCTTAAAAAATATATTGGGGCATTACCTACCTGTACTTGTTGTAGGATTGGTAAAAATGCTGGAGAATTAGAATCTACATATCTTTTGGATCTTGAAGATGGCAAGTTGCCTCTGAATGATTCCTATGGCGGATTAGAAGGTGAATACAGTACTGCACTATGAGAAATTTGCTTGACAACAGAAATTTGTAAACTTGTTGGAGAAAAGATAGTTGCAGATTCACAGCTTCTTCTCTCACTTCCCTTTGTAGGGGAACTATGGATGAACTTGGATGGTGATATATCTCCGATATGCGTGAACATTTTGCCTTTGACTTCCTCATCATTGCAGTTATGTCAATTTGACGCCTTACTTTCCTCTTCATGAAAGTCTCCTGGTAATTTTTCTTGACACTGTTATTTCTTGTTCTTGCAGGTCTCCTCTACTGCAGATTCTCCCTGCCAACATTCTCTTACTTTCTACAGTAAGTGCTTGTTCTTTCAACCAATTTGAAGAGCTTTGTATTCTCGCATTATACAGTTTCTGTTGCAGGTTGAAAGATCAACAAATCAAGGATCTCTTGGAGGGATTGATGCACTCCTTGGATGTCCCTTGCACCTTCCTTCCTCTAAGGTGATACTACAATGTGCCACCCTGTAACTATGTTTGATCAACTTACAATCTTTATTGAGATGAAAAAGTAAACATCGATGGAGGAATTATGCATGCCTTCAATTTTTCTCACAAGAGTGGGGTGGTTTGGAAACTCTCTCTGTTACTTGGGATCTTAATTTAGCAAAGAAGGGTTTTTTGGGTATAACCAAGCAGGGGATCCCCGTTGATGACCTTTACCATGTAACAACACCAGACCATAGAGAACAAAGAAGGTTAACCGGCCAATTTTTTTTTTTTCCCGTGTGTCCTTGGATACTAATTTTGTGAGTCCCCTTTACTTGACCTATGGGGGGATAGGAAAAGGAAACCTCCATTACTTGCCCCATGGACGAGAGGAAAAGGAATTGTCTGGTCCCTGAAATATTGCATATGTATGCGGAGGAAGGAGGCTCTTCCTGATGATCCATTACTATGTCAGAGAAAGCACCCTAAATATCAACTTTAATTTGTGGTATTTCCAATGTGTTACTATGTTGACTTACTTTGCTCCATTTATGTTGCTTGCTGTTGTAGCTAGATTGTTTTAGGTCTAACATGCATTTTGACTACCTTAATGCCAGTATTTCTCCAAAGCTGTGTGGCAGTCTCTCACAGGAAAGCAGAAGCAGATAGTGTGCCTCTCACTCTATTATGCGGCTAACTGGATTAGAGAACTGGTATATAAAGTTTAATGTCATCCCTCAACCCTTACAGTTTAACATGAAATTTGGTGCATAGCCTGTATTAATTGTTTTGTCTCATGTAGCTCAATGCTTTCTCCACACAAGTTGGTGGAAAATTTGAATGTACCACTCAAGCTACAAAAGAGGATATAATCAACAAATTGCTGAAGCGATTGAGGAACCTAGTGTATGTACTTCTTTCACAAATTTTCATGCTCTGTACAGCTGCTCCTTTGGTTGTCAAACCCACTGTGCCAAGTGATTTTATGTTTATTTTTTGATTGAAGGTAAGAGCCATGCTCGATTTAAATCTTAAAAGCTTATGATTAACCATTTTGCACACATTGAACGATCTAAATCCGTGTTAAAATTTTATTAAAATCTAGATTTAAATCATCTAATCTTTTAAAGACTACATCTTTAGTGAAGACTTGAAAGAGTGTACAAAATGGCTCCATTAAGCTAATTGGGGTTTTTGGGTGTCTTTCATGCTCTATAAATGGAGCCATCTTATGTACTTTCATCAAGTCATTCAGCAAAGATGTAGCCTTTGAATGTTCTCTCTCTCCCTTTCTCTTGAAAATCCAAACACAGTGTAAGAGACCCGAGAAGCTTGTGCGATAGCATCTGATATATGAACTTTAAATGGCAAATGGGTATAATTCCTGAGGGTGAGAGTAAAATAAAGCACAGATAGACTATTGCAGATTGTAGTCCGTAAATTTTTCTATTTGGTAATTGATGCCTTCGTTGCCATGTCTTCCTTTACGACAACTGTATAGTCTATGCAGGGATGATAATTAATACTATCTTGGATTTAGATTGTTTTCTTCTTCTTTATTTTATTTCATACAGGATAATTTGGCCTCCTCGTTCTGAAGTTTTATATGACAAGCACATGTTGTCTCACGGATGTTAGTAAAATTGTTGTTCTCTGTTTCTTAGATTTTAAACATGAGAGTGGTGTTACTAAAAATTGTTGAGCATTCAATTTAAGAGGGAATGAGTTTCATTCTGAAATTTTGGTGATGTAGATTTTTGGAGAGCCTGTTAAACAATCACTTAGAGTCTTACCCACTATGCCTGCCGGAGCTCCATCTTCACTTAGAGCAGCCCAAGTCTTCAAATTTAAGCCAACTTTATCCAGTTGGACATCTGGAAAAGAAGAATGAGCTGAAGAGAGCACATGATCTCACTAATCCAAACAAGTGCAAAAAAATGACTGACTCTGAACCAAGTTCATGCACCGATAGAAAGCTTCATCAGCCCACTATAGTGGATGTGTTAAAGAAGGCAAGAGTAACGACAAGCCAAGAAGTGCAAAATGATGATTCTTCAAGTCCACACGTGAATGGAGGGAGAACTACATTGGAAGATCAGCATCCTTGTGATTCTGATGAGACGGTAACCCTAGAAATTTCTGCAGCTACTACAGTTCTGGAAATGCAGAGATCCAAGTTTAGACCACTTCTGCTTCAGTGTTACTCCATTTTGGCATTCTCGAAGGTACAATGAATGGAATTTGTCCTTTATGTTTCTGTTTGCAAGCTAAACTATTGCGTCTATTTCTATATCTTAGTCATTAACACTTTTTTCGCATTCCACTTTTTTGAAAATTTTGCAATGGCTTAAAGAAGTGACATTGGATTGCAAGTACTTGGACGAAATCTTGGTATCATTTGGAATCTTGTGGCAGTTTGTCCCCATTGTTCCTTTCTTTTATGTAGGTAATTGAACACATAATTCTACATGTCACCAGAATAGTTTTTTAACTGTCTATGTTCTCTCATTCATCAAATATAAATTGCATGTTCTAATTTGCATATGCCACTTTTCTGTCTTATCATATTTCTATTGTGGGTGACAATTAGTATACTGTACTTACCGAGGAAGTTTTAAGGCTAATGATAGATTATGTAGAATTGGTAAAATGAGTTGGGATCACTTTATGGAGCGGTATCACTTAACAAAAAATTGATGGCCATTTAAAAGTAGCACATATGGAAAGTGCTGGCTATTTAGCTAGTGAATGCCTATGGTTGTAGTGCCAATTACTTGGGTAGGATCCTTGCCTTCATTTAGGTGGAGATGAGTTGTAGAGAAGGAAGCTACTTCTTTCTGGATAGCTTAAGCAAGCATAACCAACCATAACAAATATGTGAGGAAGAGCAGCAACAATAAAATTATCATGGTGGAGATGACAGCAATGGCATGGATGTCGAGTATATGACCATGAGATAAACCAAGAAGGTGGAAGGGGCTGGCAAATATGTCTCTTTCTAAGCTCTCTATGAGTTTCAAAATGCATAGTGTTCAACTGTCCCAGAATGGAAGAGCAATTCAAATGCCAAAAATGTAGGAGGAAGCAAGATTGACATTGAGGTGGCGAGGGGAGTAACTTGACCTTACTTGTGAAAGTAGCATGCTGCATCTAATAAATAGGGGCTAACACCACCCTATCGGACGCACACATGTGGCCAGTTCCGAGAGATGTGCATTTCAGAAGATCCTTGTTACATAAAAAAAATGATGCTTGAGCTGACATATGTCCATGACTTTCCATTAATTTGGATGACCGGTTCTATTGTTTTATATTTATACAACTGTTGAGCTCATGGGGTCTCCCTTACAGGTGTGAAACCTTTGTACCTTTTGGAGAAGGGAATGATCCAGGTTGACAGAGCTTAAAATCAGCCTTAGTACAGTAAAGTAGGATGAAATTTGGTAGATGGTGATAGATCAACCAATTGATTTTAGAATTACATGGATGTGATCCTTTCACTGGCTCCCCCCTCTTCTCTCACACACGCAAAATGGATCAGTTATAAAATTATATGTTGCAGGGTTATTCTTTTTTGAGGTTAAGCACAGATGCTAGGCATTCTTTGGATTAGGTTGTCAAGGTTATGAGTGTAGCTAAACTTGCTGACGCATGATTTTTTTTTTTTTTAAAGATTTGCTCTTGGAAATGGAATCATGTCCTCACAATGTGCTTTTATGAATTTGGTATACTGAGGCTGTGGTGGACAATTGCTGCATACTATCATGAGATAGATGGAGACTTTTTCAAAGATACCATCTAGTTTATTTTTAAGATATAAACATTCAGTGGCATATATATAACAAAAGTTATATTGTTGTAATGTTGCAAAGATCCTTGTAGTATATTTGTCGAATTGCACATTTACAAGATTAAAGTAATTGCCTACTTGGTTGTACTTAGGATAGGCTCTTTTAATAATGGCTATTCATGTCTTCCAAATTGCAGAAAGAGGAGACCTGTTGCTCAGATCCCATGGCTGAGGTACCTTATCAACCTAGACTTGCTGTTTTTCTTTCATGTTATGATCCTTACTAGTTTCCCGAGTTGATTATCTTCTTTCAGTTACCCCTATATCTGTTCCTTCTGAGAGATCTTCATAAGAAGCTGGATTGCTTCAATAGTAAATGTAATGGCTTGAGTGCTGCATCTGGATTTGCTGGTTTTACCTTGGAAGAGTTCTTAAATAATATCAGACCACTCTTTCCCTCTCTGAAGAGGCATTTAGATAGAGCAATGAGTATCCTTGGAGAAGGTATGTATGCCCACTCTAGTCGGTTGAGATCTTTCCTTGTGACAATGTTCTTAAAATTTTAAGAAAATATTTTCCAGGTGATAACAATTGCAGAGGACACTGGGAAAATCAAAGCATTAATGCTGGGAATCCAAATCTTCCTGATTGTGTGCTCACAGTGACTTTAGCAACAACTTTGGTTATAAAGGAAGTACTTCATTGTCTTAGTGAGGTAGGTCTTTATGCTCGTTGGCTCATCATCTTTTGTGATCAATGCATGCCTGGCTTGTCTTAATACCATATAATGGAAATGGCAGATACTAAATCTTCCAGATATTCAAAGGGACACAACAATCCTTTCAGATTTGCTACGTGCTTTTCAGCCAATTGAAATGAAGGAAAGTAATAGTTCAGGCATGCAGCCCCATCCTTTGCCTGGGAGCATAGAACACTTATATTGTGGTGCTTATTCATTTCTGGAGAACATTTTGGACATTGGTTTGTCGTCCATCCTTTGTTTTGTTTCATTTTTTTTTGGATGCTTTTGTCGCTCCAAATTGCTAAGAAATATCTCCTTCCTGCAGCCTGCTCCTTTTCCTTCATGGCAGCATCAGAAACTCTTCTTACGCTTGAAGCAGCTCTGACCTCAGCCCAGAATCGTAACATTAAGTCAACTGGGGCAAACTGTAAATTTCTACCGTCAGGATTCAATCAGGAAGTACTTCTAAACCTGCGTGGAAGACTTGGAACTTCTGCTGAGAAGATTCTAAAGCATCGATGGGATGCTGAGAATGTTGAGAACAGTTGGAAGAGTAAAGTAAGACCATCCAAATTATGCCATCTCCCTTTACTTCAAAGTTAGATTTTAGTGATGACCGCAACATGGCAACAAATTGCATATGGTCCTCGCTCCGTTAGGAGCATGACTTAGCTTCTAAATTTTCTCAGAAATAATCACATATCTTGTATGATAAACCTTTCCTATCAGCAGGGAGACCGAGTACAGAAGGTTTTGCACGTTTACTTGGAGAACAGTGAATCTACATCCGATGTGCTAAATGAACTCGCCCTCTCTGTGTTGCCGCAGGTGAATAAAAATACTCTGCAGCACATTTGAAATGGTTATTTAGTTGGAAGATGGATGGCTACTGAAATAGGCATTTCCTTTGGTCGAAAAATAGGCATTTTAAAAGTGGCTGTTTAAAGCGCTTAAATCTGTTGTTGTTTCTTTTGGCCGAAGCTTCAAGTTCTTGATAAAAATGCCCTCCAGAGACTAAATTTAGTCTCCATCAAGAACGAAAGTATTGAGAATCTGACTTGGCTCAGGTTATGAATAGACTTTCTAGACAAACTTGTTTATAAATGCTGCTGTGCCCTGATATTCAATATGAATGCTTCTTTATTAGGCCTTGGTGTGCAAAACGGCCGAAGGCGATGTGCTTCATGGCTTCGCATCCTTGTGCTCTGCGACATTTCATGTATGGTACCGGGTTTTGGTAAGAAATCTGATTCCTGTTATACATCTGGTAATTAACCATGCATTTTTGGGAAGTTTTCTTACAGAGGGTGTTACTTGTGCAGCATGAAGTTAACCTTACTCGATTCAATGCTTTGGTGAGTTCCAAGTAAAAAATTTGAACCCTAGTTTATAATTTATGCCAATTTATATAATATGCCTTTATTTTTGTCCTCTAATGTGACTCAGGTTAAAGAAGTTGGTCTTAGGAGTAAACCAGATGCAGGTAAACTGGGAAATGATGCCAAACATGATGTCATAAGAGGACTTCTTATTAAATTGCTGGACCCTGTGAATGTGGTTGTATCCCTAGTTAGTATGTGCAGGACATGTGACAAGGTAAGCAGGCTGCAGAGAATAATTTGTGTTTCCCCCTATTTAGGGGAAAGATCTTGATTTTAACTGTTGCATTGAATTGACTAAGATAGACAATTGGGTAGGTGACTATGCATGCTATGGCTGTCAAATATGGTGGGAAGTTTGTCGATTCTTTTCTTAAAGGTAAATAATGATTTTCGATTGCTTTAATTGTTGTTATAATTGCCTTTTCTACTGGGCTCTGAACATTCTTCCCAGTTTTTGAGTTTTTGGAGGTGCAGTTTCAAGAGCACCAAGAACTTGTGATACAGCTGGTGAGATTCAATGCTTTAGATGTACTCTGCTACTTCGATGATACAAACTGGATAAAAGTCTAAGCTGTAGTCACTACGCTTTTTATTAATGATCAAGGTAAAAGAGCTCCAGAAGGCCACAAGGACATTGCAGACACTGTGCTCTGAAGCAAAGGTTGGCATTGCTTCCTCTTTTGGTCAGAGGCAAAATCATTTTCACTTGAATGCTAATGTTTCTGTGTTCTTGTAAGGGTTTGAAACAAATGTCCGTCACCACCAAAATTCCTGCTACAAAAAGGTCTCTAGAGCGACTTTTATTTCGTGTCAAGGCTCTTCTCCACAATTCATCAAGCGGATGCGCATTTTGGTTGGGTATGCAAAATCATCCTAGTCTCGCTGCATTAGAATATTTTCTTATTCTCTAATGTTCACACTAATGACTGGAGGTTTTGTACATTTGCAATGGCCTTTTTAATCGTTTTCTTCTGAAGAATCACTACTGATCTTTCAGTTGCCGATATGGTTTTCTCTAAATGGCAAAAAACTCACTATGCATGACCTCTAGCTGCTATTCACATCTTTCCCTCTGCTTTACAGGTAATTTGAAACATAAAGACTTGGCAGGCCAGGTTGTGAGCTCCCAGGCCTACATCGATGAACAAGATGGTGAAGATGCGAGGGAAGAAAATGCAGATGAGCCTCCTGTAGGGGAGCCAGATGAAGAAACAGAAGAACAAGGGTGAAAAGCTAGCAACGCCGTCATGTCACGAGCTGCGAATGGATCAACTGCGCAAACTGAAGGTTTTTGTTGTTTACCGTGTTCCATTTATTTTGGCGGCATCTGTATATAATAGCAGAAGGGCGGCTGTTGTATGTTGTCCGCATCCTGGTGTAATTGATTTTCAGCTTGGATGGGGTTTTGCCCTCTCGCAAGGCTATTAATTTTTTTTTTTAAAATTTCTTTGGCATTTCATTAAGATAAGTGTATCAATCAAATGGTAGGGTGACATAATTTTCCCTTTTTAGGTAATTGATTAACCTTTTCCATTGAAGAGTGTTAGGAAAAGGAAGTGTGATAACTCTCTTACGGTGCTCAATTGAGTGCTATAATTTTCGTATGATGTTTACTTGAGAGCTTTAACTTTTAGAAAATGTTGACCATAAGTGTCGGAAATCCAACTTGGCAGGCCACTTATGGTGACTGTTTGTTAACAGCTAAGGTCTTTGAGTGATTAGTTGAAAAGTTATGGCATTTAAGTGAACAAAGTCACGGCATTCAAGGGATTGATTGAGAAGTTATGGTACTCAGGTAATGTGCTTATACATGGGCTATCAATAAAGACAGAGAGGAGTTGGTTAGAAAAAGATTAGACAGGATTGTATGTAATAAGGAATGGAGTGTTATTCTTCGAGGTAGAAGTCTTTGCACTACTGGCTAGGGGCTCATACCACGGTCCAATTTTACTGTCCATTTTCCCATCTAAGTTAAAGAGGAAGAAAAAGTTTCAGTTTGAGGCATATTGGTTAGATGATCTTGAATGTAAAGACATTATGGAGGGGGCTTGGAATGATCAGGCTAATATTTACATAGATTTTGTGAGTAAGGCCGGAAAGGTGGTAGGAGCTTTGAAAAGGTGGAGTAGGCTGAAATTTTCAAATGCACAAGAACAAGTAGAATATTAGATGAGGAGATTAATGGAACTTACTAATGATTTAGTTGTTGGTGGAGAGAGAGAGACGACATCAAGTTATGGAAGCAAGAAGAGATGTATTTGAGTAAGAAATCCGGGATTAATAGATACTTCCATACCACAACGATTCAAAGGAGATAAAGAAATAGAATATCTATATTGAAAATGGAGGATAACATATGGAGTGGGGAGCCATCAAAGCTCAAGTTACATATTGGATCCTTCTTTTAGTCATTATATACATTCATAGGATCAAGAAACTTCCAATGCCCATATACTCCTAAAGAGGGAATGAATGAGGCATTAATGAAAAGAATGTCTATGGAAGAGGTGAAAAAAACAATTTTTCAAATGGGCACAACCAAGACTCCCGAGCCAAATGGGCTTAATGGACAATTCTTCCAACATCATTAGGAGAGCATACAACATGATGTCCATCACTTGGTTGATAAGTTCTTAATGTCAAGTATGTTTGAAACCTACTCTTAATCATACATATATTGTCCTTATCCCAAAGGTGGCAAGTCCATAATGTACCACTCAATATAGGCCAATTAGATTATTTTAGTTACAAGATCATAGCTAAAGTCATGGCTAATTGTCTGAAACCTTGGCTTCCTAAAATTATGGCCCCTGAACAAAGTGCATTTATAAATTGAAGGCAAATTCAAGATAACATTTTAGTAGTCCAGGAAGTCCTTCATCAATTGTGTATCGGGAAAAGAGAAATGAAATTTCAAGTTGTCTTCAAAATGGACATGCAAAAGGCTTATGATAGAGTAGAATGAGGTTTCTTATGTGTTAGCATTTTAAAAATTGGTTTCTGTGAAGAATGGGTCATATTAATTAAACAATGCATATCTATGGTCTCTTTTAGTGTCTAGTGTCAATGGTGAGTCTCTCTCATAGTTTTTACCTTCCTGCTGTATTAGACAAGGAGATCCTTTATTGCCTTACTTGTTTATTATTATGGCCAATGCCCTATCTTCTCTTCTACACAAGGCAATAGATGAGGGTAGCGTGAGGGGGTACAAAGCTGAATAGATGGTGCTCAACATTATCACACTTGTTATTTGTTGATAATGCCATTTTCTTCTTGGACGGAACAATGTGGGAATGCCAAAATTTGATAAGTATTTTGAACCAATATTGCTATGCCTCGGAACAAGCTATTAACTTGAACAAGTCGGGCATCTTCTTTAGTGGTGGTTGTCCCGAGCCCTTGAAGAGAAATATGGTGCATTCGCTAAGAGTTCCAATCATCAATAAAACAAGCAAATGTCTAGGGGTCCCCTCTGACTAAGGGTAATCTAAGAAACAAATGGTTGCCTGGATCTTAGTGAGGTTCAACACGAAGTTAGAAGGGTGGGAAAAAAAGTTCATTATGAAAGCAGGGAAGGAAATCCTTACTAAAACTATCGTCCAAACCTTGCCACAATATGTAATGTTCATCTTCAAGATTCCCATATCAATTTGCAAAATGATTGAAAAGAAAATTGCATCCTTCTAGTGGAAGCAAAGTGTAAAGAAAGCAGATATCCATTGAAGGAGATGAGAGCTCTTGAAAATGAGGAAAGATTTGGGAGGATTAGGCTTCGGGGACTTAATGGCCTTTAATAAGGCTATGTCTGGAAAATGGGCTTGGCAACTAATACAAGCACCAAATGCGGGAGAAGTACACTATTAGTGCCAATAAGTTGTGTACGGCGCTCACTTTGGTTCCAAAAGTTTTCGTCGGATTACTTAAGTGCCAAATCGGAGGAAAAACGATCACTTTGGTTGCACCTGCGAAAGATTCCGGCCAAAATGATTACATGGTTTTTTTTTTTTTAAAATTGACAAGGCCTTAAACGACGTCGTTTTGGTCCTCCTTAAGAAAACGATGTCGTTTTGCCGTCCTACATGGATGGCCTCACAAAAATGACGCCATCCTAGGGTTTTTTCGACCTAGCTCGGTTGGCCGTCGTCGCTTGGCCTTCGTCGTCGTTGGGCCGCCGTTGCTTGCTCAGTTGCCATTGCTTGGCGCTGTTCGGATGCCCTCGATGTCGTCCTACATGGATGACCTTTCTGGTCGGGGTCGAGGTCGGGGTCGGAGTTGCGGCCGCCGAGTGTCCATCGTCGGGGTTGGGGTCGGGGTTGGGGTCGGGGTCGGAGCCGCGGCCGCCGAGCGTAGGGGCCGTCGAGGACAGGGGCTGGAGATTTAGGGTTTTGAATTGGGGGAGACACCAAATGGCGTCGTTTTGGTGTTGGGATACTGACTGTGCTCTCTGGCGAGCCACATCGGCTTCAAAAATGAATAAAAAATGCCACGTCGGATTTTCGGCCAACCGGATCGGAGTTGGCACCAAAGTAAACGTTTTTCAAAATTTTTGGCACTTAAGTGATTCAATAGAAACTTTTGGCACCAAAGTGAGCGCCGTACACAACTTATGGCACTATTAGTGTACTTCTCCCCACCAAATGCCATGTGGAGTCAAGTAATAAGGATTATACTACTCTCGTGGAGAGTTTTGGTAGGCCAACAAGAGCCATTGGCCTTCTTGGGGTTGGCAAAGCTCATTAATGGGTAGGGATATGATCGAGGTTGATTTTAGATGTCTAGTAGGCAATGGTACGAGGATAAGGATTAGAGAGGATAAGTGGCTTTCTTTATGAAAAATTAGTGGTCCATCGGACCAAAATGAACCAAAACTTGTAGAAGGACTTGTTAACCAGGAGACACATGAGTAGAAATCCCAGCTACTTACTGAACTATCTTAAGAGAACGTGGTGGAAGAAATATTGACAATCCCATTTAGTTCGAACCTCTCGAAAGATAAAATGGTATGGATGGGGAACAGATAATGAGACTACTTAGTTAAAAGTGGATACAACGAGTTATGATTCCTGAGTTCACAACAAAAAACAAATCAAGCATTTTCACCTTATCAACCCCTTAGGAGCTTATGACTAAAATATGGCGAATACAAGACTGCCCCAAGGTTCGATTTTTCTTATGGAGTGTTTATAACAATGCTCTACCGACAAAAGAAAATTTATATAGAAGAAAGTTGCCACCTAATCCTCTACGCCCATTGTGCCAACATGTCCCGGAATCTCTTGAAGATCTCCTCCTCCTATGCTAATGGATGAAATAGGTGTGGTTAGACTCTCGATTGAATGTCAATGTCTCACCTACCAACATGTCAAGAATTGATAAATGGCAAACGGACGACTTGGTGTATAGTGACAACTACATCTCAATGAAAACCCTTCCCTTGTCACTGATCTTGGTGGGTATACTATGGTTGATTTGGAAGGCAAAAAATGCAGCAATTTTTCAGAGCTGTAAACTAGACCCATGGTGCTTTGTAGGCTAGGCAATCGGCGATTATAAGTTGTGCAAGATGTGGAACATCAACAAAAGAGACAAGGTACAAAAGGAGGCTACCTCAGCAGCTTGGGGGTCTCGATGATGAAATGGAGCTTCACGTAGATGTGGCTTGGTGCAGCGAATCCTACGAGGCTACAGCTGCGGAGGTGCTTCAAGATCATAATAGAGTCCTTATCTTTGGTTTTGTGAAGAAAATTCAAGCTCCCTTAGCAAGTTTAGCCGAAGCCCTAGCTCTGCGAGAGGGGTTATTGTCTTCATTGAAGATTTGGGGTCAAACTAGGAAGGAAAAGGACAAGGTTAGATTGGGATTTAATCTAAGGGTTGAAGTGGAGTCAACAATCTCTCTTGTGTATGGTGGATGCTAGGCCAAGATGAAAGCCCATGGATTGTGGGTTCAATCATAGAAGACTGCCGGAAGCTATTGGCCCAACAATATGGGGTCTCCTTAGCCCATTGCCTTAGGGATTCAAACCAGACCGCAAATTAGGTTCGAGTTGGCTTTCTAAACCTATTTGTTTTTGTCACTACTTTTTTATGACTGCGGAACCTCTTGTGGATCATTTTCTAGTTTTCAATGAAAGTTTAAGTGTATTTCATAAAGAAAAAAAAAACTTGCAACTTTACATCCTAGTAAAGTACTATACAGTTTGTCAAGTAAGGGCCGCTAATAATGATAAAGCAATGGGCAGCGCTTGATCATTGAATACAAGTATATGAACCTGATTTCTCAACTCAATCCAGCCACATCCAGCTTGCTTTTCTGCTTCACTCCCTGTTGGTGATATCCTTGCTTTCTCCGCTTCATCCCAATTGCCTACCTTGACATTTATGCTAGTTTTTTTTTTTTTTTTTGGTCAGTCCAGTGTATTATTATTCTAGCTCTTACTCTCAGATTTTTGCTCCGCTTCCTTGCGGGGACGTGGAAGTCGAAACCCACTCTCAAACTAAATCGTCCCCACCCCAACCTCCCCCTGAAAAGGTGAGGATTCGAACCCCCACCCCCTTCCAAGTTAGAGTAGGTGAGAGCACATAATTTGGTGCCGGGAAAGGGATCAAACACTGTTGTTCTATGCATTTTTAATGATATCATTTCCTAGGAAAACCATTTTTGGAGAATTTTATATGAAATTAATGACTCTTAAGATCTTTACATAAGGGAAATCGCTGAAATCACTCAAATGAACATATTCTTAAAAGTCATAGCACTTAAGCGATAAATTGAAAATTATGACATTGTTAATGCCCTTTTCTCACAATTGCGCACATGTCGTAATTGCACTAGATCTACTATTCGTAAGTTTTTGTGGCAGATGCATGGATGTGAGCGGAGGAAAACGCCTAACTTTTGAATTCTAAAGAAAATATATCATGTATCAGGTACAGGCTGTGAAATTACAATACATGTTCGTTACTGTGTAAAGGGACGAAAATATTTTCTACCCGCGCGGTGCCCTCAGCCTTCCTGGCTCGACATAATTCAACTGTTCAACAACAATCATATTCCAAAAACTAAAGATTGAGAATTTTGAATACACCGAGGGGGTACCCCGCAGATTAGAGATTCCACGTCTCACATATTAATCATTAAAGTCAGTGCCAAAGTGACGCAATTCATCGAAGGTCATATTCGACAACAGTCTTTGGACATAAAGAACTCCGTTGCAAGCTATTCGGTAAATTATCTCGTGAATCTTGAGTTTAACCGATAATAGTCCGTAGCAAAAAATGATAAAGATTGAACAAGATCATTATAATTCAATTAAGAAAGAAACCACTTCGAGAGGGATTCTAACAGATGTGGATTTGTCCCCCATGGAAGGTACAATTGATGGTCGGTTGATGGGCACTACCGCAATGGTGGGATCTGATTTTGTTGTCGCGCATGGAGGAGGATTTTCCACACGTGAATGATATTTTGTCGCAAGCTACAACTTATTTTCCCTTTTTGATGTGCCAATAATTTGAACCTGCGCCTCTTTTTGGCGCCCTCAAGTTTTACTTTATTAGCTCAAAAGTTACAAATGGGCACTTCAAAAGCTCATGAATTAGGAATGGAAAAAGTACTTGAAATTTGCTAAATCTATTGCATTTGAACCAATTTGGTTCTAAATATTTTAAGTGTATTAATTTAGTCTAAACCTTTTCTCGACTTGCCAATTTAGTCATTCCGGAAAATTTTAATATAAAATTACTAATGTGTACACTAGTATTCTACGTGGCATGATCGACGGTGACGTGGACAATTTTTACCTTCTTTTCATTTTGGCTGGCAAGGGTCATGGCTCCTCAGGCTGCGAGTAAGATCGCAAAGGTCTTCGCTAAATTTGGGCAAGGCCATCAACATGGCCTTGCCTAGGATCATCATAGCGTTGTCGGTTGTGGGCGAGGGCACCAAGGCTTTGAGGGCCTTCATGACTGAGCAACTCTAGGTGAGACAACCAAAATGAAAGGAAAAAAGAAAAATAATAAAAATAAAATTATCAAAGTATCATTAAAATGTCCACGTCAACATTGACTCTGTCAGGTAGGATTGCCAGTATTCACATCTATGATTTACACCCAAAATTGGCTAGATAGACTTAATTGACAAAATATGAAATGTTTATGATTAAATTGGTACTATCATAATAATTTAGGACTGAATTGACACAATTACAATAGTTTATAACTTTTTTTGTACTCTTTTTGGAGGCAGTGCACCATTGACTTCGGGAAAGATAATTCTTTTTCTTTTCCAAACTTGGAGGAGGATAGCTCGATGAATATTTTCAGAATTACACATAAAAATGGGTTTTAAATAAATTAGACATCGAAGTGATAGTGTTTAAATAAATGTGATATATTAAAACACTTGGTGGCATCACTTTATTAATTTGCTTTATAGAATGATGTACCTCTGGCATTGCTCTACTTACAAAATGGTTTCCGATATGGATTCTAACGTTCTTATATCGTGATATTAATTGGGACCATTACTAGAATATTTAAATATTAAATTATTGTTTTGTCTAATATTGATAATGGTTTCACAAAATCTTTATAAGATATTAGAGTATGAGATTTTGAGTTTAAATTTTTCCAGACTCCTTGTCTCTTATTAAAAAATTATATGCCTAGTCATAGGTCAAAATTCAGCCTACTCATGAGGGTAGAGTATTAAAAAATTTAAATATCAAACAACACTTTCGTTTAGTAGCTTAAGTTTTCTGAACAGTTGTTAGCAGTTTCATAAAATTTAATAACCATGATGCTCTAAATTTTAGAGGGCAAATCAACATTTTTAATGTCCACCATTTGAGGTTTTCCCCAAAAAAAAATAGAAATAAATTACATGACCGAGCCTTTAATAACTTTTTTTCCTTGTCGTACAGCATTTAGGAGTTCAATACATGGAAATTAAGTATCTGCAATTAGAGAATATATATCATTAGCTAACGCCAAATTTTAAATATAAATATTTGGCTAATAGGTAGGCATTTCATATTTTTGCTTATATTTGAATATTTCATTGAGAAAGCATTACGTCGGACAATAAAAAAGAAGAAGAAAGTAGTGATTCCATACAATGCATCCGTTGAATCTGTATTCTATGTCAGATTCGTTTGCTTATAAATCTTTTGTTAGGATATATAAAGAATATGTAAATCCTGTAAATTTGGCGACATGGGATACTCCAGCATCCTTAATTCGATGATCAAACTATTTGATCACAAGTTGACAAAAGGTGAAATGAGAAAAAAAAATCACTTCTGGCATAAAAGAGAAATTGAGCGGCTTGGGGCGTATCAGGTGCAATTATTGCGTTAGTATTCGCGCTCTCTTGCGTTTACAAATGAGAAGTATTATTGTTCTTCCAATCTTGTCTTTTTTTATGCGCGGTTGGATGATGAACTTTGTAGCATAAAAGAGAAATATTGAGTGGTCAACACTTACCATTTTGCGTTATGTGATGCATCAACCACGTATATTTGACTTCGAGAAATCGTGCGGTCAACCCTCATTATGCAGCCTTTTGTTGCTTCATAACACTAAGTATAATTCACCCTAAACTAAACGTGACATGGACTAATCATGGGGACTATTTTTCTGAAGTAGATCTTGCTGCGAGACTAATATAATCAATATTTTTTATTTCATGAAATAGTTATCGAAACTACTTCATTTTAAGTGAGTAATATTGATCCATTACTCTTTTCCTGTCAATTATATGATAATACAAATCTTTTCCATGATTGAAAAAAAATGAAACTTCATTATGACCATACAATAGTTACACAGCCAAAAATTGATTCATGGGGTAAATCTTTGCCTCCCATGCGTAAATTTGATTGAACACGAATAGATTGTTAGCTCTAATGAAGAATGATGCGTAAAATCAAACGACCCCAGAATTGAAGCGTGAAAAGTTCATCAGTACGAAATTTAGAGCCTTATCTAAATAACTTATAAAGTTAAAGGGTGTCTTATTCAATGTAAGTGAATATTTAAAATTTTCAACATCATAGAATATAGTAGGACTGATGTTCACGTAAAAAAAATATAGTAGGACTACTAGTAGTAGTCGTATATGACCTATATATATGCTGAGCCAATATATATCGTTTCTACCTATTTTGCTCAGAAAATCCTGCAAAAGAGAAAATACAAAAAAGGAAAAAAAGAAGAAGAAGAAGAAGAAAAAAGACATACGCATGCATCACATACCATTACCATCAAAAGGTTTACAGACTTCTGCATGGCCTTTAAACAATGATGATCAACTCAAAACCCTATGAAGACAACTATAACGAAAACGATTGCTGTTCCAAGCTTCCAGCTAAGTAACTACAGAGAATCATCCTCCGCCACTCTCCTGAGATCTTCGAGAAAGCCTACCATATTAGCCGCTGCTTTTGAGCTTGCCTTCGACGTCATCATTCTCTCCTTCAGCTCTGCCAACCTCACCCCATCTCGCCGTCGTCCATGACCTGCCTCACTCCGTCCTCGACTTCCCTCTCCCCGAACCCTCCCAGCCTCACTCCGACCCGCCACGCCTCGACGATGTACTTGCAGTTCACAAACTGGTCCCCCGCCACGGGCCAGCACAGCATCCGCCGCCCGCACTGCACTGCCTCCACCGTCGAGTTCCATCCGCAGTGCGTCAAGAAGCACCCCACCGCGCCGTCCTGCAGGACCTCCACCTGTGGGGCCCACGACACAACCCTGCCCTGGCTGTGGACCCTCTCCAGGAAGCCATGCGGCAAGCCCTCGCGCCAGGATGGCCCGAGCACCCACAGGAAGGGCCGCCCCGTCGACTCGAGCGAGATGGCGAGGTTGGCGATTTGGTCGCGTCCCATGGGACTGACCCAACTGCCGAACGAGACGTAGATCACTGAGTTCGGTTCTTGATTCTTCAACCAGGTCAGGCAGGCGTCGTCCTCTTCCCAGAGGCCAGGGTTCTTGGTCACGGGGGACGGGCTGGTCAACGGCCCGATGGGGATGATCATCGGGTGGTCTATGGAGCACTGGATCAGAGCTTCATCTTCCTCCTCAGGGAAGGAGTTGACCAGTAGCCACCGGAGAGATGCCGACCGGTGAAGAGTCCGAGTCCAGAACTTGAATCTTGCTTGTCGGGCGTTGACTGGCCCGATCAGCCACGGCAGGTCGTGGGTGGTCAACGGGGGCTTTTGACGTAATTCGCTTTTCTTATGGGGTAATCCTGAAAAATTATATTTGCACGTTTCCATGTGACAATTAACGCCAGATATACAAGGTACTCATGTTACGACACATGGTACAATAATTACAATCATCTCGAGATGAGGGTTGCGAATCATCTTCATTTAGGTCTTTGATAAGGATCGTACATCATCACGGCACGTGGTGTCGTGGCCTTCAAGAGATGGTCAAAGGACCAGATTTGTCACTTTATAGGTCGCTCCCCCATTTCTAAAACCAGGCTATTGTATATTGTCATTTCGAAGGGAGGCGCATTCATGGTAAATTATCATTTCCACATTATTAAATAGATTCAAGATAAGATAAATAATCTTGGGTTGTCCAAACTGCAAGAGTATATTCATGTTGAATTATAGGTTGCATTGGCGGTGCAACAGAAGAAGGGCGCGACGAGATGGTATTAGAAAAAAAAAAAACCTAAAAATAAATAAATCGAGGGGCTTTTGTCGATTACGTTAATGTTATGTTTGTCTGCACTAGACACGTGTGACATTGTCCCTTTCGCGATTATTAATCTAATGCACCTAAAAAGATTTCCTGGCTCTCTCATGATTGATTTTTGTAGTATCAAATGATGGTCGGCCTGGAAACAGCCTTTGCTAATTTGAGATGGAAAGCATGTGCGCCTTCTATTCCTACCGCAAAGACGATTGTACTGACTAAAAGTTTAGTAGAACCGCAACGACACTTGCATATATTTATGAATAATGCTCCAAACTCGGTCGATTTAAATCTCATGAATTCCACGATGCAATTATTCTAAAACAAACAAACGTGTCGCGATGTAACTTTTGTGTATAATATAAGAAATTCTCAGCTGTTACAGTTGGCAAAAGAGTATCTAAAACTGAAGAGAAGACCAAGTTCATAAAATTGTCCTCAGTTGCATGTTGTAATATTTTACTCCACAGTTATTAATTTGAAGATCATCTCAGAATTTTTTATGTTACTAATTCGGGGATGGGACAAATTTACTTTTTGACTTGGTAATATATAATAAGGATAGATGGATGGGACAGACAAAATGCGTATACAAAACAGAAGTAATGCATAGGAAGAAGTGAAATGAAACGACTTGGGATAAAGCAAAGTGCATGGATTGAAACGACGAGCGATCGAGACTCACCGCAATCGGAAATGTGACCTTCTCGGACGAGTTCCGGGATGGCCGTGACCAACTTGTAGGTCGCAAGCATGGCGGGCCAGAACCCCGCAGTCGGGACCCTGCACCGGTTCCCCACCTCGATTGCGTATGAGGCCAGCAAGTCGACCACCATCAGTGCAACGCCGTTGTCTGACACATCGAGCTCGCTCACGAGCCGCTCGAGGTGGACCGGCATGATGTCCTCCATGGCCTTCTCGACTGAGAAGAAGTCGCGGGGCGCGCCATCACCAGCGCCCGAGCCATCCGGGATTGGGACATACGTGACCACCTGCGCCGTCGTCCTATCGACCGGGGGAGAGATCCTGCGGTGGATGAATTCCGGGGTGACAAGCACTGGATCGAAGCCGTGGGAGTGGAGGGTTGAGGCTAGTTTGAGCATGGGAGTGACGTGGCCTTGCGCTGGATAGGGGACTAATATTACCTTTGCCCTCCTTGCGCACGGCTTCATCTCTCTCTCTCTCTCTCTCTCTCTCTGTAGATTTTATGGGGGGTTTGTATGTATGTATGTCATGAAATACAGTCGTTTATATAGTTCAATTAGAGGCGCGTGGGCCGGGAGGGAGGGAGTGTGGAAATGAGATGGACAAAAGCTGCTATCTTGAAAGGGACTTTTGTGTTTTCTTCTTTCTTCTTTTTCGGTACAAGTGTTGTCACGGAATCACTTTGGTGCCATTTATCAATTGGTCATTTATGTAGCGTACTTTTTCAAAGAAATATTGAGTAGGGTTACTTTGGAATTATATTTCAGACGATAAATCCTACGTAGATCTGGTGCAGTTCGTGCTTCGTGACAAGAAGGTGCACGACCCAAACGCCTCCTCAGCTTCCTTCGCTGGTCTGATTCCTTTATGAATGTGCCCCTAACTTGCATTCCGTTGCGATTATCGCCTACATTCTATGGATTTTCCTCTCACATCGCCAGCCGAATGATCGATACTGGCATGCCAGGATTCAATGTCTAAGATGTGCTTTTTGAAGTTCTAAGCCCATAGTAGCAATAATATTCATCTTCATCTTGAGGGGTAAGTATATTATTAATGTCAAAAGTTGTGTATAACGCTCACTTTGGTGCAAAAAGTTTATTTTGGATAACTTAAGTGCCAACAAATTTGAAAAACGATCATTTCAATGCCAATGCCGATCAATTTGGCCGGAAATTCAACATTGCACTTTTTTTTTTTTTTTTTTAATTAATTTTTGAAGTTGACGTGGCTCGTCGGAGAGTTGAGTCAACATTCAAATAGCAAAACGATGTCGTTTGGTGTCTTTCCCCCAACTTAAAACCCTAAATCCCTAAATTGAGGGAGAGAGAGAGAGAGAGAGAGAGAGAGAGAGATAAAGAAGGCATGTTGTTTTCTTCCTTGAAGAACAACACCAGCAGCAGCATCAGAAGCGCACCAGTAGTGGCACCAGCAATGGCACCAGTAGTAGTAGCAGTAGCATTAGCGCACTAGTAGCGGCACCTTCGACCCCTCTTCTTCCTCCTCCTCCCCCCCTCTTATTCTTCCTGCCACTTCTTGTTTGAGTAACAATCTCAGTCTCTCCTTGCTCACTTGGTTGAGCAACTACGATGGTGGCTGAGTGATAGCGGCTGAGCAATGGCGAACAAACGATGGTGGTCGAGCGGCGAAGACAAAGAAACCCTAATTCAATCCACATATGAGCTATACGGCTTTTTTTTTTTTTTTTTTTTTTTTTTTTGCGAGGATATCCACGTATGATGGCAAAATGACATCGTTTCTTGAGGAGGATAGAAAATGACGTCGTTTAAAAGCCACCGCAACTTTTTTTTTTAAAATATAAAATCCACGTAATTAATTTGGCTGGAATCTTTCGCTGGTGGCACCAAAGTAATTATTTTTTCTCCGATTTAGCAATTAAGTGATCCGATGGAAACTTTTGGCACCAAAGTGAGCGCCGTACATAATTTTTGACACTGATAGTGTACTTACCCCTTCATCTTGGGGAAGAGTCCAATTTCTTAAGATGATTGGGAGCCGCTTCTCCTGTCAATTTCAAAGCGATTTTTCATTGATCTACAATTTTTTTTTTTTTTTTTTGATTTGTAAATGAAAATAGGTTCTAGCGTTTTCAATCAAAACCTAATTAGCCCCAAATCATCAATTTGGGGCAAGGAATAGGCTCAACCACATCGTTTGGTATGTTTCAATGATATCATCTCCTTGGCAAACCACGTTGGAGGATTTTGTATTTAATTAATACCACGTAAGACATTCATGCAAGGTAAGTCATCATTGTCTCTCCAGTTGATGTTTTTTTTAGAAGTTAATGGTTCTTAAATGATAGATTGAAAAGTTATGTTACTAAAATAGCGTTGTATGAAAATTATGATTCTGTTAACATCATTTTTTCACAATTGCAGACATGTCGTAATTGTGCTAGATTTACTAGTCATAAGGCTATGTGGTAGATGCATAGATGTTAGCTCTTCAAGTCTAAATAACAATAATGGAAGAGGGAAACTAGTCATAAGGCTATGTGGTAGATGCATAGATGTGAGCTCTTTAAGTCTAAATAACAATAATGGAAGAAGGATTTTGAATTCTAGAGCATATATCATGTACTAGTTACGTGGTTGATGCATAGATGTGAGCTCTTTAAGTCTAAATAACAACAATGGAAGAGGGAACCGCTTGACTTTTGAATTCTAGAGCATATATCATGTACTAGGTACAGGCTGTAAAATTACAATGCATTTTTGAGACTTTGTAGAGGGACGAAAAGATCTTTTGCCCGTGCGCATCTCTCGAGCTCTGTGTCTCGACATAATTCAACTGTCGACAACAATTTCATATCCTCTAGATTAAGGATTGAGATTCATTAAATACCTCGGAAGAGAGTATTGTGTGGATTAGAGGATCCACATCTCACATATGAATCATAAGAACCCTTGCAGGCATATAGATGGAATTAGGGGCAAAGTGACATGATGGTTGAAGGTGTAATTGTCATAATAACGTAGAATTGTATTCAACATCACACCATGGATATAAGGAACTCTGATTAAACCTATTAGGTAAAGTGTCCCTTCAATAATTAAATTATCATAACTCAGTTAAGAAATAAAAGAAATCGAGAGAAATTCTAACATGTGTGAATTCGTTCCCTTCCGTATACTTATAAGAACTAGCACTTTACGAACTCTTTTTAAATGATGCGGGTGCGTGTGAGTTAGGGGTGTGCAATCAAACCGATTCTACCTGAAAACCTAACCAAACTGCCCAAAAGATAATTCCAATAACTAGTTTGCGTTGGAACCGGTGGGGAATAGGTTCCTAATGAATACCCACTCGGGAACCTAACCGGACTACCCCGTTTTAGAATCGGTTTTACAAGCTAAGAGTCAAAATCCTAATTTCTTTTTCCCCTAAATTCTAATCTCAGCACTCCTTCATCCTCGCTAGTCTTTCCTCTTCGAGCTCTATAATTTATGTTTTATGTTACATGTTTGAATTTTTTGGCATTTATAATTGTATATGACTGCATTTTTCGCAGATAAGGATTTCTGTTATTCATTCTTTACTTCGGATCATTTTGTTATTCAAAATTTCGTATGATTTTGTTATAAAAATAAATCAAAAAAAGGAAAAGAAAAAACAGCTTCTAGAGTAAATCTTGGAACCGGATCGGAAAAACAATATAGGTTCTAGAACCGGTTTCGGGCAAATAAGATAGGTTTTAGGGTTTAAAAAACTTGAAATTGATTAATCTACCTATCCTAGAACCGGTCTTTTCTAATGTGAGCCCGCTGCATTTTTGTGGGCCTAAGTAGAACCCGCATAATTTAAAGGCCGAAATGCATTGAATGCACAAGTACTTAGTGCGTCAAAAAGCATCTCGCGTCTGACAAAAAGGTTTGTTCGCTTTACGAGACAGCATAGTGGCGTTCGTTCGAAAAGCCAGGCCTGCGCTTTTTGGCTACTGTCGCCTTCGGAAGAGATACGTGGGATCGATGTTTGGTTGATGAGCACTACGGCACTAGTGGGATCTCATTCATGCATGCGCATGGAAAATGATTTTCCACACGTTATGATATTTTATTGCAAGCCACAATCTAGTTTTACTTTGGACGTGCCAATTATATGAAAAACTGTCTTACTTTATTAGCTCCAAAGTTGCAAATGTGCTTTTCACGAGTTTATTTTGTTTTTTTCTGGTCGAATGCTTTTCACAAGTTCATTAGCCAGGATCAGTGCACTGTTGACTTGGGGAAGGATAGTTCTTCCTTTTGCCTGGCTTGGAGTATTTAAATGAAGATATTCAAGAAAATACACATAAAATTGGGTTTCGAATAAATTAGATGTCAAAGTGATGGTATTTAAATAAAAGAGACGTATCAAAAACTCTTGGTCCATCACTTTATCAATCAATTTTGTAAGTTTTATGCTCCTAGGATTGCTTTACTTATAGAATGGTATTGTGGTGGATTTTGATGCTATTATATCGTGATATTCATAGGGACCATTGTTAGAATATTTAAATTCTAAATCATGCTTTTATCTAACATTAGTAGTGGTTCCATAAAAATCTTTACATGATATCAAAACATGAAATTTTTAGTTTAAATCTTTCTGGACTCCTAATTTGCCTCTTGTGTTATATATTTCCTCATATAATCATAGGCCAAAGTCGAGCTAAAGCATGAGAGGAGGGTGATAAATATTTAAATATTGAACAATATCTTCGTTTAGCAACTTAAGCTTTTAAAATAATTGGTAGTGATCTCACAAAATTTTACCACTATAATGCTCTAAATTTTAGAGGGTGAATCAACATTTGAAAAGTCCTCCATATGAGATTGCCCCAGAAAAAAAAAATTACAAGATCGAGCATTTAGTAGTTTTTTTTTTCTTGTTGTAGAGCATTTAGGAATTCAATACATGGAAATTATGTATCCACATCAATTAGGGAATATATATCATTAACTAACGCCAAAACTTGAATATCAAATCTTTGGCAAGTAGGGAAACATTTCACTTTTTTTTTTCCTTATATGTAAATATTTCATTGAGAAAGCATGACGTTGGCCAAGAAAAAAACTAAACAAAGTAATGATTTTCCTTCCATTTCATTCATTGAATTTGTAATCTTTATGAGATTCGGTTGGGGCGTATTATACGGCTGTTTTTGCGTTAGCAATCACAAGTTCTTGGGTATAAAATGTGAAGCATGATTGTTTTTCCAATCCTGCCTCTCTTTATGCGTGGTTGGACGGTGAACTTTGTAGCATCAAAGAAAAATTTTGAGTGGTCAACTCTTATCATTTTGCGTCATGCGGTACGTCAACCACATATATTTAACTTCGATAAATTGTGGGGTCAATCCTCATTTTTTGAATAATTAAATATTAAATCGTGCCATCTTAGATTTGGAACCTGTCCCCTTCTTTTCAGTGGCATCCTTTTCACACTTGCCCTGTTTTGTATTGTTTTAAGGGTTGCCTTCGTGCTGGCTGGTCTCCCCCCTTCTTTCCTTTTGTTGGTCGCTGCTATGTTGGTTGCTTTGTGCCGCTGTTTTGGCTTGTTTCTGCTCCTGTGCAGGTTGTCGCTCCCCTTTTCTCGGCACCCTTCCACTCACTTTGACTTTGACTTGTCTGTTTTCGTGAGTGCAAGTTTTTGGTGCCGAGTTCTTTGCTATATAGCTGTATGGCCCCTTTGTTTAAAATTAATATATCTCTTACCTTTTACCCAAAAAAAAAAAAAATTGTGCCATCATCAAATAGTTTAAACTTTTAAAATAATTGACAGTGATCCCAAAATTTTTCTTGATATTAAAGTCGAAGGTCATGAGTTTGAATCTTTTTAGGCCTCGGTTGCCTCCCTAATTGAATTTTCATGCCTAGTACTAGGAAAAAAAAGACTAAATTAAGCTTGAGGGGAAGTGTTAGAATAATTAAATATTAAGTTATGCAATCATCTAACAGCTTAAGTTTTTTGAATAGTTGACAGAGATTCCACCAAATCTTTTACTTATTATGTAGCTTCACTATACATGGTTGCATTGTAGAAAATTTGATTCATGAGATAAATCTTTGCCATTCCTATGCTCCTCCCACGCATAAATTTTATGGAACGCAGATGGACTGCTGGCTCTAATGAAGAATGATAGCAAAACCAAATTATCCAAACATTGAATCACGAAAAATTGATTAGTACGAAATTCACAGCCTCATGTAAATAACGTATAAGGTCAAAGGGTGTCCATTCGATTTATGTGAAAATTTCAGTTTATGAACATTTATAGGAGAAGTACAGTCGAAAGTGCTGACGTTAACGTGTAGAAAAAAACACATTGTGGGACTATTAGTGGTATATTATCTGTACAATGAACAGATATAGTTGCTACAAATTTTGCTCAGAGAATACTGCAAAATAGAAAGTACAGCACATACCCATACTATCTCAAGGTTTACGGACTTTCGCATGGTTACACAATGATGATCAACTCAAAACCCTAACAAGACAACTCTAACAAAAACGAATACTGTTTCCAACTTATTACAGAGAATCATCCTCCGTTATTCTCCTGAGATCTTCAACGAAGCCTGCCATATTTGCCACCGCTCTCGAGCTCGCCTTTGCTGTCATCATCCTCTCCTTCAGCTCCGCCAACCTCTCCCCATCTCACCGTCCTCCATGAGCCGCCTCACTCCGTCCTCGACCTCCCTCTCCCCGAACCCTGCCATCCTCACCCCGACCCGCCAAGCCTCGACGATGTACTTGCAGTTCACAAACTGGTCCCCCGCCACGGGCCAGCACAGCATCCGCCGCCCACACTGCACCGCCTCCACCGTCGAGTTCCACCCGCAGTGCGTCAAGTAGCATCCAACCGCGCGGTCGCGCAGGACCTCCACCTGCGGGGCCCATGACACGACCCTGCCCCGGCTGCGGACCCTCTCCAGAATCCATGTGGCAAGCCCTCACGCCACGACGGTCCGAGCACCCACAGGAAGGGCCGCTGCGTAGACTCGAGCGAGAGGGCGAGGCTCGCAACTTTGTCGCGTCCGATGGGACTGACCCAACTGCCGAACGAGACGTAGATCACCGAGTCCGGTTCTTGATTCTTCAACCAGGTCAGGCAGGTGGCGTCTTCTTCCCAGAAACTAGTGTTCTTTGTCAACGGGGACGGGCTGGTCAACGGGCCGATGGGGACGATCGTCGGGTAGTCTCGGAAGCACTGGATCTCAGCTTCGTCGTCCTCCTCGGAGAAGGAGTTGACCAGGAGCCACCGGAGGGATGCCGACCGGTGTAGAGCCCGAGTCCAGAACCGGAATCTTGCTTTCCGGGAGTTGACCGGCCCGATCAGCCACGGTAGATCTTGGGTGGTCAACGAGGGGTTCCGACGTATCTCGCTTTCTTTCTGGGGTATCCCTGCACATCATTTCGCACGTTTGCATGTGAGAATCAACGCCAGAAATACAAGGTATCCATTCAACGTGGTCACATCCCGCAAAATCGATATCCAAGATTAGGGTTGCAAATCATCATCGTTTTAGGTCTTCAAGAAAGATCGCGAAATCGTCGTGGCACGTGGTGTCGTGGTCTTCAAGGGACAGTCCAAGCACCCGGTTTCGTTGCTTTCTAGGATCTCTCGCTGATTTTCAAAACCAGGTTATTCCAAAATTCTCACTTCGAAGAAAGGCGAATTCGATTCGGACATTGATGAGGCCACGTGGAGCACCACATTAGTAACGCATAGAGATAAGATAAATAATCTTTGGACCGTCCGAAATGCCAGAGTATATTCGTGCTAAGCTATATGTGGATTTGACGGTGGAGAGGGCGTATTGTAAAGTGGGCACAACGTGGGTGACATTCGTCTCTCGCAATTGTTATTTTGGTGCTCGAAATGTTAGTATTTGCTTTCGTAGTCAATTGGTATATAAAAAACTAGGCAACGTGATTGGATCGTACACGGAAGATATAGATTTCCCGACAATAACATGGTTAATTTTTCTTTTTAATTTTTTTTTTATCAAGTAAGTGAAATTGACTCTGGAAACAATCTATGCTCATTTGAGATGGAAGGCATGTGCGGTCTATTATTTCTTTGGAAAAGTCAATCTTGCTAACTTCAGTTTAGTAGAACTCAACAACTCATGCGTATACACCTTACCAAAAAAAACAACTCATGCGTACACACACACACACACACACACACACACACACACACACACACACACACACACACACACACGCATTTAAGGTTATGAATTCCATGAGGCAATTATATTCTGAAATAAATAAAGATCACTATACAATTTTCATGTTACCTCATTTTGGCGTGAGACAAATTTATGTTTGACCTGAATATGTATTATAGATAGATATGTGATATAGATGAAATGGATTAATTTGATCTTTTTCTTGAGTCTTTGTAGCTAGATAACAAGAATAGATGCAATAGCACATTATATTACAGCTTTTTATATAAAGTTAGCTGTGATTTTTTCCTCGTTTATTATACCTTCGTGAAAGTACCAAAATTCTCCTCATTTATTCAGGAATTAGCCTGGTAATACGAGTGTGCGTTATTTGAGAAAGAAGGATCTGGATTATTCTCCAGTACCTAACTCAATTATGTTAGATGTGCTCGTGAAATCATATATAAGACCATAATATTGCATAGGAAGAAGTGAAATAAAATGAATCGGAGTAAAGCGGAGTGCATGGACCGAAACGAAAAGCGATCGAGACTCACCGCAATCGGAAATTTGACCTTGTCGGACCAGTTCGGGGATGGCCGCAACCAGCTTGTAGGTCGCGAGCATGGCGGGCCAGAACCCTGCGGTCGGGACCCCGCACCGGTTCCCCACCTCGATCGCAAATGAGGCCAGCAAGTCGACCACCATCAGCGCCACCCCGTTGTCTGCCACGTCGAGCTCGCTCACGAGCTGCTCGATGTGGACTGGCATGACTTCCTCCATGGCCTTCTCGATGGAGAAGAAGTCGTGGGGCGCGCTGTCACCAGCGCCTGAGCCATCGGGGATTGGCAAGAACGTGATCACGTCCCCTGCCCTCGCCGTGGCCGGATCGACTGAGAGGGAGATCCTGCGGTGAATGAATTCCGGGGTGACGAGCACCGGGTCGAAGCCGTGGGAGTGGAGGATGGAGGCTAGCCTGAGCATGGGAGTGATGTGGCCTTGCGCTGGATAGGGGACTAATATCACCTTTGGCCTCTTTCCACAGTGCTTCATCTTTCTCTCTCTCTCTCTCTCTCTCTCTCCCTCTCTCTGTCTCTCTCTCTGTGTCTCTCTGTAGATTTGTAGGGTTTGAATGTTATGTATGTCTTGAAGCACAGTTGTCTATATAGTTCAAGAAAAGGCGCATGGCCCACTAGAGAGAGAGAGAGAGTCAACGTGGCATGTGGACATAAAAAGGGCATCATCGGCCAATCTTCGAAGGGGGCTTCTGTGTTTTTTCCTTTTCTCTTTTGCCCTTTTCTGTACCAGGTGGTGTTTAATAAAAATGAGGAGCAATTCGCGCACACGACGTGATAGTGCTGCATTTACAACTCGCAATGTGCCACAAGCACGCGTAGTCTATAATACAACTGGGGAAGAGGGAACCGCTAGATGCTGAGTTCCGAAGAACGTATTTCTTGCATTAGGTACAGATTGTGGGGTTACAAACACGTTTTCGCGGTCGTGTATGGCGACGAATGCCGCGCCCCGTGTTCAAGGCCTCTGTGTCTCGACGAATTTCAACCGTCGATAACAACCTCATTTCCATAAGTCAATGAATGAGAGTCATTGGAGACAACGAGGGGAAGTACCCATGAGTTGAGGATCCACGTCCTGCGTGCGTGCAGATCATGGAAATCCTTGTAGGCATATAGATAGATTCTGTGCCAAATTGACGCATTGTGTTGAATGTGTGATCCTAGTGTCAACTAGAATCTTATTTGCCATCAAAAGTAACTCCAACTCAAGTTGTCATGTAAAGCATCTTTTGATTCTCAAGTTTATCCATAAAAATCCTTAGGAAAAGAATGAGAAAGATTGGACAAAATCATTGTAATTTAAGCAAGAAATTACACATTTTGAAAGAGATTCCAAATTATGTGAAGCTATTGACTCTCTTTAGAAACTCAAGAGAGTTAGCGCTTCATGAGCTTTTTCAAGGTCATCTGATTGAATGTGAGTCCACTGCATTTGACCCACGTGTTATAGATAGAATCAAGTTGTAGGCACATAACTAGAATTCACAACAAAGTGACGCATCATGTTGAAGGTGTGGTCCTAGTATCAACTAGAATCTTATTTGTCATCAAAAGTAACTCCGATTCAAGTTGGGAGGAAAAGCATCTCTTGATTGTCAAGTTCATCCAAAAAAATTCATATGAAGAGAAAGAGAAAGATTGGACAGGATCTCTGTAATTTAAGCAAGAAATTACACACTTCAAGAAGGATTCCAGATGATTGGAAGCTGGCCGCTCTCTCTATTACGAAAGCTAGCGCTTTTTCCAATGTCATTCAACCGCATGTGTTTCCACCACAGCCAACCCATCGATGCCGATTTATCTCATGAGGGGCCCGCATGATCTAAAAGCCCAAGATGTAATGGAATCAGACGCACGCACCACGTGGAGGAGGCTCCCGTGCTTTCCAAGCGTGAACGTTGGCGCTTTTAGAAAGCAAGAAAGTCGCACGTCACCGTGTTAAAAAAAGCCATACCTGGCGGCCCTTGTAGCGACTGCCCCTTGGGAAGGTATTTGGAATTTGATGTTAGGTCGACGGTCACTACTCTAGTGCATGTACTGACGCAAGTGGGAAGATAATTTTTCTACAACTTGGTGTCCTTTTGGCAGGCCAATAATACGAATGGATGTGCCTCTTGCTAAGGGCGAAGGGCAAATGCGCTTTAGTTAGCTCGAAAGTTGCAAACGTGCTTTCCCACAAGTCCTTGAATAAGAGAACAGCGGAGCACTGCTTACTTGGGACGGGAGTACTTCTTTCTTTTCTTTTGCCAAGGCTTGGAGAACGATAGCTCATCGAATTATGTTGGGGATCCACATAAATAATGGGTTTCTAGATGATTAGAAGTCAAAGCAATAATATTTAGATAAGCAAGATGTAAAAAACACTCTGCAGTCTGTCCTGTCACTTAATTAATTAAATTTGCAAAGTTTCGTACCTCTAGCATTACTCGATTTACTGACATGGGTCATGATGCTCTTACATTGAGATATTAATTAGAGGAAATTTGCAAAGTTTCGTACCTCTAGCGTTACTCGATTTATTGATATGGGTCATGATGCTCTTAGGTCTCGTTTGGTTCGGCTTTGGGACCCCAAAGTCCATTGAGAAAGATTTTGGTGTTTGGTTTAGCATTTGGCATTTGAAATGCTAAAAGCCCAAAGCATGTGAGGACCTACTTTGGGCATTTATCATTTTCGGCATGCTGGTTCTCCTCTATTGTTCATTTGTTGACTTTTTTTTTTTTTTTAATCGAGCATCATCCCCATACCCCAACCGTCAATGGCTAGATCTGGCCGTCGGTGAGGCTACCTAAGCCTTGCCGGCTGCCAGATTTGGGTCCACGCGACCTAGGCAGGTGTCGCTTGGGTCGCGCAAGCCCATATTTGGTCGTCAGCAAGGCTCAGGCGGTGGTGCCTAAGGTTGTGTGACCTTAGGCAGCCTCGTTGACGGCCAGATCTTGGTTCATGCAACCTCGGCCAGTCTCGTTGGCGGCTAGATCCGGTCGCCGGTGGTTGGCCTGCTGTTGATTGGCGACGGAGTTTCATAGGATTTTATTTTTTTTTTTTTTAAAAATAATAAAATCCCTTTGCAAATGTTGGGTTTACCAAACGGTATTTACACCAAAGCCACTTTCCAATGCCCTTTAAATTATAATTTGCCAAACGTTTGAACATTCCCGAAAACCCTTTTACCCTAAAGGTATTTGCATTTGGCCAAAGATATTTGCCCAAAGCTGAACCAAATGGGCCCTTATATTGAGATATTAATTAGGGGTGATTGGCTCTCGACCTAAAATTGGGGGTCAATCGTGTGACTTTGATTCAAAATGTTCAAAATTGGAAACTGAACCGACCTATCGCAAGTCTACTCAAGAACTTATCCACTTTTTTTTTTTTTTTTTGTGAGAAATCAGATTCTTTTAATAAATATAAAAATTACACCATCTCACTAGAAAACATATACTAATTAACCGGTTGCATTGTTGTTTGTTTATGCTAAAGGCTTCATTTGTTTCGCAAAAAATAAATGATTCGAAAAATATTTTCTTAAATATGATGATTTATATTACTTGAAATAATTAATTGATGGAAAATATCTTTATTATTGATAATTATTTATGTCTAAACATCTTTAACCAATTTAACAATCATTGAATACAACAGTAGTTACTTCTGAAGAAGCTTCTATACTAGTTTTTGGGTGGAACCGAAAACAAACCAATCCTAGGAGGGTTCGAACCAATTGACTTCCCTAGAGCCAATCTTGAATTAGCCAGATCAAGCCGATTTGGTTTAGTTCTCGACTTGAATCGGACTTGGTCTTTAGTATAAGTAGGGACCATGATGTTCTAGATTTTAGAGGGTGAATCAATATTTTAAATGTCCTCCATATGAGGCCGTCCAAGGAATTCTTTTAAAAAAATGTAATGAATTTCCTTCCATCTCATCCATTCAATCTACATTCGATGTGAAATTCGGGCGGATATAAGTTAAATCACTTTTATATGGAGATCTAAATTTTTTTTATCCCTTTAAATCACCATTTGCCTGGATTAGAAACAACGTGGGTCCCCTCGGTGGTGGATTGGGGCATGTTGTACGGCAATCATTGCGTAAGGAGTCGAAAAGCCCTGGCGTCCGGCAGACGCGAAGTATTTCTTAATTATACGCGTGGTTTTTCTATTTATTTATTTTGTGCGTGGTTCGATAATGTAGTTTGAAGCATAAAAGAGAAATTTTGGGGGGTCAACACTTATTAATTGCGTCACAAATGTTCCTTTTGCGTCATGTGATGCATCAGCCGCGTGTGTACTTTTTTTTTTTTTTTTACGTGGAGGAAAAATACATGGTCAGCACTTATTTCGCATCTTCTACTTGATTCGTAATGTGGATCTAATTCATGTTTAGGAAATATATAAACGTGCGTGTACCATTTAAGAAAAGCAAAGTAGACTAGGGTGTGTTTATTTATACGAAATTTGCTTTCATGTGTTTAGCACGATAAATATGCATAATCGACGGGATATATTTTATGCTCATGGAAACAATCGCAGTTAAATTGAGCAAAAAGAATAATTTCTACGTCATGACAGAAGAAATCGTTTTCTCAAACTCTTTTTCCATGAGCACGCTCACATAGATGGGGAATCATTCCCTCGTGATGCTTTGAGTACCGAGAGATTAAGTTAGTAAATCATTTGCATTTTCTATTTTTTTTCTTAGCATCCTCTTTTTAAGTTTCATTTTTTTTGGTAATTAAAAAACCTAAAATTTATACGTCATAGGTTAGTAATATCGTAGACAAAAATTCTGATATCATTTATAATATTGTACAATAGGAACAAATAAAATCATAACAAAAAGAATAATTATCGAGAAACATTTTCCTATCTCACTATCAAGTACATTTCCAAACAACTAAAAATTAGTCATTTTCCTCAAAAATGATTTTGATTAATAAGATTGTCTTTCATTAAGAAGTTGTCTATGAAACAAACACACCCTAATGAAAAGCCTTTTCCTCAAAATTGTTTTAAGATTTTCCAATGTTTGGATGACCGAAAACTCCTTGATCAACGGGAGCATTTTCCATGAGCTAGAAACAAGAAATTTAGTGAGGAAAATGACTTCTCCTTCTAGCAAGAGGAAATCATTTTTCTTGATTTCTAGCTAGGCGTCCAAATGAGAAGAATAGCTCCTTTTATGTCTATTTCTAATCTTTCATCAACTTTTTCTTATTTTCTTCTGACAAGTCTCATATGTTTTATTCATGTCGATATACTTCAATAATGCTCTCGCCAAGGAAGAAGAAAAAGAAAAAAAAAAAAAAAAATTATATTTAAAAATAAGAATAAAAATAATTAAAAATTTATTTTTTAAAAATTAAAAAATAATTAAAATTATATTTTATAAAATAATTATTTTAAAAATTATAAAATTTGCTCTTCTACCTTCTAAATTTGGTTAAATATTAAAAAAGACACCATCATATCTAATCTTTCCCAACGTAGTTCCTTTTTTTCCCCCCTATTTTCTTCATAATTCAAATTATTTCAATGGATTACAGAATAAACAAATATGTTTAATCCAGTTTGCTAGTCATTACATGTCATTTGTAATGATACAACCTGCATTTAGTGAATTTATTTCTAATCAAGTACCATAAAACCAAATTTTCAACTTCCTTGCTTGGGCCAAATGAATACAAAACGTCGAACTTCCTTGCTTATAGGAATTGGGCTGGGCTGACAACATCGGTTGACGGTAACTTTGGAGAAAACAACCCTTTTTTTTTATCACTTGCCCTTGCTGGCTAGGCCCATAATGGGAAAATCGACTTGTTCATCGAAGACCGCAAATGTCAACAACCCCCACAACTTCGAGGCCCAAGTAGTGGATCGCTCGTGTAGCCCCGTTAGGCGATCATTGATGGTTCAATAAGTATGATCCGATCAAGTAGTGTTACCAACACCAAAAAAGGTCACTGGCTATTCTTACATGTGTGTTCATGGTCATTTTGTCATATTAAAAGTTACAAACCATACATAAAAAGCTTAGCGATATTTATTTGTAGAATGTTACTAGTTCTTATAAAAATTACTATTTATTTGTAGAATGTTACTAGTTCTTATAAAAATTACTAATTGTGAAATTTTACAGCTTATTGATATCTTGATTAGAGGTGATCAATGGGCAAATATAAGCTCTTGCCCAAGCTTGCCCAAAGATGCCTATAACTTGGCAGGGCCTGGGCGGGCTTTGAGCCATTAGACCCATGATCAAGGCTAATTCCTATGCTTAGTTGTAACGTTAAGGTTCTTGTAATAATATGGAGAATTCAATTTTTGTTATTATCAACATATCGATTTGCTACATTTTCATATAAGCTGTCATACTTTGTTACTAATCTTGGGCACTTGACCATGTTGGACTCTTTGGATAAATGACCACCATGTTACCCTGTAGGCAACTTAAAAATTTATGTGAAAGTCCAAGCTAATGAAAGAATATCCGAGAAACTTATAACGACCATCATCCTCATGAATCAGGGTAAGACACTAACGATTTTAGCTGATGGCACAAATTAGGCTATTTGCACTTGGTGGGTTAATGAATGAAAGATTTGAACATTATTCAGCTGTCCACATAAGAAAGGAGCTCTCGAAATCAACAAACATGGCTTGTTGGAACCTAGATTGACGAAGGGTGCTATCTCGTGTATCTATCGTAATTCCTCACGGAGCCTACTCTATGAATTTGCAAGATTAGTACCGGTTTCCTCAGCCACACGAGCATAAATTCTAGCATTCCTTCAAAACCTAAAGTACTTCATCTCTAAAAAAGCACGAGTCTATCTTACTCGAATTAGACGGTCTCGAACTGACAAGGGATCCCGCGTTCTCATGGGAAGCACGCTTGCTCATCATCGAAGGCTGGCATCTATTACTCTAATTCGAGACATTTGGGTAGCTTGTCGCCTTAGAGAGGTGAACATAATTATAGATTGGGCGCAAAAGCCTAAACAAGAAAATCCTTGTCACAAAATTGAATCTCATTTCCCCTCCCTTTGGAGTCCTATTGAAACCGACTTGGTGGGCCCTGCTGTCTTCTCTTAGCAAAATTGAATAACTTATCATTCAACCAAGAAGAAAAGGATTTCTATGCCATGTGTTCGTTTTTATGCACATGTTACTCCTTAACATTTGGCTCTGAACACGTGGCTCGTTCGTTGCTCGATAGAGACTTGACATTTCTTTTCGGTCATTAAATCACAATGCGTTTCCTAAGTTTCTGTCGATTGAGCACGAAACTCGCGTTGTGTGTGCGTTTTGAGGTCAGAAGATTGCACGGGACTCGCCTTGGCTCTCTCTTCGACAACCAAAGTTGACCATATGACTTAGATTGGATTAGAAAAGAGGCCCAATGGTTTCACACCATCTGGTGATGACTGGGCACCACGTGGCAGTATTTTGACCCCGTTTGGCATCACAAGTGTAACGAGGTATGACATACTTTAGCTCATTGAATTTCATCACCAAAATTCTCTTCTTTTATTGAATTTTGAATATTAAAATTGACCCAAAAAACTAAATTGGTAAATCATTAAAATGTTTAAAACTAAATTGACAAATTGTTAAAAAGTTTATGATTGAATTGGCAAGTTGTTCAAAAATTTTAGACTAAATTGATACAATTAAATGTTAAGAGTTGAATTGGCCACCGTACAATAGAATTATAATCTGGTGGGTAATTTTCTCGAAAGAAGGTATATTCCTAAAAAAGGAAATATAAGGGTTGCTATTAGGGTGCAATGGTTGTATCTTCTAAAGACACAGTCATCATCCTTATTTCTCTCCACTAAGGAGCATGAGTTAGATGTATCATTTTGCAAAATTTGCTTTTCATGGCACCTCATTCTTTTATTGGAAAAAGAAAAACAGCATTGCAATCTTGACACAGAGTTTTTTCTTTTTAAATAAATCGCACTCCTCTCTTTTATGTACATACGCGTGCGATGCTCACAAGGATCAAATACCAGATCCGATACTCTTCGGCCTCACCCCCTTAATCCCTTTATTAGCAGGACTGCATGCCTGTTGCCATCTCGTTACAGAGTTGGAGAAGGGGTTTTTGGTCACCTTTCAAATTTGTTGTTTCTTTGGGACCTTCGCATGTCCTTCTCTGTCGAGCATGTGAGTTTAGTCCAACCGATGGCCTAATATTTTATCACCAACAAAAAATTCTTGCTTTATTATTCAAAATTGCCAACATAACTTTTGGAAAAGCAATCATCTAGCCAATTAGCTTGCTAATTTGTGAATCGACAAGCGTTCAAACACTTGGATGATATCTTCTAATACTAAAATGGTGATAATCGATTCTAGACGTTAATTTGTCGTAACCGGCTTTAGCCCCCTTTTCATTAAAGAAGGAAGATAAAACTTCTTAGGGCGCATTTGGTAATGATTCTGTTCCCATGAATAAATTATGATCAGAAATGATTATTTTTTATTCTGTTCCGGGAACTGATTCTGAGTAAAAAAACGCGTTTGGTAACTGTACAAAATTTATGATTCTGGAATAGAATTGCGTTTGATACCGTGTTCATTTATTCTATTCCAAATCAATTTATTTTAATTTTTAAATAATTTTTATAATTTTCCTTTTTTTTTTTTTTTTTTCCTTTTTTTTTTTTTCTTTTTCTTTCTTTTTTTCTCCTATTCTAATTCTTCTTCAAGTCGGTTGCCGGCCCTCGGCAAGGCCGGCCCTCATCGGCTTGGCCTCGCCGCAGCTAGGCGAGGCTCGCTTGGCCACCGGCGGGGTTGGGCGAGCCTCGCCGGTGGCTAGGCTTGCCTCCGGCGAGCTCACCGGACCTCGCCCTAGCTTGATGATCCTTTGGTGAGCTCGTCGGACCAGTCGCCGGCGACTGGCGGCGGTGTCGGACGGCGGCGGGCAGCGGCGGTGGTGGCGGGCAATGGCTGGTGGTGGCGACCGGCGGGCGGTGGCGGTGGCGAATGACGGCGGTCGGGGGAGACCGGCGGTGGCGGACGGTTGCGACCGATGGCGGGCGGCAATGGCGGGATGGTGGTCAATGAAGAAGAAGAAAAGAGAAAAAGAAGAATTTTTATTCTCAATTTTGTTCTCGGAACAAGAATCAACATTTTTTTTATTCTTGATTCTCATCCCAAACTGATTCTGGGAACAAATTTGTTCTCGGGAACAAAAATTTTACCAAACGCGATTCTCGTCCCAAACTGATTCTGGGAACAAAAAATCAGAATCTGACACTGTTGGGATTGTTACTAAACAGACCCTTAATGTTTTGCTACCTACTTATACGTTTTAAAGTAGCCTTTCTTGAGCAAAATAAATTTTCCGGTCACATTACCGGAAACGCTTATCGAGAAAGGGAGATTGTCTCTCTTTTCCTTTTCTTTAACGTGGAAAATTAATTTTTTATGTATTTATTCGGGGGTTTTCTTGTAAGGTTAGCAGTTCAACTAATCCACATCTCGATTCTTCAAAAGCAACAAATCTAATATAAATTAAATAAATAAACGACAAAACAGATTGCTTACAGAATAATGTTTGAAGGTTCGAAGGTTTGGACCGAACGAACGACCGACCGACCGGCCGAGCGGTCCCGCCAAAGAGCATTCGCATTAGGCGATGCGGAGAAGGAAAAGGCAAAACGGCAGAGACGTATGCAATACGACATCATTATTTTTTTGCAAATAAATAAATAGATGAATAAAATAGAAACCGTTTCGATGAGGGCTGAGGAGACCGGCCCTAAGACGACACCGCGTTTTTCCTCCCTTCGTGGGCCAATTAAGTAATGAAAATAACTAATCTGGCATGTTATAGAAAAATTAGAGTGCATTTGCTTCATTGAAAACTCAGTCATATAAACCACTGGGATTCACCCCAGTGGCCACCCTTCCATCTTGGAAGGGGGAGGTTGGGGTTTCAAATCCCCACCTTCTTAGGAGGGTTTGGTGTGGGGACGATTTTATTTCAGGAGTGGGGAGTGAGTGTTAGCATATGATTAGAGTAGAACCGACAAAAAAAGAAAAAAAACTCAGTCATATATGAAAATATTAGGAAAATAATTAGCTTTCATTTGTTTGGCGATTAGGAAAAGTGACTTTCTTTTTGCAAGAATGAGAAATCATTTTCCCTTATCTAAGCTTGTTGTCCATGGAAAATGTTAGAGATAATTAGGATAATACTCTAAGATATCATCCTATATTAGATATAATTAGAATATCTATGTTGACTTTTTGACTCTCAAAATTGTGTGATATCTATTTTGGTTGTGCATGTCTTGATTGATATATTTTATATTTGATAGTCTCTTACAAAGTCTATAAATATGCCGATGTGCTCTTCATTATGATATACCGAAATATATTGAGAATTCTTATTTTCTCTCTTTAATGTTTTTACATTTAACTAAAAGCATTTTCTTTAGATCAATTAGCTTTTTGTTGTACAAAATTGAAAAGTCAAAATTTTTTTTTCTTGAAAATAGTCTTCCTTTAAACAAATAAACCCTAAACTTGTTCAATAACCCTAATTGGCATCGGCGTATAGAATTCGATCAAGTGAGGAACTCACTCATTATGTTAGGAGACATCGAGATTACCCCATGCATGTCTAATAAAATCGGAAATTATAGGTATGAAAAAATCACCCCAATTTCACCGTTTTAAGATTTGCTTCAAATTAATAACAATGGACGATTGATCTTTCAGTAATTATCAAGGAAATTCTCAATGTTTTCGATACCTGCTTTCTAGGTCTTTTCGACACAATCTCGTAGATAATTACATCATACAAGAGTTTGTTTGGAATGAATGTCGCTTCTTAATTTTCTTCCTTAATCTAAGTCTTGCAATTTGCATAATCATTTTTTTCTTGTTTTTAAATCCAAAACTCCTGAAAATTAGTAACTTTCGTTTTTGATTTTTGACTTACTAAATTTTGAGAAAGAAAAAAGGGGGTAAGTACACTATCAGTGTCAAAAATTGTATACGACGCTCATTTTGGTGCCAAAAGTTTCTGTCGGATCACTTAAGTGCCAAATCGGAGGAAAAACGATTACTTTGGTGCCACCGGCAAGAGATTCCGACCAAAATGACTACGTGGCTTTTATATTTAAAAAAAAAAGAAAAAAGAAATGGCTTTTAAACGATGTCGTTTTCCATCCTCCTTAAGAAAACAACGTCGTTTTGCCATCCTAAGTGGATGGCCTTGCAAAAACGATACCGCACAACTCATTTGGGGATTTTTTTTTTTATTTTTTTATTTGGGGATTGAAATTAGGGTTTTTTGCCGATCCTCGCCCAACGCCAACCTAGCTCGCTCGGCCGTAGCTTGAGGCGTGTGAGGTTCCTACACTTGAGCGAGATCAGCATGAGCGTGTTGTCGCCGATGCTTAATGACTTGTGGTCGCACTTGAGCGCGAGCTTCATGACCGAGTCAAACCTCACGAACAGCATCGAGACCGTGTCTAGCAGCTCCGAGTGGGCGTGGAGGGCGAGCCTCTAGCGACTCTGGCCTTCTATCGCGAGCTAGTGGCGGCACACGAGGGAGCACCGGCCCCGATCGCCAGAGCCTAGGTACTGGAAGACGCAGGCCAGGCACTCGTCAGGGAGATCGAAGATGGAGAGGGAGAGATCGAGGGCAGTGCACTCGTCGGTGGCCTCCCCGAGCACTAGCTAGATCACGGCCTTCGACTTGGCCATTGAGGGTGCGTTTGTTTATGTTTCTGTTCTTTTTTTGTTCCGGGGAACAGAAATAGAAAAAACTATTTCTGTTCGGGGAACAGTTTTGAACAAAAATGAGCATTTGGTAAACTTGTTCCTAAAAAAAAAAAGAACAGAAATATGTTTGGTAAATTTTGTTCTTTTTTTATTTCTTTTAATTTTTTTAATGTTTTTTTTTTATTTTTCATTATTTTTCTTTCTTTTTATTTTTTATTTTTTTCTTGCTTTGGCCTGTCGCCGGCCTCGGCCATGGCCGGCGACCGGCCGACGAGGGCTGGCGGCCTCGCCCGCCACGGGGCGAGGCTCGGCCTCGCCTTGGCCGGGCGAGCTCGGGCTCGCGCAGATCCGGCGAGGCCGAGCTCGCCCAGCCACGGCAAGGCTCGGCCTTGCCGGGCCACCGCCCGGCGACGCCGACTGGCGGTGGCCCGGCGAGGCCGAGCCTCGCCGTGGCCGGGCGAGCTCAGCCTCGCCGGGCCACCGCTGGTCGGCGTCGCCTGGCGGTGGCCCGGCGAGGCCGAGCCTCGCCGGTGGCTGGGCGAGGCCGCCGGCCCTCGTCGGCCGGTCGCCGGCCATGGCCGAGGCCGGTGACCGGCCAAAGCAAGAAGAAGAAGAAAAGAAGAAAAAGAAGAAGAAGAAAAGAAGAAAAAAAAAGAAAAGAAAAGAGAAGTGTTTCTTTGTTTTGTTGGAAACAAAAACAACTTTTTTTTTTCTTGTTTTGTTCTTTTTTGTTAGGGAACAAAAGAACGATTTGGAACAAAAACGCACCAAACGCGTTTTGTTCTTTTTTTGTTCCCAGGAACAAAAAAAAAGAAAGTGTTCGAGGAACAAAAAAAGAAACACAAACAAACAGAGCCCGAGTGGCCGTTGTCGGGGTCGGGGTGGGAGCCGCGGCCACTGAGCGCGGGGGCCGTCAAGGACGGCGACTGGCCCATTGCCGGTGGAGGCAGAGGCGAGGGATGTGGGCGGTTGAATGGGAGAGAGACCATCTTGGGGATTTAGGGTTTTGAATTGGGAGAGAGACACAAAACGGCGTCGTTTTATCGTTTAAATGCTGACTGTACTCTCCGGTGAGCCACATCAACTTCAAAAATTAATAAAAAATGGTACCACGTCGGATTTCCGGCCAACAAGATCAGAGTTGGCACTAAAATGATCGTTTTTCAAACTTTTTGGCAATTAAGTAATCCAAAATAAATTTTTGATATCGAAGTGAGCGCCGTATACAACTTTTGGCACTTTTACCCCGGAAAAAAGGGGAAGTAAAAACGAGAACGGTTCGTCAGCTAAAGTTCGGGAAGAACGGGAGAACGCTTTGGCTTGGCCTTTTGCTTAGTGTGTACGAGCTCCTGCCTCGCGACGCGCCTTCGGCAGCATAGTCAATTATCGCCTACTCCCCCACCTCCTTCCCGGCATCTTCTTCCTCCTCCATTCTTTCTATAAATCTCCGCACCATATCTGCATTCTCATCATCTCCTATCATCTCTCTTGCTTCCTCTCTCCATCATCTCCATCATCTCCGTCATCTCTCTCTCTCTCTGTCGTATCTCTCCAAGCACTGAACTTCCTCGTGAGCTAGGAGAGATCTCAGTCAACGTTTTCAGATCGAAGATGAGCCAGAACAACACCCAGAGCCAAATCCCAGGTAATGATCAAACCCACCCTCGATCTGTTTCGACCCTCCCGCCCTTTTGATGTCGATTCTCTCTATCTCTCTCTCTAGTTTTTGCCGATCTGATCTCAGTCAAAATCGTTTCTCCTGCTCCTCTTCTCAATGCATTGCTGTTCTGCAAATCGAGCGGGTTTATATGGACTTAGGATTTGCAGAATTCGCACGTTGGTCGTAATTAGGGTCGAGCAAGAGCTCCAGAGTCGGATAGTGGTCGGTGGACGATTGTAACAGTAGTAGTTCAGGAATCCGTTTGTTCATCTGTTCTTGTTTTTAGAGTTGACAAAGAAATCGATCTTGCTCTCCTTCTTTTCGGTTAGAACTTTTTGAATTCTTGGGAGGAGCCGCCGGCGGTCTTCCGGGGGGGCTGGTGGAGGCGGCTGTGGCTGCTGGCCCCACCACCGAAGTTCAAACAACCTTTTCAAACTATTGAACTTGAATTATATGCTCTTGGGTATTCATATATCGATGACTTGTGATGACAAAATGCAATATTCTGTGCAGTGGCGTACCCACCACCGGCATCAGCACCTGCGTACGTGGCGCCACCACCGCCCGGCTATCCCACTAGGGACGCCCAACAGCCAGTGCAGAACACCATCCCTATCGAGACCAAGACTAGGGGCGACGGCTTCTGGAAGGGCTGGTAAGTGATTATCTCGCAATGCAGCCCCTCCTTTGCTTCTACATATTTATACACATTCGCTTGTCCTAATTGCGCTCCTTCTTGTCTTCACCAGCTGCGCTGCCCTCTGCTGTTGCTGCGTCCTGGATGCCTGCTTCTAGGAATTCCCAGGAGAGGATCGCCTTCCGCTTGATTCGTCGATTATTGTGTTTAGCATTCGATTCTACAGATCTTCTTTTGTCATTCTTGCGATAAATGGGACATGTTGTAGTCACCATATACCTTTATTATTGCTGTGATATATACTAGTATTCTAGGGTTTTTCTTGCATCTTTTATGTTACACTTCGACTCCAAGTTTCCTTTCTCTTTCTCCTCCACGAAGCGAGTCCAAAATGAATTTAAGATTGAGATCCAAGGTACACGTGAAAGTGGACATACCTATTCTTATCCACGAGACGAGATACAAAGAAAGCTACAAGCCCTATTTTTAACGAGACATTTGGGTAGCTCATCGCTTTAGAGAGGTGAACATAATTATAGATTGGGTGCAAAAGCTGAAACAAGAAAATCCTTGTCACGAAATTGAATCTCATTTCCCCTCCCTTTGGAGTCCTATTGAAACCGACTTGGTGGGCCCTACCGTCTTGTCTTAGCAAAATTGAATAACTTATCATTCAACCAAGAAGAACCACTGGGGGTTCACCCCAGTGGCCACCCTTCCATCTTGGAAGGGGAAGGTTGGGGGTTCAAATCCCCACCTTCTGGGGGATTGGGGTGGGGAAGATTTCATTTCAGGAGTGGGTTTCGACTCCCACGCCTTGCAAGGAGGCAAGGCAAAGTCTGAGAGTGAGTGTTAGAGTAGGATTAGAGTACGACTGACAAAAAAAAAAAAACCAAGAAGAAAAGGATTTCTATGCCATGTGTTCATTTTTATGCACATGTTACTCCTGAACATTTGGCTCTAAACACATGGCTTGTTCGTTGCTCGATGGAGACTTGACATTTCTTTTCGATCGTTAAATCACAATGCGTTTCCTAAGTTTCTGTCGATCGAGCACGAAACTCGCGTTGCGTGTGCATTTTGAGGTCAGAAGATTGCATGGTACTCACCTCGGCTCTCTTTTCGACAAATAAAGTTGACCACATGACTTAGGATGCGTTTGGGAACTGCTTTCCAAGGGGCTTTTGAGGGCTAAAGACCTTTGGGCCAAAATGAAGGTATTTGGGAACTACTTTCCAAGGGGCATTAAGGCAAAGCTGGTATTTGCAAGGCTAAAAGCCTAAGACAGGTCTTAAGTTGCCTTGGGCTTTCAGCATTCTCGGAATGCCTCATGTCACTATTCATGTCTACTGTTCATCTTCTTCTCCAGCGGCGTGGCTGATCAAAGACAAGCTCGAGAGGCCGGTGAAGTCATTGCTGAGGTCGGCGAGGTCGCGACGACCGTCACCGGCCAGTTGCGCGACCCCATTTGGCATCACAAGTATAATGAGGTATGTAACTTTAATTTAATCCCCCTTAGCATAAGCTATGCCATACTTTAGCTTATTGAATTTCATCACCAAAATTCTCATCTTTTATTGAATTTTGAATATACGAAATTGACCCATAAGACTAAATTGGTAAATCGTTCAAATGTTTAAGACTAAATTGACAAATTGTTAAAAATTTTATAATTGAATTGGCAAGTTGTTCAAAAGTTTTGACTAAATTGATACAATTAAATGTTTAGAGTTGATTTGGCCACCGTACAATAGATTTATAATCTGGTGCGTAATTTTCTTGAAAGAAAGTATATTCTTGAAAAAAGAAATATAAGGGTTGCTATTATGGTGCAATTGTTGTATCTTCTAAAGACACAGTCATCATCCTTATTTCTCTCGACCAAGGAGCATGAGTTAGATGTATCATTTTGCAAAATTTGCTTTTCATGACACCTCATTTTTTTTATTAGAAAAAGAAAAACAGCGTTGCAATCTTGACACAGAGTTTTTTTTTTTTTAAATAAATTTCACTACTCTCTTTTTTGTACATATGCGTGCGATGCTCACAAGGATCAAATACCAGATCCGATACTCTTCGGCCTCACCCCTTTAATCCCTTCGTTAGCAGGACTGCATGCCCGTTGCCATCTCATTACAGAGTTGGAGAAGGGGTTTTTGGTCGCCTTTCAAATTTGTTGTTTCTTTGAAACCTTCGCATGTCCTTCTTTTCTGTCGAGCATGTGAGTTTAGTCCGACCAATGGCCTAATATTTTATCACCAACAAAAAATTCTTGCTTTATTATTCAAAATAGCCAACGTAACTTTTGGAAAAGCAATCATCTAGCCAATTAGCTTGCTAATCTGTGAATCGATAAGCGTTCAAACACTTAGATGATATCTTCTAATACTAAAATGGTGATAATCGATTCTAGACGTTAATTTGTCGTAATCGGCTTTAGCCCATTTTCATTAAAGAAGGAAGATAAAACCTCTTAATGTTTTGCTACCTATTTTTTTTTTTTTTTTTTTGTCAGTTTTACTCTATTCCTATTTTACACTCACTCTCAAACTTTTTGAATCGAAACCGAAATCCACTCAAACTTACACATCCCCACCCCATTCCCCCGAGAAGGTGGGGATTTGAACCCTCACCTCCTTCCTTTGTTGGAAGGGTGGCCACTAGGGGTTTTGCTACCTTCTTATACGTTTTAAAGTAGCCTTTCTCGAGCAAAATAAATTTTCCAGTCACGTTACCGGAAACGCTTACCGAGAAAGGGAGATTGTCTCTCTTTTGCTTTTCTTCAACGTGGAAAACTAATTTTATATGTATTTATTCGGGGGTTTTCTTGTAAGGTTAGCAGTTCAACTAATCCACATCTCGATTCTTCAAAAGCAACAAATCTAATGTAAATTACATAAATAAACGACAAAACAGATTTCTTACAGAAGAATGTTCGAAGGTTTGGACCGAACGAACGACCGACCGGAGCGGTCCCGCCAAAGAGCATTCGCACTAGGCGACGCGGAGAAGGAAAAGGCAGAACGGCAGAGACGTACGCAATACGACATCATTATTTTTTGCAAATAAATAAATAGATGAATAAAATAGAAACGGTTTCGATGAGGGCTGAGGAGACCGGCCCTGAGACGACACCGCGTTTTCCCTCCCTTCGCTGGCCGCATCAAACAAAGACAGCGCGGCCTCCTCCTCGGCTTTGTTTAATCCCCACGTTGGCTGGTTGACGCCGCCGAAAAGCGCCACCTGTCACGAATTAAGAAGGTCCTCAAAAGTCCTCATTCAATTCCAATCTGTATTATTCTTCAACCTTTTGAGATTCCTTTATTCACGATTATTCACGATTCTATAATCCAATTAAGTAATGAAAATAACTAATCCAGCACGTTATAGAAAAATTAGAATACATTTGCTTCATTGAAAACTCAGTCATATGTGAAAATATTAGGAAAATAATTAGTTTTCATTTGTTTGGCTATTAGGAAAAGTGACTTTCCTTTTGTTAGAATGAGAAATCATTTTCCCTTATTTAAGCTTGTTGTCCATGGAAAATGTTAGAGATAATTAGGATAATATTCTAGGATATCATCCTATATTAGATATAATTAGAATATTTATGTTGAGTTTTTGACTTTCAAAATTGTGTGATATTTATTTTGATTGTGCGTATCTTGATTGATATATTTTATTTTTGATAGTCTCTTACAAAGTCTATAAATATGCCGATGTGCTCTTCATTATGATATACCGGAATATATTGAGAATTCTTATTTTCTCTCTTTAATGTTTTTACATTTAACTAAAAGCATTTTCTTTAGATCAATTAGCTTTTTGTTGTAACAAAATTGAAAAGTCAAAACAAATTTTTCTCGAAAATAGTCTTCCTTTAAACAAATAAACCCTAAACTTGTTCAATAACCCTAATTGGCATCGGCGTATAGAATCCGATCAAGTGAGGAACTCACTCATTATGTTAGGAGACATCGAGATTACCCCATGCGTGTCTAATAAAATCGGAAATTATAGGTATGAGAAAATCACCCCAATTTCACCGTTTTAAGATCTACTGCAAATTAATAACAATGGACGATTGGTCTTTCAGTAATTATCAAGGAAATTCTCAATGTTTTCGATACCTGCTTTCTAGGTATTTTCGACACAATCTCGTTGATAATTACATCTTACAAGAATTTGTTTGGAATGATTTCGCTTCTTAATTTTCTTCCTCAATCTAAGTCTTGCAATTTGCATAATCATTTTTTTCTTGTTTTTAAATCCAAAACTCTTGAAAATTAGTAACTTTCGTTTTTGATTTTTGACTTACTAAATTTTGACAAGAAAAAAGGTGTAAGTATACTATCAGTGCCAAAAGTTGTGTACGACGCTTACTTTGGTGCCAAAAGTTTTTGTCGGATCAAATCGGAGGAAAAACGATCATTTTAGTGCCACCGGTGAGAGATTTTGGCTAAAATAACTACGTAGCTTTTATATTTTTTTAAAAAAAATAGACATGGCTTTTAAACGACTTCGTTTTCCGTCCTCCTTAAGAAAACGACGTCGTTTTGCCGTCCTAAGTGGATGGCCTCACAAAAACGATGCCGCACAACTCATTTGGGGATTTTTTTTTTTTTTTTTATTTGGGGATTGAAATTAGGGTTTTTTGCCGATCCTCGCCCAACGCCGACCTAGCTCGCTCGGCCGCAGCTTGAGGCGCGTGAGGTTCCTACACTTGAGAGAGATAAGCATGAGCATGTGTCGCCGATGCTTAACGACTTGCGGTCGCACTTGAGCGCGAGCTTCATGACCGAGTTGAACCTCGCAAACAACGTTGAGACCGTGTCCAGCAGCTCCGAGTGGGCGTGGAGGGTGAGCCTCTAGCGACTCTAGCCTTCGATCGCGAGCTAGTGGCAGCACACGAGGGAGCACTAGCCCTGGTCGCCAGAGCCTAGGTATTGGAAGACGTAGGCCAAGCACTCGTCGAGGAGATCGGAGATGGAGAGGGAGAGATTGGGGGCGGCGCACTCGTCGGTGGCCTCCTCGAGCACCAGGCAGATCATAGCCTTCGACTTGGCCGTCAAGTGGCCGTTGTTAGGGTCGGGGTCGGGGTCGAAGCTGCGGCCATCGAGCGCGGGGGCTGTCAAGGATGGCGATTGGCCCATCACCGGCGAAGGCGGAGGCGAGGGATGTGGGCGGTTGAAGGGGAGAGACACCAACTTGGGAATTTAGGGTTTTGAATTGGGGGAGAGACACCAAATGGCATCATTTTGTTGTTTAGATGCTGACTGTATTCTCCGTCGAGCCACATCAGCTTCAAAAATTAATAAAAAAGTGTCGCATCGGATTTTCGGCCAACTAAATCAAAATTGACACTAAAATGATCGTTTTTCAAACTTTTTGACATTAAGTAATCAAAAATAAATTTTTGGTACTAAAGTGAGAGTCGTATACAACTTTTGGCACTCTTGCCTCGGAAAAAAAGGGAAGTAAAACGAGAACGGTTCGTCAGCTAAAGTTCGGGAAGAACGGGAGAACGCTTTGGCTTGGCCTTTTGCTTAGTGTGTACGAGCTCCTGAGTCGCCACGCGCCTTCGGAAGCATCGTCAACTACCGCCTACTCCCCCTCCTCCTTCCCAGCATCTTCTGCCTCCATTCTTTCTATAAATCTCCGCACCATATCTGCATTCTCATCATCTCCTATCATCTCTCTTGCTTCTCTCTCCATCATCTCCGTCATCTCTCTCTCTCTCTATCGTATCTCTCCAAGGACAGAACTTCCTCGTGAGCTAGGAGAGATCTCAGTCAACGTTTTCCGATCGAAGATGAGCCAGAACAACACCCAGAGCCAAATCCCAGGTAATGATCAAACCCACCCTCGATCTGTTTCGACCCTCCCGCCTTTTTGATGTCGATTCTCTCTATCTCTCTCTCTAGTTTTTGCCAATCTGATCTTGGTCAAAATCGTTTCTCCTGCTCCTCTTCTCAATGCATTGCTATTCTGCAAATCGAGCGGGTTTACATGGACTTAGGATTTGCAGAATTCGCACGTTGGTTGTAATTAGGGTCGAGCAAGAGCTCCAAAGTCGGATAGTGGTCGGTGGACGATTGTAACAGTAGTAGTTCAGGAATCCGTTTGTTCATCTGTTCTTGTTTTTAGAGTTGACAAAGAAATCGATCTAGCTCTCCTTCTTTTCGGTTAGAACTTGTGTTTGAATTCTTGGGAGGAGCCGCCGGCGGTCTTCCGGGGACCTGGTGGAGGCGGGCTGTGGCTGCTGGCCCCACCACCGAAGTTCAAAGAACCTTTTCAAACTATTGAACTTGAATTATATGCTCTTGGGTATTCATATATCGATGACTTGTGATGACAAAATGCAATATTCTGTGCAGTGGCGTACCCACCACCGGCATCAGCACCTTTGTACGTGGCGCCACCACCGCCCGGCTATCCCACGAGGGACGCCCAACAGCCAGCGCAGAACGCCATCCCCATCGAGACCAAGACTAGGGGCGACGGCTTCTGGAAGGGCTGGTAAGTGATTATCTCGCAATGCAGCCCCCCCTTTGCTTCTCTTTATTTATACACATTCGCTTGTCCTAATTGCGCTCCTTCTCGTCTTCACCAGCTGCGCTGCCTCTGCTGTTGCTGCGTCCTGGATGCCTGCTTCTAGGAATTCCCAGGAGAGGATCGCCTTCCGCTTGATTCGTCGATTATTGTGTTTAGCATTCGATTCTACAGATATTCTTTTGTCATTCTTGCGATAAATGGGACATGTTGTAGTCACCATATACCTTTATTATTGCTGTGATATATACTAGTGTTCTAGGGTTTTTCTTGCATCTTTTATGTTACATTTTGACCCCGAGTTTCCTTTCTCTTTCTCCTCCACGAAGCGAGTCCAAGATGAATTTAAGATTGAGATCCAAGGTACACGCGAAAGTGGATGTACCTATTCTTATCAATGAGATGCGATACAAAGAAAGCTACAACCTCTATTTTTAACGGGACATTTGGGTAGCTCATAGCTTTAGAGAGGTGAACATAATTATAGATTGGGCACAAAAGCCGAAACAAGAAAATCATTGTCACGAAATTGAATCTCATTATCCCTCCCCTTGGAGTCCTATTGAAACCGACTTGGTGGGCCCTGCTGTCTTGTCTTAGCAAAATTGAATAACTTATCATTCAACCAAGAAGAAAAGGATTTCTATGCCACGTGTTCATTTTTATGCACATGTTACTCCTGAACATTTGACTCTGAACACGTGGCTCGTTTGTTGCTCGATGGAGACTTGACAATTCTTTTCGGTCGTTAAATCACAATGCGTTTCCTAAGTTTCTGTTGATCGAGCACAAAATTCGTGTTGTGTGTGTTTTGAGGTTAGAAGATTGCATGGGACTCGCCTCGGCTCTCTTTTGACAACCAAAGTTGACCACATGACTAGGGTGCGTTTGGGAATTGCTTTCCAAGGGGCTTTGGGGGGTTAAAGGCCTTTGGGACAAAATGAAGGTGTTTGGGAACTACTTTCAAAGGGCATTAAGGCAAAGCTAGGCATTTGCAAGGCTGAAAGCTCAAGGCAGGTCCTAGGTTGTCTTAGGCTTTCAGCATTCTTAGAATGCCTCATGTCACTATTCATGTCTACCGTTCATCTTCTTCTCTAGCGGCATGGCTAATTAGAGAAGAGCTCGAGAGGCCGGCGAAGTCACGGCTAAGGTCGGCGAGGTTGCGGCGACCATCGCCGGCCATTTCACTACCTCGGCAAGTCACGGCGACCGCTCATGAGTCCCTGCGACCACCCGCGAGTTGCGTCGCCGCGACCTAACGGCTCTAGGTCATGCGACCTTAGGCGTAACCGGATCAGATCGTCGGAGGTCGCTAGAGGTCGTGCGACCTAGACCAAATTTGGTCGGTGCAAGGTCGCGTGTCTTTGACAAGGAGATTTGGTTGGTGAGGTCGCATGACCCTAACGACCCGATTTGCGTCGGCGACCAGATCCAGGTCATGCCGGTCGCCGCGAGGTCGCGCGATCTTTGACAACTAGATTTGGTCGCGTGACCTTTGATGACTCGATTTGGTCACGGTGAGGTCGCGTGACCTCAGGCACAATCCAGATTTGGTCGCCGTGAGGTCGCGCGACCTCCGGCGACCAAATCTAGGTCATGCCGATCGCCGTGAGGTCGTGCGACCTCCGGCGGACCCAGATCTAGGTCGGGCGACCTTCGTGAAGGGTCGCCGAGGGTCGTCCGACCCCAGGCAACCCTCGCTAGAGGTCGCCTGACCCTAGGCGGCCCTTGTCGGTCGTCTCTGGGGGCTGCCTGAGCCGCCGGTAGTCGCTTGCCTCATCGGCGAACTCTTTTATTTTTTTTTGATAATTTTTTCTTTTTTTTTATTAATCACCAAAGTCCTTTGTAAATAAAATCTTTCCAAATACTATTTTACTCAAATGTACTTCACAATAGACTTTAAAGTACAATTTACCAAATACAATTTGCATTTTGGAAAACCATTTAACTCAAAGTCCTTTGCATTTTCCCAAAGGTTTTTCCCAAAAGTCCAACCAAACACACTTTAGATTGGATTAGAAAAGAGGCCCAATGGTTTCACACCATTTGGTGATGACAGGGCACCATGTGGCAGTATCTTGACCCCGTTTGGCATCACAAGTATAATGAGGTATGTAACTTTAATTTAATCCCCCTTAGCATCAGCTATGACATACTTTAGCTTATTGAATTTCATCACCAAAATTCTCATCTTTTATTGAATTTTGAATATACAAAATTGACCCATAAGACTAAATTGGTAAATTGTTAAAATATTTAAGACTAAATTGACCAATTGTTAAAAATTTTATAATTGAATTGGCAAATTGTTAAAAAATTTTAGACTAAATTGATACAATTAAATGTTTAGAGTTGATTTGGTCACCGTACAATAGATTTATAATCTTGGTGCGTAATTTTCTCGAAAGAAAGTATATTCCTGAAAAAAGAAATATAAGGGTTGCTATTATGGTGCAATGGTTGTATCTTCTAAAGACACAGTCATCATCCTTATTTCTCTCGACTAAGGAACATGAGTTAGATGTATCATTTTGCAAAATTTGCTTTTCATGACACCTCATTTTTTTATTAGAAAAAGAAAAACAGCATTGCAATCTTGACACAGAGTTTTTTTTTTTTAAATAAATCTCACTCCTCTCTTTTATGTACATATGCTTGCGATGCTCACAAGGATCAAATACCAGATCCGATACTCTTCGGCCTCACCCCTTTAATCCCTTCATTAGCAGGACTGCATGCCCGTTGCCATCTCATTACAGAGTTGGAGAAGGGGTTTTTGGTCACCTTTCAAATTTGTTGTTTCTTTGGGATCTTCGCATGTCCTTCTTCTCTGTCGAGCATGTGAGTTTAGTCCAACCGATGGCCTAATATTTTATCACCAACAAAAAATTCTTGCTTTATTATTCAAAATAGCCAACATAACTTTTGGAAAAGCAATCTTCTAGCTTACTAATCTTGGAATCGACAAACGTTCAAACACTTAGATGATATCTTCTAGTATTAAGGTTCTTTTTATCGTCTCCTTGAGAGTTATTTGATGTTTTGTTCGGAAATTAAAATGGTGATAATCGATTCTAGACGTTAATTTGTCGTAACCGGCTTTAGCCCCGTTTTCATTAAAGAAGGAAGATAAAACCTCTTAATGTCTTGCTACCTACTTATACGTTTTAAAGTAGTCTTTCTCGAGCAAAATAAATTTTCCGGTCACATTACCGGAAACGCTTACCGAGAAAAGGGAAAGTCTCTTACTTTTCCTTTTATTTAACGTGGAAAACTAATTTTTTATGTATTTATTCGGGGGTTTTCTTGTAAGGTTAGCAGTTCAACTAATCCACATCTCAATTCTTCAAAAGCAACAAATCTAATGTAAATTACATAAATATACGACAAAACAGATTGCTTACAGAAGATTTTTCGCAGGTTCCGAAGGTTCCGAAGGTTGGGACCGAACGAACGATCGACCGGCCGAGCGGTCCCCACGAAGACCATTCAGTCATATTCACATTCGGCGACGCGGAGAAGGAAAAGGCAAAACGGCGGAGACGTACGCAATACGACATGACTATTTTTTGCAAATACATAAATGCATGAATAAAATAGACTTTCGATGAGGAGACGGGCCCGAGACGACACCGCGTTTTTCTCCTCCCTCTTCGCTGGCCGCATCAAACAGAGACAGCGCGGCCTCCTCCTCGGCTTTGTTTAATCCCCACGTCGGCGGCGGCTGGCTGACGCCGCCGACAAGCCGCTACACGTGTCGCGGATGAGGAAGTTCTTCGAAAGTTGTTCAATTCCAATCTGCATTATTCTTCAACCCTTCCGAGACCCCTTCATGGTGCCCACCCAGATGACCGCCCCACCACAATTATTCTCGATTCAATAATTCAATCGAGTAATGAAAATAAGCAATTCGACACATTATCGAGAAATTAAAGATGTCTTTATTTCATTGAAAACTTCGTAATACATGAAAATATTAGGAAAATAGTTAATTTTTATTTATTTGGTGGTCGGGGAAGGTGATTTACTTTTTGCCAGATGGAGAAATCATTTTTACCAATATAAGTTTCTTGTTTTCAATCCATAGCTCTAAGAGATTTTCTTTTATTAGATATAATTAGGATCTTTATGTTGGTTTTCTTGTATCTATCAAAATTGTGTGATATGTCATTTAATTGTGCATATTTTGATTGATATATATAGTCTCTTATAATATCAATATGTGTTGTACTTTTCATTATGATATATTGAAATATATTGAGAATTCCCATTTTCTCTCTTTAATATTTTAACATCTAACTTAAAACATTTTCGTTAGATCAATTAGTTTTCCGTCATATAAAAACCGGAAAGTTAGAAAATTTTTTTTCCTTCCTTTAAACAAATAAACCCTAAACTTGTTCAATTCCTTTAAATAAATAAACCCTAAACTTGTTTGATAACCCTGGTTGGCATCGGCGTACGAAATCCGATCAAGTGAGGAACTCACTCATTATGTTAAGTGACATTGGGATTATCCCATGCGTGTCTAATACAATCGGAAATGATAGTTATGAGAAAATCGCCCGAATTACACCATGTTAAAATCTGTCTCAAATTAATAACATTGGACGATTGATCTTTCAATAATTATCGAAGAAAGGCAGGTGTCCGTTTCTCAATATTTTTGATGCCTGCTTTTTAGGTCCTTTCGACACAATCTCGTAGATAATTACATCTTACAATAGCCTGTTTGGAATGACTTCCGCTTCTTAATTTTCTTCCTCAATCTAAATCTTGCAATTTGCATAATCACTTTTTTCTTTTTTTAAATTCGAAACTCCCGAAAATTAATAACTTCCGTTTTTGATTTTTGACTTACTAAATTTTGACCAGGAAAAAAGAGGAAGTAAAAGCGAGAACCGGTTCGTCAGCTAAAGTTCAGGAAGAACGGGAGAACGCTTAGGCTTGGCATTTTGTTTAGCGTGTTCCTGCGGCGCGACGCGCCTTCGTAAGCATCGTCAACTATCGCCTGCTCCCCCTCCTCCTTCCCAGCATCTTCTTCCTCCTCCATTCTTTCTATAAATCTCCGCACCATATCTGCATTCTCATCATCTCCTATCATCTCTCTTGCTTCCTCTCTCCATCATCTCCATCATCTCCGTCATCTCTCTCTCTCTGTCGTATCTCTCCAAGCACAGAACTTCCTCGTGAGCTAGGAGAGATCTCAGTCAACGTTTTCAGATCGAAGATGAGCCAGAACAACACCCAGAGCCAAATCCCAGGTAATGATCCAACCCACCCTCGATCTGTTTCGACCCTCCCGCCCTTTTGATGTCGATTCTCTCTCTCTCTCTCTCTAGTTTTTGCCGATCTGATCTTGGTCAAAATCGTTTCTCCTGCTCCTCTTCTCAATGCATTGGTGTTCTGCAAATCGAGCGGGTTTATATGGACTTAGGATTTGCAGAATTCGCACGTTGGTCGTAATTAGGGTCGAGCAAGAGCTCCAGAGTCGGATAGTGGTCGGTGGACGATTGTAACAGTAGTAGTTCAGGAATCCGTTTGTTCATCTGTTCTTGTTTTTAGAGTTGACAAAGAAATCGATCTAGCTCTCCTTCTTTTCGGTTAGAACTTGTGTTTGAATTCTTGGGAGGAGCCGCCGGCGGTCTTCCGGGGGGCCTGGTGGAGGCGGCTGTGGCTGCTGGCCCCACCACCGAAGTTCAAAGAACCTTTTCAAACTATTGAACTTGAATTATATGCTCTTGGGTATTCATATATCGATGACTTGTGATGACAATATGCAATATTCTGTGCAGTGGCGTACCCACCACCGGCATCAGCACCTTTGTACGTGGCGCCACCACCGCCCGGCTATCCCACGAGGGACGCCCAACAGCCAGCGCAGAACGCCATCCCCATCGAGACCAAGACTAGGGGCGACGGCTTCTGGAAGGGCTGGTAAGTGATTATCTCGCGATGCAGCCCCTCCTTTGCTTCTACATATTTATACACATTCGCTTGTCCTAATTGCGCTCCTTCTTGTCTTCACCAGCTGCGCTGCGATCTGCTGTTGCTGCGTCCTGGATGCCTGCTTCTAGGAATTCCCAGGAGAGGATCGCCTTCCGCTTGATTCGTTGATCTTTGTGTTTAGCATTCGATTCTACAGATCTTCTTTTGTCATTCTTGCGATAAATGGGACATGTTGTAGTCACCATATACCTTTATTATTGCTGTGATATATACTAGCGTTCTTGGGTTTTTCTTGCATCTTTTATGTCACACTTCGACCGCGAGTTTCCTTTCTCTTTCTCCTCCACAAAGCGAGTCCAAGATGAATTTAAGATTTAGATCCAAGGTCGCGAAAGTGGATGTAGCTATTCTTATTAATGAGACGTGATACAAAGAAAGCTACAACCTCTATTTTTCATCTGAATTTTAGTGTTAGTGACAGCAGACGTTGAACAAAATGAGGGGCGGGGGTGAGAATTAGAGCTTGTACGAAGAATGAACATAGTTAATAGTAAAAGGGTACTTGCAGCCTCCTCTAGCGGTTGGCGATTGTATGCCCTATTAATTTTGGGGAGAGTTATGATCCTTCACCAACCTAGAGAGAGAGAGAGAGAGAGAGAGAGAGAGAGAGAGAGAGAGAGAGAGAGAGTTATGATCCTTCACCAACCTATAAAACTATCGGCGCGAGACAATGTGTATTTCATTTTTCCAAAGCAAAATGTTGTTACCATCACTAAAACGTGGTCAAATAACAACCAAGTAAAACTCATGGGTGTTTCCAAATTTGATGGCCTAACTCCTCGGTGATTGGTTGCTTGACCGGCGTGCCAATCTTCCTTAAACAATGGCATAATTCCTGAAAACCCCTCAATTTTAGATCCAATCTAAATTCTAACCTAAACTTTCAATCTAATCTCAAATTCACCCACGGATGAAGAATTGTTATTCATATTTTCGAAATTATCAACAATAAGGCCAGTGAGAGGTCCATTATTAGAATATGCATCTTCATCAACATCCTCTTTTTCATATGGAATAATAAAAGCCTCCGATATTGATAATCTTAAGAAAATCAGTATCGATTTTTTGACACATGAGCAAATTTGGAATTAGAGTGAAAGTTGATGATTTTTTAAGATAAAAAAATGTTCATGATAAAATTGAGATTAAACCTAAGATTTTTTATTTTTAAAGGGAACTAGATGCTTAAAGTATTTCATCAAAAATATTGAGACTTATGCGTATGATAGTGCTTGATAAGTGTTTACTCCTCAATAAAATTTGTGATATCGTAGGATCATTCCAAGTTATGTGTAATTGTTCCATGTTCACCGAGAATGCTTACATTATAGCTATTACGGAGACTAGACAATAACAAAATTCAAAATTAAGACTTTACTTATTTTGTGAAAAATGAGTAATTTGGAAAATATTTTTTTAAATGATACTTGAGTCGTTTGAAATAATAAGTTGTTAAAAAATATTTTCATCATCAAAAATAATTTATATTTAAATATTTACATAGATGATAAAAATATTTTTCATTCATTCATTTTTTTATAAATAAAACATATGATCATTTTTTTAATTACTTATTTTTTTTGTGAAATAAATAGAACCTTAGAAAAAATTGCGCTTGCTCTAAATGCTCTAAATTGCCACCTTTCATCTCATGGATCACCTGATATGTATGTATGTATATGTATATATGAATTGGGACGCTGATGTTTCGAGTGATGTCCCAGAATACAATTATGTCAGAATGTAATGTCAGTCAAATAAAATGTTTGACCGGTTAATAGGGCATCTTATGTAATATGATTAGGCAATCATCCTTTCTTTCCCAACTCTCAGGTAAAATGTGATGCGACAAATTTTGATATGGATAATTAACCGGGTCATAAACAAATTGAAAAGATCGACTCACTGAAAACATGTTTATCACTCAAAGGGATTGACCCATTATGGTCCAACGAGGTTATACTCGCTTTTGAACACTGTTTATGTGCATCTTGTCAAGGGTTTTGTAAAAGCCTTTCAACCTTCGATTAATTTACCATTATCTTATTTATTATATCGCGCTTATCCCTTTTGCAACAATTTCAGATCTCTTTAACGTTTAACGTTTTTGCCTTTTGCTGTATTTTAATGTTCTTTTTTTAATCAAGGGCAAAAGGATACTCGATCCAAGGATTTAATGAGAAATTACAACTCATTCATGTGTATGGTTCATGACTAATGACAATAATTTAGCTAACCAAAGTGTAAATGAAAATATTTCTCTTCTTCTTGTCTTTATGGATCTTTCCGCACATCACGTGGCTTGCATTGACTAGCTCATGACAAAGCACCACATGTATATCATTTATTAATTTTCTTTCGGAACCATGAATTGATTGTCAAATTGGACCGTCGGATCTTGGGTGGTGTGAAATCGTTATATCTTAAGCCGAACATTCCGTGCCGAGTGAGACCCTTTTGACAATGCTCAGAGGGGATCGTTAGTGCTGATATCATGTCCACTCTTTTGTTAATAAAAAAAAAAAAATTAATTGACAAAAGACCTTTTATAAGATATAAAAATTCAATAGGACCAAAAATATGTCTTCTAGATTAGTCAAAAGGCATGGTCACGTCCAATGTAAAAGCATCATCATTTAGGTTGAAATAAGAAGCAATTATGGATTTTAAAAACATTTGCTACTTTGAATAATTTTACAGAGAGATTTCCAGTTGACCTTCTAATGAAGATGCTAATCCCTAGCGAGAGCTTTTGGTTCGGGTCTGTATGCATATCTCGGAAGGTTCTTCTCCCTAGCATCTTTTCCGGCAAAGCTTGTCTTGAGAGATCGACCAAATTGCAAAGCTCGATCTTGTTAAGTATGACTTCGACAACTTTTCGAGAGTGCAAATGCGCTTTTCACGTCAAGACATCAATCTAAATATTTCGTTTATCCAATATCACGATAAGGTTCATTTAGTTGGTTCATGCAATGGAACTATATGTTTATCCACTTATGATGACAAGAACTCTCATCACTTACAGATCTTTCCGTGAAACCCATCAACTAGTCAAAACGTAGTCCTTCCTCAACCGGATTTTGATGTGTCAAACTTGGTTGGGTTTGGATTCAATCCCTTAAGTTGCCATCTCGATGATTTTAAAATAGTCAACATAAATATTTATATCAAAGAACACCCCAACTGTACCTCCAAAGTGAATAGGGAAAATAATCCAAAAAGCCTTCAAATTATTGTACTTTTACTAGTTCAGTCCTATACCATTTAATTTGCTAATTGTCTCCTAAATCTTATTAAGTTTTGCCAATTGAGTCAATTCGATCAATCTTGATTGAAAATCGCTGAGGTGGGTATCATCTGTCCAACGTGATATGGCTGGTACTAACGTGGATAATTTTTTATAATATTTTCTTGAATTATTTCATTCATTCATTTTCTTTTGTTTTCTTTTCTCCTATATTATTTTTTCCTTTCACTTTATTTTTTATTTTTCCCTCCTTCCCTTCATTGGCCATCATTGAGCCTTGTCAATGGCCAATGGAAGTCGTTGGTCTCAGGTGAAGGCCACATGGGCCTAGGATGGTGAGGGGGAGGACCTTGCTGGATCAGGTGGGGAAATATTCACTAGGCTAGGCAACGCCGACTCTCACCCGATCTAGTGAGGAGCTGCCCTCGTCAACCATGGCCCAAGTGTCCCTTGCTTGAGGTTGATGGAGGGAAGAAGCAAAAAAGATAAAAGAAAAAAGAAAACAAAAGAAAAAAAAAATAAAGAAGGAAATTGAAAGTGAAGGGAGAAAAAGGAAAAAAATATGAAAATATTATTAAAAATTATCTATATTAGCGCCAACAGTGTTATGTAAGATGTATGGTGTCCATATTAGTGATTTTTGGCCAAAATTGATTGAATGGATTCAATTGATGTAATGTAAAAAAAAAATTAAGATTAAAAAGTTTAAATTTGAAGTGATAAAAATCCAATAGATTTAGGATTTTATGGACAATATTCCCAAGTAGATGTGGTTGGGAATTTTTTTTTTTTAAACTAAAAGAATGCTGAGGCAGAAATGTATTGTACTATGTTAAAGAGGCTTCTATTTGTCTGATTAAGATTCTCTCTTCCTTTTCAAGTGCTATCACACCATAGCTTCTTTATATTGTTTCAAATTCATGAATGATTAAGATTCGACCCTTATTTCATGTGCTTTCATATAAAACACGATCGGTTACTTGCTTAGAGAGTTTGACTTCTCTGCCAGCCACAAACAAAGCTGAGCATTAGCTGGTTGGAACATTGTTTTTTCGGACTAAATGAATACCCCAGAGAGAAATATCCTGTACTATATTAAAGAGACTTATTTGTATGATTAAGATTCTCTCTTTATATGCATGTGCTTTCATACCATAGCTTTGAGATGGTCTCCCCCATTTATAAAAATTTAACTTTTTAAGTTGAATATTCTAATATACCTTATATGTTATTCGGTGAAGCATGGATTGTTTGAGAACTATAACATCATAGTGAATAATAAGAAGAGTACCGTGGGTGTTTAGGCTCCGTTTGGCAACCACTTTGCCAAGTATCTTTGAGCCCCTAAAGGTATTTGGGCTAAAGTAAGGGTGTTTGGCAAAAACATTTGAAGCCCCCTTTGGAGAAGGCCAGCCTTGTGAAGGCTGAAAGCCCAAGGTAGGGGAGGACCTGCCTTGGGCTTTCGGCTTTTCCGGCATGCCCGTTCGGGGTACTATTCATATTTTTTTTTTTCCAAAATTGTCCTTACGAACTTTTTGTTTTTCCGTTTTTTGCCCTTGTGAGGAGCACTGTTCATCTTCTCCGTCGAGAGTGGCCCCGGCGGCAGCTGCTCGGGTCAGTGTTCACCTTCTCCGTCGAGGGTGGCCCCGACGGCAGCCGCTCGAGTTGCGCGACCGCCGGCGAGGTCGCGCGACCGCCGGACGACCCAAGCGCAGCCCTTGGCGAGGTCGCGCGACCCAGTGCGACCCTCACCGAGGTCGTGCGACCCAGGCCCGACCCTTGCCGAGGTCCCCGACCCTAGGCGAGGGTTGCGTAGCCTCGCGACGGCGTCGTGCGACCTCGCCGGCCCAGATCCGAGGTCGCCGGAGGTCGCGATGGCGTCGCGCGACGCGCGCGACCTCGCCGGCCCAAATCCAGGGTCGCGCGGAGGTCGCGATGGCGTCGCGCGACGGGCGCGACTCGCCGGCCCAGATCCGAGGTCGCACGGAGGTCGCGATGGCGTCGCGCGACCTCGCCGGCCCAGATCCGGGTTCGCCGGAGGTCGCGACGGCGTCGCACAACGCGCGCGACCTCGCCGCCCCAAATCCGGGGTCGCCGGAGGTCGCCGGAGGTCGCCGAGGGTCACTGCCGGCCGCCGGCTGCCCGCCCTTGCCGGCTTTCATTTTTTTATTTTTCTTTTGATAATTTTTTTTTTTTTTCACAAAAGCCCTTTGTCCCCCAAACACTATTTTGCGCAAAGGTACTTCACAAAGGGTTTCTAAATTACAATTTACCAAACACAATTTCCATTTTGGAAAACACCTTTAATTTAAAGGTCTTTGCATTTTCCTAAAGACTTTCCCCAAAAGTCTTCCCAAACGCACCCTTATTAGAAAGTAAATGAATATGCATGTGATGTAAATAAAAATAATTACGCTATTAAGAGTTATACATACTATATCATCAAATTTAAATAAAGTTATATTAATTAAGTTTTCATAACATAAATAATTTCATAGATTGTAAACAATTTTTTCTTTCTTATGGAAACCATTGGGTGCTTGACCCCAATGTTGAGGTCTTGGACCCAGCCATTTGGGGGGATGAGAGTGCTTGACCATCGCGGCACTTGGGTACAACCGCCTAAGACTCAGGCACTAAACTTGAGGACAATGGGCCTAACCTCAAGGGGCCTTGGCCCGTTTGCCAGGGTCTTGGACTTGAGTACCCAGGACCTCAGCTTGAGCATCAGAACTAGGCCTCAGCCTTGGGGGGATTAGGCTCGACCACCAAAGTCCCAGTCATTAGAACCAGAGTTTCTAGGGCCTCGGCTCGATGGATGCAGGCCCGGGCCTCGATAACATGGGTACTAGAGTCGAGTACTTGGGCACAACCATCGGGGACTCGAATTGGGCACTAGGGTCTTGGGTTTAACCTCGAGGAGTGTGGGCCCATACTTCATGGACTCGGGCTCAACTATGGAGGAATCGGGCCATGCCTCAATTAACTTGAGCCCAAGCACTAGTGATTTGAGCATGGGAGTTGAGTAACAAGGCACAACCGTTGGGGAATCGGGCACGGGCATTGAGGTCCCTTGCTAGGCCTATGTGGAGTCAGGCACAAGCATTGATGCCTTAGGCGTGAGAGTTGGGTACCCATACTTATGCACGATTACTTGGGACTTGGGCATGTATCTTGGGTCTCAACCCATCCTCAAGAGACCTAGACTTCACCACTATGGACTTACACACGGGCATCGCGGTTTCCATGCATAAGTGTTGAGGTATTTGATCCAAGCACTGTTGTCTAGTTATATTTTGAAAAAAGATTTGTGATTTTTAAAAATAGAAAATCATTTATCTAAATTTAAATACTGTTTTTTCATTGATTATGAAAAGTTATTCCGATGACTCAATTTCTTAAATGATCCAAATTGTGTAAAACAAAGCCTAATGAGAAATGGAACCTTATTCAAATGCATGTTGCATGACTAATGACAAAAAATTAGCTAGCCTAGGCGAACAACGTCCAAACTTAACTTGGAATACACGTTACCTCCTTTGCTTCGCCTTTGCTTCCCGTGTTCAGACTCACGCGGTCTGACGCGCCTTCGGAAGAACCACCATCAGCTCCCTCTTTCTCCGTATCTTCCTTCTCATATATTCATCTATAAATCTCGCACCGTTCCTTCGCTCTCATCATATTATCATCTCTACCATCTCTCTCTTTCTCTCTCTCTCTCTCTACAAGCACGTACTTTTACGCGAGCTAGAGATCTCAGTCAACGTTTCCGACCGAAGATGAGCCAGAACAACCACCAGAACCAAATCCCAGGTAACATTCGAACCCATCCTTGTTCTCCCTCGAATTTCGCCGACTTTATCTAGGCAAAATCGCTTCCTTTTGCCCCTCCTTTTCATGCAAGAATATCCCACAATCTCATTTTCATTATGATTGGCGATTGTAACAACAGTTCGGCAGTCGTTTGTCTGTCTGTCCGTCTTTCTTGTTTTTGGATTTTCTTAAACTCGACAAAGAAATCAATCAACACTTGTTCTTTCTGGTTGAAAACTCATGTTTGACTTCTTGGGAGGAGTCACCGGCGGTCTTCCGGCGGCTGGTGGAGGAGGTGGTTGTGGCCGCTAGCCCCACCACCGAAGTTCAAACCAAAATTTTCGAAGTATTCAGCTTGAATTATATAATCTTGGGTATTCATTTATCGATGACTTGTGATGACGGTACGCGATATTTTGTGCAGTGGCGTACCCACCACCGGCATCAACAATGGCGTACGTGGCGCCTCCACCACCCGGCTATCCCCTGAGGGATGGCCGACAGCCTGCGCAGAACGCCGTCCCTTTCGAGACCAAGACTAGGGGTGACGGCTTCTGGAAGGGCTGGTAAGTAATTATCAAGCAATGCAGCCCTCTTTTCATCTTTTAGTCAGCTTTTTCTTCTTTTGTTTTTACATATTCGCTTGTCCTAATTGCTCTTCTTCTTTTCTTCGCCAGCTGTGCTGCGCTGTGCTGTTGCTGCGTCCTGGATGCCTGCTTCTAGGAATTCCCCGGAAAGAATCGCCTTCCCGTTCCATTCGTTGCTCCTTGTGTTTAGCATTCTCTTTGTCGCTGCTGACATAAATCTGACACGTTATTGTCACCTTGATACCTTTGTTCTTTGGATATATACTATTGTTATCAGATTTCTCTTCCATATCTATTGTCATCACTTCGACCCTTGTTTCGTCTTCTTCTTTTTTCCCTCCATAAAGCGAGTCTGACATGGGCTTGAGCGTTAGGATGAGGGTAGATGCGGACGCAAGACGTCAGAACCTTCGACTTCGTTTTAATGGATAGCAATGCCAAGAAAATTACAGGCTCTCTTTTCGTCTCGTTTCCGCTTAAACGAAACTGAATATTGAACAAAATTGGGAGAAGATTTTAGAATTCTCCACGAGCTATTTTTATACACAATTGATTTGAAAGAGGGTGTATTAACTTTATTTTTCCGAAATGAAATTATGCTTTCATCACTAAAATGGGGTAATCAACTAAAACTCATGGGTGTTTTCCAATTAGACGGCCTAAATCCTCAATAGTTGCTAGCTTGCCCAGCGTGCGAATTTTCCTCACAAGCATTAAGTGCATGATGCTTGCTTAAAAAGTGTCAGGTCTTCTCATCAATAAAATACGTGATATTTTCGGGATGATTCTAAATGGTGTGAAATTGTTCCTTGTTCGCTGAAAGTACTTATGTATATTTCCATATTTATTATAAAGATTAGTCAAATGACAAAATTCAGATCAAGAAAGATTACTCTAAGTCGCCTTGTGTCACATTGGCCACCACTTTTGTGATCATTTATCGCTAGCAAGAGCTTTGATTCAGGTGTGCGTGTAAATTTCGGAAGGTTCTTCTCATTAACATCTTTTCATCAAAGCTTATCTTAGGAGATCAACCAAATTGCAAAGACTCAATCTTGTTAATTATGAAATTTGGCAACCTTTCGAGACTGCACATGCGCTACTTTTGTGAACGAACTATCTAATCTCAATGTCTCATTTATCCAAAATTACAGTAAGGTCCATTTAGTTGGTTCATACAATAGAATTATTTGTTTATCCGCTTGTGACAACAAGAATCCTCACCACTCAAAATATCTTTTTGCAAAACCAACAACTTGTCAGAACATAGTCGGCAAAAGAACGCTTCAAGTGCCATAACTTGGCACAAAGGGACACTTAAGTGCCATAACTTATGAAAGTGACATTTAAGTGCCACATTTTAAGAAAAGTGGGACACCTGAGTGCCACCTCTAGTGAAGCCGGTCGGAAATCATACATGGCAATTAAATATTAATATTTCTCGTCGAGGTGGCTTGCCGAAGAGCTGAGTCGGCTCTAATTCACTAAAAACGACGTCGTTTCAGGTGTTGGCCAAAATAGAGCTCTTAAATCAGCCAAAACGACGTCGTTTTGGCATAATTTGAATTTTAATATAATATAAAAATTAATTTAATTAAATTTAAAACAAAATACTAATATAATTTATATTTATTAAAAAAAAAAAAAAAAAAACGGAGGAGGACGAAGGCAACCGACGGCCGTGGGTTGAGCCCTCACCGCCGCCAAGCCTTGGCCGAGGGCCGGCGGCAAGGGCCTTCCTCCTCCTCTTTGCCGGCTGCCTCCCCTCCTCCTCCTTCCCCCTCGCCGGATTGGGGCGAGGGCTCGCAGCCCTTGCCGCCGGTTGATCAAGGTCGCTAGCCCCTGGTTAGGGCTCGGCAACCCCGGCCGACCCTCCCCCTCCGTTGCGAGCCCTTCCCGATGGCGGCGGGGAGGCGGCGACGGCGGCTCGGCCCTTAGCCGCCTCCCTTTTCTTAATTTTTTAAAATTTTAATTTTTTAAATGTTTTAAATAAATTTAGTTTTAAATTAAATTAAATTAATTTTTATATTAATTTTTTTTACCATGTCAACACCAAAACGACGCTGTTTTGCACTCGCTTCGCCGGAAAATTGACACATCAGTGTTTTGGCTGGATTGGTATTCAAGTGATCAATTTTGTTCCGATTTTGGCACTTAAGTGTTACTTTTGTAAGTTATGGCACTTAAATGTCCCCTTGTGCTAAGTTATGGCACTCCAGGGATCTGCGTCTCGAACGTAGCCCTTCCTGAACTCAGCATTCACGTGTCAAACTTGGTTGGCTTTTGATTCAATCCTTTAAATTGTCATCTCAATGATTTTAAAGTAGTCAACTATAATATTTTTTTCGAAGATTACTCTAACTGTGCCTTCCGAGTGGATGTGGTTGGGAAATTATTTTTTAACTAAAAGAATACCTCGGACAGATATATATTGTTCTATGTTAAAGAGACATATATTTGTCTGACTAAGATTCTCTCTTTATTTCCATATGCTTTCACAGATAGCTTTTATAGATAGTTTCAAATTCATGAATGATTAAGATTCTACCTTTATTTCTGTGCTTTCATCCAAAACTCGATCAATTACTTTGCACAGGGAGTTTTGACTTCTTTGCCATCCGCAAACAATGATGAGCATTAGGTGGTTGGGACATTGTTCTTCTGGACTAAAACAGTACCTCGGCGAGAAATATCTTGCACTATATTCAAAACAGCTATATTTGTACGATTAAGAGACCAAAGCTTTAAAATTCATGAATGGATTGTTATGATTGTTAAAATATTTAACATAGCTTGCTTTTTAAAAATAAAATAAAATAATAAATATTCCGTCTCCTTTCACCTATCAGTTCATATTTTTGGGTTGGACATTCTTACATCATATCATAGTTAAGTGTTACCCCAATTTGTTTTGCGCTTGTAGTTCCTGATTCGGTTCTTGTGCAAGAGGGTCTCCCTCCACTAATTTGTTTATACTTTTAGGTCGGACATTCTAGTGTATGTAATATGAATTTGGTGAATTAGACAAGTTTGAGAATTATAGTATCATTGCAAAAATTAAAAGACTATCATGGGTGTTTATTAAAAGGTAAGTGAATGCGCATGTGATATAGATAGAAATACTTATGCCCTTAGGAGCTATAAATGCTATATCATCGAATTTTAAATGAAGTTTTATCAAATTAAATTTCAAAACACTATACTTTTATAAATTGTAAATAATTTTTTGTTTCTTATGGAACTCTGGCTCAAGTGCTTAGGTCCCAAGCCCAACCTTGGGGTACTTGGGCCCCAATGTTAGGGGACCCAACCATGAGGAAATTGGGCTCAACTATTGGTCCCAAGCACTTGGGCACGATCATTGGAAACTTGGGACTTGAGTCCTAAGGATCCCCACTTGAGCATCAAGGATTAGGCCTCGGTGACGAGGAATTTGGGCCGAGCCACCAAAGTCTTTGTCATGGGCGAAGAAGTACCGACATTCTTTGGAAGCTTTCGTGTTGTGTCCAACACTCCGACACGTGTCTGACACGTTCCGACACACTCTGACACGTTTCGACGCGTAGTCAACAAGTGTCGAAAAATCCAACACGTGGTCAACTCTTCCCGACACGCGAGTCCAAAATTCCGACACGCACGGGGTCAATTTTAAAAATTTTCAATACTTGAGGGGTCAAAATGTAAATATATGAAAAAATAATGAAATAACAAAAATAAAGGGGAAAGAAGAAAATTCTTACTCTCAAGTTTTTCACTTATAAGTTCCGATCTTCTCGTGAGTGACGATGGAACGCCCCTCTTCTCGTTGGCGTCGTTCTGTTGCCCCAACGTACCTAAAGTTATAATTTTTTTTGCTTCTTTCTGCCTCTCGCAAGCATCGCTTGCAAGTTATCTCTTTTGATCTATGTTATTGGCTTGTGAGTTATCTCTCACATTTTCTGTGGCGAATTTAGTGAATTCCTTTTCTTTTGGTCATACTTCGAGAGTTCTTGTCCTGAATTTTCATTCTTCTCGAACCTTGTTTTATCATGAACTTCGAACTCTATCTAGGACTATAAGAAATCTCACTAATTTCCAACAAGTATAAGAAAACATGACATATTCCTTCAAGTTTACTCTTTCATGTTTGCAATTTTTGAATTTCTTGTTCAATTTTTGTCAAATTAAAATAATGAATGATATTAACAAATGTTGGATTAATATTTTTAGTATAAAGTAATCATATGTTTTTTTTTTATTATTTATTTATTTTTGCATTTATATATAAAAATATATAACGTGTCGGAACGTATCAGAATTTTCTATTTTTTAAGAAAAGACATGTCGGCGTGTCGTGTCATGTTATGTCGTGTCATGTGTCACATGTCCGTATCGGTTCTACATAGGTCATGGGAGCCAAGGTTTCTCAGGCCTCACTAGTGGGAACCCAAACATAGGTGTGGGGGGACCTAGACCCCCTCTTGATGGACTAGGGCCTAGCTAGTGAGTTGGGTGCGAAAGTTGGGCACTTGGGCACCGAAGTATCGGGCTTGGCCTCAAGGGACTTGGCCTAGTCTTTGTGGACTGGGCTTGGTCACTAAGGCTGCGCGTAGCGCATTTACAAAATTTCGAAACAGAAATTAATTTACGGCCGAAATCAATTTCTCAATTTCTATCCCTGGACAAGTTTTGAGCAAAGAAACCCGTTTGATAACAACTCAAAATTTTTATTTCTGGAACAAAAATCCGTTTGATAACAGAATAAAATTTCTATTTCTAGGAATAGAAATTGATTAGATAACAACATAGGAAATCCTCAAATACAAAATAATAGTTGAAATAATACTAAAACAACATAGAAAATCCTCAAATACAAAATAATAGTCGAAATAATACTAATACATTACAAAAGTTAAAAATACAATTTCATGGAATTTCCGGCATATTATTATCCCTTGCCATTTTATTGGCAATGATTTTTCTAAGCGTATTTATTTGATTTCCCTCCTTGGTCAATGTATCATTTGCAAGCTCATCTTACATAGGTTCGGACAAGTACTACGGAAGCATGAATATGGGTGCCATCAATGGTGCCTATACAGCCTTATCATTTTATCAAAGACTAATATTATACAAGATTATCAACAAAATAAAATTGATGGTGTAAATGAATATATGAGAATTCTACCTTGAAGTAACGTTTATGGTTAGGAACCAATCGGGAGAAGGTCGGTTTATTTTGATTCTCGAATTAAATCAGTCTACTTGCTCATCCCTAATTTTTTTATTGTTGCTCAATGAACCTTTAATGGCCATTGCATAGCAAAGAGAGATTCTCTTGAATCTCTTGCCTTCGAATTATAATTCAAGATTGTGTAACAATTTAATTATTTTGATTTTACAAGAATTTTGAATCCGTAAAGAAACGAGGTTAAATTTCTAGGCACGTTTTTATTCATCTATTACGTAAGAACTTTTTCTTCAACTAGTCATGGCGTGCCTTTTCTAAGAAGAAAAAGCCCCATTGCTTTTAAGTAAGCATTTGAAAAATTTGGTTATTTTTGAAAATTGGGGACCCATTCGATTGCCTTTCATCCTAAAGAGGAAGTTATCAATTTTTTTTTTAAATGAAAAAAAAAAACACGTGCAAAATAAGAAAAAGAAAATTAACAATAATTTGTGAAGTTGTGGTTATAAGTGAATTAAGTTAGCAAGAAAGCGTAAGGTTCTTTTATATGGTTTGATTTCAGCTTCGATTTCTATTTCAAAAACTGAGAAGTTAAAAATTTCAGCTTCGATTTCTTCAATTTCTCTATTTACGGAATAGAAATCTGTTTCAGAAATAGAGAAATCAAATTGCGTTACCAAACGGTTTCCAAACAGGCTGTTAGGGGGAAGAGAAATGAAGAAATCAAGAAACAGAAATTTTGTCATGCGCACCCAAGGAACAGGCCTAACATTGATTGACACACACTTGAGCACCGGTGACTTGGGTGTGGGAGCCATGTACCCAAACAGGGCCACTAGGACCCAAGCACGAAAATCAAGGTCTCGAGCATGGCCCCTAAGTGGATTGTTTTTGTCGAAATTTTCCTAAGTGATTCAAATGTTAAAAAATGAGGAAATTTTTTTTCGACCCAAAGGATTTTGCGAAACGAATTGAATCTTTAAACTTTATTCATATGCATGTTGCATGACGAGCGACCAAAAATTAACTTAGGGTAATAACATCCATACTCAAATTGGGATAAAGTGTACCTCTTTGATCAGGCTAGAGTAAATAAAATATGTGCCTCTTCGTTTCCTTAGCCTTTGCTTCGTGTATTCAAGCTCACGCGGTGTGACGCACGCACTTTTTCGCGTGCTAGATCTCAGTCAACGTTTCCGATCGAAGATGAGCCAGTACAGCCACCCGAACCAAATCCCAGATAATATTCGAGCCCACTCTCCTGCCTTTTTGATTTCGATTCTCTCCCTCGAATTTCGCCGACTCTTTTCACGGCAAGATCGCTTCCTTTTGCCCCTCCTTTTCATGCAAGAATATCCCACAATCTTTCTTGACTACGATTGGCGATTGTCACAACAGTTCAGGAGTCGTTTGTTTGTCTGTCCGTCTTTCTTGTTTTTGAACTTTCTTAAACTCGACAAAGAAATCAATTTGTACTTGTTCTTTCTGGCGAGAAACTCTTGTTTGTCTTCTTGGGAGGAGTCACACTCGGTCTTCAGGCAACTGGTAGAGGTGGTAACTGTGGCCGTTGCACCCCCTACTGAAGTTCAAACAATTTTTTTCCAAGCTATTCAGCTTGAATTATGCTAATGGGTATATATATACCGAGGACTTGCGATGATGGTACGCACCAGTTGTGCAGTGGCGTAGCCACAATCGGCGTCGTCAACGACCTACGTGGCGCCTCCACCGCCCGGCTATCCCATGAGGGACGGCCAACAGCCTGTGTAGAATGCCGTCCCTATCGAGACCGAGACTAGGGGAGACAGCTTTTGGAAGGGCTGGTAAGTGATTGTCTTGCAATGTAGCCCTCTTTTGTTTTAACTTTTTTTTTTCCTTGGAAAAGCACGGTACAAGTGCCGAAATTTGACCCATGGGACATTTTAGTGTCAAAAGTTCCAAAATGTATATTTAAGTGTCACTTTTTTTTTTTTTTTGAAAAAATGGACATTTAACTACCAATTCCGGTGAAGGGTGCCGAAAATTCAACGTGGCTTATTTTTATTAATATAAGTCGTCAACGTGACTTGCCAAAAAGCTCAGTCAGGAAAGAAGAGCCAAAACAACATTATTTTTCTTCAAATTTGAATTTTAATATGAATATTAATTAAATTAAATTTAAAACTAGAAAAAAGAAGAAGATTGCAGAAGGCTCGTTCAGTGAGGATTCTCTCACCGAATGAGCCTTTTGCAATTTTTTAAATTTAATTTTAAATTAAATTAAATTAAATTAATGGTTATATCAAATTTAAATTAGAGACAAAACGATGTCGTTTTCGGCTTATCTAGTGACGCTAGCAAGCAAAACGATGTCGTTTTGCATTTGTCTCATTGGAAAAACGCTATGTCAGCATTTTAGCTGGAATTTCTCGCCATTGACACTTAGTTAACTCATTTTGCTTCGATTTTGGCACTTAAGTGTAATCGTCTGAACTTTTGGTACTTAAGTGTGTCATCGTGCTAAATTTTGACACTTGAGGTGTCCGAGACTCTTTTTTTTCGTACCTTCGCTCGTCCTAATTGCTCTTCTTCATTTCTTCACCAGCTGTGCTGCGTTGTGCTGTTGCTGCGTTCTAGATGCCTGCTTCTAGGAATCCCCGGAAATGTTCGGTTTCCGTTGTGATTTGTCGCTATTTGCGTTAAGCATTCGATTTTATGGCTCTTTCTCGTCATTGATGTGATAAATAGAACATGTTATTGTCACCATATACCTATTATTGTGATATATACTAGAGTCCTCGCATTTTTCTTGCATCTTCTGTGTTTCCTCCTCCTCCTCCTTTTTTTTTTTTTTTTTAAACCTTAAAAGAGCGAATCCGAGATGGATTTAAGGTTAAGATCGGAGTGGGTGTGAACGTGAAATGTACGTCTTCGTTTTAATCAGTCGCAATACAAAGAAAGCTAGAAGCTCTATTTTTCGTCTCATTTTAGTGTAAACGACATCCAACATTGAACAAAATGGGCGGCGGCAGTGAGAGTTAGAGCGTAGCATAGTTGATAGCAAACGGGTAATTATAGCCTCCTCTAGAGGTTGCGACTTTATGCACTACTTATTTGTGAGAGAGAGAGAGAGAGAGAGAGAGAGAGAGAGAGAGAGAGAGAGAGAGTTGTAACACTTCACCAACCTATACAAATGTTTGTGCGAAACCATCCATATATCATTTTTTCCAAAGCAAAATGTTGTTATCATCACTAAAACGTGGTCAAAATAACAATTAAGTAAAATTCATGGTCTTTTCAAATTAGATGGCCTAACTCCTCGGCAATTCATTGCTTGACTAGCGTGCCAATCTTCATTAAGGAATGACATAATTCCCTATAATTTTCAACCTTTAAATTCTATCCCAATTCTACCTTGAACTTCTTTTTATCTAAAAAATCTCAAACTTTCACTCTAATCCTAATTTGCCCATGTATCAACAATTTGCCACTAGTTTTATCAAAACTATCAACATCTAACTAGAACCCATGTCTTCATCAACACATTGATCTTCGTATGGAACAATAATAACCTCCTGATATTGATAATTTTGAAGAAATCATTGGTGATTTTGGACGTGTGGGAAAATATGAAATTAGAGTGAAAGTTCTTGATTTTTGTTAGACAATAAAAAGTTCAAGGCAAAATTGGGATTGGACCTACAATTCATAAATTTTGAAGAAATTAGCCCCTTAAAGAATTTGTCACAAATATAAAAATTTATGCACGTGGCATTGCTCAATATGTGTTTTAAGGATCTCCTCAACAAAATTTGCGATATTGTAAGATCATTCCAAATTATGTGTAATAGTTCCTTGTTCCCCTATGTCATATTGGCCACCAGTTTTATCATAATTCACCTGCTCAAGTGGAAAGGGCCACTTTCTTTGCGGTAACATCAGCGTTCCTTTCATTCTATTATTTTTTCCTTTTTCAAGTCGTTGAGAGACTATTTAAATATTAAAATCAAACATTCAATTAAAATGTTAAACTTTTAGAATAGTTACCAATAACCCCATAAAATCTAACATGATATCAAAGCAAATGATCCTAAGTTCAAATCCTTTTGGGATTCAATTGCCTTCCTAATTAAATATGTCCACAATTAGTATTACGCAAAAAGGCTAGACTAAGCATTTAGAATAGCTTGCAGTAGTCCCATAAAATCTTATTATCATTATCATATTAATGTTAGCATAGTAATTTCAAATAAAATGTTTGATTGTTTGAGAGGGCTTCTCCATATAATGTGATCAAGCATTCATTCTTTCTCTCTTGGCCCTCATCTAAAATGTGATGTGACAAACTTTGATAGGAATAAAAAATTGACACATTTATTAACCATGTAGATCATGTCATAAATGAGTTGAAAGGACCAACTTATACGTGTTTATTATTCTATATAAAAAAGGGATTGACCCATTACGGTCGATCACCGTTAAACTCGCCGTTGAACACTCTTTATGCGCATCTTGTAAGGGGTTTTGTAAATATTTTCAAGCCTGATTAATTGGCAATATTTTATTTATTTCTATCGTGCTTCTCCCTTTTGCAACTATTTCCAATCTCTTAACTTTTAATGTCTTTCCCATTTGCTGTATTTTTTGTTTGTGCAACCGAGGGTAAAAGGATCCAAGATTTCTTAAGAAATTACACCCTATTCACGTGCATAGTTCGTGACTGACCAAAAGAATTTAGGTAACTACTGTAACAACATCCGATTTCAAATTGGGATATAGTGTACCTTTTTAATGAAGAGAGTAAATGAAAATTTTCCTCTTGCTTCTGTGTTTATGTGTCTTTCCGCACATTATGCAGGTTGCATTGACTAGTTCACGATAAAGCACTACATGTGTCCCGTTATATTACTGTGAATTGATCGCCAATCTTGGACCCCCAAATGTCTGGTGGTGTGGAGTAATTATATCTTAAGCTGAACATTTCGTGCTGAGCATGAGATTCTTTTGGCAATGCTCAGAGAAGACCGTTAGCGTTGATCATCCCGTCCACTCTTTTGTTAATATAAAAAAACTTTAATTGACAAATGGCCATTTATAATATATAACAGTTCAATAGGGCCAAAAAGATGTCTTCTAGATAAGTCATAAGACATGGTCACATCCAATGTAAACGCATAACCATTTGCGTTGAAATAAGAAGCCATTATGGAGTTTAAAAACATTTGCTACTCGAACAATACTACAAAGAGCTGACGAGTTGACCTTCTAAGAGATATATTCCCCTGCAAGAGCTATGTAAATCTTGGAAGGTTCTTCCCACTAGCATCTTTTTCATCAAAGCTTATCTTGAGGGATTAATCAAATTGCAAAAACTCGATCTTGTTAATTATGAGTTCCACAAGCTTTCAATAGTGTAGATGCGCTATTCTCATGAAGACGAACAATATAATCTCAATATTGATTTATCTACAATCACGATAAGGTCCTTAGTTGGTTCATGTATTGGAATTGTTTGTTTATCCATTTGTGACAGCAAGAATCCTTGTGACTTGAAGATCTTGATTGCACTAATTGGATACATTTTAGGACTTGATCGCACTAATTGGATAAGTCATAGAACTCAATTGCACTTTCTCAATAAGTTTTAGGATTTTTGGTGTACCTATCCCTATGTTCTTTATATACACGTAGTTTCTTTTGACCTATCAACTTGAACTTTTAAATTGGCCAATCAAACATAGTATCATAATTAAGTTTTGCTTTAATCTATTTTGAGCGTGTGATTTCTTATCTTATCTAGCTTGCACATGCGAGAGGGTCTCCCTCCACTGATTAGGACATTCTAGCATACGCAATACGTTATTAAGTGAATTAGGGATGCTTGAGAATTATAATATCGCTGAATAATTGAAAGAGTATTGTGGAGGTTTATCAGAAGGTAAATGAATGGGCATGCGATGTAAATCAAGATAATTATGCCGTGAAGTCTATGCATTCTATATCGTCAATAAATAAAGTCTTCTCAAATTAAATTTTCATAGCATAAATTATTTTATGATTATAAACAATTTCTTTTTCTATCGAATGCTTAGGTCCCCAATCCAACCTTTGGGTACTTGGGCCTTAGCGTCGAGGTCTTGGGCCCAATCATGGAAGAGTCAAACTCCTCATTGGGGTCCTAGGCACTTAAGTACAACACTGAAGACTTGGGCACCGGCACTGAGATCTTAGGAGTGGTCTCAAAGGACCTAGGCGTGCTCACTAGGATCTTGAACTTGAGTATTCAGGTCCAAGGCTCAAGCATTAGGGACCTAGAGTCTTAGTCACAAGATTTAAGGTTTCTTGTGCTCCACCATTGTGAACCCAAGGATAAGCACCGAGGACCTAGGCCTCGCCTTGATAGATTCAAACTGAGCATCGATAAGCTATGTGTGGGAACTAGTACCCGGGGCCTTGGGCTTGGCACCGAGGGATATGGGCCCAACTTTTGTGGATTTGAATTTGGTTGCTGAGGAACCAAGCTCGAACTCAATCAACTTGCACTTGGGTACCATTGACTTGGGCATGGAAGTCTAGTAACTAGGCACGGTCTATGACACCTAGAACGTCGCCCCACACGTATTTTTTATATTATTATTCTCTTTTAGTATGCGGAAGCGTAATCAAACATTTGCAAATATTCTTTTAATAATTAAAACCTATCAAATATAACCAACATATTTAAACTTCTTTTATTTATGCCACATATGAATTCACAAGTTCATTATATAACGAGCAAAAGACAAAAGTCTAGGTAGGGTAGGGAGATCTATCTCCATAATATCCTATACTTCCAAAAGTCTGTCTATATAAACGTCGAAATTAAAGTCATAGGTCGATAACTTCTCCATCTACTGCATCTCGATCGTCCAGATCGAAGCTAGTCAATGGACCGACTCACCATCAAGGTTCTGGTACTAGGCAACGAACTGAAAAGGAACTCACTTCGCGAAACCTTCTATATCAACTCATATAATAGAACTACATTTGGTATATATTGTTTTAGACTCTGGTTCAAGCTCACTTCCATAAAAAACTTCATTATACATAAGGACTCAATAGTGCAAAGGTTGAGGGGTGTCCATCTTATATGTTTGAAAATAAAAGAGATGAGCCAAAGCTAGTAAATGAAATCTCTAGTTTTAAGTTTAAAAAAAAAAATCATCTTATCACTTCACTTGGTATACATAAAATAATTGCATGATCATTCGATAAGTGTGATATAAATATAAAAAGACTTTACCTTTCATTTTCATTTACCACAAAAAGTGTCAACCAACAAACGTCAGTCCAGACTCATGCATATGCATATCATGTTTCATACAAACAAACCATTTAAGTAATGTTTAGTTCTGCATATAATAATGCATCTTATTCACTAATCATTTATCCTCCCAAACACTACCGAGGAATCCTAAACACGGGGCATTTCTACTCCGAGATATCTTGCAAACTTCCACTAGAGGGCATCCCAACACACTAGTATCTCGACTTTCGAAGCATCTGAAACACTCCTCGGGCCATTTCAATGCTCAGGACATTTCACTCACCACTATACGAGTGACGAAATCACATTAATTTCATTTAAGCCATGATATATGTATACTTTCAAACATAACACACATATCTCAACTCAATTTAATACATTTGTCAAATAACCTCATAATAAATAACACACAGACGTATTCTAGTCAATACAATCTAGACATTCAAATGAGTACATTCTGAGTCTAGACATTGAATAGGCTTTGGATATTAAAAACTGGTAAATTAAATGGGTATATTCTGAGTTTAAATGAACAAGTACTTTCTGGTTGTAAAATCTAAACACCCAAAATGGGTAAGCTTTAGCTTAATAAAAATTATAGAACAAAGGAACAGATCCAACAATTAACAGAATTAATAAGTGAACGGATTTAACAAGGAATCGATTTATATTTAATAAAGTCTGTATGAGCCAATAAACAAACTTATCAACGAACAGATTCATAAGTTAGCAGATTTAATAAGTGAACAGATTCACAAATGAGTAGATTCATAAATGGGCATATTCACAAATAGAAAGATTTTGTCATTAGAAATTCTAGCAGAAATAAGTAAAACGAATAGATTTTAACTACTAGAATTATGACAGAAAGAAGCAGAATTACATGCAATGGGTTTTCAAAACATATATAGCAAAATTGCTAGATTCTAACAATCCAAAATAAGGCAGAATGAAGTAAAAAGAACATACAATCAGTTATCAAAACAACTATGACAGAATTGCCAAATTCTAACTACCCGAAATGAGGTAAAAAGAAGTAGAATAAATATGTAATGGGTCACCAAGACAAAGATGATAGAATGACCAAATTCTAACTATCTTGAATGAGGTAAAACGAAGTATAACTGACATGTAACGGGCTACTAAGACAAAAGTGATAGAATGACCATATTTTAACTACCTAAAATAAGGCAGAAAGAAGTAGAACGAACATGCAATGGATTACCAAGACAAAGATGACAGAATAACTAGATTTTAACTATTCAGAATGAAACAGAATGTAGCAGAATGAATATGCAATGGGTTATCAGAACAAAGATGACAAAATGATTAGATTTTGGCTATCTAAAACCACACAAAAGGAGCTAGAATGAACCAAAGGGAAATAGAGCGAACTTGCAAGAAATTATCAATGCCACTTAACAACCGTCATATCTACATCAAGACTGCATCTCTCATCCAACCAACCAAGGTAGGGGTAACTAAGAAAATTTAAGCTAACTTAACAATAGAAACTTCAAAATCTCGATACAACCGCAAATCACAAGCTACCAATTGTTTTCCCCACCTTAGTAGCTTTTGAATGTGAAGTTTGCTCTCTATATTCTTCAATTGAAAAGTAAAATTAACACATGCAGCTTCTGTTAGAGTTTTGGAGGAACGAAAATGGGTTCTTTTGCAAGATAGGATAAGTTTTGTTAAAATCAATTAAAATAATTTGATATTCTTTTATTGCTAGATATAAATTTGCATGTTAATCTTCAGCTTGACGTGACACAAATGCAAGGCAAGACCCTTACACGTGGCTAAGGAAAATACAAGAAGAGGATGAGTCGTTTTGGGGGAGAAATCATTATTTAATTCTTGGTGTCAAAATTAGTTATAAAAATATTGTTTGCTAGAGACATATAGCCATGCAATACATAATATGAAGACAGGTGACACTTAAAATTCTAATTAATAAATTTTGCAAAGAAAATGTAGCCAGAAAAACGTAATCCCCTTCTTAGACATTCATTAGCATAGGCTACGTAACACCCGGAACATCACCCTACACGTGTTTTTTATATTATTACTCTATTTTAGTATGCGGAAACGTAAATGAACATTTACAAATATTTCTTTAATAATTAAAAACCTTACGAATACAATCAACATACTTAAACTTCTTTTATTTATATTACATATGAATTCATAAGTTCATTATATTATGAGAAAAAAAGTAAAAGTTCGGGAGCAATAGGGAGACCTATCTCCATATTGTACTATATTTCCAAAAGTCTACCTATACAAATATTTAGATTGAAGTCACGGGTTGATAACTTCTCCATTTATTGCGTCTCCAACATCCAAATCGAAGTCACTCAATGGATCGACTAACTCACCATGAAGGTTTTGGTACCAAACAATAAACTGAAAAGGAACCCGCTCCATGAAACCTCCTATATCAACTCATATTGTAGAATTACATTTGGTATATATTATCCCAAACTCTAGTTTAAGCATACATTTACAAAATAAATTTAATTATATACAGGGACTTCATAGCGCAAAGGTTGAATCCATCCTATACGTCTAAAAATAAAAGAAATAAGTCGAAACCCAGTAAATAAAATCTTTAATTTTAAGTTAGAAAAATTATCTTACTATTTTACCTATTATACACAAAATGAATGCATAATCATCCAGTAAATGTAATACAAATATAAATAAACTTCACATTTCATTTTCATTTATCACATAAATTGTTAACCAACAAAACGACCATCCAAACTCATATATATACACATCATGTTTCATACGAATGATTTGGTTCTACACATAATAAAGCACTTTATCATTAATACTTCATCATTCTGAACACTCTCGGGACATCTCGACACACGGGACATTTCAACCCCAAGGCATCTTGCAAACTTCTACCACATAACATCCTGATATACAGGCATCTCAACTTCCGAGACATCTCGAAATACTCTCGAGGTATCCCAGCATCATCATTTACCACTATATGATTGATGAAATTACATTAATCTCATTCAAGTTATGATATATACATACTCCCAAACATAACACCCATATTTTAACTCAATTTAATACATTTGTCAAATAATCACATATTAAATAACACAAACGTATTCTAGTCATTATAATCTAGACATTCAAATGAGTACATTTTAAGTCCGAACATCGAACATGTTATGGATATTAAAATCTGGTAAATCAAATGGCCATATTATGAGTCTGAACGAACAAATAATTTTTTGTCATAAAGTATGAACACTAAGAAGGGGCAAGTTTTAGCTTGATAAAAGCTTATAGAATAAGGAATAGATTCAATAGTGGATAAAATCAACAAGTGAAAGGATTTAGCAAGGAATCAATTTATGTTTAGTAAAGTCTATTCAAACCAATAAACGGATTTATCAATGAATAAATTCACAAATTGGTAGATTTAGTAAGTGAACAGATTCGACCAAATGAGTAGATTCATAAAAGGGAAAATTCACAAATAGACAAATTTTGTCATAAGAAATTATGACAGAAACAAGTGAAACGAACAAATTCTGATTAGTAGAGTTCTAATATAAAGATGCATAATGTATATTTAATGGGTTATCAAGATAAATATAATAAATTGGTCAGATTCTAACTATCCAAAATGAGGCAGAAAGAAGTATAACAAATATCCAATGGGTTATCAAAACAAATATAGCAGAATAGCCGATTCTAACTACCTAGATTAGGAATAAATAAGTAGAATGAATATGCAATGGGTTATCAAAACAAATATGGTAAAATAACTAGATTCTAATTATTTAGGATGAAGTAGAAAGAAGCAGAACAAACATGTAATAAGTTACCAAGATAAAGATGACAAAATAACCGGATTCTATTACCAAGAATGAGGTAGAAAAAAGCAAAATGGACATGCAATGTATTATTAAAACAAATATAATGGAATGACCAAATTCTAATTAACTAAAATGAGGCAAAAAGAAGTGGAACGAACATGCAGTGGGTTATCAAGACAAAGATGGTAGAATGCTTAGATTTTAACCACCTAGAATGAGGTAGAAATAAGTGGAACGAACATGCAATGAGTTATCAAGACAAAGATGGTATAATGGTCAAATTTTAACTACCCAGAATGAGGCAAAAAGAAGTGGAACGAATATGCAATGAGTTATTAAGACAAATATGGCAGAATGACTAGATTCTAACTATCCAGAATGAGATAGAAAGAAACAAAACGAATATGTAATGAGTCACCAAGACAAAGATGACAGAATAGCCAGATTCCAACGACCTAGAATGAAGTAGAAAGAAACAAAAGGAATGTACAATAGGTCACTAAGATAATAAAAATAAAATAGTCAAATACTAACTACCCATAATGAAGTAGAAAGAAGTATAATGAACATGTAATGGGTCATCAAGATAAAGATGGTGGAATAGTGAGATTCTAACTGTCTAGAATGAGGTAGAAAGAAGTGAAACAAACATGCAATGGGTTACCAATGACAAATATTACAAAATAACCAAATTCTAGCTACCAAGAATAAAGCAGAAAAAAGTAGAATAAATATGTAATGGGTTATTAAGATAAATATAGCAGAATGATCGCGTTTTGACTACCTAAGAAATTTTACTTACCTCAACATAGTCGCAAATCACAAGCTATCAATTGTTTTCCCTACCTTAGTAGATTTTGAATATAAATTTTGCTCTTCAAATTCTTGGATTGAAAAGTGGAATTCACACGCAGCTTCTGTTTGAGTTTTAAAGGAATGAAAATTGGTTCTTCTGCAAGATAGAATAAGTTTTGTTAAAATTAACTAAGATAATTTAACTTTCTGTCATTGTTAGGTGTAAATTTCCATGTTAATCTTCAACTCGATGTGGTACAAATGCAAGACAAAGCCCTTGCACGTGGCCAAGGAAATTGTAACAAAAAAATGAGCCATCTTGAAATAATCATTACTTAGTTTAAGTGTAAAAGAAATTAATCACAAAATATTATGATGTAAGAATACATGGCCATGCAATACATAATATAAGGACAAGCGGCATTGAAATTTCTAATTAATAAATCTTACAAAGGAAATATAACAAGCATAACAAAATCTTCCTTTTCTAGCATAATTAACACAAATTATTCACTATTATATTAATTAACTAAAACTTATACAATTAATATAAACCATCACTATAATACTCTAATATTAGCGTACTCATAATTCAATTCACATGTTGGACTCGGGACAACGTACGTTTACAAAAATTACCCATCGCATCTTTCAAATATTATGATTTGACTAAAACTTTCACATTTCATCCAAATATTAAGGCAAATAATATTTAACTTGAAATCTAAGTATTATTCTTACATACGAGAATTTTCGAATCTTATATAATTATAAATACGGAAATTTCGAATATCATAGGTTATCCATTATTATTATTAATAATTAACTAAAGTTTACACAACTTATAACATCCATAAACTATTAAGACAACAATAATCTAATTAATAATGTTCTACTATTAACACACACATAATTCAATTCATATGTTGGACTTAAGAAAATCTACGATGACGGAAAAATTATCCACCGTGTCTTCTGAAACTTACGATTTGACTAAAACTTTCACGAACACATCCGAATATTAAGGCAAATAATACTTAGCTTAAAATCCAAGTATTATTATCACAAACGAGAATTTCCAAATCTTACATAATTAAAAATACGAAAATTTCGGATGTCACACAGTCATTTGGGATTAAGCATGAAACTTGGAAAAAACCTGAAAAGTATTTTTGTCATTTGATAAAGAAAATCTAATAAAATTTTAAAATTTTTGTATTATTTATTTATTATTTATATATATTCTTCTTTTATTTATGTTTTTTCTTTGGCTGGTCACCGACCATGGCCAAAAATGATGGCCGACGACCGGCCATTGGCGAGCCAAGCTTGCTCAAAGCCAATAACATCGAGGCTAATGAACTCAACCCTTGTCAAGGGTTGGCGCATTGCAACGAGCTTGAGGCCTTGTGAGCAATGACAAGCAAGCTCGCTAGATCTGGCAACTTTCTGGAAAGGTTTCCCTCCTATCCTTAGTTGTTCTATTGACGGTTTTTGTTTTCACCATTTCCTCCTCGATTGTGAGAGGAAAAGCTCCAAAATCCAATTTGCGTTTCCAATTACAAATGAATTCATTCCCTAATCCAACATCCCTCCCCGGGCTGAGCACGGTTTGGGTTGAGCCAATTTAGCACCTAACCCTGAGACCAACTTGCACAATGTTTGTCCCTAATTGTTTGAACTGATGACTAACTCTATTGAGCTTGGGACTGAGGACTAGACCGACGAAGTTAAAGTTCCTATGGTTTTGGGTTCAATTTGGTTCCAAGGTCAGTGATCTCTTTGTTCTTTTGCGATCTTATTCTTGAGCTATACTTGTAATCAAAAGAGAGAGCGTTGAGGAAGTGTAGTAGAGTCTATAATCGTAGAATCAAGGACGTGAGGACTTAGTGAAATAACTTGGAGTCTTGATTCTATATCCCTAATCCTTTTATTTTACATTGATATTTTTTGTTTCATTTTTAGTACTCCCTAAAAAGACAAACCTATTATTTGTCCACCTAATTTGAATCTAACCCTGCACCTAATTCTTCCCCTTGAGTAACGGCAAATGACAAGAGCTTGAAGCTCTTCCAACAAAGAAGGATCAAGCGTAAATCATGAAGCAATAGTGGAAAAATAAAAATCTAGAACAAATCGAGAACATACACAAGCTTGAAGCTCTAAAATCAATCACAAAGTAGAACTCACTAGCCATGTTATGTTCAAGTTGGAAGAACGAGAACATCAAGTCGGAGAGCTAGTGACAGGAACGAAAGAAGGTCATGGAGATTCTCCAAAGAGAAAAGGAAGATAGCAAGAAGAATACTTTTGTCCACAAGGCTGCGGGGATGTAACCTGATGTTCGATCATTTGGCTTTACTCCACAATCAACATGCTGAAGCAAGCACATGTGCATCGATAAATCTGGAAACTTTGGAAGGTTGACCATGCCAACTTTGCAAGATCAAATTCGAGATATTTAATTGCAACAAGAAAAGGAACGTCATTTGTAGGAGGATATGAAGAAGCTGGAAGTCACTTTGTCAAGTCGATGGGAGATTTTCAGCTCATTCGCATTTAAAGAACCGAGAACTAACTCTATTGAGCTTGGGACTAAGGACTAGACCGACCCTATGGGTTCAATTTGGTTCCAAGGTCAACTTGGGACGAATTGATAATTTTTTTGTTTCATTTTTAGTACTCCCTAAAAAGACAAACCTACTATTTGTCCACCTAATTTGAATCTAACCCCTACACCTAATTCTTCCCCTTGAGTAACGGCAAATGACAAGAGCTTGAAGCTCTCGAATCAAGCGTAAATCATGAAGCAATAGTGGAAAAATAAAAATCTAGAACAAATCGAGAACATACACAAGCTTGAAGCTCTAAAATCAATCACAAAGTAGAACTCACTAGCCATGTTATGTTCCAAAAAGGGAGCGAACAAAAGCAAAGAGCGAGCAAGGCGAGCGGCAAGGAGCGAGCAAGGCGATGTTGAGTGTTGCTCATGAGCGAAGAGGGTTTCTATTTAGGACTTTATTTCTATCTAATTACTTGGCGGTGAGCGAGGCCAACGAAGAGAGGCGAACTGCAAGGCAAAGGGCAAGCATTGAGCAACGAGGGGCAAGCAGCATGAGCGTTGAGCGGTGAATAGCGCAAGCATTGAGCAGCGAGTGGGGCGAGCGTTCCTTAAGAGTGAAGTTATTTCTTTCAATTTTACTTGGCATTGAAGAGGATAAAAAAGAAAGAAGATGATAAAGAAAGAAATAAGAGACTAGAGTATTGCAGCTGCAGGAGGAGGACGCGTTAATTTAACGCCATTAAGTTAGGGTTGAATAAAAGAATATTATATATAAATATCATATATGCAGTCAAGGTTAGTTCGGGTTGGACTAACCCTAAACTATTAAAACCGCGGACCAATCTGTAAAGTGCGAGTTTAGGAGCCCTAGGACCGAGGATCAACTTAATCTTCCTGGGAACCGAATCAAGACTGACAAGGTTGGGCCGATCCAAGGTCAGTTCATGATTGACCATGGACCGATACTCACCCCTAATCCCTCCTCTCGTCTTGCCTCAGTTTTATCAACCATACCCCCAATTTGATCACTTCTCATTCTCTGGATTCTGTATTTTTGCGTGCTTGACTTGATTAAATTGAGTTTGACAAGCGAGCTTGCCAGGTCTAGTGAGCTCAAGGCCTCACGAGTTACAGTGAGTCGACCTTTGGTGAGCTCTAAGCTCACCGATCTAGGGAGGCTTGAGTTCGCCCACCTCGAGCTCGTCATGGCCAATCGTTGACCATTGCCATGGTTGATGACTGAGAAAGAAGCAAAAAAAAAATAAAAAAAAATAGAGAAGATATTAGAAAAGAATATATCAAAATTAAAAATAGTTAACAAATAAAAATAATTTTAAATTTTAAAATTTTAAAATTTTTAAAAAATTAAATTTGTTTTGTTTTTAAAAATATTTTGTTAGAGCAAATGTTTCATTAATCAATGACCTGAACCTTTGTTCAAAAAATAAAAAAAAAAATGACTTGAACCCAAACGTTGGGACCCACGTACAACCTTTGTGGACTCGAGCTAGAGGGTGAGACCATAGCTGTAATGTTGGGGACCCAAGCACGGCTTTAATGGATTTGAGCTCTAGTGCTTAAGCATTTGGTACAAGCACTAGGGGCTTAGGCCTAGTCTTGATGGACTCGAGTGCGGGTGTCGAAGGCTAAGGCTTGAGCATTAAGGCCTTGAGCCTAGCCTTGACAGACTCGAGCCCAACCGTCGAAGACTTGATCCCAAATGCCAGCATTCAGAACCAACTTTGGGTTTCCATGCCCAAGAGTAGATTTTCAAGTGCAAAAGCTAATATCTAATCATATATTTGAAAAGTGTTTTTTGATTCTTTTGAAGAGAAAATCACTTTTTTAAATTTAAATTTTTGCAGGAAAATTTTTTTCATTGATTAAGTAAATATTTGTCGTTAATCTTATTTTTCTTAGTGAATCAAACGTCGAAAAATGAAAAAAAAAATATTTTGTCGATAATTGTTTTTAGCAAAATGAGCGGAGGCTTAGCTGACTAGGGCAACGACATTCATAGTCAAATTGGGATACAGCGTCACCTCTTTAATGAAGCTAGACTTTCCTTTAGCTTCTGCTTGTCCTTTGCTTCGTGCATTGGAACTCACGCGTCGTGACGCGCCTTCCCAAGCAAGCATCGTCAACCACCACCTGCTCCACTGTACCTCCGTGTCTCGTTTCGCTTTCATTCTTCTATAAATCTCGCACCACATATTCACTCCTTATACCATCATATCTCTCTCTCTCATCTCTCTCCAAGCAGACTTTTCCGTGAGCTAGAAGAGATCTCAGTCAACGTTTCCGATCGAAGATGAGCCAAGAAAACAACCAGAACCAAATCCCAGGTAACAATGATCCTCCATCTCCGTCGATCCTCCTGCCCTTTTGATCTCGATTCCCTCTCTCTAATTTTTTACCGATTTGATCTTGGCAAGATCGTTTCTTTTGGCCCCTCTTTTTATTGCAGCGAAAAGGACTTATGTTAAACTTAGGAATTGCGGGATCGCGGGTTGCTTATGATTAGGGTTAAGTAAGACCTTCGAGATCAGATAATGGTCTATTGCAGATGTTGCAGCAGCAGTTCAGGACTCGTTTTCTCGTCTGTCTGTCCGTCTTTCTTTTTTTAAACTTTACATAGAAATCAAATTTATTACTCGTTCTTCTTTGTTACGACTGTTGTCTGAATTATTGGGAAGAGTCGCTGGCTGTCTTCAGGGGTCTGGCGGCGGCAGCTGCGGCTGCAGCGGCGGCCGTTGGCCCCACATGGAAGTTCAAACAACTTTTTTCGAACTATTCAGCTTGAATTGTACTCTCGAGTATTCATATACCGATGACACTTAAGTATTCATATATCTGCGCAGTGGCCTACCCACCACCGGCATCGGCGTTGGCAACGACCTACATGGCACCGCCCCCACCGGCCGGCTATCCCACCAGGGATGGTCAACAGCCAGCCCAGAAGGCCGTCCCTATTGAGACCAAGACTAGGGGCGATGGCTTTTGGAAGGGCTGGTACGTGATTATTTCAAGATATAGCCCTATTTTTTATTTTTACTAACATTTTCTTTTATTTTCTTTTCTTTTTATATTGATAGGTTCAGCTAATTAGACCTTAGCTTGTCCTAATGGTCTCCTTTCTTTCTTTACTAGCTGCGCTGCGCTGTGCTGCTGCTGCGTCCTAGAGGAATGCTGCTAGGAATACCTGGAAAGGATCGCCGTCCGTCCTATACGTCGCTCTTTGTGTTTAGCACTCGATTGGCCATAAACGGGACATGATATTGTCGCTGTATACCTATTATTGTAATATGTATGAGTGTTCTTGAACTTCTATTTCATCTTTCGTGTCATCTATACGATCTTGTTTCCTCTTGATATTTTTTGCCCATAAAGTGAGTTCGACATAAGTTTAACCGTGAGATCAGGGAAGACACAGACGAGAGATGTCGGAATCTTCGGCTTCATTTTATTGAGCCACGATGCAAAGAACACTATAAACTCTGTTCCCTTCTCGTGAAAACCATATCGAACCTCAAACAAAATGGGATAATTATAGCATCCTCTAGCAGTTATCGAAAAATAATTGTAGCATCCTCTAGCAATTTATTTGAGATAGATAGTTATAATTTTTAACTAAGGGTGTACGGTACCGTTTGCGTAAAATTACTAGTATTTATATTTTCCATAGCCAAATGTTAACAATTTTCTAAATTTGAAAACGGTGTTTTCAAAGTTGGACGGCCTAACTCCTTGGTGGTTGCATGCTTGACTAGCGTGCGAACCTTATTTAAAGCATTTCGTCCTGAATATCAAGACTTACTTGTAGGATATTACTTAATAAGTGTTCAAATCTACGGACAAAAAAAAAGTGTTCAAATCTCTCCTTAAATAAATAAGTCATATTTTGGGACGATTCAAATATTTGGAAATACCTATACATATATTCCATATTCTATTATAAAGATTAGCCAAATTAAAGAAATACGGATCAAGAGATTAAGAAAAAAAATTCCACCTACTAAATGTCGCCTTGTGTCACATTGGCCACCAACTTTCTCATCATTTATCCGCTCAAGCAAAATGCTTTTTAATTAACTTGATAATTCTGATCGGTGGATGAGCATTTCCTTTGGGTCAATATCAGCGTCTAGCATACCATCCATCATGATTATTATTATTATTATTATTATTATTATTATTATTATTATTATTATTATTATTATTATTATTATTATTATTATTATTATTATTATTATTATTATTATTATTATTATTATTATTATTATTATTATTATTATTATTATTATTATTATTATTATTATTATTATTATTACCATTATTATTATTATTATTATTTTCTTTTCTTTTCCTAGTCGTTGGAACACAATATAACTATGCTAATATGGTGAGGTCAATAAAATGTTCGATTGTTTGATAGATTCACCGCTCTTCAATCGAGTACGACGTGACTGATTTGTTGTGGTAAAGGATGTCATAAAGTATCTATTATTCTTGTTCAAGTTGACGTTTTTATGATTAAATACGGTTATACTCTATTTTGAACGCCCTTCTGCAAAAAATAAAAATAAATTATCAACCTAATTAATTTGCCGTTATCATGTTTATTTACATCGTGCTTATCCCTTTAGCAACTATTTTCAAATCTCTTTAATTTTAACGTTTTTGCCCTTTGCTGTATTTTAGTGTTGTTTTTACAACCAAGGGCAAAAGGATACTTGATAAAAGATTTAATGACAACTTGAACTTTATTATCGTGGATGGTACATGACTAACGAAAATAATTTAGCTAACTACTGTAACAACGATCAGATCCAAATTGAGATAAATGATATGCTGGTTGAATTGACTGGTTCCCGATAAAACACAACATGAAACCCATTCAATTATTTTTCTTTGGTAACCCTAAATTGATTGCCAATAGTTTGACAAAGACCTTTTATTTAGATATAACAATTGGATAGGGCCCAAAACGATATCTTCTAGATAAGTCAAGAGGCATCGTTACGCCCAACATAGATGCATCGTCATTTCCATTGAAATCAGAATCAATTATGGAGATTAAAGATATCTGCTACTTGAACAAGTCTAGAAAAACAATGGAGAGCTTTCCGGTTTACCTTCTATTGGATATCTTATTTAGACTCCCCGCAAGGCCCTTTGGTTTGGTTCAGGTGTGTATGTAGATCTTGGGAGTGTTCTTCTTACTAGCTGCACCTTCATAAGAGCTTATCTTGAGAGATCAACCAAGCTACAAAAATTTGATCTTGTTAAGTACGACATGGACAATCTTTGGAGAGAGCAGATGCGGTATTCTCCGGAAAGCGAACTATCTATTCTCGATACTGCATGTGTCCAAGATCACGAGAAGGTCCTTTAGTTGATTCATGCAATGGAATCGTTTGCTTATTCGCTATTGAGAATAAGAACCTTGACGACTCAGAGATCTTTTTATGGAACCCATCAACTGGTCAAAACGAAGCCTTTCCTCAACCCAACTTTCATGTGTCTGACTTGGCTGGATCTGGATTCGATCCCTTGAGTTGCCATCTTGACGAATTTAAAGTAGTCAATGTAATATTTATCTGAAAGAACACCAGAACTATACCTCCCAACTGGAGGTGCATAGTTTGAGAAGAAATCGTTGGAAGCCACTCGGTGATATTGTCCCTCCATTGCTTCTTCAACACTTAGGCACTCAAGTTATAATCGATAATTTCATCTATTGGCGCCCTTCTTTTCATATGTTGATCCGAGTTGATGTAATCGGAGATGTCTTCCTGAAAATGGCGCTACCCTATACAATACCTTGTGGACCGGAACACAATAGCTTGTTCGATGGTTGCTTTGTCTCAGTGGTATATAACTCCGAAGACTATGAAGTATGGGTCATGAAAAAGTTCGGCGTCCTTGATTCATGGACCAATTTGTATAAGATGGAGGTTTCTGAAAGAGGCATTACGTACTATTAGCCACTTGGGTTTGCAATTTCCAGGGAAGTTTTCCTCGTAAAGGTGAGTTTTGTGGGCTCATTCTTCGAATCTCCCTTTTATATGGTTTTATACAACACATGGAGGAGAAGTTTGAATAATTTGGAATCCAAATTGATTCATACCAGGGTACTGGATTGGTCACTTGCATATAGAGTTTGGTTTGTCTGCCATCCACAAAGAATGCTAGGCATTGGGTGGATGGAACATTAGATAAATGTACTGAGCTATGTCAAAGAGACTCGTATTTGTATGAAGATGATTCTCTCTTCATTTTCATGTGCTTTCGTACTATAGCTCTTATATTATTTCAAATTCATGAATGGGCCGTTTTATAATTTGTTGTTTCAGTGAGTTATGAACAGTTTGGGGATGGTAGCATCATTGCCAATGATTAGTGGAGTACCGTAAGTGCTTATGGGAATGTAAGTAAATGTGCATGCGATGTAAATAGATATAATCATGCCGTCAATGAGGCTGTGATTGATTTCACTATTACGTGGTATAAAGATAAATATCAAGAAATCTAACAGTATTCAATTTTTCTGTACATTTCTCTAACACATGAATTTATCAAAGTGACAATGTAGAACTTGGAACATTAAAAAAAAAAAAAATGAAGGGAAAAAAAAGTGAAAATGTTGGGTTCACATAAAGCCTATATCTTTCGTAGACTTTACGTCACTAAAGCCCAAACCCATACTGATCAAGGACCAAGCGGCCTTATGGGCCCAATCACTTTTTTTTTTTTTGGTTCGGAAAGTAGAAAAGATTCATTAAAGAGAGTTTTGTGAATACACATCCAAAAACATCATAATAAAATAAACCTCAAAGGCAGCGTTTGGCGGTCAAGACAAAAATATATGATAGTATAAAATTTATCTTATCTTACGTTTGGTGCCTATTTAAGATGGGATATAATTAGATATAAATGGGATATAGACCGGATAAAAATATTTCATGGGAGAGGTGAGATAAAGGTGTATAAGATTTTTAATATCCATCAAAGGAAAGTTATTTTTCTCAAATAACAAACCTCTTAAATTAACAAATCTAAAATTATATTTCAATATAAATAATAGTTTCATTCTAATATAATAAATTCAAAATAAAAAAAATTACAATTTGGTTTTTTTAATTTAATTTAATTTAATTTATATATTCAAATTTACTTCTATCTTACACTATAAATTCAATATATAAATATATTTATTACATATTTTAGGTGTTTTAGTCTTTTAGGTATATTAGTACAATTTTCCATTTAATAAAATTTTATTAGAGAATGATGGAAGGGGAAGAAACAAATAAAAAAATTAATTAAAAAAGAGTAAAAGAAAATAAAAACAAAGTAGATAAAATTGTTGCGAGAGATTTTTGTCATATCTATTTGTAAAATTTGTGGTTCATTTATATTGATATGTCATTTATATCAAACAATATATATAATACGATATGAATATATTCGGCTTTATTACTACAATCACCAAAAAGTGGATAAGATATAGCAAAATCTACTGAATTTCATATCATATCCTATATAGTCTTATCTGGGTTAGAAATCTAGATGACCAAACATAGCCAAATGGCTTGAAGAGGATAAATGATCCCATTTTTAGTTAGACTTCTTTTCCTTTTGACCTTAGCTATCAATTCGCAACTTTGTTTGTCTCTTTATTGCAATGGGATTGTTTTGGTTTGAAAAGAGAGACAGCAGATCACGCCTTGCCTCCCAGCTGAACTAATTTGTACTCAGTAAGGCTTCAATAACTTCTTTTGTCTAACTAAAGGTGGAGGAAAATGGATTCTGAAAAATGAACCGATACTCAAACAATCGAATATCGAAAACAAATGTGTAAATGTGCCTAGAAAACATGCAATATCGATCAAAGGCATATCACAAAGATGGACACACCTTGTTTGCCATAGATTAAGTACTCATTGCAATCTTAGAGGAATTGATTGGAGTCTTGGAGTTCCATTCTTCAAGAGAGAGTACATTGTTGTCTCAAAAGGAGAAAAAAAAGAATGTATTATGTCAAAACTACTTTCAACGTTCTTCCTTTCTTATTTATATTACAGTTATTTTCATTTAAAAATAACTGCCCCATTCCTCTTTTGGGCCCTTCTCTTATGGATAGGGTTTGGCCCTACATGGGCGAATGGGCTTGGCTTGTCCCATCAAATAAAAACCTATCATCTCTAACTTACACATGGTGGACCAAATAGAACTCTTTCTTCACCTCTCTGCAACGTTCATACCAATAAATAATCCATGTGACTATATACTTTGAGAGCTCATTGTCATACATCTGTTAAGAATATATAGCAGCTAAAAATGGACATCACATTTTTTAGTAAATATAATATGCAGTACTTTAGATCGATCAATCACATTTATATCTCTATTAATCTCCTTTTAATTTAATAATAATGTATTATATTCACGCTTATGATTATCTCAAAAACAATTATAAGTGGTCGACTAGTGAATACAAAGCTAGAATGTAATATCCCAAACTCGATGTTCCTCTTTCCTTGAAACTCTCAATTTCAATTCAACTTACTTTTCTAGAAATGTCCCATTATATCGAATCATTTTATTGTCATTAGCAATATTCTAAGATAGTAAACATTGAATAGAAATCTTGTGAACAAATAAGAATCATGAGAGCACTTAATTGAGAACCTTTTTTCCTTAAGAGTTTCACACGATATAAAAGTTGAGATCAAAATTTTTATCACTCTTATTATTCGTCTCAAGCATACATAAGTATTATGGTATTAACTCATTTCCCATGGAGCATATGTTTTCAATTATACCATATAGATGATAGTTTAGACATACTTAATATCTAACTTAAGTTCACATATCTACTCATTCAAAAAATCCATCAGAACTAACATCTAGCATTAAAGACAGATAAAGTAAAATATGTGAGTTATTTTACTTTCGGACATAATAAATATTATGTCATCATCTTAACGCTTAGTTCAGGCTACATCTATGTTTTAAGCTTGAACTCTCAATTATCACCTAGATAATAAGCTTAAAAAACCATCTCATCTCTATTTATCACATAATAAATAGAGGCGATTACTTGTGTAATGGGCTAATATCTTATCTGTTTGACATACTTTCTTAATTTTATATGATGCACTAAGCATTAAGATGCATAAATGTCTAACAAAAAACATAGGCATTAATAATGAAAAACAATTTCTTTAAATGTGAACATTTAGGGAAATTACAATATTCAGTACATCAGCCTCTATGTAATCATAGTGATTTTACATGGCCACATAACATATCTCTAGGTATTGGTTTTGTCATAGAATTTGCTATCATTATATGTGTAGATATTACTGTAAGTTCATATCTTTTCATGCAACCACATCTTTGATAAAATTATACTTGGTATCTATATGTTTGGTCTTGTTATAATATTTTGGATCATTGATGTACGCTATTACTGCTTGGCTATCATAGTTAACTAATAATGAGTTTGCAACATTCTAAACCACACTTAAATGATCAAAAAATCTCTTAAGCCAAATACATTCTTATATTGCTGCTGATAATATTATGAACTTAGCTTCTTTTATGGACAAGGTTATACATATTTGTTTTTTACTACTCCAAGATATGATGTCATTATTTAGTATGAAAACAAATCTAGAGGTAGATTTCATTTCGTTTAAATCTCATTGCCAATCAGCATTTAAGAAGCCTTCAAATCATAGATCATTTCATTGATAACTTAACGTATAATTAGCAGTTCCTTTCAAATACCTCAATATTCTTTTGATGGCTTTCGAATGTGCTTGACTTGGATTGGATTGGTATTTACTTGCTATTTCAACTACAAAACATATATCGAGTCTTGTACACATCATAATGTATACAAAGCTTCCAACAGCACTAATATAAGGAACACGCTACATTTGTTCATTCTCTTGTGAAATCTTTAGACAAAATTTATGGATCAATCCTTTGCTTTTTGTAATAGGAATATCTATGTGTTTGCAGTATTGCATCCGAAATCGTTGAAAAACCTTGTTTATATACGTTTTTTATGAGAGAGATAATAATCTTTTTGAATGATCTCTTGAAATCTTAACTCTAAAATATATGCAGCCTCACCCATATATTTTATTTCAAAATTGAAAGACAATTAACTCTTAACAGTATTAACAAACTCCATATTGCTTCCGGCAATCAGTATATCATCAACATTTAATGATATGATCACAAAATGATATTTGGATATTTTAATATATACATAATGATCCTCATTAATCATTATAAAATCATATGACATTGTGGCATTATGAAAACGTATATACCAATGTCTCGATGACTACTTATGACCATATATTGATCTTAAAAGTTGACATACCTTTTGTTCTTGGCCTTTCAAAATGAAACCAACGGGTTGATTCGTATAAATTTCTTCTTCTAATTCTTCATGGAGAAAAGCAATCTTTACATCCATTTGATGTAGCCTAAAAACCATGCTAGCTACTATTATTGGATTAAGGCAAATTGAGGTAAATCTTACTATAGGAGAAAATGATTCTTTATAATTAATTCATTCATATTTATTATACCCATTCGCCATAAGACAAGCTTTATGTCTTTTTATTGAGCCATCAACTTTACGTTCTATTTTGAGAACCCACTTGTTCTTAAACATAATTTGACTTCATTGACTCAATTTCCTCTTCTATTGTATGCATCTATTTTTCCTTTATAAGAGCAATTCAGAGCCTCATTTGTATTCCTTGACTCATCTTCATCTTATAGAGCAATCATAAAAGTTTCTCCTTCACTATCAAAACGTCGACGGAAAATACTTTTGCAACTTACTCGTATGGGTGATTGTATACTTTGCATATTATTCTCTATTACCCTTTCACTCGGTCTAAATAATGACAATATCATCTCATTATTGAGTTGAATTTAATTCTTCACTCCTTATATTACTTCTACTTGGATGAACTCCATTAAGTTTATTATTTTAATCCAAGGTTTCAAATAGGGAGTAGTCCTCATCTATTTTGCCATTCTTAGGAAATTCATTCTCTAAGAATGTGACATCCCGTGATTCAAATTTAGTTACACTCCCACTTTGCTGCTCATTTATAAACACATACCATTTCGAGTGTTTTGAGTATCTAATGGAAATACTCTTTTTGCCTTTGAGACCAAACTTCTCATACTTATGAGAGGGTTCATGAATATATGCAGCACAACCCTATGGTTTAAAAAAACTTAAGTCGGATTTTCTACCTGTCAATAACTCATATGTAGTGGAAATAACTGATTTGGAAAGCACACGGTTAAGTATATAGATAATAGTTAATAAAACATCACCCCAAAAAATGATAGATATGTTAGCATGTGCCATCATAAACCTAACCATTTCTAGTAGAGTTCTGTTTCTCTTTTCCGCAATACCATTTTGTTGAGAAATATAGAGAATAAACAATTATTTTTCTATTCTTTTTTCATGATAGAAATTTCTAAACTTATCATATAGATATTCTCAACCTCGATAGAATCTCAATACTTTTTTTTTATCTAATTGATTTTCTTCCAAACTCATAAACTTCTTGAAATAACTCAATACTTTAGATTTAAGAGAATTCAAATAAACATGTTAGAATCGAGTATAATCATATACAAATGTGATGAAATACACAGCTCCATGCCTTCCTCTCATATTCATTGGATCATAAATATCATAATAGATTAAATACAAAAAACATTTAGCTTCTTTATCTTTTTCAAATGGTTTTCTTGTCATTTTCCCTACTAGGCAATGCTTACATATGGACAAATCGAATTTTTCAATATTGCCCAACAAGTCATTTTTGGCTAATCTATTCATACGTTATTGTCCAATATAACCAAGTTTAGTATACCATACATTCACATCATTATCATATAATTTAGAAGACGTGAAAATGGAATAACAAATATTGACATTACCATAATCAACATCCAATACAATAAAACCATTCAAAATATAATTACAACCATAATAGTTTATATCTAAATACAAATCCACACCATCATTATGAAAATTTAAATTGAAATCAAGTTTAACTAACACTAATACAAACACTAAATTCCAACAAATCTTTGGAGCATATAGTACATCAAGTGGGAACAAAGTGCATCCACCATGCATGTTCAATTAGCAGATGTCAGTCCCTTTTACTTCAAATCTAGAGTTGTTCCCTACATAGATCCATTTCGTTCCTAGTAGGTACTTGTCGAAATATCACGAAGGATTCTCTATCCGTTGCTAGATGGTCTATTGTTCCTGAATGTAAAGTCCACAAAGAATTAGATTTAGTTAAGAATACTGAACTTGATACATAAGTAAAATTCTAAAAAAATACAAAGGGTGTTTACTTTCTTTGACTTGCGACAATCGCGAGCATAATGACCCTTTTTGCCACAGTTGCAATACTTCATCCTTGTCAACTTCTTCACTCGAGGACGCTTTCCTCTCTCATGTTGGTCAACTCTCGGTTTCTTTCCTAAAGAGCTCGCTCCCTTGCCTTCCACATTTTAAATGAATCAAGACGCTTGCACTTGGAGCTTGAAGCCCCTTGTGAGCTAGAACCAGCATAATAGATGTCAGTTTCTAGTTTAGCCACTAGGAGACGGTCCTATTCTAGCTCAAGATGGCACACTACATTCTCAAAGGTTTTAATGTTCTCATTGTGGGTTAGGTGTACCTTCATATACTCCCAATTTTAAGGCAAGAAACAAATTACTGCCTGCACTTGCTGCTCATCAATTAGAATGTGATCAGCATCATTTAACTCATTAATCATGTTTGACATCTTTTCAGGTGTCGTTTCATGGTTTGACCATGAGGCTTTTTGTAATAATCAATCTTATAGTGAGTTGTATCAGCTTGGTCATTGATATATGACCAAATCTCGCTACCAATGCTTCTCATATATCTTTGGCATTCTCAAAACACCTAAACTCCCGCATGACATCATTTTACATGTTGCTTAGCAACGTAATGCAAGTAAGGGAGTTCTTTCTTTTCCATGCAGCAAATGCATCATTATTTCTTTTGAATTGTGCAGCGTTCCCATCTTTAGGCTCTTCCATAATAAGGTTAAGAGCTTCTAATGCCTCTTACTCTTCAGCACATATTAGATTTTCAAATGCCATATTTCATAATTATCGCCGAGCAACTTCTTACCTTTGTTCAACTCAATGACTATGCTCTTAGTTACTAAAGCTATTGGATCTAAACATTTCAGACATACTTGCACGAATTATTAATGCCTATCATTTATGCATCTATATTGCATAAACTAATCATATTAATGAATAATTTCAAATAAGGCCTTAGAGTTAAAAGGTCACTTTGTTTTCAATCATCATCCAAAAATCCTAACTTGAAATTATCATTAGTATAATTATTTATGCAAAAAATAAGTTCACCAAAGTCACTATAACTTTCTTGAACTTTCTACAAATAATTGTAAATTAACATAATAATTTACAATAGTAGATAACATTGAACTGTCATTAAGTAAACATGCCATTTACATGAAGTAATGTATTTAGAGGAAACATAACAACATCAACATAGAAAGAAGTATTTACACTTAAAACATCTCAAACCAATATAAGAAAAATAATAAATAAATTCAAAGATACTAATTTATCTCATAAACTGGGAAAGTCTCTTCTAATCCTTAATAAATTCCTCCGAGAATTCTAAAGGCACATTGGGCAACCACAGAAAGACCTTCGGAAAGCCCTTATGGCTCCTCCAAGACACATTCATTCTGCACCAAGTGACACTTAACTCGAGCATTGAAGTCTTGGTTGCCTCAATTCTATAATATTCTCTCACAAAGTTACTACGAACCTTTTATAATCCTAGACCACGTTGGTCTCCCATAGGCGATCTAACACTACTTGCCATTATGATGGAAGAGCGTTCATTAGGGTACGACACCTTTGAAAATCTAGCATAAGATAACTATTCCAGATGATTTCTGGTATTATTTGATTGACCCTACTACATCACCGTCATTTCACCGATAATTAGATAATTCTATTTTTGACACTTCAAGTCTCACCTTCTGTTCGTCCATTCTCATGAATATAGGCATGCGTACAAAATGCATCATTGTTCTTGCAACAAATGTAGAACAAAAGGGATTACATATAATCTACAATGAACAAAATTGAAAAATACATTTTCCCTTGTTTAAGTCAACAATCAATGTTTAATGTCGGTCAACGAATGACCTGATCGAGTTGGGTAGTTGGGTCAAGTTGGGGGTCAAACATGACGTCGCCAACATGTGTCCCATATGTGTGCGGGCAACCATCAGTTGTCGTCACCATGACGTCAGCTAGTGTGTGTAGGGCACACGCCTAGGGAAACTTCCTCGATGCGTGTAGCAAGAAACTTTCGATCGCGCGTGGCGATGCGTCTGCGGCCCCTGGTGACAAGCCACTCGTTATTTTTCTTGGCTCGACGAAAACTACGACCTTGCACTTTTAAAAATGAGTTTTGACTTATGGAAAATCAAAAAGAGGGGTGAACAGTATGCAAGAGTTGGGATTTCCATCCCCGAACATTCGACGGCAATATTTCTCAAAATTTCAGCCAAAAATAAATTATAAATGTCAACAATGATCGGGAAATGTGAACAACATCACTTTGATACCAATGTAGGAAAACAGATTTATGAAAAACAAATCGATACTCGAACGATCAAATACTGAAAACAAAAGTGGAAATGAGCCTAGAAAACATGTAATACTGATCAAAGGCATATCACGAAGACAGACAGACTTTGTTTACCATAGATTAAGTATTTGTTACAGTATCAGAGGAATTGATTGAAGCCTTGGAGTTATGTTCTTGAAGAGGGAGTACATTATTGTCTCAAAAGGAGAAAAAAAGAACATATAATGTCCAAACTACTTTCGATGTTTCTTTTTCATTTTTATATTGCAGTTATTTTTCACTTAAAAAATAACTACCCCTTCCTCTAGTTCTACAAATTTTTCTAGAGATCACATCAATTGCTTGCCTCTACATTGATCTCTTAAATATTTCAAAAAGCAATTGAAAAATTTTTAGTATGAAAACTTTAATCACTTATGGTCATTGCATCAACATACAAGTGAATAGTTTTGTCATTATATAAGCTACATTTGTATATTGTTTGTAAAATTCTAAATGTCAATGAACGTGTCAATAAGAGATATCGTCCCACCAAAATTGATGATTAATAAACCAATTAACCATTAAAAATGGACTAATTCTAAAATTTATCTAACATATTAAATAGAATAGAGAATAAATTAAAATTGACCATCTTAGAAGCAAAAGCTCGGTACTAAATGCAGTTAATCAATCAAATAAATACGTTAGAGCAACTGATTTCACCATGACTACTAGATATGAATTTCTTATTATTATGCATATAAGAACAATGCCAAACATGTGACTGTGAATTTCCTAATTTATTTACTATCTTATCTCTAAGTATAGCAAACCTATTCAATTTATCCTATCTCCACATGAATTTAAATAAATGTAAGTGCATTAATATTTGTGAACATTTTCGGCTCACAATGAATCTTTTTGACCAACTTATCATCGAAAGCCATATAAATAACACGATATATCTCTATCTGCATTTAATTCATCGTTATATATTATAAGCAACGATTACATATTATCACTTCTCAAGCTCAAACATACATGTTAGATCATTCAAATGATGACCAATTACTTAAAATTATTGACCACTATAATATATATAACTTACATGAATAAAATTACTTGCAAAACATAAAAAAAAATGAAATTCATATCATCATATCAGGCTATATCGTAGCTATAACAGAAGAAAATTAGAATATACTAGAAGAAGAAAATTTAAATTAAACCCAACATCTTGAATCAAAGAATAATAATTTTGTCACCACTTTTTGTCTTCTCTTAAAAATATTTGAAAAACTCCCAAAATAATGAAAAACGATCTTTAAAAAAAAAAAAAAAAAAAAACCGGACTATCTCTCCAAGCTTTCAATGTTATCCTAATTATAGTATACATCCAATACTTCTATCACAAGACAATTGCTTATTTTTTTCATAAAATTAGGGAATAAATCACAAAATTCATGATTTGGCATCCAACTTTTTAATGTTTCCTTGTTTGAATTCCTAAATGGCAAAATTCTTCCTTTCCTTCTTTTTGCCATTTTTTCCTTATTTTCTTCATGTCTCATTATATTGCATAAACAAGGGAAATTTGAGTAAATGGAAGGAAATCCAAATATTTTCTCACAAATATTGCATATATTTGTTGCCTAAAATGGTAAAATAACTTTATTTTTATAAGGTTATGATATATCTCAAGAGCTACTAGTGAACTCCAGCCTTATTGGTGACTATTAGTCTGAAAGAGTGGATGTAGGCTTATCCCAAGCCAATCCACTATAAATCTATGTATTTCTATTTCTATCTCTCATTACTTGTTGTTTTATTTATTTGATAGAAGTAACGTGCACGTAGTTTCTGCATATATCCATTTTGGTTCTACTCATACAAACTTGCTTCTACTTATTTTTGCATAAAGTTGCCAATTTTGTTAAATAATCTATTAACAACCCCCCCCAGGTTATATCACTAGACAGGACAAGCCTAATATGATTTTAAATCAAATCTCCATCGACCTAGGGTGTATAATGTGAGAGCATTAAGTTCTAATAAGAAGAAGGCAGTCAAAGATATTTTGTTCCAAGTTGGTTTCCTATTTTTAGTGGGTTTCCTAATTTTACTAGGTTTCCTAGTTTAATGTTTCCTAATTAGATGTTTCCTAAAGGTTTCCTATTTTGATATTTCCTAGTTTAATGTTTCGTATTTTAACATTTCCTAGTTTGATATTTCTTTGTTAAGTTTCCTAATCCCTCTATAAATAAGAGGTGCTTCTCAATTTTGAGTTGCAGATTTGTAAATTCATAATATAAGAGTTTCTATCAAGTAAGCACTTCAACGAGTGTGCAAGAGCAATGACGAGTTTTCCGATTGACGTTCTAATGGAGATCTTCTTGTGGCTCTCTGCAAAACCTTTGGTCCGATTCAGGTGTGTATGTAAATCTTGGAATTCTCTTATCACCAACCCCTTTTTCATCAAAGCTTATCTCGAGAGATCAATCAAATTGCATAGATTTGATCTTCTTAAGTATGACTTCAACAACTTTTCGAGAGTACAGATTCACTATTCTCACAAGAATGAACTATCAAATCTCGATAATTCATTTGTGGGTGATGGCGAAAAATTCAAATTAGTTGGTTCATGCAATGGAATCGTTTGTTTGTCCACTTTTGACTGTAAGAATCCTCACCACTCAAAGATCTTTCTATGGAACCCATCAACGGGTGAAAACCGAGCCCTTCCTCAACCCAGCTTGCGTGTGTCAAACTTGGTTGGATTTGGATTCGATTCCTCAAGTGGTCATCCAGATGATTTTAAAGTGGTCAACGTGAATATACATTTTGAAGAATATTCGAACTATACCTCTCAAGTGGAGGTGTACGGTTTTAGAAGAAACTGTTGGAAACAAGTTGGCAACATTTTCCCTCCAGTGCTTACGCAACACTTACGCCATCAAAGCTTTTGCAGCATTTTCCCTTCATCGCACTTAGGCCATCAAGTTATCTTCGAGAATTTCATATGTTGGTGCCCTGTTTTTTGTGTCGATAATGAAATCGTCACATTGTTAATAATATTTGATGTAGTTCAAGATGTTTTCCGACAATTGCCATTTCCAGCTATAATGCCTCCTGCAGAGAAACATATTAACTTACTGGATGGATGCTTGTCAGTAATAGCACATAACTCATCGACTAACCATTACGAAGTATGGTTCATGAAAGAGTTTGGTGTTTGCGAATCATGGACCAAGTTGTATACAATTGGAAGCATTGAAAATTGTTGGCCAGTGGGGTTTGCAAATTCTGGAGAAGTTTTCTTCCTAAAGAGATTGTGTAATGGTTTACGCTACCATTCTCCCATTCAATGTGTTATATACAACGTGGGGAGTGAAGACTACAAGGAATTTGGAGTCGAAGTCGATTCTCTCTATAGCACTCAATTGGTTCCCTATATAGAGAGTTTGATTTCACTCTCGTCCACAAACAATGCTGAGCATTAGTTGGTTGGGAAAATTGCCTTGCGACATGTTAAAGAGACTTCTATTTGTATTAATAAGATTCTTTTATTTCAATGTACTTTTCATAATATAGCTAATCGGATTTTGATGACTTGATTGCTCAGTTAGTTTAGAGTATTATGAGAATAATCCCCAGTAAAGTGAACTTCTTTGCCTAATCCTTCCGTGTGTTCATAAATGTTATGTATCTCTCCATGCGTTAGCAGATTGCACTAGATTCACTAATTCACAAAAACACGACGTGCATCCCATAGTATTGTTCTTTCAGGCAAGCTGACTCAACAAAGAACTTTTGATAAAATATACAAAGCAACAAGGCAAAAGAAGTCTTCCTAAAGTCCAGAGGAATGTTGACCCCCATCTACATAGTGTTAGAATCAGCCCATTACGTTTGAGAATCGATTTGGAATATCTCAATGATTGCTTATCAAGGAGTGTCGGACATCCTAAGTGTGAAAACTTGGCACGAGTGGACATTTAAATGCCAAAACTTCTAAAAGGCATACTTCAATGCCAAAATCAAAGAAGAAAGGGACACTTTAGTGCCAATGACGAGAAATTATAGCTAAAATATTGATATGACATTTCTTAGCAACTTTTTTTTATTGAGGTGGCAATTATTATAAAAAAAATTATCCATGTAGTGCTGACGTGGCTAGTTTTTCCCAAAACGACATCGTTTTGACTTAAAAAATGATTTTTGATATGAATATTAATTAAATTAAATTTAAAACTATTTTTTTTTTTAAAGGGAGAGGCAGAACTTAGTGATGGCCGAAATGACGTTGTTTTGCACATTGATTGCTGAGTAGGCAACTTCAGCAAGTTACGTAGACCACATTTATTTTTAAAATAAGGTACATCAAATTTCTAGCTACCCTTGAAGTTGGCATTTAAGTGTCCAAATTTAAAAAAAAAAAAAAAAGCATTTAAGTGTACCTTCTGAAACTTTTAACACTTAATTATCCAATCGTGCCAAGTTTTGGTACTTGCAATATACTTTAACCGCTCATCAAGAATGACTAATAGAAAGGAGTCATATGATGGTAGAATGTTGAAAAGGAAGAAATCTAAAAAGAAGTCTTATTTAGGAAAAATACCAAGATGGAATCAATTCTGATAATTGCTCAAACTAGAGGAATTCCAATCAATCAAGGAGATCTCTAATTGGGAGGCAATTCTCAAGCAATTATAGGAAATTTCTAACTTGGGTGGAGGTTTCTTAATGCATTACAAAAATACTCTAGAAAGATCACAAGAGTCTTCAACAATGTGGGTAAACACAAGAGTTCTTAAGAGGTTTTTTTTTTTTTTTTCAACTAATGGTGTGTAAGCATGAGAGATCTTGAGAGTTCATCAAGAGAAAATGTGTTTTGTGATAGTTGTGAGGATTTATTGTGAAAGAAATACCATTAAAGTGTGAATTGTAGTCCTTTGATTATAGAAGAGTAGTTCCTCAATTATTTTTCCATGGTTTTTCTCATTTTGGGTTTTCCACATAAAAACTTCTGGTGTATCGTCCTTTTTCTCTCTTATCTATTGCATTATTTACATTCTTCCCAAAGAGAATATACAATTGTGCAATTTTGACGATTAGAATTCCGTTGCAATAGGTTGCGATCCAACTTGATTTACAACAAAATGGTACTAAAGCTAAGGTTGTAAAGATGTCAAAAGACAAAGTCAACATGATCATGCTCACTACTACAAATTACACAATATGGAGGTGCAAGATGGAAAATCATCACTACATCAAAGGCTTGCAAAGGCCAATCAAGATAAGAATGCCTCTAAGAGCATGATAAAGATTCCGCCATCAATTTTAAATTGGCAAAAGCTAGAGAGGAAGAAGAAGACCCCTCAAAATCCACAATACTAGTAGTAGTAGTAGTAGAAGAAGAAGAAGAAGAAGAAGAAGAAGAAGAAGAGAATGAGGAGGATGTGCGGACTATCCTCAACAAAAGATGTGTTGGCAGAAGAAGAAGAGAATGAGGAGGATGTGCGGACTATCCTCAACAAAAGATGTGTTGGCACCATTAAAAGTGGGCATCTTTGAAAACTTCACCAAAGAAGACAACACTTATAATTTGTGGAGAAATTTGGAGCAAACATGCGTGAGAAATAAATCTTAAAACATCACAAGCTTAACAAAAAGGGTGTCGTTTATGGAGTACAAAAATGGACTGAGTGCCTCAAAACACACAGGCCATATGGGAGATCTAGTGAATCAAATCAATGCAATGGAGAGAATGATCACTCTGAAATTGCATACACACTTCCTGACTAGTTTTATGCTAAAAAGCTGGGATAACTTACCTATGTCGATTCACAATTCCACGCTCGCGAAGCATTAATCGTGGAGTTAGTGAAGGGCGGATTGTTGAGTAAAGAACAAAGGCACAAGGTTGAGAGGTTCTATAACCATGGTGAAAGAACTCTTGTTATCAATGAACAAGAAAAGAAAGTAGATCATGGAATGAGCAAAAGCAGTGGACTTGGAGGTCACTCAACCTTGTGGCCAAGGACTAAGAAGAGAGTTTGTTTTCATTGTAGAAAAACCAAGCATCTCATTAGAGATTGTTAACTGAAAGTAGCCAAGAAGCAAGTTGAAGCACTGATTACAAATATCACTACAGTTTATGAAGACATGATGATTATCCGCACTGGTGAGAGCATCAAATTAACATGTTAGTACACCACTTGGCTGGTTGATTCTGGAGCCTCCTTTCACATAGTCCCCAAGAGAGATTTTTTTCTTCATATACACCTGGAGACTTCAATCTCATGAGGATGGGTAATGAAGGCTCGTAAAAAATTGTTGGCACAAAAGATGTTGAGATCAAGATGAACAATGGATGCAAGTTGATCTTAAAAGAGGTAAGACATGTCCTTGATATTCGGGCTAACTTGATCTCTGCAAGAAAGTTAGATAATTATGGTTATGTGAGTCACTTCAACAAAGAGAAGTAGAAGTTAACTAAGCGCAATTTGGTTGTAGCAAGAGGAGTGAAAAACATATACCACACAAGTGAAGCTATGCAGCGGATATGTTAATGTAGTGAGAGAGGAATCTATCAAGCTCTAGCACAAAAGGATTGAACATATAGGTGAGAATGCAATGAAAGTCCTCACATCGAATGACTTAATCCTGAAAATTAAAGGCACCTCTATAAACTCTTCTGAAAACTACATTGTAGGAAAAAATAATAGAGTTACCTTTAAATCTATCTCACCATTGAAAAAGGCTAAGCGGTTTGATTTGTTATATATTGATGTTTATGCTATGACTTCTAGAACTACTTGTCGTACTTCCTATTATATGACCTTCATAGATGATTTTTCAAGCAAAGTGTGGGCCACTGCATTGAAAACGAAGATCAAGTTGATGATACCTTTAAGGATTCACATGCAAAACTAGAAAGGGAGATCGGTAGAAAATTGAAATGTGTGAGGGCTAACAATGATTGGAAATACCGAGGGCCATTTGAGGATTATTGTAGAGTTCATGGCATAAGACTTGAGAAAATGGTGCCTAAGACAGCACAACACAATGATGTTGTCAAGAAGATGAATCAAATAATATGTGAGAGGATAAGGTGTATGCTCTCACATGTGAAGTTGCCAAACTCCTTTTCGAGGGAGGCAATTATAATGGCGGTGAACTTGATAAATCTATTACCTTCTATTCCACTCAAAGGCAAGATACCACAAATTGCATAGAATGGTAATAATTCATCTTACAGTCACTTGAGAATATTTGGTTGCTAGACATTCACACACATGCCGAGAGATAAACAAGCCAAGTTAGATGAAGGTCAAGGAGTGCATATTCTTGAGATATGCTCACAAGGATTTTGGTTATAGATTATGGGATCTCCAAAGCAAGAAGGTTTTGCCGAGATGGGGTGTTCTTTAATGATCAAACTATCAAAGACCTCAAGAAGCATGAAAAACCTCAAAGTATGAAGTAAGAGTTAGTTGACTTGGATTCTTAGACCCATCAAAAAATTCTGTTGGTGGGGGAGCACAAGAAGAGGTTGAGAATGATTTAGCTGAGCAAGCAAAAACAGAAATTGTAGCCAACAATTAGGCTACCAAAGGAGTTGAGGCTAAGACTGATAATGAAGGTGGTGGAGATGATGTAGATGATGTTCCTCAAGAGCAACCATAGAGATCAACAAAGGAAAGGCAACCTCAAGCGAGTGTATACTTCTCACTGATAGGAGAGAACCCGAGAAATTCCAAGAAGCGGATATGGATACCCACAAGAAGGAATGAATGAAACCAATGCAAGAAGAGGTGCAATCTTAGTATATGAAAACAAATGGGTATTTAGGTTGAAAACTAATGAAAACAACCCCAAACCACATTACAAAGCAAGACTAGTGATGAAGGGTTTCAATTAGTAGAAGTTGTTATGAGGAGATTTTCCCTCCTATTATAAAGATGTCATCCATTAGAGTATTTCTTGGCTTGGCAGCAACCTTAAACTTGGAGGTAGAGCAACTCGACGTTAAAACAACATTCTTATATGGTAATATTGATAATGAGATATATATATGGAGCAGCTCAAAGGTTTATGACCAAAGGAAAGAGAAATCTTCTATGTATGTAGAAAAAGAGTCTTTACGGGCTTAAACAAGCTTCAAGGCAATGATACAAGAAATTTGATTCATTCATGGAGAGAAATGAAAACAAGAAGACGACGAGAGATCATTGCATGTTCATTAAGAAGTCCAATGGTTGAGATTTTATGATTCTTTTACTATATATCGATGATATATTAATTGTGGGGCATCACGTCAGAAATATTACAAAGCTAAAGGAGGATTGAACAAGGAATTTTTCATGAAAGACCTTGGATCGACAAGGCAGATGCTTGGGATGAGGATATCGCACGATAGAGCTTGTGGAAAGTTATGATTATCCCAAGAGAGATATGTAGAAAAAGTTGTGCAAAGATTCAACATGAGTAACATCAAAGTAGTTAGCTCAATTCTGACTAGTTATTTTTGAAAATGTTAATATTGCCACCTAGAGTGGGGTGAATAGGTGTAAAAACAAATTAAACAAATAAATACATAATAAGTTATTTTGCAAGCAAAGTCTGACTTAAAGTGACACCAGACTTATGAAGTAAGTCAGACTCAATTAAGATGGTTTAAAAATACCTGGAATTAGAAAAAGTTTGCGACAAACAAATCAGAGGAGTTAAGAAAAGAGAAAGTTGAACACGAGATTTATAGTGGTTCGGCTTAGATCAAGCCTACGTTCACTCTTCCATGCCAGCAGCCTTATGGCTGAATTTCACTAAGGTATCAATAGAGAAATACAATGGTTTGAGTACAATCACTCAATGGATGTTTTCTCTTTCTCTCACTAAGTCGCTCTTCTTATGTTTTTCTCTCTTGAATACAATTTGTAAGCACTGTCAATGAAGAACAAGTTATTGGAAAGGCCTCAAACTTTGGAAATTCAATTTTCACGCTCTCCTAAATGGACTAACCGACCTCCTTAAATAATCCTCTACGTATTCCTAACCGTTGGCATTCTTTAGAGGAATTTATTCCAATCAATCCGTTGGACATAATCGATTAAGGAAATCTCGTAGCCATTTGAAAATTGTGATGAAAATCCGACGATTATGGTTGCTCATACAATCAAAATCTAGGTTTCCATAAGTAGATGCTTCCTAAAAAGGAACTTGTCTTCGAGATTAATTTCATCAATTCGTGATTGATTCCATCAATATATTTATAAAAGGTAAGTGAGATTTTTTACCAAAAAGCCAAATATTAAGGATATATCTCATACGTATTGAATCCTTGTCAAAATATCAATAATCCTAAGTTTGATTATATCTTTGTTCTGGACTTGGTTTCAGTTTGGATCTTGTCAGAGTGGGAAAGACTTCTAGAGTAAAATAGACTTTGACAACATTTCACAATATAGCACAGAAGTCTAATATTTTTCAGAATAAGAACAAGAATAGGAAAGTTTTGTCAACTTCAAAACCTTATAGGAGTTTTCTCAACAATCTCCCCATTTTTTATGGTGACAAAACTTTCATGTAGATTTAATCATTATATGAAAATTATCCTACAAAATAACTCTTTAGCAACACATGATAATTGATAGAGAAAAAAGACAATAAATATAATAACTACATATAGTCTGCATATAATCTACTTCCACAAAACACATCAATTAATAGTCTGCAAATCACACCAAGAAAAATCAAACACAATCAAACACAATAGTCAAAGATAATAAGATTCAATCTACATAGTCTCTCCCCCCTTTTTGTCAATAGCAAAAAGATAAAACCAGTTAAGCATAAAAAGAGGTCGGGTTGAAAAAGGATCAAGGTTGTTTGAGAACACGAACAAATCAGAAATCCTCCAAGGTCTACATGGTCTCCTCAAGCTTAGTCAGGCATTGATGATAAATAGTCTCCACTTTTGCTAGATTCTACGAAGCCTTCTGATTCAAAGTCTAGACCTAATTATCAATAAATTGTACCTTACCTGTAAGAGACTCTGAGGTAATACCGAGAGCAACATGCAACTTTTGAATTTCAAACTCCATTGCATATTGATGTGCCTCAATCTCCAAGATGAGTTTTACTATCCGAGAATAGTTTGATTCTAGTTCTATTTGGGCACTAGCTTCAGCGAATTGTACCGGTGGAGTATCCAGAAGTGAAGGAACATCAACTTGAACACGTGAAGTTCTTTGCTCCCCCTAAACATTAGCTTCTTTTTGTAGAACCTCTAGTGAGACTTCAAGGAAATGAGATGCAAAAATATCTTTAGCATCTGGAGGAGGTCGACTGATGCCATTACTAGTAGTTAGTTTGATAAGAAGAGTTTTCTCACCTACTCCCCCTATCTTGGTGCCCTCAGTCTGACAAGTAGCTTCTCCTTCTTGAACATTTTCTTTACCAGCACGAGTTTGTTTATCAATTCCCGTCTCCTCATCATCTTGAGCATCAATTTCCCTTATATCTTCTCCTTCCTTGTCAGTCCCATCATGTTCCTTGTTCACATTGGCATCCCCTTCTAAGTCATCATCTTCACTCTCTTTCACTTCAGTTTCTTCACCTTCACTCTCTTCTTCTAGCTCTTTCTCGCTTTCATCATCTTCATCTTCCTCAGAATCGGCAAAACCTTGAAGATCACGCAAGGCAATAGCAAAGATGGTCTCATCATCATCATCTTCCTCTTTTTCATCTTGGAGAAGAATAGGTCATTTCATTTTTGGTGTTTTTGAGACGATGCTTTTCCCTTTACGTTTCTTCTCAATAGCAGATCCTAGCTTGACTTTGCTAATAGATTCTTTCTTTAAAGAGTCAGGGCTCTAGAGAGATCCTTCAGTCGAATCTTTGAAATCATTTTCAATCCAATTTTCATGGGAGCAATGGTTCTAGAGCGAAGCTGAGATGGCGGTTGAATATGAAGAGTCTAGTTACCAATGCAGTGTATGGTAGTTATCATTTCCCTTTGATAACAGTTTTGTACATGTGCAGTATGATTGTGTGAGGGAATGAGAAGGCAACACCATTGCAGATGACTCACATCATCTTTACTTTGAATATGGAAACATCGATCTTTGAAGCAACTTTGGATCTGATGCAATTGATGACTATCTTGTGTAGCAAGATATTGGAAAGACAGGTTGGAATAAAAATATGCCGTCAATTCGGGATAAACTTCTAATGTTTCCACACAAAACTTTTCCATTTGAAGTTTGGCAAACTTTTCTCTCAAGTTCACCTTGATGGAATCTAGGAAGTCAAAATCCATCCGAGAGTAAGTAATACTCCCTTAGGAATTCCCACCGGAGGATTTCAAAGAGGAGGCCTACATCATGAGATATCCCTGTCCCTTACTAGAAACTTAGAGACATGCTCGTTAGACACATCCATGGGTAGGAAACCACTCCTTTCAACCTCTAGAATGTCAGCCAATAGATTAACATCAACATCAAACATTCTATCACACATAGTAAATTGTATGAGTGGGATCCAAGAAAGACAGGTTGGAATAAAAATATGCCATCAATTCGGGATAAACTTCTGACGTCTCCACACAAAACTTCTCCATCTGAAGTTTGGCAAACTTTTCTCTCAAGTTCACCTTGATGGAATCTAGGAAGTCAAGGGTTGAGACCATCTAGGAGAGACTGTTTTCTCTTGCCCCGGACCGGAGCGAGGTGGAGCCAATCCAGACCTTTGTTGAGTTGAGGAATCAGGAGGAGGCCTTTTTCAGGCAGAAGTCCATAATCCGTTGGCTCGAGAATGGTGATTGATGACCCCTTTGTTTGGGAAGCATTTGAGCCAAACCTTGTTCAAAACATTTTTTCTTGTTATCTTTCAAAGACTTACAGCAAGCCATCCGGTGTCCGCTCTTAGAGGATCAGATTGCTTCACTTGCCTGTCCCTTTACGAAGACGGAGATTAAGGACACTATATTCTCTCTAGCTCGTGGGAAGGCCCCGGGCCTGGATGGGTTCGGTGCAGAATTTTTCAAAAGCAACTGGGATCTTGTTGGCCCTCTAACGGTTGAAGCAATTAAAGACTTCTATGTTACGGGGAGACTATTAAAGGAGATTAATTTCGCCATCCTGGTGTTGATCCTTAAGGTTCATAATGCTACTTCGGTAAATGATTATAGGCCCATTACATGCTGCAATACGATCTACAAATGTATTACCAAGGTATTAGCCAACCGCGTAGCCGCTGTGCTTCAGAACACCATCAGCCCGTCTCAGAATGCTTTCGTCGAGCGTCGACGGATTAGGGACAACATTCTCCTAGCTCAGGAGTTGTTTGCCGGCTTCCACCTTCAGCCATACCTCCCCAAATGTGCGGTGAAGGTGGATTTTAAGAAAGCATACGACACGGTGGACTGGGACTTCCTTGAATTGGTTCTCCATGCCTTTCGGTTTCCAGATAAGTTCATTCGTCTTATCATGGTTTGCGTTCGAACACCTATGTTCTCTATTTCCTTGAATGGGGATCTCCATGGTTTCTTCCCTAGTAGCCGCGGTCTACAACAGGGTGACCCAATGTCGCCGTATCTCTTCACCCTGGTTATGGAGGTCTTCTCAGGGATCCTTACTTCTCAGGCGGAGCAACCAGGTTTTAATTTTTCTTGGAGGTGTAAGGCCACTCGGTTATCACATCTGTTCTTTGCGGATGACGTCTTTCTCTTTTGCTGTGCGAATATGACATCCATCCTCCTCCTGAAGGATGGCCTGGATACCTTCTCGGAATGGAGTGGACTCATGCCGAACAACAACAAAAGTGAGATTTATCTTGTAGGGGGATCGAAGGACTTGAGGAACCAGATCAAGGATACCCTTGGCTTTGTTGAAGGGAAATTGCCGGTACGTTATCTAGGAGCTCCTATAATCTCCTCGAAGCTCGGCAAGGCGGACTATGTATCCTTAGTCGAGCGCATAACAGTTAGGGTACAATCCTGGGCTCATCGTTTCCTCTCCTTTGCTGGGAGAGTTCAGCTTATAAGGTCAGTGCTCCATGCAATCCAAGCTTATTGGGCTAGTGTGTTTATTATGCCAGTTGCAGTTCTTGATCGTATTGAGTAGATACTTAGACAATTCCTATGGAAAGGGCCCAGCCTTGGTAGAGGGGGAGCTGAGGTTTCCTGGGAAGATGTTTGTCTCCCGAGGGGAGAAGGGGGTCTTGGGATTTGCAGACTTCGCGAGTGCAATAAAGCGGCCATGTTGAAGCACATCTGGATCCTCTTCATGGATAAAGAGTCTCTATGGTGCAAATGGGTACACTCTACTTTTCTGAAAATGACGAATTTCCGGATGGCTAAGGCGCCAATCTATTGCTCGTGGGCTTGGAAGAGGATCCTCCACCTCAGGTCCGAGTTCCGTCTCAAGTTCCGCTGGAGAATTGGAAATGGATAGGCGACATCCCTTTGGTTCGATCATTGGCATCAGAGTGGGCCTCTAAATCTTCTTTGTTCCGAGCAGACTATCTCTGATTCGGGGCTGCCTTCGCATGCAGTCGTTGCAGACCTTTTCTCTTCGGCGGGCCTCGCTTTCAAGTCAGTGCTAGATTCCTGGAAACTCCCTCTTCCGCTCCTCTCAGGGGTTCCGAATACATTTATTTGGAGTGACAATCCTTCTGGGGTCTTCTCGGTCGCCTTGGCTTGGCAAGTCCTTAGAAGAAGAAAAGATAAGTCCCTTAGTCTTCCTTTATTTGGAGCAACGCCATCACTCCGAGATACCAATTTAATCTATGGCTGATTGTTAAGAACCGGCTTCCTACCCAAGCCTTTCTCATGTCTTATGGGAGAATTGGTAGCGAAGTTTGCGCCTTTTGTAAGCTAACGCCGGACTCTATTGACCACCTCTTCTTCAGTTGTTGCATCACCACTAGTATGGTGTACTTTTGGGCCGCTAAGTGTAACCTTCCGTGGAGGAATGGGACTTGGACTGAAAATCTACAATGGGCAATGAGATTCCTCTCTGGTAAGGATTTCTTTCATTCCATTGGTCGCTTCTCCTTTGGTGCTTTTTGCCATCTAATTTGGAAGTATAGAAATGACATTCTCTTTAGAGGTCATCCGGTTATGGTTACGGCTGTTAAGAAGCATCTTATTAAAGTTGTGAAGGATAAAGCCTTAACCTTTAGCAGCGTCGAAGATAGCCCGAGAAATAGGAGATTACAAAAGAACTGGGGACTTGATCCTTCTATCTTCACTTCTCCTGTCCCGACCTTCTAGCCCTCCCTCGGCGATCCCTGCGGGTGCAGTGCTAGCATAACCGTTTCCCCTGGCGTGGATCGACCTTCTTCAGGTGTTGATTCCTCGGTCCCTTGGTCGTGTGGTGGTTGGTGTTGGTCTCTGTTGGTTGAGGTCTTTTGCTTTGTTCTCTCCGCCCTGCGTGGCCTTTCCTTGGTCCCTTCTTGTTGGTTTGCTTTGTTGGCCCTGCGTGGCCTTTTTGGGTTTCTTTCCGGCCCTTGCTAGTTTCGTCCGCTGTGCAGTGTTTTTTGCGTTGGGCGCCCTTTCACTCGAGTAGACGCATGTGTCTTCTTGAGTGCAAGTTTTGTGGTGCCTGATCTCCTTTGTATCTTGGTTATAGCTCATTATATTAATTACCCTTTACCAAAAAAAAAAAAAAAAAAAAAAAAAAACAACTTCATCTTTTCTCCAACAACTTCAGCAACAACACCCATTTTTAGTTGAAAATTCTTGAAAACCCTCTCATCATCATCTTCCTTTTTGTTTTCGGTCCGACCCTCCGTCCCAAAACGAGGATTAGTAGGAAAGTTCGAAAATTCTTTTTCGGTTATGCCAGTCTCTACCAGCCCTAACTTCTCCATGGCTCTCAAAAAATAGGGTTTCATTTCCGTAACCATTTTCTTTTAGAAAATTACTTATGAAATCCATAGGACTTCCTCCTAATTTCAAAATTTATAATGCTTAAGAAGTACCTTAGGCCTTCTTACTAAAATAGGAATTGCTTGTTAAGTAACTTCCTCTTCTACTGAGTGGTGAGGAGAGCTTGGAGGCGAATCGTCCCCGATGAGATCAAAATGCGTCGGTCCTTTTGGAGCAAACCGAGGCCTGTGACTAGCAATACGAGAGAATTTCCTTTTAGGATATCGAAGCAGACTTAAAGGACTTCGATGACATGTTTGTGTGAGAATGGGTGCGAAATTTGCAGAGGATTTGAGAGAAGATTAAGAGAGACGAGGGTTCGAGAGTTAGGATTTGAAGACAATATGCTATCAAGAAGAAAAATTTGAAGGATTTAAAGAAAACGAAGTAAAGCAACTGAACCATCATAAAAAGAAACTTCCCTTTTTTAAAATTCAAAAAATATAACTGTCAATAATTTTCTAAATAAATTCCAAAAATCAGTAGAGATATTACAATTTCCAAAAATATAAAAGGCAAGTAATGAATTGAGAATAAACATACATGTTCAATAAGGAAAGAAACTTACGCGCCAAAATTTAAAATAAAACTACCTAAGTCTGGAAGGCTTTTAGAATGATGTATTTTCCATATGTTGATATGTTGAGTCTGCTCATCCATAGACTTTAGTCAGATGCAAGGATGATATTTAGCTTTTCACAGATGGACTTGAATAAGCCTTTCTCCAATGGCTTGGTGAAGATATCTACTAATTGATTCTTTGAATCAATGAATTGAACATTGATTTCGCCATTTTGTACATGGTATCTTATGAAGTGATGGCGAATTTCGATATGCTTTGCCCTTGAATGAAGAATAGAATTTCTGGTAAGATTGATCACACTTGTATTGTCACATCTAATTTCGGTGCAAGGTTTTTCTATTCCAAAATCCCTTAGTTGTTCCAGAGCACGTAACTTCCAAGAGCCACATATTTTGCTTCGCCATTGTTGAGTGCCACGAGAATCTATGAACGTGAAGAACTTCCAAGAGCAACATATTATGCTTCTGCTGTTGAGAGTGCCACAGTGTTCTGCTTCTTTGAGAACCAAGACACTAACATTTGTCCTAACAGTTGACATGTTCCTAAAGTACCTTTCTTGTCAACTTTACAACCAGCCAAATCAGCATCAGAATAACCAAGTAAACTAAAGTCTTCTCCTTTTCGATACCACAAACTCTAACTTTGGATAAGTCACAATATATTTGATAATTTGTTTGGCAGCACTAAGATGAGACTCTCTTGGGTCAGCTTGGAATTAGCACACATGCACACACTGAATAGAATATCAAGTCGAGAGGCAGTGAGATAAAGAAGAGAACCAATCATGCTTTTGTATATCTTTTGGTCAACTTTCTTTCCATCTTCATCCTTGTCAAGTTTTGAAGTACTTGACATGGGAGTCTCGGTCTTCTTGCAGTTTTCATCCCAAACTTCTTGATAACATCTTTGGCATATTTATCTTGGTAGATTAACGTTCCTTTCTTTGATTGTCTGACTTGCAGACTTAGAAAGAAGGTTAATTCACCCATCATGCTCATTTAAAATTCTTCCTGCATAGACTTTGAGAATTTATTGTACAGGTTTTTGTTAGAAGATCCAAAGATTATATCATCTACATATAGTTGAAAAAGTCAAAAATCTTTTTCTTCCTTTTTGATAAATAAGGTTGCATCAACCATTCCTTTCTTAAAATCTGACATTCATAGATTCTTCGACAATTTGTGTATTCTTGTTGGTAACCCTATAAGTTTTGCTTGAAGTGAAGTAACCAAGAAATATTCCTTCATCTTATTTTTCTTCAAATTTTCCAGAACAATCATTTGCATTCTTCAAAATAAAACACTTGCAACCAAACACATGAAAATAAAAGATATTAGGCTTCTTCCCTTTATATACTTCATAGGAAGTCTTCTTTAGAATGGGCCTTAAAAATACCCTGTTAATTATATAACAGGCAGTAGAAACTACTTCTGCCCAAAAATGAGAAAATGTTTTACTTTCTATCAATAGAGTTCTAGCCATCTCCTGTAACGATCTATTTTTCCTTTCTACAAATCCATTTTGTTTTGGGGTATATGGAGAGGAGAAAATATGTTGAAGACCATTATCGTCACAAAAACTTACAAAGTCTTGATTTTTAAATTCTCCCCCATGATCAGTCCTTATGCTTGAAATAACATAACATTTCTCGTTCTAAACTTTCTTAGCAAACTTAGAAAAATAGGTGAAGGTTTCGAACTTATTTGCCAAGAAAAAAACCCAAGTGAATCGTGAATAATCATCCATGACTACCAAACAATATTTCTTTCCACCAATGCTCTATGTTATTGTTGGTCCAAAAAGATTCATATGAAGAAACTACAAGACATGATTGATAGAAACTTGATTTACTGGTTTAAAAGAGCTTCTGACCTATTTTCCCAAGATACATGGAGTAGACAACTCAGACTTCTGGTATACCATTTTGGGAAGATCTCGTACTTGAAGTGCTAGTATGAACACCTAAAGGGGGTGAATAGATATTTAGACAATTTTCGCAAAGAATAGTAAAAATATCTTGTTTTTAAAACTAATCTAAAGAACAACAGACTTGAGTGAGTTCAGACTTTAACAATAAGCAGAACTAGGAACAAAGTAAAGAAGTTTAAGGAAGAGAATAAGAACACAAAATTTATAGTGGTTCGGCTTAGATCAAGCCTACGTTCACTCTCCCACGCTGACAGCCTCCTAGCTAGTTTCCACTAAGAATCAAAAGAGAATTTACAATTTGTGATCTCAACTTCACAGTGAAGAGTCTCTACTACTCTCTCACGAAGTCACATTATAAGTCTCTCTCTTTTGAGTACAACTTTGAGCTCAGTGTAAGAAATAACAAGAAAATGTGAAGCTTCAAACTTTGGAATTTCTCTTTCACACACTCTATCGAACAACTGGAGAGTCCTCCTTAAATATTCCTTCATGCCTTCTCGACCGTTGGCACTTTCCAAAGGAATTTTTCCAATCAACCTATTGGATAGAATCAATCAAGGAGATCTTTAGCCGTTTGAAGATTGTGATGAAAGCCCATCAATCATGTTCACCCATACAATCAAGATCTTGGTTTCCATAAGTAGATTATTTTCAAATTTACTTGCCTTCTGAAAAAATTTGATGTATCTAAATTGATTCCAATAAAGATAATCAATCTTATAGGTGATATTTCCAACCAAAAGACCATATATAATCCATACGAACTGAACCCTTGTAAAGAAATAAAGATAATCCCGCGTCGGAATAAGTCTTCATTCTTCTCTTGCATTCAGTCTGGAATTTGTCAGAGTGAGCAGACTTTGACACAAAAGTCTAGGAGTCTTCAGACTTTGACATAGAAGTCTAGAAATCTTCATAACATAATGTAGATTATTTCTGTCAGCTTCAAAACATCAAAGGAGTTTTCTCCAACAATCTCCCCTTTTTTTATGGTGACAAAACTTTTTTGCAGATTTAAATATTTATAACCTGCAAAACAACTCTTTGTAGTACATGATATCTTATAAAAACAATTTAGTTAAGGATATGGATAACATCGATTCTACAACCACAAAAAACATGTTAATCTTGAAAAATCAGACACACATCGAGAATTTAAACATCCACATCCATAAACTACCACAAACTCAAATCAAATCTGCAAAAGTTAAGTTCAAAAGTTCAAATCTGCACATTCTCCCCCTTTTTGTCAACAGCAAAAAGTGGAGAAAGTCAAAATAAAAAATAGATCAATGGAATCAAGGTTGTCAAGGAACTCGAACTAGTTGGAAATCCCCCATGGACTGCACTACCTCCTCAACCTTCTGACACTGGTGATGAACATTCTCAACTTGAGTCTGAAAAGTCTTGAGAATCTGAATAATCCGATCATTCTTGGCCACAGTCTGAGAGACTTGTTGATTCAAAGTCTATACCTGAGTGTCTAAAGACTGTACCTTTCCAGTGTGAAAATCAAAAGAGGATCTCAACGCACTATGAAGTTTCTAAATATCAATCTCCATGGCATATTGCTGAGCTTTAACTTCCAAAAGAAGTTCTATCATCCTTGGATAGTCAGCATTCGGTTTAGTCTGCGCACTAGCTTCAGCGAATTGAATGTGAGGAGAATTGAGAGATGAGGGAACATCAACTTGTCTAGCACAAAGACTCGGAGTAGATTCTTCAATGTCGGTTTAGGAAATTGAGAAGCATAGACATCTTCTAGGTCTACAAGAGATCGACTTATGCCATCACTCACAAAATGAAGAGAAGTCCATGTTTTCTCAACAGCTTCCCCTGTTTCTATGCCTACATGTGGAGAAGAGATTCCTTCTTCTTGTGTCTTCCCGTTTTCAGAACAAGAGTGATGTTCTTTCTCTGTACCTACTCCTACTGATCCACTCCTAGTTGCTTCTAAATCCTCAAATAAAGATATTGCAATTGTCTCTTCATAAGAGTCATCCTCACCCTTGTTTTCAAAATGACCTTCTTCTTCTTCTTCAACTCCTGCTCTTTCTTCTCTTTCCGCTTCTTCTTTCTCTATTTCTTCTTATTCTTCTTGCTCTGTTTCTTCTATATTTCCTCCTTCCTTTTTTTTGGTTTCTCAAAACCAACAAAACCTCGAAGATTCTTTAAGGCAATGGCAAAAATTGTAAGATCATCTTCATCCTCTTCATCCTGCAGGATAAGTGATCTCCTCTTCTTTACAGGTTCATGCACAACTTCCTTGCCTTTCCTCTTTTTTCCAGCAGAATCTTCCTTGGTTTTGCTTGATGACTCCTTCTTCAAGCACTCAATAGCCTTGTTCACATCTTTCAACCTCATCTTCGAAATCATCTTCAATCCTATTACCATAGGAGCAACAGTTCGAGAGCAAAGTGAGGCGAGAAACTCGATCTGAAAATGTCTAAACAACTTTGTAACTAGCGCAGAATAAGGCAATTGTCCTTTGTCCTTCATAACTATCTTGTACATGTGCATCAGGATAGTATGAGGAAGTGAAAATCTTATCCCATTACAGATAACAAACATGAGTCTTGCTTTGAATCTAGAAACATCTGTTTTTATGCAGCCTTCGATCTGATGCAGCTAATGACAATTTTGTGCAGCAGAACATTTGAGGCTGGTAGTCTAGAATATGTGATGCCTCCCACTAGTAATCTGTCCTTTACAAGAAATTTGGTGGCTTGTCCTACGAAGACACTGATCGGTTGAAAACCACTCCTTTCTACCCCCAAGAATGTCTGCCAGAATATCAACATCCACCACATAGTCTTTATTACTCACAGTAAACTGGATTCGATTCTGGTCAAGAAAAGACAGATTCAAATAGAAAAATGCTATCAATTCTGGATATGCAACAGCTATCTCATAATAGAAATTCTCGTGTTGAAAGAAGGCTAACTTTTCCCGCAAGTTAACCTTGATCGAATCTAAAAAGTCAAAATTGACAGTTCAAGGGTTCATCACCTTTATCTTCAGCATTTGGGAGTAAACATTTTTGTGCTCCTTAGAATGAAAAATCTCATTCTCTCTCCAGGAACATCATCAGCAAGACCCATTCTGGGTTTGGAATTTGAATAAAACAGCTCATCATCATCCTTGTTTTCAGGATGCTTATAACTGAACCTAGGACTTGCAGGAAAATAAAGAAAGGCTTTATCTGCCGACCCTTTTGGCACTATACCCAACCATTTCATTGTTCTTAAGAACACAATCTCGTTCTTATGCCATTTTTTCTCTTAGAAAATCAATAATAAAAGTCATAGGAGTACCAACCTGCTTCAAATAAGTGTAATGCTTATAAAGAACTTGGGGTCTCGAGGTTCTGAGAGGAACTGTGTCTTGCTCGACTTCCTCTTCCAAAGGTTGGCGTGGAAACATTCTGTGGATAGTGCTGTAGAGAGTTGCACGAAGAATGCTGTGGAGAGTTACGCGGAGAATCTTCCTCAATGAGATCGAAATGTGCCTGCCCTTCTGGCACATTCCAAGGCCCCTTGTTCGCAATTTGGGAGGATTTCCTTTGGAAGACATGTTTGCAGGCTTGGAGGATTTCATAGACGGGTTGAGTGAAAAAGATGGAAACTTGTAGAGCAAACTTGAGAGTAAAAGACGAGAAAGTGAATCGGTATTCTAGGGTTTGAAAAGAGATGATCGAAAGAAATACTAAAAGGTATTTAAAGAAGAGGAAAAGACACAACGAGAAGAGGTATTTGAACCATCATAAAGAAAAATGCCTTTTCGGAATAACTGAAAATGAAAACTGCCAAAAATTCCAAATTCAAATTTTAGTAAGAAAAGATAATTGCTAAAAATAAAATAGGCAAGTAGTGATTCAAATAAGAATGTACCTTTTCAGAATTTTCATACTAAAATTAAAATACCTAGATCAAAGTGATTTTTTCAAGTTGAGGTTCTAAGTCTGAACAACATCAGACTTTAGTCGATAGGAGAAATAATGAGGTACGGACACATGGAATGCCAAAACTTGGCACGGAGGGACATTTAAGTACCAAAACTTTGAAAATGTAAACTTAAGTGCCAAAATCGAAGTAAAGTGGATCACTTAAGTGCCACTCCAACCAAAATCCGGCCAAATTACTGACGTGGCAATTTTCCGGCAAGTTGGGTGTAAAACGGCGTCGTTTTACATGTGGTGAGAAAATGCAAAAACGATGTCGTTTTGGCTCGATGTGTAAAAATTAATATAAAATTAATTAAATTAAATTTAAAACTAAATTTATTTAAAATATTCTAAAAATTTTAAAAACTTAAAATTAAAATTAAAAAAAAAGGGGGCCGAAGGGGGCGGGCCGAGGGCCGAGCCCTCGCCACCGCCGCCGCCTTCCCGCCACCAGCCGGAAGGGCCGGCGACAAAGGGGACGAGGGGGAGGGTCGGCGGTGAAGGGCAAGCCCTTGCCGATCGTGGCGAGGGCTGCAACCCGCCCGGGCGGCGAGGGCCCGAGCCCTCACCACCTCCCCACCGTCGACGGCCCTTCCCAATGACAACGGGGAGGCGCGCTCACGGCCCTCACCGCCGCCGACTAGGGGCCAACCACCCCGGCTAACCCTCCCCCTCCATCGCCAGCCCTTCTCGGCGGTGGCGAGGCTCGACCCTCGGCCATCGGCCTTCAACCCCCCTTTTTTAATTTTAATTTTTTAAGAATATTTTAAATAAATTTAATTTAATTAATTTTTATATTAATTATTTACACATCTTTATTTTTTAGAATATTTTAGCTAGTAGTTTAATTTTTATTATGTAGACGACGTCGTTTCGGGTGAGTTAGAGCCGAATCAGCTCTCTAGCGAGCCACGTAGGCAAGAAAAAATAATAAAATATTGCCACGTAAGATTTTCGACAAGGTTGCCGGATATGGCACTTAAGTGTCCCACTTTTCAAAGAAAGTGGTACTTAAGTGTACATTTTCAAAGTTTTGGCGCTTAAGTGTCCCCCGTGCCAAGTTTTGACACTTAGGCTGTACTTCTGCCGAGAAATAATATTTAGCTTGTTGCGAATAGACTCAAATAGGCTTTTTTCAGAGGCTTTGTGAAGATGTCTACCAATTGATTCTTTGACTTGATGAATTGAACTAGAATCTCGCCATTTTGCACATGATCCCTTATAAATGATGTTGAATCTCAATATATTTTGCCCTTGAATGAAGAATTAGGTTCTTTGTGAGATTAATAGCACTAATGTTGTTGCATCCGATCTCGGTACACGATTCTTCAATCCCAAAGTCTCTTAGTTGTGATCTCAACTTCACAGTGAAGAGTCTCTACTACTCTCTCATGAAGTCACACTACAAGTCTTTCTCTTTTGAGTACAACTTTGAGCTTAGTGTAAGAAATAATAAGAAAGTGGGAAGCTTCAAACTTTGGAATTTCTCTTTCACGCATTCTATCGAACAATTGGAGAGTCTTCCTTAAATACTCATTCATACCTTCTTGACCGTTGACACTTTCCAAAAGAATTCTTCCAATCAACCCATTGGACAGAATTAATCAAGGAGATCTCGAGCCATTTGAAGATTGTAATGAAAGCTCATCAATCATGTTCGCCCATACAATTAGAATCTTGATTTCCATAAGTAGATTATTTCCAAATTTACTTGCCTTCTGAAAAGATTTGATGTATCTAAATTGATTCCAATAAAGATGATCAATCTCGTAGGTGATATTTCCAACTAGAAAACTATATATAATCCATACGAACCAACCCTTGAACAAAGAAAGATAATCCCGCGTCTGGATAAATTTTCATTCTTATCTTGAAGTCTGGAATTTGTTAAAGTGAGAGACTTTAAAACAAAAGTCTAGGAGTCTTTAAACTTTGACATAAAAGTTTGGAAATCTTCAAAATTGAATGTAGATTAGTTTTGTCAGCTTCAAAACATCAAAGGAGTTTTCTCCAATAGTACCAGCTTCTTAGAAGAAAGTTTAGCAATTTGTTTCATATTCACATTCCCAAACTTGTGATACTAGAGATATGCTTCATCTTGAATTGAAATGAGACATTGAGAGCTCTTTAGACTTATGTCTAGAAGATAAATATTGCAATGTCTTTGCCTAGTAAAGGATTGAGATAAATCTTGATTGACTCCAAAATAGATATTTTCTTGAAAATTGATTTTGAATCATGTGTCACATAGTTGGCTTATACTCAGAAGATTGTAATTCAAGCATTTTACCAATGAAACATTGTTGATGATTAAACTTCAAATTTTCACTGTTCCATGTTCAATAATTTTTCCTTTACTGTTCCCACCAAAAGAGACATTTCCTCCTTTTTGTTTTCTAGCTTTACAAAACTGCTTGAATCTCAAGTCATATACCTAGAACAGCCACTATCTAATACCACTTGCTTTTCCTTTTAACAATGACCTGTAGTCAAAAAGAAATCTCAAACTTTCTTTGGTACCCAAATCTTCTTGGGTCTAGGCAAGTTAGTTTTAAAAACAGCATTTGTCCAATCCTTCTTAACAGGTCTCCAAACTTTAAGACATTCATTCTTAAAATGTTCTGAGCCGTTACACTTAGAACATTTAAGAGTATTTCAGCCAATAAGTTTTACAAAACTTTTTGGAAATGATCTTTATAAGAAGATTTTGGGAGTCTTTATCTAAATCTTTCCTTCACTTTAGGAAAATCAATTGAATGAGTACTTTCATTATTCAGCCCCAAACCAGATTTGTTAAAATATGGTATTTGAGCTGAAAAATTTTTCTTTTAAGTTTTTAACCCTTTGAAATCTCCTTTTTCAAACATTTATTTTTTTTTTTTTTAAAGAGAATCAACATTTTCTTTCAAACAATCAAAATCATTTTTCAAACCCTCAAACTTTTCTCTCCAAAAATTATCCTGTTGCCTGAGTTTTGAATTTTCATTCTTTAGTTTGGAAATCCTTTTAAGAGAGAATTTGATATTGAGGCAAAGTTCATCTATATACTTAGAAACTTTAATAGTAATTTCTAAATGACTTACCTCGATTTCCTTGTCAAATTTTGAATCCGTGTCTAAGTCTGAGTCTGAATCTAAGTCTGATTCTGAATGAGCCATCAGACAAATATTTGCAAATTCCTCTTCGCTTTCCTCACATTCTATGTCACTCTAGGTTTCTGCTTTAAAAGCTTTCTTGTATTTCTCATACTTTCCTTTCTTCTTTTTCAGCAAGGGACAGTTAGGCTTGATGTGTCCCTTCTTCTTGCACTCGAAGCATATTACATCCTTGCTTGTTTCAACATCTTCCATCGATTTCTTATGGAAATTTTGCTTGCTTTGCTTCTTACAATTCAATCTTATTCCTTTCCTATTCAGTATTCTGAATTTTTTTATCATAAAGGCCAGCTCCTCGTCATCCATGTCATCGTCTATATCTATATCATCAGAATCAACATTAGACTTAAGTGCAATTGACTTCATCTTCTTCATTGATATGTTCCACTTCATATGATTGAAGAGTGCCTATTAGCTCATCAATAGAAAGAGGCATGATCCTTTGTGTCTCCTAATTGAAGTATTCACATGGTTTCAATCCTTTGAAAGACCTCATAGTAGTTTGTTGGCCTTCATTGGAGCAGAAATCGGTTGACCTTGATATGCCAATCCATTTATGATTTTCATAAAGCGACTGAACATATCTCCAATAGATTCTCCAAGCTTCATTCTGAATGACTCATATTGTCCAAGTAAGATGTTTATCTTTGTCTCATTTACGCGATATGTTCCTTCATAAGTGACGTGAAGCCTATCCCAAACTTCTTTAGCTGTTTTCCATGAAGAAATTCTGTTATATTTAGTAGGAGACAAGGCACAATATAAAGAATAAATAGCTTTAGCCTCAAGAGCTTGTCTCTTGGTAATTTCTACTTGAATGGAATCCTCAGCATCTTTACCTATCACTTATTTGCCCTTGTCTAAAGTTAATGTTGCCTTTGAGTTGATTCCTCTTTCCACAACATCCCATTCCAAAGGATCTCTAAATCTTAGGAACACCTTCATTTTATTCTTCCATACATTGTACTCTTTTTCATCAAAGTAGAGTGGCCTAGTGTTGCTCTGTCCTTCAATCAACCTTGGTGCCAAGATACTAGCCATAGAAGATCTTTAACTCGGAAGTAAGAACATTTTAATAATACAAGCACCACAACTCTAATACCAAATGAAAGTGCTAATATTGCCACCTAGAGGGGGTGAATAGGTGTAAAAACAACTTAAGCAAATAAATGCAAAATAAGTTATTTCACAAGCAAAGTCTGACTAAAAGTGACACTAGACCTCTGAAGTAAGTTCAAACTCAATTAAGATGGTTTAAAAATACATAATTCATAAAAAGATTGTGACAAACAAATCAAAGGAGATAAGGGAAGAGAAAATTGAACATGAGATTTATAGTGGTTCGGCTTAGATCAAGCCTACGTCCACTCTCCCACACTAGCAGCCTTCTAGCTGAATTTCACTAAGGTATCAACAAAGAAATACAATGGTTTGAGTACGATCACTTAGTGGAGGTTTTCTCTTTCTCTCACTAAGTCACTCTTCTTGTGTTTTTCTCTTAGCTATTGAGTATGTTGTTGGAATTGTTAGCCAATACATGTCAAACCCTAGCAAACAACATTGGAAGGTCATCAAGTGGATACTCAAGTGTCTTAGGTGCATTTGGTAACATTTCAATTCTCAGGAACAATTTCTATTCAAATATATATATATATTTTTTCGATTTGTACTCCCTGGATGAGTTTCCAAATATTCGAACGCATTTGTTAATTATACAAAATTTCTATTCATGAAATAGAAAAAAGAATAGGAATGCGTTTGATATGATCTTCAAATTTTTTTGTGATGTAAAATTTATTTTGGTTTTTTAATAATTTTTCGAGATTTATTTTAAAAAATTGAATTTTTTCTTTTTTTCCACTCCTCTTCTTCCTCCTCTAGTCGATTTATGGGCCTCCATGATGATCGAGGAGGAAGAAGAAGGAAAAAAAAAATGACCTGTCATAAAATTATAACTAGAAGCAAAGAAGTAAATTCTTTTCTACTTCTTATTTGTGTTCCAAATCTATTCCCTGGTCATGATCTACTCCAAAAAAATTGAAAAATTAACTAATATTACCAAATGATTTTTTTTTTTTTTTTTTTTTTTTGGGAAACAAATGAGTAAAAAAATTGAGAAACAAAAACGTTATCAAACAACCCCTTAAAGGTGCATCTAGATTGTGTTTAGGTTTTGGTATTGGAAAATCGATATTTGATGAGTTCACCAATGCAAACATGGCAAAAGACATAGATTCCAAGGGATTTACGTCTGGTTATTTGATAACTTTTGCAGGTGCAGCAATCTCGGTAATCAAGATTGTAAAAGTGCATTGTAGTGTCTACAACAAGGGTTGAATACGTAGCCTCCACCAAAGATAGCAAAGAGATGTTGTGGATGAAGAGATTTTCTACAAGAGTTGGGGCACAAGTAAGTTGAATATGTTGTGCATTGTGATAGCCAAAGTGCTATTCATCTCAGTAAAAATTCCACATTTCATTCGAGGACAAAGCATATTGATATTACATATCATTGGATACAATAAATGTTGGAAGAGAAGCAATTGAAGCTCAAGAGGATCCACGTGGATAAAAAGATGCTATATTAACAAATACTCTAACTACGAAGAAACCAAAGTTCTGTAGGAAAAAGACTGGCTTATCGAAGTGTTATGGAATTTTACGACCCTCCATGATAAGCTAGGAGGAGATTTGTTGGGAGTAGCTCAACATGTTCGAGAGTTGATTTGGAATTCTCAATGATTGCTGATCAAGAATACAATATAGGAAGGAGTCCTATTATGGTAAGACGTTGAAAAGGAAGAAATATAAATAAAAGGTCTTATTTAGGAAGAATACCATGATAGAATCAATTTTGGTGATTGTCCAAATCAAGGGAATTCCAATAAATTGGGAAGATTTCTAATTGGGAGGCAATTGTCAATCAATTATAGATGATTCCTAACTTGAGTGGAGCTCTATCAATATAAACAAAAGGACTTGGGTGGAGGTTTTTTAGTACACTAGATAAATACTCCAGAAATATCACATGAGTCACCAACAATGTGAATAAACACAGTCTTCTTCTTCTTCTTTTTCCAATTGAGGGTGTGTAAACACAAGAGATCTTGAGAGTTCATCAAGAAAGGATGAGTTTTGTGATAGTTGTGAAGATTTATTGTGAGAGAAATACCATTAGAATGCTAATTGTAATCCTATGATTATAGTGGATTAGTTCCTAAATCAACGTCCCATGGTTTTTCCACTTTGGATTTTCCACATAGAAACTTTTGGTGTATCATTCTTATCTCTTATTACTGTTCATCTTCTTCTGCAAAGAGAATATAAGGCTGCTAATAGTTAGAATTCTGCTGTGATCGGTTGCGATTCGACTTAATTTATAGCACAAACAAAATCATAAGCAACTTGTGAAGTCTTAAGAGATTTGTTGAGCACCCAAAAAAACTATGCGACAACAATGGCAAGGTTGCTGGTTGACATTCTAATGGAGATCTTACTAAGACTCCCCATGAGATATTTGATATGATCAAGGTGTGTATGTAAATCATGGACATTTGTCTCTAACAACACATAACTCACCATCTAAATATTATGAACCGTGGGTCATGAAAGAGTTCGGTATCATTAAATGACGGATCAAGTTGGACATGATCCAAGTGTATTCCAAAACCATTACACGTTACTTGCTACTCGGCTTTGGGGAAAATTGTCCAAAAAGTCTTAAATCTATTACACTATTGTCAATTTAGTTATAAATATTTTAATTTTACCAATTAAGTCCTAAACTTTTTCACATTTTACCTATAAGTTTATCAAGCCAATTTTGGCAAAAATCTCTGATATAAATATTAGCTATCCTATATGACATGGTCGGCGCCGACATAAACAATTTTTAATAATATTTTAATATTTTTATTTTTCTTCTTTTTCTAACCTCACAACCCTCGCCCTTTGGCCAACGAGGATCGAACGAGGGCCCCAATGCCCTCGCTAGCCAAAGGGCAAGGGTTGCGGCCCTACCTAGTTCTTGGAAAGGCCCAACGCTCTCGCCTAGACTAGGCAAAGGTTGTCGGCCTAAGGTTAAAAAAAAATTAAAAGAAAATAATAAAATGTAAAAGGAAAAAGAAAAGAAAATTTAATAAAATAATCAAAAAATAAATATTATTAAATTTTGTTTACGTTAACATTGGTCGCGTCATGTAAGATGACCAGCATTCATCTCAGCAATTTCCAATCAAAATGAGTCAGATTAACTCAACTAACAGAATATAAAAATGTTTATGACTCAATTAGCAAAATTAAAAGATTGAGAACTAAATTGGTAAAAGTGTGATAAATTTAAGATTTTTTGGATAATTTTCCTCTCTAATTTGCAAATTCCGAAGAAATTTTCTTATCCCAGGAGCATCCATGTGAGTTTATACTTGGACACCACGTAAGTAGAGACAAGTTTGAAGTAGCTGAGAGTTGATCCTACTATTGCAGTCAATTGGTTATGTGCAAAAGAAGTTTGATTTCTCGCAATTTAGACTAATGGTGTGCAGGAGAGATATATGCTGTGCTATAACAAAAGCGGCACTAGTTATGCCCAATTTAAGTGACGGAAAATGTGAATTTAATGTATTCAATGACACGTGGCAACGCCAAACCTAAAGATATAAATAGAAAATAGCCCCAAAAAAGAAAAGAAAAAATCCAACAAAAGAGAAGAAAACTCAACACGAGAGAGCAGAGAGATGGTCGGCAGGGCCTGCGGAAGGGGCGCACCTTTGTCCCGACTTCGCCGGCCAATTAGTTCTCATAAAGAAAATTTAATTGTAGAGGGCTTGGATAAATATTGTCGGCCCAATAACAACCTGATTGTACATAACGTAGGCATTCCATCACGATTTAAACTCGTATGCCCGCGTAGTCCATGTGATTTTTAGTGTATCAGCAACTAAATATCAACTCAAACATCAAAAAATGACTTGCAGATATTTTTTTCCCGATGTAAATTTGATGGGGCTAGCGCCACATCTTTACTCAAGAGTCAAATCACAAAAATCCCAGTGTGGCAAATATGGGTAGGGTGAATAGGTTAACAAATAAAAATTTTATGGGTTTTGTAAATTGGTTGAACTCTAATCGGTTTCCTAATTTATTGTTTCCTAATTAGTTGATTCCTAGTTTGATATTTCCTAGTTTAATGTTTCCTATTTTGAAATTTTATGATTTAACATTTCCTAGTTTTATGTTCCTTAGTTAAGTGCCCTAATCCCTCTATAAATTAGAGGTGCTTCTCGATTATAAGATGCAGATTTGTAAATTGATGATAGGAGATTTTCTATCAAGTAAGCACTTGAACAAGTGTGCAAGACCAATGGCGAGTTTTCTCATTGACATTCTAATGGAGATCTTGTGGCTCTCTGCAAAACCTCTGGTCCGATTCAGGTGTGTATGTAAATCTTGGAAGTCTCTTCTCACCAGCTCTTTTCTCATCAAGGCTTATCTTGAGAGATCGACTGAATTGCGCAAATCTGATCTTCTTAAGTATGACGTTGACAACTTTTCAAGAGTACAGGTCCGCTATTGTCCCAAGAGTGAACTATCGGATCTCAATAGTTCATTTGTTGGAGAAGGCCAAAAATTCGAGTTAGTTGGTTCATGCAATGTAATCGTTTGTTTGTTCACTTTGGACTTTCAGAATCATCACCACTCAAAGATCTTTCTATGAAACCCATCAATGGGTGAAAGCAGAGCCCTTCCTCAACCTAGCTTGCATGTGTCAAACTTGATTGGATTCGGATTCGATCCCTTAAGTGGTCATCTAGATGATTTTAAAGTGGTCAGCGTGAATAATTTGGAAGAATATCCGAACAATATCACCCAAGTGGAGGTGCATGGTTTTAGAAGAAATTGTTGGAAACAACTAGGCAACATTTGCCCTCTGTCTCTTACTCAACAGTCGAGCGGCCAAGTTATCTTCAAGAATTTCATTTGTTGGTGTCCTAATTTGTTACGCCACCCTTTGGGCACGTTTTTAATCCTCTTTGACATAGTTAAAGATGTTTCCCAAAGAATAGCACTTCCAAAAATAATACCTCCTCAAATGCAATCTCTCTACTTATTGGTTCGACGCTTGTCTCTAATGGCACATGAGTCATCGACCAAATATTATGAAGTATGGATCATGAAAGAGTTTGGCATCAACGAATCGTGGACCAAGCTGTATGAGATTGGACTGCCTATGCCACGCCTGTGTTATTGGCCACTAGGTTGGCAAATTCTGGAGAAGTTTTTTTGCAAGGAAAGTACGTGCCATTCGAGTAGAGGTCACTTATTTTTTAGGTCACTTATTTTTTAAAGAGACCGGTTAAATGGATTTAAAAAATTAAAAAACTTAAGATAAACGGGTCTTAAATTAGTTGGACAACCCAAGCCTCACACTCTCTCTTTCCCTCTTTACCTTTATAAAAATATTTCTTATAAAAAGAAATTCTAAGTATATTTTATATTTCATGTTTCTTTTGTTCTTTTTTCTTTTTTCTTTTTTCTTTCCTTTTTTCTTTTCCCTTTTCTCCTTCCTCCTTCCTTAGCCGGTGGCCAACATGGCGACGGCCAACAACTGGCTAGGCAAGGCTCGAGCTTGCCAGCCTCGAGTGAGCTCGAGATCATCGATGATTGATAAGGCTCGAGCCTCACCGATCTGCCGAGGCGGAGGCCTTGCTAATGCCGATGACTGGCCAAGCTCAAGCCTCGCCAGCATCGGGTGAGCTCAAGCTCACTAATCTAGCAAGGTGGAGGCCTCGCCGACATTTGGCGAGACTCAAGCTCACCAATGTCAAGCAAGCTCGATCTTGCCAATCTAGCAAGGCCTCAAAGAGGCTCAAGCCTTGCCGATCTAGCGAGCCACAAGCGAGCTCCAGTGAGCTCGAGCTCGCTTGTGGCCAATCGTCAGCCAGCGGGGAAGAAGAAATAAGAAATAAGAAATAATTAAAAATTATATTTAAAAATAAATATAATTAAAATTTTGATTTTTAAAATATAAAAATAATTAAAATTTTGATTTTAAAATTTTTTTATAAAAAATAGTAAAAGGAGTCAAGGAGGAAAATTTAATCCTATGTTTCATACCAAACAACAACAAATATTTTCTAACTTATTTTCAAATTTCAGCCAAAAACCAAAAAATATTGTAATTTTCCTAAAAATACTTCTGGGAAAATATATAAGAAACAAACTAAGGCTTATTTTAAAAAAAAATTATAAAAATTTTCCACTAAATTTGTATTGCATTAAAGTGTTTTAGCAATACTATTTTTTAAAAATAAAAATATCATAAGAAATAAGCTTTCTTAAATTTAGTTAAATTGGTTGGGAATTGGTCAAGTTAGGTATGAGTCAAAAAAAAATTCACTATGATAAATGAGTCATAAACGGGTTAAATTGGTTGATTTTAGTCGGACCATTTATGACCAAACCCAAAACCAACCCGATCCACGCGTTTGGCAGGTCTACTTTCGAGTATGCTACTATTGTGATCTATACAACGTAGGGAGTAAAGAGTTTGAGGAATTTAGAAGTCGAAGTCCATTCTCGGGCTGGCACTCGATTGGTTTCTTGTATAGAGAGTTTGATTTCTCCCTCGTCCACAAACAATGTTGAGCAGTAGTTGGTTAGGAAAATTGCCTTGCGATTTATTGAAGAGACTTCCATTTGTATTAATAAGATTCTCTCTTTTATTTCCATGTATTTTTCATATTAAAGCTCTTAATCGGGTTTTGAATTGATGGCTTGACTGCTTCGTTTGTTTAGAGTATTATGAGAGCAATCCCAAGTAAAGTGAATTTCTTTCCCTAGTCTTTCTGTGTTAATGAATGTCATCTATCTCTTCGTGCGTGAGCAAATCGATTGCATTCAATTATTCCGGGTAAACACATCGTGCACCGTCTCTCGTTCTTTCTTGGTAAGCTGACTCGCCAAGGTGCTTTCGATAAAATATACAAAGTAGCAGGGCAAAAAGAAATATTCCTGAAGTCCCAGGGCATCGTCACGTCCAAAGAATTTGACCACCTTTTACATAGAAATCATAAGGAAGTCTTAAAGAGATTTTGCCGAGCCACTGGATAAACTGTGCGACTACAATGGCAAGCTTGCCAGTAAAATTTTTAATGATGATCTTATTAGTACTCCCGGCGAGGCCTTTGATACGATTCAAGAGTATGCAAATCATGGATGTTTGTACTTAAGCACACAACTCATCATCCAAAAATTGTGAAGTATGGATCACGAAAGAGTTCGGTATCATTGAATGATGGACCAAGTTGTACACGATTCGAGTGTATTCCAGAAGCATTACACGCCAACTGCTACTTGGGATTTGCATATTCCGAAGAAATTGTCTTCTGCAGGAGCATTCAGGTGAGTTTACACTTCAACATCACGTAAAGAGAGACAATTTAAAGTAATTGAAGTCAAAGTAGATTCCTACCTCTAATGATATTAGGAGATCTACTTAATTATCAATATCTCTCAATATTATATATATATATATATATATATATATATATTAATAGTGTATATCATTAATTGATATGTTAGCTTCGATAGTCATCTCATAAAACCATATCGAATTATATAGAATTTCCTCAAATTGGTATTTTGCATTATTATTTCAATTGTACCATCACGGTCAATTGGTTATTTGCATATGAAGTTTGATCTTTCTTCATCCATAAATCAGGTTAGGCATTGGGTGGCTTTTGTTTTTAAGACTAATAATGTGTTGGAGAAATATTTGTCGCATAACAAAAGAGACATTGTTTAGTTAAAAGATTTGATTCTCTATACTTTCCACAATAAATCCTTGTATGGTGTCAAATTCATTACGGAAGAAGTGCACTAGAAGTCCTAAAATCTATAATGAAGATGCTAAAAACTACTAAAAATTGGAATTTAATGTCAAGCAATTAATACTTTCATTAGCAATGTTCAATTTATTTTTATTTTTTTTGTCGGTCCTACTCTACTCATATTCTAACGCTCACTCTCAGACTTTTGCCCTGTCTCCTTGCAAGGCGTGGGAGTCAAAACCCACTCCTGAAACTAATTCGTCCCCACCCCAACCCCCCTAAGAAGGTGGGGATTCGAACCCCCCACCTCCCCCTTCCATGTTGGAAGGGTGGCCACTGAGGTAAACCCCAGTGGTTAGCAATGTTCAATTTGAGTGACGGAAAATGTGAGTTTAATATATGTTTAATTTGAATGATAGAAAATGCGGAAAAAAAAAATGACAAATAGACACAAGAGAGGAAAAAGAGAAGGTCGGCCCGGGTAGTGGAAGGGGCACCTTGCCATCCTCATTTCGCTTGTGAGTGTTGGTGAGTCTTGCCTGGGCACCGGTGTCACGCCCCGAACCTTCGAGCGCGCGAATATCCCTTAACGGTCGATTAGCTATGACATCTTAGGACGCGTCGCTGACCCATTTTTTTTATCTTTCAATTAAACGCAAGCGAAAGCATTTAATATAAACACCCAGTCAACCAATTTAAGAACAAAGATAGTAAACACATCAGCCATTTCCAAAATACTGCTTTTATTATTTACTATTAACCCTAGGAAGTTTAATAATTACAAGCCTTTCTACAACCTCTTTCCACCGACCAACTCAAAAACCTTTAGGGGTCAGGGTTAACCTAAACTTCACTAACGATGAGGTCAACCAAAAATGACACCAAGCACGCCCGCATCTTGGTCCATCGAGACCCCAAACCTCATGCGACGGTTCTCCCTACTCTGAACCTGAAAATAATAAACAACAACGGGGTGAAATATAAATCTTAATGAGTTAACAGCTGTTGACACCTAAAATTTTGGGATTTGATTTTGGCATATAGTTTAGGAAAATTTTATTTCTGATTGCTCACATATTTAGGTAATATACATTAGGAGATGCATTTTTTGCACAAAAGGGGATTTTTTTATGGAATATGCGAAAAATATTTCGATGATATATTTAGGGTATCGCGTGCACACAAAAAAAGAAAAAATATATATCGCGAAGATACATTTTTTTAGCTTATAAAAGACATGGTGTGCAAATTTGTTAAGGTCTCTCTCTCTTTCCGTGAAAAAAAAAGCACAAAAAGAAAAAAGGTGAAAAGTGAGTTGGTAAAAAAGAAAGGGAAAACCCCACGCGATGTTCATCTTCCTCGCGGGGGGACGGGTTTCGCCGGTCTTCGCTGGAGCCTCAACGACACGTCGCCGCTCGCCTTGGCCCGTGACCTGCTGCCTCTGCCTCGTCCGTGCCGCCCCGACGCCGAGCCCCGCCGCCGCAAAGTCGCGCAACCACGAAGTCCTGCCGCCGCGGAGCCCGACGCCTGCACCTCACGTCACCCCGCCGCCGCGAAGCTCCGCCGCCGCGAAGCTCCACCGTCGCGAAGCCCCACCGCCGCGAAGCCGCGAAGCACCGCCGCCTCGTCGAAGTCTCGGCGCCCCTACGTTCCGCCGCATTCGCCGATCTTGCCGCTTCGCCCCATCCGGCAGATCCGAGCAGATCCGGAGCTGCGAGCCATCGCCGACCAAGAATCGAGCCGCCGCACCGAGATCCGGACGCCGAGTCCACCGGTCGCCGCCGCGAGCTCCCTTGCGCTCGTGAGTTGATCGGCCCGCGCCGCCGCGAAGCCCCACCGTCGCGTAGCCTCGCCGCGCCCGCACCCACGCCATCTCGAAGCCGTGACGCCGCCTCGCGCCCGTCCCCGGGTCGCGACGCAGCTCCGTGCCGACCCACGACAGCCCTCTCGCCGGAGTCTCCGCCGGAATCCTCGCCGGCGGCGCCCTCTCGCCAGCCGGTCTCCCACCTTTTTCTTCTTTTTTGAAAAAAAAGAAAACAAAACAAAACAAAAAACAAAAAGGAAAAAAAAGAATTAGGTAAATTCTATTTTCTTTTCCTTTTTTTTATTTTTTTTTGTCATTTATCTTTTGTTTTATTATTGCTGATATTACATATAGCTCGCTATTTTTAGTGTAATTATTCCTTTAATGCGGAAGTGAAATTGCATGATATGAAATTGCCTTGAAATTTAGTGATTGTCAGTCCGATTTTCGCGCCCGAAATCCGACTTGCAATTACTAAAAAAAAATTGCCAATCCAATCTCCCGCCCGAGATCCGATTCGTGATTTTTGTGAAATTGGCCAACCCGATCTCATGCGCGAGATATGGTTCATCAATTTGGGTATCAATGTTGCTTGATTTGCTGTGGTGTCATTTAAATTAATTAAAAAAAATCAATCAAAAAGATGTAGGTTAGAATTAGGGTTTGCATGTTTAGAATTGAAATTTCATTTTAAATAAAAAAATCGAAAATCAAATCATTTAGTTTAGGTTGCTAGATTTATTTTTTAACTTGGATTGCATGTTTAATTACTTGGCAATTATTAATTTCGAAATTAAAAAAAAAAAAAAAGAGGAAAAAAGGAAAAACAACCAAAAATCATCATGCATATATCATATAGAATTATGAGGCATATTTTGCACGTCATCGCATATTAGGGTAAGATTGCATGTTAAATTTTATTTCCTAGTTAATTATAAGTTTAGATTAAAAAAAAATCTTAAGTAGATTGCATTTTAGTTAGGGATTTCTAAGTTAGGATAACATTCTAGTTTAAATTAGGATTTGACATAACTTCATTCCTAATTCGAATTAGATGACGTTTTAATTTAGGTAGATAATTTCCACTTTTTTTTTATAATTTCGAATTTCATAAAAAAAAATCCAAAAAATTTGTCTTAGGATAAATTATTTCCTTTTTTAGGGTAAATTGCATTTTTTAGGAAATAAAAAATGTCATGAACATGTCATTAAGGGTTAGATTCATTGAGATGCATGCCATTTAGTATTTTTGCTAGGTTCATTTAATTAGAAATTGCCCATCATTAAGATTAGGTCATTTTGGTTAATTTAAATTGCATATTTAATTATTGCATGTTCATTAAGAAATCACAAAAAAAAAAAAATTATTTTACTCATTCATATAGTTTAGGTCATATTGCCAAGCCATATCATTCCATGTTAGATCGTAACATTGCATATTGCATGATTTTCATTAATTAAGTGAAAACAAAACAAAAATTGCGTGTTAATTAGAAATAATATCTAGGGTTGATGATGTGAATTTTGATCTAACAACGCAGATGCTTTCGTTGCTCGAGGTAAGTTTGCAATTTATTTATTATTTATCTGGGTGTTAAATTGGTGGATTGCGCACCCGCATGATCACTTTCACATGTTAGGGAAATAGATTTAAAATCAATTCAAACTGCTTGCCAAACATTTTTTTAAGAATGGTACCGAAAGGGCATTAGAGAAATCTAGTGTAATCAAGTCCCCATATCCATAGTCTCTGGTTCGTAGGAGTAAAGTAAACCTCCCATTGCTTTACTTGGGTTTCTAATCGACCCACAAAAAATAGATTAGTGGCGACTCCTAGTTAAAAATCAATTGCACGTTAAAAATTTGAACCTAAGTCCCGACTGGTATGGGCTCGGGAGAGCCCAAGTTAAGTCTAGGCTTAACAATCCATTAGCCAAACCCTAGGTGGTTCACACCCGAAAAATTGGTCGCGACAGCTTGGCGACTCCGTTGGGGACTTGAGTTAAAACACTTAGTGGACTTACGCCAATTTTCTTTTTTTTAAAATGTTTTTGTTTGGCAGCGAGGATTCCAGATACGTCCCTAATATTTAAGGTGTTAAATGTTTTTGCAGATTGGGAGGTATAAGGGGAAGTGTTTGCTAACCTCTGTTTTGTAGGGAGGTGAAGGAATGTATGGTTTATTTTCATGTTGAAGTGTCGCTTGATATAAACTGTTGTGCATGCTTTGCATTTACACTACACTTTTGCACACACAACCTGCCGCCAGACCTGGGCCACATAGGATCATTTAAGATGGTGTTGAGATGGATACCACTCCGACCGCATGCTCGCGGTACGAGTCGCCCACCTCAATCCCGAAGTTTATTTCATGGTGTCAAGAGTACCCACCTCGGTCCGCATCCCCGCGACCCGGGTTGGCTCTTTGACCAAGCCGGAGTCATGAGGACCCGACATAGTCCACAAGCCCGTGGCTAGTCCGATCATCCTTGTGGCTCCACTTTGATAAGCCTTATAAATTAGAAATCGAGCCACTTACCATGCGCATGTCTATGTGATTGCCATTGATTCTCCTTGGTGAAGTAAGTCTTCTACCCTTATACTATGCAATTTACTTTTGGTCCGTCCATGACAATCTAGGTTAGTCGTTTGATCTAATTCATTTGTCAATTAGGAATGAAATGAGGAAATTGCCATGTAATGAATCATTTGCCAAAAAAAAAAAAATTGTAAAATTTGCTTTCAATTTTGGTCTTGTTATGGTGTCTATATTTATTTTCCTAGTCCATTTTTAAGAAATGCCCATTTTGTACGAACTTTTCATGAATAAATGAAAAAATGGAAAAATCGATTAGACCATTGTCATGGATTGACTTTCTAATTACCCTCATGCTTACATGTTCCCATTCATTTGAATGAGGTGATTATGGAGTGATCTCGCTCACCCATCCGTTCATGATCAAGAGCTAAAATGACGGATCAAAAAGAGCTAATTTCGTCAAGCAAAAGTGCTGCGATCTATATTCGATGAGAAATTGCACCTCCAAGGAGAGAGCCAAGAAGAATTTTTGAACTGTCACATTTTCCTGAGGTAGCCAAATTTGACGCCGCCATGAAGAGACTAGTGACATATCTGGAGGAAGAACTCAGGCACACATGATTTATGATCCTAAGTAGTTCAATTTCCTTATTTAATTGGGGCATGTTCAATTGTGTCTTCCCCTACATGGGAATTTTTATTGTTTTTCATAGATTGTTTTCAATTTCTTCAAGTTTCGCTTGAATATCACATTTTTCATTCCAATAAATGTTTTGAGGACATGATTGGGTACACCAAACTGGCCCGATGATGATATCCAACAATGAAAAGAAAATATCGTCCAAGGAGAATTTTGAGGACTGGGCTTCTTCATGCTTCCTCATCAAAAAAAAAAAAAAATTATTTTTGAAGCCATTTCCAAAATCATGCATTAGTTTATCTTTGTTTGCTTTTCTAACTCATTTACATCATGTCTCAGAGCATAACAGAGAAGCGTTTGAAAATAATGCGTCAATTTTTCAGTGATAGTGGGCTCGTTGATTTGGGAACGTACACCCGAAGGAAAAATAGGCGTGGGGGCAAGGGATCATTTCCTAGCTAACATCTCCCAAAAGTGAAGAAGACATTAAGCACTACTTATCCTCTTACTTGTCCCGAGCGATTTCCTTGCACATCAATAAGAAATCGAGGGCCAGTCAAAAGAAGATCATCTAGATTCCAAAGTGTGATGTGTGACACATCTCATTACGATTTGTGTGAGATGTCATTCTCAAAAGCCAAATAAAGTTTCCCATTTCCATGAGAAGATAATGGAACAAATCAAAAGTGGATCATCTGTCTTGGATGAAATGGATACATTGTGTTCATGAATATAATTAATTTTGGAATTGACACTCTGTTCTTTTCCTTGTAGATGACAAATTAGGGCACTACAGATTCTAGTAGTGACATGACCGAGACAAAATCTCGATCCGAGCCAGAATGGTTGTACAATTTGAATTTACTCTGATGTTGCATAGTATCCTATTCATGCACGTTCTCTTGTGTAGGGGAAAAAGCGGATCTCCACTTTTGATGGATAGAGATGATCCAAGGACATCCATTGCTGAGGCAATTCTTTATGGAGCAATTCCCCTGAATGAGTGTTTAAAACTATGTTTTGAGTGCGATAAATTGTTTGCTTTGAAGTCACAAAAGCTTTTCATGCTTAAAGTTGCTGGACTCTTTTGAAAAGAGAATTTCCATAGTGATTTTACCTATTTGATTCACCAATTTCATGTTGAGGTTTGTCAAGATGGACAATTCAATAGAGTGACATCAATGCTTAAAAATGTTGAATGAGACGTATCAGGATGATGAAAGGCAAGCCCTATCCTATACACCGTCCCTTACTTATACACTTGTGAGGTGAGTGTAGGAAGTTCCATATCTACAAGGTAAAGAGTTTTCTCGCGAAAGGTACGACGACCGAAATGATGAGGGGCAATTCATTTCTCTATCTCAAACACAACATGTGATCCATTGCTTAATCATTTTGAGCCCATACACTTATGGATATTCTTTCAAATTATCCCTGTCAAGAACCACCCCACATCGGGGCAAGCTGGAGGTAAGATAGCATCATGAGGTGAAAAAAAACTGGATTGAAATTTTCTTGCTCTTACTTGCATCAATCTTCAAGTAGTGCTATTACATTGAATTCATGTGTTAATTTAAGTGCCTTAGGATGACGAAGAGCGTTTCTTTCTCTATCCTATACACTTATATCCTTTGCATAGCCCACTTGAGCCTGCAACTTCATTTCTTTAAATCCAGTTGATGATCATCCCCCACACTGGGGCAAGTCAAAAGGCAGATGAAGACTCTTAAAAGGTTATAGTGTCATTTAAAGTGTAATTGCTTGAAGCATGCATTATGCGCAAGAATTGAATTCAAAATAGAACTAATGGGCATGAAAAAGCAGTGTGCCGGTAAAAGCAAGGCTGATGCCCATGAAAAAAAAAAAAAAAGAAGTGAAGAAAAATGCATGAGAACTAGGGGCATAAAAAGCAGTGTGCCTAGTAAAAGTAAGGCCAATGCCCATAGATGAAAAAAAGAAAGTCAAGATAGGTGACTGTCAATTGTAAGAGTTGAATCCCAATGGAGCAATACTCAAAGAACTCAAATGCTGAGTTTTTACAATCAATGGGGCACTTCATGAAGACAATCCCCGATGGTGAAAAAGAAAACCGGTGGCAATGCCAAGATGATCATCAACTCTCACCCTTTACACACTTTTTGAGCCTAATGATCCTTTCATTTCTCAACCCATGAACCCAGCCTACGTTACGTCCCTTATAAAAGACTCTTCAGATTAGGGCACTTGAATTAGCGTATGGATTCACATGTTTTTAAGCATTGCTCGAAGAAGTGCGAGCAAAATTATTTCTTTCTCATTTTGCAGGGTTCTTGACTTGTAAACCCGGAGATGATTGTGGATTTGTTCTTTCAAATAGCCTTGACTCAAAGAGTCCCCTTTGTTAAAGCCGTTGACCGAGCCCACATTATAGTCCCTATTAAAGACCTCTCAGATTGGTAAGGTCGTACCGCTTGCGAGAATACTCGAACCCTTGTCGATATGATGATATTGAGATTGAGTGATTCTCACAAAATAGCCATTCTAAATGAGAGTGAGTGAAAGTCCTTTCTAACTGAAAGTCTCTCATTTAGTATTTTTAAGAAATCCATGTTATTGCCTTGAATGACAATTATCTCCTGTGGAAATTTGGGTGATGCAAATATGGTAAAGTCATTATGCATAAACCTTGATTTAATGGATGGAAGCCCCACTGAACTGTGCATTCTAGAGTAGCTCAGATTGTCTATCTCTTTGATGAATGTATATTAGTTTTTGCTCTAAATCATGTCTGTCAGGTAATTCAGGTTCCTTTCAGAATGTCTCTTGATATTAGGAGATGAAAAACCTCTACCATGAGGTGAAAGACCTCCACGGGATATCTAAATTCCAAATGATATATCCCCAAGAATCAGAGATATCACCAGGTAAATATATCTCTACCCATACTCTAAATACTTGTCATTGTGCAAGTATTCTCTCTCAAGTGCATCGACACTTGACTTGGTCAAGCTGTCCAGTTCTTGACTTGGCGTACTTTCGTAGCCCAGAGTCCCTGTTATCGAACCGGCGTGCTTCCGTAACCGGGTGTCCTTATATTGACCTGGCGTGCTTTTGTAGCCCAGAGTCTCTCTTTATCGACTCGGCGTGCTTCCGTAGCCCGGTGTCCTTTATATTGACCCGGCGTGCTTTTGTAGCCCAGAGTCCCTCTTTATCGACTCGGCGTGCTTCTGTAGCCCGATGTCTATTTATATTGACCTGGCGTGCTTTTGTAGCCCAGAGTCCTTTTCATCGACACTCGATTGAGCTGTCCCCCAAGATCTTTCTCCAGATTTAATCTGATTAAAGCGACCGAAGAAAGGTTCGAGTCCTGGTTAGATGATCTGTGTTGCAACGCTGGGCGACCGAAGAATGGTTCGGGTCCTAGCCAAGCAAAATCTCCGTTTAGGCGACCGTAGAATGGTACGGGTCCTGGAAAAGCAATTTCCCCATTCAGGCAACCGAAGAATGGTTCGGGTCCTGAAAAATCAATTTTCCATCAAGGCGACCGTAGAATGATACGGGTCCTCGACAACACCTATTCCTTATTCAGGTGACCGTAGAATGGTACGGGTCCTAGACAAAACCTTTTTGCCGTACTACGCGACCGTAGAATGGTACGGGTCCTAGGAAAGCAGTTCCTTACAAAACCTTTCTGCCGTATTGGGCGACTGTAGAATGGTACGGGTCCTGAGAAAGCAGCTCCTTTCTGCCATACTGGGCGACTATAGAATGGTACGGGTCCTGGACAGGTAATACCCACTACCTCGAATTACTCTATCCTCCTCGAAGGTAAGTTACTCTAGGTAGGTTCATCTATCATTTGCATTAGTATTTCCATGCATCATATAAATTGCATTAAAAAAATGGAATTCATGTTCCAACAAAAATCATTCATTACATGAACATGACCAAAATTTAGGCCTCAATTTGTCTTTAAAGGCAACCTCTGCGAGCTCACCTTCAAAGAGGGGCAGCTGTTGACACCTAAAATTTTGGGATTTGATTTTGGCATATAGTTTAGGAAAATTTTATTTCTGATTGCTCACATATTTAGGTAATATACATTAGGAGATGCATTTTTTGCACAAAAGGGGATTTTTTTTTTTTATGGAATATGCGAAAAATATTTCGATGATATATTTAGGGTATCGCGCGCACACAAAAAAAGAAAAAATATATATCGCGAAGATACATTTTTTTAGCTTATAAAAGACATGGTGCGCAAATTTGTTAAGGTCTCTCTCTCTTTCCGTGAAAAAAAAAAAGCACAAAAAGAAAAAAGGTGAACAGTGAGTTGGTAAAAAAAAAAAGTAAAAAAGAAAGGGAAAACCCCCACGCGATTGTTCATCTTCCTCGCCGGGGGTTTCGCCGGTCTTCGCCGGAGCCTCGACGACACGCCGCCGCTCGCCTTGGCCCACGACCCGCTGCCTCTGCCTCGTCCGTGCCGCCCCGACGCCGAGCCCCGCCGCCGCAAAGCCGCGCCACCACGGTCCCTGCCGCCGCGGAGCCCGACGCCCGCACCTCACGTCACCCCGCTGCCGCGAAGCTCCACCGTCGCGAAGCCCCACTGCCGCGAAGCCCGCGAAGCACCGCCGCCTCGTCGAAGTCTCGGCGCCCCTACGTTCCGCCGCATTCGCCGATCTTGCCGCTTCACCCCATCCGAAGCCAGATCCGAGCAAATCTAGAGTTGCAAGCCATCAGCGACCCTAGCAACCGAGCCGCCTGCACCAGATCCGGACGCCGAGTCCACCGGTCGCCGCCGCGCAGCTCCCCTACGCTCGTGAGTTGACTGGCCCGCGCCGCCGCGAAGCCCCACCGCCGCGTAGCCTCGCCGTGCCTCTGCACCCGCACCATCTCGAAGCCGTGACGCCGCCCCTCGCCAGTCCGCCCGAAGTCGCGACGCAGGCCCGTGCCGACCCGCGACAGCCCTCTCGCCGGAGCCTCCGCCGGAATCCTCGCCGGCAGCGCCCCTCTCGCCGACCGGTCTCCCACCTTTTTCTTCTTTTTTGAAAAAAAGAAAACAAAACAAAAAAAAAAACAAAAAGGAAAAAAAAGAATTAGGTAAATTCTATTTTCTTTTCCTTTTTTTTTATTTTTTGTCATTTATCTTTTGTTTTATTATTGCTGATATTACATATAGCTCGCTATTTTTAGTGTAATTATTCCTTTAATGCGGAAGTGAAATTGCATGATATGAAATTGCCTTGAAATTTAGTGATTGTCAGTCCGATTTTCGCGCCCAAAATCCGACTCGCAATTACTAAAAAAAAATTGCCAATCCGATCTCCCGCCCGAGATCCGATTCGTGATTTTTGTGAAATTGGCCAACCCGATCTCATGCGCGAGATATGGTTCGTCAATTTGGGTATCAATGTTGCTTGATTTGCTGTGGTGTCATTTAAATTAATTAAAAAAAATCAATCAAAAAGATGTATGTTAGAATTAGGTTTGCATGTTTAGAATTGAAATTTCATTTTAAATAAAAAAATCGAAAATCAAATCATTTAGTTTAGGTTGCTAGATTTATTTTTTAACTTGGATTGCATGTTTAATTACTTGGCAATTATTAATTTCGAAATTAAAAAAAAAAAAAAGAGGAAAAAGGAAAAACAACCAAAAAATCATCATGCATATATCATATAGAATTATGGGGCATATTTTGCACGTCATCGCATATTAGGGTAAGATTGCATGTTAAATTTTATTTCCTAGTTAATTATAAGTTTAGATTAAAAAAATCTTAAGTAGATTGCATTTTAGTTAGGAATTTCTAAGTTAGGATAGCATTCTAGTTTAAATTAGGATTTGACATAACTTCATTCCTAATTCGAATTAGATGACGTTTTAATTTAGGTAGATAATTTCCACATTTTTTTATAATTTCGAATTTCATAAAATAAAAATCCAAAAAAATTGTCTTAGGATAAATTATTTCCTTTTTTAGGGTAAATTGCATTTTTTTAGGAAATAAAAAATGTCATGAACATGTCATTTAGGGTTAGATTCATTGAGATGCATGCCATTTAGTATTTTTGCTAGGTTCATTTAATTAGAAATTGCCCATCATTAAGATTAGGTCATTTTGGTTAATTTAAATTGCATATTTAATTATTGCATGTTCATTAAGAAATCACAAAAAAAAAAATTATTTTACTCATTCATATAGTTTAGGTCATATTGCCAAGCCATATCATTCCATGTTAGATCAGTAACATTGCATATTGCATGATTTTCATTAATTAAGTGAAAACAAAACAAAAATTGCGTGTTAATTAGAAATCATATCTAGGGTTGATGATGTGAATTTTGATCTAACAACGCAGATGCTTTCGTTGCTCTGAGGTAAGTTTGCAATTTATTTATTATTTATCTAGGTGTTAAATTGGTGGATTGCGCACCCGCATGATCACTTTCACATGTTAGGGAAATAGATTTAAAATCAATTCAAACTGCTTGCCAAACATTTTTTTAAGAATGGTACCGAAATGGCATTAGAGAAATCTAGTGTAACCAAGTCCCCATATCCATAGTCTCTGGTTCGTAGGAGTAAAGCAAACCTCCCGTTGCTTTACTTGGGTTTCTAATCGACTCACAAAAAATAGATTAGTGGCGACTCCTAGTTAAAAATCAATTGCACGTTAAAAATTTGAACCTAAGTCCCGAATTGGTATGGGCTTGGGAGAGCCCGAGTTAAGTCTAGGCTTAACAATCCATTAGCCAAACCCTAGGTGGTTCACACCCGAAAAATTGGTCGCGACAACAGCTTAAGCCTCGATTAGGACGCAAATTCGTCTCGGAGGCAACTTAAACATGCAACAACATACAATCTTACCTTGTCTTGGCACACCCCTGCATATTAGTACATCACATATACCATTATCAAGGCAATAAGCATAATCAATAAACATAACACATAACCCTCAAGCACCAAGCATCCACACGGGTCTCGATTGTAAGGTAAAACTCATTTTGGCCCGTTCCATACCGTACCTTACAGTTTTGTCCCATAATCAAGCGCAATACAACACAATCATTCACGCGTGTTCCAATTATTATGACCCCTCGAACCATGGCCAACACAAGAGTCGACAGTCTTCCAGCATAACCAGGCATCGTCCCGCCCCATCAGGCATGGCATTGTCTAAATCCCCTGCCTAGACGGCATTCCATAGGAGAGCATTGGTTCGGCCTCAACCGCGACTCATCATCCGAACTCCCATTGGGCATCCGATAAATATCGGGCATCGTCCTCAAACTCCCATTGGGTGACTAATTCAATTAAATGACCACACAAGCATGCCAACACTTAAGCCAATTCTTATCTGCCATCAATTAGCTCAGCGTAAAAGAGTCTGTGCTTAAATAACAAACCTTAGAAAATCTTTATATTTAAAATTCCGGTAAAATAATTACAAGTGGTCACGTACTTAAAATCAACCCGCCAAATTTTGTACGTTTCATTTTAAAACCCCATTGCCCTATTTAGCACATAAAACACATCGTCCAAATACGACACCTTAAAGTTTGTCATTTTCTTGTCAATAATACCTTATTTGAGAATAGCACTTAAAATATATGATTTGGGCAATCAAGTATCATGGCATTACAAGCTCAAGCAATCAAAATTATGCATAATTTCATCCAAAAATTCTACTTAATGGCTAATCCGTCATTAAGTAATTAACGCTAAACGCAATTAATTAAGCTAATAGCAATTAATTACACTAATCATGACTAATCAAGACTAAGCGTCATTAATTAACCTAATTGCGGTTAATTAACCTAATTGCAATCAATTAAGCTAACTACGATTAATTAAGCTAACCATGCTTCATTAAACTAACTACAATTAATTAACTTAACCACAATTGTTTTAATCCAACTACGGTTAATTAACCTAACCACAGTTACTTTAACTAACCATCCTTGATTAAGACTAACTCTTATTAGTCTTAATTCAATCCATCCTTGATCACACTTAACTAACACTAACTCCCATTAACCATAATCTAATCCTACCCCTACACGTAACTAACTCCCTAATCAAGGATTAGGAGTTGACTCGCAGGTTTTCCGATGGTGTGACGGCATTAAGGACGTGATGCTCGCAGCTTGAATAGAGATCCAACGACGACGGCAAAGCCCTTGAGGCTCTCGGCCACCAAGGGGAGAGGAGGGTTCGGTGGGAGTGAGCCAGTAGTGGAGATGGAGGTGGCAGCTCGACAATGCAATGGCAACAGTGAAGGTGGCTCGAGCAATGGCGACACAGGTGGCTCAAGCAAGCAGCAAGAAAGGCGATTCGGAGAAGGTGGGCCAATGGCAACCAAGGTGGTGATGCGGGTGGTGGTGGACGATGGTGAGGGCGGGTGATGGTGGTGAAGATGGGCGGCTTGAGGAGAACGAAAAAAAAAATGAAGAAGAAGAAGGTGGTGAAGAGAGGAAAATGGAGATGAAGAAGAAGAAGAAAATGGAGGGGAGGGGCTGTGACATCCTGATTTTCCACTTCTGTTTTCAATTGAATGAGTTGGGCTTTTTATCGACACACCTATAGCCTTTTTCTCTGAGTTGGCCACTCACGAGTTAACTGATCTATCAGGTGAAGCCATTAAGGAATTTTAACGCTACATACTCAAGAATTCGACCAGAAAACCGACTACTCAATCATGCTAATTTGCAAGAGTCAATACGGCACTATCAAAATTGATCAGAGATTAGAGATAAGTCGATTCGACTGAGATATGTGATCAGTGAGTGGGTGATTCCACCTGATTGCAAGATTCTCATCGAACGACACTAGATTGATTATTCTGTTTTTTCTGTATCATGTGTCCGTATTTGAAATCTCGAGATTTTCACGACAACCGAGAGTTGCAAATGTGTCGAAGATGTACATTGTGGCTTAAAAATAATCAACCACGGGTCAAATGCACCAAAAATTCCTAAAAGCGACCCTGTAGATTAGGACGTGCTAAAATCGCGCTAGATTGAAATTAACCGCAAATTTGAACCTGATTTCAGAAATTGGAAGTTTTGTCATGTCACAATTCAATTTAGAAGCATCGATTCATCCTCCGAAGATTTTTTTTGCAAACCGAGATTTTCGGCAAAAAAACAAAGTATGGTTATTTTGGATTGGGAAATTCGTAGGCCCACTTTTGGTCGCATATTTGGGATTCAAGTTGGACGGATTGACGAGGAAAAATGTGAATTGGAGTGTGGACACCTTGGTTGGATTTATGGACATCAAATTGGATCCAATTGGAGAGGAATTGAAGAGGAATTGAATGGATTTGATGTGCAATTGTACGAAATTCTAGCCCCAATGCCCCCTCAACCTTTTGGACCACTTGAGAAGCTTGTTTGAGAAGCCAAGGGGCTGCAACTTGGCTGAGGATGCCAGCCAAGGTGGTGGGGCAGCCACTTGAGAGCTTAGGATATTTTGGTGGCCCCCTCCTTGACCAGCAACCCTTCTTCTTCTTCTTTTGGCTTCACTTTCTCCATTGTTGAGGTATTGAGAGAGCTTGAGGAACTAGAGGAAAGCTAGCATCATCCTCCCCTTGGCCGTTGCACACCGCCTAGGCCATCGGAGCCACCGTCAAACCCATTTCCTCCCCTATTTTCTCTTCTCCCAGTTTCGGTTCCAACTGACCTTTCTCCAAATATCCGAGTTAAAAGTTATCTTCCCATGCGAACCAGCTCACGTGCCACCCACCATCGTCTTCAACACATCCAAACCGTACGGGAGCACCTCGTCGCTCGCCGGAACGATTCGCCGGTCGTCCCATCCGCCTGCCGGAAGCCGCCGCCCACCGATCCATCGGTCCGCCTGCCCGAGTGCACTGTTTCGCGTTTTCTTCATTTTTTCACCCATTCCAACCCTTCCTCCACCCATTCCAACCACCAGCAAGTCCCCCTTGACCCCTAGGTGTCGCCAGTTGCCAGCCACCAGCTCGTCGGAGCTCCGATCAGCCCTTCCTTGTTGTTGAAGCCATTGGTTCTCTCTCCCGGTTCAGCCAAGAACATAAGCCAAACCAGCAAAGCTTTGGGACTTCGTGGCCCGTTTCCGAGTCCTTCCCGGCCTTTCTTGGTGTCCCGCTAGGAGGATTGTCGCCCGCCTTGGCGTCGCTGTCGCCTTGGACTCACCGGAACGCTAAACCGGTGAGTTTACTCACTAAACCTTGCTTAGGAGGTTAATTATGCTTAAGGGTTGTTTAGATTAGCTTACGTATGGATTGGTGATAATCTAGAATGGTTAGATTAGCCTTATAATGGATTAGTGTTAATCTAATTGGTGAGATTAGCACTAATGAGGTTGGATTAGTCCAAATCAGTGGACTTTTTGTAGTTCGAGTTTCTGGACCCTCGCCATTTTCCATTTTTGTAGATCAAAATGGGTTGCGAATTTGAGGTTGTTTCCTCTTGAGAAATGTTTTAGACACCTTCAACTATAACATATATTTCTCTCAAGATTTTTAGGGATTTAAAAGAATGAGATATCAGCTCTATCATTTGCAAACAGAATCTCGGACTGTGCTGGAATTTGTGACCTTTTGGGATTCTAGGGGTTTTTATCAATTCTTAGGGGTTCGAAATTCAAAATTACTTCCTCACAAAAGTTGTTTGTCACATCTTCTAGTTTAACATACTCAAATTTCATATCAAATGGACAAGTTTTGGATCTCGAATCAAACTGATTTTTGGAAAACAAACTTTCTGGAAACGGACTCAATTTTTGTATTGGATTTAGCGAGTTACTGGGCTTAATCTAGAAGGATCTAGGTTAAGATGTTTTCATGAAAAATTTTCGTTTATGTGTCCTTTACAACATGTTCAAATTTGGGAATTTTCTGAACTCATTTTATTAGATTTCTGGATTTAAACTTGGAGACACGCGAGTGGGCCATTTCTGCCGGTTAGGACCGGTAGTATTTCGTGATTGTTCTTGATGCTATACTTGCTAGAAAATGCATATCTGATGATGTAGTTGATTTGTGACATGCCTAGAGCTTATGCTTGATGATCGTGTGATGGTTTATAGTCATGGCAAGGTGACTATTGAACGTTGAGGTGATCTATGTTGTGTTGAGGGAACTCGATAGGTTGTGAGCAAGTAAAGGGCTAAGTGCTACACGATAACAAGACTACGTGTGAGTTACCTCTAGTGCCTTATACTATTGCTTATTATAACCAAGGGCTAAGTGTTACATAACGACTTGAGTAGCATGGGATTTTCCTTTAGAGCTTTATAGTATTGTCATGCATAGTAAAGGGCTAAGTGCTACACAATATCGAAACCCGTGTGAGCCACCTCTAGTGCCTTGCACTATTGCTATATGTGGTCAAGGACTAAGTACTACACAATGGTGAGATTTCGTGTGGGTCACCTCTAGAGCCTTAGACTATCGCTTATTGTAATCAAGGGCTAAGTGTTACATGGCGACTTGAGTCGCATGGGAACTACCTCTAGGACCTTGAGTTTGTTATTGAGTGGGGATGTTGAGTAGAATTGGAAATTTGATTATTGAGAGTGAATATCGGGGGTGGATTGAACCATCGATATGATTTACCCATGCCTGATTATGAGACGAAATTGTGTGACATAGAATGAGACGTGTCATAACGATTTGGCCTTATAATCGGGACTTCTGTGTTTGATTGGTTTGATAGTGAGATGCTCCAATTGATGACTGCATAATTATATGCATTTGAGATATGAATTGTGCTGACGTGCAGGAAGGAACTAAGGCAAGGTAAGTCCTCTGTTCTCTTTGTGTGGTTGTGTGGCTAGAGCGCCCTGAGGCGTATTTCCTTCCTAATAAGATTTTAAGGGGTGGACTTACTGAGACATTGTTTCACTAGTTATTGTATAACTATTTTCAGGTCCTTAGATGGTGGTCGTGGAAGATCGAAGCCCCGGAGTCTGGGAAGGTGGAGTCTAAGGGATCGGCGTATGTGACCTAATAGTATATTGTAGGACAGCTTCTTTTGAGAATCGATCTTTTGTAGGCTTTTAACCAGACTCATTTGTACATAAACCCCGTTGTTTATAAAAGTGTCCTTTTGTGAAATGTTGTCGTGCTTTCCTATCCCATGTTATTTGTTGTCAGGGGTTATTGTTTCGCTTCCGCATGTGCATTTAAAAATAGAAGAGTCGGTGACTCGTCCTGGGAAGTCTCAAATTTGTATCGACCGTAGAGGGATGTACGCGCACTCGAGGGTTAGGGTGTGACAGGGGCTACGGCCACTTGAGGGAAAGGATGAGGGGAGGGGAGAGAGAGAGAGAAAAAAAAGAGATTTCTAGGATTTTTTTGCCCAAAAATCATCATGATTTTCCAACTAATATCCCCCAAAATCCTCCTCAAATTACTCTCCACCATTCCTTTATTTCTTTTGTCTTGTAATCCATAAATGTAAGGGCATTTTGGACATTTCACACACTTTTTGTCCTTGACAAAGTAATTCGTCCTCCGCACGTTTCTTCTTCTCTTTATTGACCCTCTCAATGGCTTCCGCACTTGGTTGTCCTCCCTCGGTAGTAAACTTCAGATCTTCTATAGGCGCAAGGTAGGATCCAGTATGTAGGAAATCTTCAAGGTAGTGAGTAAGAATATCATCTTGTCCCTTCAACGAGCAAAGTTGTTCCCATCGAACCGATCCAATTTGACCATGTCTTGATTCATGACTTTGATTGTCTCCGACTCCATTGTTGAACAAAATAAATCCTTAAAATTGTTGGAAAAATATGGCTTCGAATCGATAGAGCAATCAAGTCGGATTTTGAGACATGATATCACTTTCTTTAAGAATTTATTTGCCTCACAAAATTGCTAATGGTTACCGATAAATATTCTCCAGGATATAACAAAGTCTCAAAATAAGAATACTAGATAGCAATTCTAGTATTTCTCCAAGATCTCTCAAGAAAACAATTGAAAAAAATGGTTGTAATTTTGGAAAGAAGACTTGAAAAAAATTATCTCTATTTTGTTCATCTGGAAAACTGACATAAATATATATTTATATTAGTCTTAAAAAATATAGGCAACTTTTCGTGAAAGATTGCAAAGTGAATGAATGTATCATTTCAAAAAAAATTGCCCAAATGAACAAATGTGTCCATTCGGAAGAAGTTGAAAAATTAACAAATGCAATGCTTCGGGAAAGGTTGCAAAATGAACGAGTATCATTTCCAAAAGTTATCTTGAAAATGCACAAATATAAAAAATTCAGAATAAAAAAATTTAAAAATATTATTTTTTTAATAAATAAAATTTCGAATTTTCATAATTTCTGAAAATTCTCAATAAACAAAAAAAACCTTTGAACTAGTTAAAGTTAATAAAATAACCGTAAAGAATCAAAAAAAAAAAAAGAAAGGGGTTAGTGCTAATAAAAAACCATAAAGCAGGCGCGTAAGCAAGTACTAAGTACGCCTAATAATCGCACATCTGCAAGCAAGTATGGTGGGGTCTAGCTCACACCCACTATTTTCTTTAGATACATTAAGGAAGCCCCACATTCATTAACCGGCCCACCTCCTCCCACTTTTCCTATGTGGGATAAGGAAACATACACTTAATTTGTTTTACAAATAAACTTCCAACAAGATCTCCATTAGAATGTCATCCAGAAAACTTGCCATTGATCTTGCACCCTTGTTCACGTGCTCAGCATCTCTTTGAACTTCACTATTCGCTTCTGGTTTCAATGTGAACAGTGGTGAATTTCTTTGGATGCAACGATGCCTTTTGACTTTAGCCGGCACTTCTTTAGCCTTGTTGATTTGTTATGCTATATCTTGTAAAAATGTCCTTGTCAGCCTAGGGCTCTCAAGAAAGGACCATTTGATGGTGTCGACCTCTGACAGAGACTTTCAATAACTAGGCATGCACAAGAGTTAAAGCGTGCTTTAGTTGAGCAATTCGGGTTGTAAACAGATCAATCCGTTTGTCCACGACTGGCAAACGTGTCTTTCACAAGTTGATCATATTTATGACATGCCTAGACACGTCTTATTGAATAGGTCATGTCATAAGGGTCAACACAGTGTGTTTGGATATATTTAGAGAACTTGTTATTCGTTCACCAAATTTTTTTTGTAGACATGCTAAAATCAATTTTTTTGTAGTTTTTTAATCATTTTATAATATTTAAAAATTTTATACATGTCTTCCAATTGGAAGGCCGGCTGAAAGATTAGCACCATGATATTATTCTTTCATGATAACCCTAGTTGACAAGGACAATTTAACAAGATATGATATGACAAATTAACAAGGCCCAAGAAGTTCCTGATAAAGTTAAAAAGCATCGTTACATACAAAGAGATTCAACACTGTTTACACTAAAATCAGAAGCGATTGGTGAAGTTCAAAGAGATGGTGAGCAGTTGAACAAGTGTGCAAGATCAATGGCAAGTTTTCCGGTTGACATTCTAACCGAGATCTTCTTGAGGATCTCTGCAAGACCTTTGGTCCGGTTCAGGTGTGTATGTAAATCTTGGAATTCTCTTCTCAACAGCCCCTTTTTCATCAAAGCTTATCTTGAGAGATCGATCAAATCGCATAAATTTAATCTTCTTAAGCATGACTTGGACAACTTTTCAAGAGTACAGATTCATTATCCTCCTAATAATGAATTGTCTGATCTCGATACATCATTTATCAGAGATGGTGAAGAATTCAAATTAGTTGATTCGTGCAATGGAATTGCTTGTTTGTCCACTTTTCACAGTAAAATTCCTCATGACTCAAAAATCTTTCTATGGAACCCATCAACTAGTGAAAACATGGCCCTTCCTCAACCTAGCTATCACGTGTCCAACTTGGTTGGATTCGGATTCAATCCCTTAAGTGGTCATCTAGATGATTTTACAGTAGTCAATATTAATATATATTTTGAACAACACCCGAACTATACCTCTCAAGTGGAGGTGTATAGTTTTAGAAGAAATTGTTGGAAACAACTCGGCAACATTTTCCCTCCATCGCTTACCCAACACTTAGGCAATCAAGTTATCTTCGAGAACTTCATTTGTTGGTGCCCTTGTTTTCGTCCTGGTCGTGAGATGGTCACATTGTTGATCCTATTTGATGTGGTTCAAGATGCTTTCCAAAAATAGCACTTCCAGATATGATGCCTCTTGGAGAAAAACTCATCAGCTTACTGGATGGTTGCTTGTCTGTAATAGCACATAACTTATCGACTGAACGTTATGAAGTATGGATTATGAAAGAATTTGGTGTCTGTGAATCGTGGACCAAGTTGTATACGATTGGAGTGTCTACAAGAAGTATTGTGAGTTATCGGCCAGTTGGGTTTGCAGACTCTGGAAAAGTTTTCTTCGTAGATACCTTCTATGTGGGATTACGATTCAAATCTCCCAGTCATCTGGCACTTTACAACGTTCGGAGTGAAAAGTTTGAGACATTTAATGTGGCGGTCGATTGCTATTATACCACTCAACTGGTTACTTGTTTAGATAGTTTGATTTCTCTCTCCTCCACAGACAATGTTAAGCATTAGGAGGTTGGTGGAATTGCTTTTCAGACTAAAGAGCACATGGAGAATCATATTTTTTGTTATATCGAAGAGACTTCTATCTGTATGACTAAGACTGTCTTTTATTTCCATGTACTTTTAATGATATAGTTCTTAAATTTTGTTTTCAGCTTCATGAATATATTGGTATGTAAGTGAATATTCATGCAATGTAGAAGAAATAGTAATACTGTTAACCCCGTTTCATGTTGTTTTTACTAACATTTTACCTAAAATGAATACGAAGAAGTCTTAACACATGCTAACACATACCATTAATGCTAGTCCAGCACCAGCTAAATTGAATGCATTGCGATCTCGAGGAAAATGAAGAATCGAGATCAAATAATTCATACTTGACAGGACAACACATCTGCACTCTGGCCAAGTTGTCAAGGTCATCAAACGTGTGCAACCTGGTTGATGAAGAAGATGGTTGAGAGTAGAGAATCCCATGATTTACAGACACGTCTGAATCAAATCAAATGTGTTGCCGAGGGGCTGAATAGGATCTCCATTAGGATGTTAAATGGGAACCTTGCCATTGGTCTTCGCACAGTTTTTTACGAGTGCTCAGCAAAATCTCTTAAATCTTCAGAAGTTGCTTATGATTTCTATGTAAATGGTTGTCGACTTCTTTGGCTGTGACGATGCCTTTGGACTTTAGGAAAACTTCTCTTTTGCCTTATTGCTTTGAAGTCAGCTTACCCCGAAAGCCAGTGAATGCAATGCATTCTAATATCTACAAGCTCCATTTTCGAAATACTTAAACCAAAACCCTTAGGTTTTAAAGTTTATCTCATCATTCTGTCTTCTCATTCGCTACTTTTCCATGTTTTATAAAAAAGCTCGACATCATCGGGGAAAAAACAACACATACACAAGGAGATATTTTCCTTAAGTAATCTTGATGAGCTTGTGTGTCGTATTCACAACCATTAGATGTTTTAAACCTTGACATTCTTCACATGACATTTAAGTAGCAATATTTGACAGTCCCTGAAGTCCCTTGCCAAGGGGAAAACATAATCATAATGACTGATTCTTGTGCATACTCTGCCTTTAATATCAGAAGATTTGTCGATATGAAAAACAAAAGATACAATTAAATATAATCGTGATAGAGTTTTTAGCACCCAAAACAAACATTACGGTGCTATTTCCACCCTCATTTTGGCTAAGACATTTCTTCCTTTTTATAATTTAAAAAAAAAAAAAAAAACTAACCAATATACCCTTCTACTTCAATTTATTTTTTTCATGCTAATAGAAAAACTGCATTTATTTCTATCATCTATCTCATCAATTTCATAATATAAATGCCCAATTATATCCAAGATATCATATCATCCCGCATCCTGTTATCACTTTGTGTAGAAAAGGTTATTGATTTTAATTCATGGTCTCATATTTTATTCACAAAAGCTACAAAGAAGATGTTAAATTTCTATATGTGATGGCTTCTGTGCTTTCTTTTTTTTTTTAGTCTTTCACATTTTGATGTAAATTGCGTAAAAAGGGTTGAAAATCTTGTTACACATTCTTCACTTTCAAACTCACATAAGATTATTTCAAAGGAAAGTTTCGAGCTTATTTTAAAGTTTTGATCCACTTGCTACAAGATTGAAACTACAATTGATATTAATTACTTTCTTTGTGATAGGAGTCGAATGACATGAAATAAGAACTATTCTCATCACTCTCTCTCTCTCTCTAGCATGCGTTCTCCTACGATAGGACCCCCACCTCCTTGAGACTCTTTCATCCCGGACCCCTACATTGGCCCCCGTCTCGTCCACCTTTGCCTCTTCCAATAGAGGGTTCTACACCTCCACCTCCTTCCCCAAGCTCTCTCAAAGACCCACATCGACATCTCCTCCCTTCCGGCTTCCGCCACTCCCTCTTGGACAGTCATGTCATCTACGACTTCTCCAAGCTCCATTCTACCACCAATAACTTCCTCGCCAAGCTCTTTTGCTCCACCTCCTCCTCCTCCTCCTCCTCCTCCTCCTCCTAGCGCTATCTCATTCTGTGACAAGGACGTCGTCATCTTCCAATGCAATTTCAAGTGCAAGATCGACATGGGCCATGTAAAGGACCTCCTCAATATGATCTGCTAAAGCATCTGGTTAGCATCGCGAAGCTACTTGGTGCTTTTGTCTTTGGCGACAACATCTTTTTGGTCTATGAGTTCGTCGACAGCGCTAGCCTCTCCAATTGCCTGCGGAACCCTAAAATGCCCAATTTCATAATCCTCAGAACCTAGATGTGAAGGATGCAAATCGCCACCAACATCATGCACAGCCTCAATTAGATCCATAACAACACCGGCCTCAACATGATCCTTGTCCACAACAACATCAAAAACAGCGACATCATGGTTACAGAGCCATCGTTCACAACCAAGATCTGCCACTTTGGGTGTCATGCCCCAAGCCCTGAGCCCCCGAGCGCACGAACACCCCTCCATAGTCATTTTGTTACGATATCTTAAGACGCGTTATCGACCCATTCTTTTATTCTTTCAATTAAATGCAAGTGGAAGCATATTATAAAAACCTAGTCAAACATAATCATAGGGATAATATTATCACAACAACAAACATTTCCAAAAGCACCACTTTTATTTATATACTTATTAATCCAAGGAAGTTCAATAATTACAAGCCTTTCCTATGATGGCAACTTCCTATGTGACCAACATACAAAAAGGGTTAGAAAAGTCAAGGTTAACCTAACTCCTCTATCACAAGGCCTATCCAAAAAGTGATTCCCATATCAACATTGGTTCACTACAGTAGGCCATCATGCCATAGAGAAGGACCAATCCCCATCGAACTTAATGAAATAGGCCACAAAACAATGGGGAATCAGATGATCTACTCCCTCGTGAACCCAAAAAAGTGGTGATGTGCTTCAGAAAAGTCACCTCAGTCCCCACCACAACATACTCGGCCATGGCCCATTCAAAGGACACGGGGACCCCAAAATGAATGGGGTGCACATCCATAACTACGAGCGTGAAAACATTTAAACAACAATGGGTAAGATAAAAATATCAGCAAGTTAACAACCTAAACCTCGATTAGAACGCTAATTCATCTCGAAAGCAGCATAATCATGCATCGATATATAATTTTTACCTCGCCATGGCACACCCCTACATAATAACAAATATCACATGCCAATAACAATGTATCAAGCATAACAATAATCAGAACACTTCTCATATATATCCATGCACACTGTGATCACAAGTGTTCCAATTATTATGACCCTCAAGCCACGGCCAACACAAGAGTTGACGGTCTTCCAGCATGACCGAGCATCATCCCGCCCTATTGGGCACAGCATTGTCTAAGTCTCCCACCATAGACAATTTTCCTTAAGGAGCATCAATCCAGCCTCAACCACAACGCATCTAGATCCCCACCGAGCATCTAATAAAAATTGGACATCGTCCCAAACTCCATTAGGTAACGGATTCCATTAACCGACCACTCAATCACACCAATAGATATGCCAATTTCATTTTCCATTAATTAGCCAAATGCAAATATGGCCCGTGCCCCTATGACAAACTACAATAATTTTTCACATGTAAAATTGCAATAAAATAATCACACGTGGTCATGTTCCTATAATCAACCCTTTCAAACTTTGCGCACTTTTATTTTAAAATCTCCTTGCCCTAGTTGACATATAAACATGGCATTTGAACATGACACCTCATGAATTACCATTTATATGTCAATAAAACCTTTCTTTAAAATAGCATACAAGATTTATAAATTGGGCAATTATTTTCATGACATAACAAGCTTCAAACAACATAAATTCATCCAACAATGCAAGCATAAATTGCCTATAAATTCTACGAAACCTCAATTAACACTAAACAGTCTTAATTAAGAATAACCATCATTAATTATGACTAATCCTTGATTAAAACTAAACCGCCATTAATTACGACTAAACTATCATTTAAGACTAATCCTCTATTAACACTAAATCATCATTAATTAAGTCTAACCATCATTAGTTAAGACTAATCACCATTGATTAAGACTAACAACAATTAGCCTTATTCTAAACTACCCCTAAATGAAATTAACACTAAACCGTCATTAACTAACACTAACCACCATTAACCGTAATCTAATCCTACCCCTAAACGCAATTAACATCGTAATCAAGGATTAGGAGGTTAACTCACAATTTACGGCGACGGCAAGCTCATGGTGATAGTGGCATAGCGACGACGAGAACATGGCGCTCGCAACTTGAATGGTGGCACGAATGACGACAGCTTGGCTAAAGGGCAACTCGATGGTGATGGCAATGGTGATGGTGACTTAGGACGGTGAGGACAGTGCGAAGGATGGTGCACATGGCACGAACGGGCGGTAGTGAAGATGACGGTGGTAGTGGTGGTGAATGGCGGCAAGGGGGCGAAAATGGTGGTGAGGAATTGAGGAAGAAGAAGGAAATGAGAGAAAAATGGTGAAAATTGGGGGTGGCTGAACCTAGAGAGGAGGAGGAGGAGAGAGAGAGAGATTGAGATTTTTCCCTAAAATCTATCTCACTCAAGTGCATACACTAAACCCCCCCCCAAAACACTCTACTCCATGCTTGTTGTCACATTTGTCTTTATTTCATAAGTATTAAAACCTTCTAGAAGGGGCATAATGGTCTTTTCACAACTTTAATACAAAATTCATATTTTGCCCTTGAGCCTAATTGCTTGAAATGGACTTAGTTTGGCTTCATGGGCTTCATGGGCCCTCTTGGCCAAATGGCCTCATGTGCGAGGCTGATTGAGCCTTTGCTTGGCTTGGCTCCTTTTTTTAGCTTATTCTCAACCCACTAAGCCTCATTTGAAAATTTAAAGCTTATTGATAAATGGTCTTGGAAACCCTTGGAAGTTCAATAATCGAGTGGCTTTTAAGGGTTCTCGTGCGTTTGACCCATGGTCGATAATTTTCGATCTACATTTGTGCCTCTTCAAATCATGGATGACTCTTGATTATCATGTAATTGCGAGGATTCAATTACTTATCTTGAATACAAGATCAAAAGGAAATCAGTTTACTATTGGTTGTAACAAGTATCGTAATCGTGCGGAATCACCCTTGAACCGATTACGTACTCTTGTTAAATCGATTTATATCCATTCACTAATTGACTTATAATAGCATAGTATTATCCCTTGTCGATCCTTATGGTCGAGTAGCTTATCCTTGATTGAATTCTCTGGTTATTCGTGTTTTAATTATTTATAGTCTTTTCCAAAAGATTAGTTAACTCATGAATGATCAGTTTACAGTAATTTAACTATTAATGTACTGATCAAATAACCATTTTATATATGTTGAAAAATGTCAAATTTTAGGATATCACATTGGGATTGCCCAGTTGTGCAACAAGACAGACGAGAACGACATGCTCCAAGAGCAAGCGAGTCCGATGAAGGGTGGAAAGTTTATGTTGTTATTAAACGAATTTCTATTTCAAGAATAGAAATTTCATATCTTTATCAAATGCAGTTAAATACTCAAAAACTCATCTTAAGAATATAAATTGAAAAATCTATTTCTAGCCAAAAAATTGTTCTAGGAAATAAAATAATTATCATTTGTTCTTAGCCAAAATGAGGGTGGAAATAATGTCATCCAAACATGGAAAATGAGAAAAAGGGAGGAAATCCTATGGATTTTATTACTGCTTTCTTGAAAGAAAATGGGTATGGAAATGAGACATTATTCTTGAGTCATGTAAAAACTAGGATTAGTAAAATTTGGCAAAGCGGAGGAGGAATTAACGGTATTTCTTGTTGATCATCGTTTTGGAACCAAAAGTCTAATTGAGGGAAAGAAGGAAGACAGCGATGAGCTGATGTTTAAATATTTTCAGCCTAAACTTGGTGTTGTTGCTAGAGTTACAAGCTCCAAAGGGAAATTATTTAGGTCTAAATAGCATAAAGAGACTTTGCTCAATTGTTGAGCGGGGTGTGATTAATCTCCACACGGTGGATTTTGATTTTCTAGAGACAATCAAAGTGAATCTGAAGAACAGTTCACCAAACTTCAAAGGGAGAACTTTTGTTTAGAAACGTCTTATGCTTATCCAGAACTAACTATTTATTTCTATTCAAATCTGTCTGTTTTGTCTCCCACACATATTCAATTCATTATATTTGAAAAGGCTTTTGATGTGGATGTTAATTTGCTAGCTGACATTTTGAGAGTTGAAAAAAGTGACTTTATACCTATCAATGCCTCAAATGAAATGCTTAAGTTTCTAGTTAAGGATAAGATTCCAAGGGGTAGCATAGCCTACTCTAAATTGTCTACTTCCAACATTCTGCTTCACAAATTCATCATAAACTACATCAGACCCAAAGCTGCTTTAAAGACTGATGTCTTTAAGTTTGAGGCTAAAATGATATGGGCCATTTGCAACGGAGTAGCTTTCTCTTTGCCACACACCATTATGTTGCATATGTACAGAACGGTGATGAAAGAAAAAAGTCAACTTCCTTATGGCACTTTGGTAACCAAACTCTTCAAATATTTCCAGATTCCGCTTCCTTCCAGCTTTTGCTCCAAAACCTTGCCTCCCAAGCAAATTGGTTTTAAGATGATCTCCAAGATGAGATTAAAGGGAATCTCTGAAGTTTGGGAGCACGTAAAGAAGGGGTCTACTAGTTCAACTAAGATTAGGTTTGCAATTGAGAAAAAGAGAAAAAGCAAGGGCGCAGTCTCTAGGGTCCCCAAGAGAAAAAGAGTTGTCCTGCTATTACAAGATGAGGATGAGGAAGAAGATGAAAAGAAGGCTCTCTCTGATATTGTCGCAAGCATTGCTATGGAAGTAGAATCTGAAGAGGAACCAAAAGAGAGTGAGAAGGACCAAGAAGATGAGAGTGATAAAGAAGAAGCAGGTGAAAAAAGTTGGAGAGGAGGAAGATAAAGAAGAAGATGAGGATGATGGTGATCAGGAAGAATCCGACAAGGGAGGAGATGATGAAGGATCCGACAAGGGAGGAGATGATGAAGGATACAATGCTGACGATGCTACAAGAGATGATCATTAGGGAAAGGATCAACAACAAGATGTTAAAAAACAGCAACAAAAGGAAATTGAAATGGATCATGGTACGGTGAGAGGAAATCCAGTTGCTCAAACTGATGGCACAAAAATAGGGGAGTTATTGAGAAAACTCCTCAGGAGTAGCATGCTGAACCAACTTTCAGTGATGACATCAGTCGTTCTCTACCAAACGCAGAGGACATTTACGCTTCTCATTTCCCTGAGAAATCTCTTGGCACTGAGGACCAATAGGCTGATGTTCAAAGGGAGCAACTTTTTCAAAGGTACAGATTGATCTTCCTTCAAATTTAGATATCCCTCTAATTTACTTTGTAGAAGCTAGTGCTCAAAGACTGAACCAAATTCAAACTTTCCTCAGATAGTTGAGCTCCTTCTAGAGATTAAGGCACAACAATATGGAATGGACGTTGAAATCCAAAAATTGCATAGCTCTCTTGGTACTACCACAAAATCTCTTAGTGGCAAAGTATAGTTTCTTGATGACAAAGTTCAAACTATCAACCAGCAAGCCATTCAGAATATAGCTAAGGCCGAGACTATTTTTTGTCAGTCCCTGAAAAAGCTTAAGGAGACCGTGCAGAATTTGGAGGATTTTCGTCTTATTCGTGCTCCTAGAAATCCTTAATCTTTCCCAAAAACTTCATTTTTGTTTTTGTGTTGGTTCGATCTTCCCTTTTGCTATTAACAAAAAGGGGGAGACTTTGCAAATTTTGAGTGTTTTGGCATGTTCGTGTACTCCTTGTGCTTCTTGTGCAGATTTTCACATACTTTTTGAATTGTAATCACTTTTAATAATTATTATGTTTATATAATGTTTGCTTTTTCGTAAACTCTTTATCTTGTGCTATTAAAGTGTTGTTTTGCAGAGTAACTTAGAGTGTTGTTCTTTTAAATATGCATGAAAGTTTTGTCACCATCAAAAAGAGAGAAATTGTTGAGAAAACTCCTCCCAAGATTTTGAAGTTGACAAAACTTTCTATTTCTAATGTTTATTTTAAGCACAAATTGCTTGTGAGTTGTTTTTGAGGACTAATCAAGGTTTTATTGAAGACTCTTGTTTAAGTCTATTACATCCTAGAAGAATTTTCCACTCTAATGAAGTCCAAATTGAGATCGTGCCAAGAATGAGAAAGAGTCCAGAACTAGACTCAACGATGTGCAATACAAATGAACTTTATTTGGAAACAATAAATTCTTTCAATGACAATCTTCTAGCCAAGAATTTCACTTTCCATATGTATATACTTTGTGGCATCCTAATTTTCCACTTATGTTTTCAATTGAATGAATCGTGCATTTAATCGACGCGCCTATAGTGCTATTCTCTGAGCTGATCACTCATGAGATAACTAGACTATCTGGGGAAGCCATTAAGGGATTTTAACGCAATAGACTTGAGAATTCGATCAGGAATCAATTGCTCGATTGTGCTAATCCGCAAGGATCATTATAGCACTGTCAAAATCGATCATAGATAAGAGATAGGTCGATTTGACTAAGATATGTGATCAAAATGTGAGTAATTCCACCTGATTGCAAAATTCTCATCGATTGGCATTAGACCGATTTTTCTGTCGTTTTGGGTACCTTATGCCTGTATATGAAACCTTAAGATTTTTCACGACAACCGAGAGTCACCAATAAGTCAAAAATGTACAATGTGACTCGAAAATAATCGACCACGGGTCAATTGCACTAAAATTTCCTAAAAGCTACCCAGTAGACTAGGTCACACTAAAATCGCGCCAGATTGAAATTAACCGCAAATTTAAACCCGATTTCAGAAATTGAAAGTTATTTTATATCACGATTTATTTTAGGAACGTCAACTCATCTTCGGGAGAATTTTCGGCAAGCCCGAGATTTTTTCGAAAAATCGTTTCAGACAATTCGAAAAGAACGGAAATTCGGAGGCCAAATTGAAGGGATTTTTGACTTCCAAACCAAGCTACTTGGTGAAAGGAAAGTGTGGAAATTGTGTGGGATTTTTCTTCAACAAAATTGGACATCAAATTGGGGAAATTAGAGAAGAAATTGAACCTTATTTTGTTAAATTCAGAGCCTAGGATGGGGTGTGCAACATTGGCATCAAAATTGAGTAATTTGGGGAATTATCTTCAAGAAAGTAATTGGGGACCTTAGAGATATGCATGAGGGCTTTAGGGAAGACCAAGTTTTAAATGGAGTGGATAATTCTCATTGACTTTCTTCCTACAAGGCTTCTCCGGCACGCCAAAACCAGCTAGCCTCCATCTTCTTCAAGCGACCATCCCTCTCTACCTTTTCCCTGCAACGTCGTCTTCATTCACTTTCCTTCGAAGCCCAGCTCATTCGCATGCCAGCGTCCGCCCACATCTGCCACCGACTCAGCAGCTCCCATCTCCATCAAATGTTGCAACTCCACCGAATTTCCTTCCCCTAGCCACATCTGTTTTCCCTCCTTGGACGAACCATCTGCTGTTGTCTCGTTTTCCCTGCTCCTCCATCGAATTTACGCCAGCGAAGCCCCCACCAAGTCAACGTTCAACACCTCTCTCCTTCGGTCTCTCCTTCGTCCATGTCTCTCTCCAGCAGCACCTCACTCCATTGAATTCTTCTCCTCTGCCACAAAGACAAGCAGCAACCAAAGCTACTCCACCCCCGATGCCTGTCCCCTCCTTGGACAAGCCATCAGCCTGCTTCCCCTCTCTTTGCATGTTCACTCCATCAAAGCTGCCCGTGTCTTCCATCTTCTCTCCGTGGATCTTGGCGCAGTAGCTCCTTCCTGTTCTGCCAACACGTCCGCACTTCAGCCCACTCTCGGATCCAGCCCATCTTCAGCCCATGCAAGTTCAGCCTAGCCGTGAACTTCAACCCGTCGAATTGAGCCCAACAACCCGCAAGATCTAGCTTGATTTTTTCTCTCTGATGCTCAACCGAGCCTAGCAGTTTTGCTACGGGCTTGCAAAGCATTTTCGGACCCTCCCGAGCCTCCGTTGGCATCGTGGCTTCGGAGTTTTTTGGCTGCCATCGCGCCGCCGTCGCGCCACCGTCGTGGTGAATCGATTTTCGCATTAAATCGATGAGTTTATACACTAAACTCTACTTAGGATGTTAATGACGTTTAAGGGGTGTTTAGTTTAAGTTAATTAGAGATTAGGTGGTTAGTTAGATTAGAGTAGTGATTTAATTATTCAATTATGCATGTTAGGTGGTAGAAATGGCTTAGTTAGAGACTAGATAAGCTGTATTATTTATTTAGATAGGTTCGGAAATTTTCCGGGCCCGTTTCGATATTTAATTAGGCTTTTTCAGCCTAAGTTAGCATTTTTGGTATTTAAATTGATTTATTTAATTAATTTTGGTAATTATTTAATTATTTAATATTTTCCAGAAATTACACCGAGATAGTCGGTGACTGGAATTTTGTGTTGATTGCAATGGTGTGGTTAATTTCTACAATTGAGTGTTAATTTGTGCAAATTAAGTGCTGATTGGAATTTTGGTCATTTATTCCAAAATTTGTGAATTTTGATATTTATTTAGAAAATTCCAAGTGTCGGATTTTAGCACCGAAAATGGTTTTATAGACTATATAAAACAGTGGGATTTTAAATTGAAAGATATCACTTTTTCTGGGTCGAGTTGACCGTGTACCCACACATGAATATTCTATCGTGTATTTCTAATACAAATAAAATAGGTCAGGCTCACCATTTTAATTGAGGCATTTGAGTGCAATTCACAGTTTCTTGGGCCGAGATTGAGTGGTCGTGTGTTGGTTAAGAGAACCCGTCCCGGGCTGTTAAGCTGAACGTTACCCCTATATGGGATGCCCCTAGACAACAGGAAGCTGGTCACAATAGATTCTGGACCTTTGCTCTTTCGGGAAAGCTGTCTGAGAGAGACGTAGCCGTGCTTAATAGGGTGAGACGACACCTAGCAACGCCAGAAGACCACCAAACAGAGAATAGGTTGTGCTATAAGCCGAGATCAAAAACTAGGAACGTATGATTAATTGAGTTGAATATGTCGGATTATGGGACAAAATTATGTGGCACGATATGGGATGTGTCATAACAATTTGGCCCTATAATCAGGACCCATGTGCTTGTTTGCAATTGAGTGTGGCGTTCCAGTTGATGAGCTTAAGTGCTGCTCATGTTTTTGTGGCTATCTATGATATGAATTGTACTGACCTGCAATGTGGATCTAAGACGAGATAAGTCTCTATGGTTGTATGATTGTGTGATTAGGACGCCTCTAGGCGTATTACCCTCCTAATCGGGGTTTAGAGTGTGAACTCGCTGAGATTTATATCTCCCTCCATTGTGGGCTCATTTCTTTTCAATGCCGTAGAGTGGTGGACCTGGAGCCGAGCTAAGGGGATCTGAAGTGTAGGTCAATTAGGACTGCTTCTATTTGGAGAGCCAATCTTTTGTAGTCTTTTGGTTATAGACTTTATACATGACTCAGTATATTTATAAAAGCATGTTTTATTGGTGAATCTATTGTCCTGCTTTTCTATCCCGAGATGGTTACTATCAGGGGATTTATTATTCACTTCCGCATGTGCAATAAAATGAATGAGTCGGCAACATGTCCTAGGACGTCGCAAATTTTATCGACCACCAAGCGCTCGAGGATCAAGACATGACATACTTTGATCAAGTCAATAACAAAATTGACAAGATCAATCTCGAAAATAAGTTTCCTATGAGGGAGTCATATTTATGGAAACTTTGATTCGATTGTATGGTTGACTAGAACAGTGGAATTTCCATCTTTATCTTAAAATAGCTACAAGATCTCTTTAATAGATTCTATCCAACGAATTAATTGGAAGAAATTCCTCTGGAGAATGTCAATGGTTAATGTGGCATGGAGAAATATTTAAAGGAGGTCATTCGGTCAAGTTGAAGTGTGGGATGTGAAATTAGAATTCCAAAATTTAAAGCTTCTCTCAACTACTTGTCTTCTTCGATGTGCCTTACAATTTGTGTTCAATAGAGAAAAACACAAAAAGAGTGACTTAGTGAGTTAGAGAGTTCTATCACTGAATATTTGCACTCATAAGTTGTAATTCTTTGTTGATACTATAATAAAATCCAGCCAGTAGGCTACCGATATAGGAGAGTGGATATAAGCTTAATCTAAGCCGAACCACTATAAAATTCATGTGCAATCTTCTCTTTCCTTAACCTTCTCTTTAAGTCTGTTGCACATTTACAAGTCTGCACCAATTGACAATGCTAGTAAGAACACCTAAAATGGGTGAATAGGTATTTAAAACAATCTTAACAAATAAACACGGAATAAAACAAGTTGCTTGCAAAGTCTAGATGAGGATCATAAATTGTTTCGCGAAATACTAGACTTCTGCAATGACATGTAAGTGTACAACAAACTTAAATAGAGGGTTAAGGAAAAAGAAGATTGCACATGAATTTTATAGTGATTCGGCTTAGATTAAGCTTACGTCCACTTTCCCACATTAACAGCCTATTAACTAGATTTCACTATAGTATCAATAGAGAATTACAACTTATGAGTGCAAACACTTAGTGATAGAACTCTCTAACTCTCTAAGTCACTCTTTTTTGTATTTTTCTCTCTTGAACACAATTTGTAATGCATGCTGAAGAAGACAAATAGTTGAGAGAAGCTTCAAATTTTGGAATCCTAATTTCACGTCCCATACTTCAACTTGACCGAATGACCTTCTTTAAATACTCCTCCACGCCACACTAGTTGTAACATCCTCAACTACAAGCCCTTTACACAGTAAATGAGAAGTCCGAACTCGGTTTGCTGGTTATGCCCAATTGCGTCATGGCTTAAGCATGAATTTCGGGACGAATAAGGTAGTCGGTCGCAGTCAAACTCAATTAATTCATGCCCAATGAGATGGCCTTCAAACTTAGATATTTCCCTTAGTGCATTTAATGCTCTTGGAATGTAGTTAATTAAGGCTTAATAGCTAAGTAGGACACTTGGCACAATTAATCTTGCCCTTGGAGAGGTAATCATGAAATTTTGGATGGTTGTAAATTAAGAGAGGGTGAGTCATAAGCCTATTAAGAAGACCTAGAGGCCAAGCTAGATAGGCTAATCTTCTTGAAGAACAAGAGTCAAATGCATTAAATGAGGGTAATGAGTATGGAGATTTAGGTATCACAAATAATTAATGAACTCATGGCCTAAGGGAATGACAACAAGTGATCTTGGAAGTCAAGTAAGGCACCACCTCTCCTCTGTAGACTTGCCACCTAGGATTTCATAGGTTTTTGACTTTCCAGTTTTTGAAATTTCTATACCTTTTTTGATTTCCAATTTTATAAAGCTTTTTGTGTTTTGAATTTTTAGAAGTTTCCTTCATGAAAGTTATTCAAAACATATTGAGCTAAAACATACTTAAATTTCATATTTTTCTGAGGTTAAATGATTAAAACAAAGGCCATATCATTTACTAGTTGGAACCTGTCCAGTATAGTGAAAACGGTAACTAAGTTGCTTTCTTGAATTTTTACAAAATCTTCCCTTTTGAATTTGGACATACTTCCTTCACAAAAGTTTTAAATGACATCCATATCTACAACATATTAAAATTTTAAATAGTTTTGTGAAGATTCATATTTCAAAATGAGTCTCTCTCTTTAACCGTTCGATGATTTTCTGTTCTTTTTGAAGAACGAATTTGGTTTGAATTCCTTCATGAAAAATGTTGTGTAAGGTCTTCTCTATAACATATTAAAATTTTATAATTGTTTCAAGCCCATTTGATAAGGTAATGACATTTATTTCAAAAGTTGCCCGAAACTAATTGCACTTTGGAATGGAGAGCCTTTGGCCCCAAACTTGGAGGGGAAGGGGCTGCACGCCCAACTTGAGGAGCAAGCCCATCTAGAATCTTCTTGGATTAGGATAAAGATGCATTAAATACCCTTTTGGGCTCTAGTTCTTCAATACCAAGTTGAGGTGTCCCTTAAAAGAATAGGCCATAATGACTCCAAACCTAAAACTTGGAGATCAAGTTTATAATATGAACATATCTAGCCTAATGATTACTCAAAATTTAAACATTTAATGAGAGAGGCTTAGTCATTGGCTTAGGTGTCCCCACAATAATTACATGTAATTATTCCATGATGACTCAATCTCTTAGGTGGACCAATGGATAAATGAGCAAGTGTCTCCCGTAAGAACTAGACTTGCCACCTCCTCAACCTAGATTGTCCACCTACATGAAGATGATTGGTCCACTTGGAAAGATCATCATAAGGGATTTGCCTATAAATAGAGGCATTTCCCCTCCTCATTTCTACACCACCTCCTCTTCCTCCCTCATTCTCTCAACCTCACCCTCACTATCACCCTCTCTCTTTCTTATGGCCACACCCCTTTTGCCCGTTTGCTCGCCTACACGTTGCTCAGTCACCTAGGCCGCCCCTTGAAGTGTTGTGAGTAGAATCTCTAACTCCGGCTAGGATGATAGCCTACGTTGTCAAGTTTAGTGGTGTGCTCACCCGTGTAAGCTGTGTGTATGTTGCAATGCTCTTTTGTATGGTTTGCTCATGTTTGCATGCTTGAGTGTGTTCACGCCTCGAGACGAGGTCAAGATTTGCTCGGCTTGTAATCGACGTTAAGTCACAATGGCCTAAGCCGCAAGGCCTTAGATCGATATTGAGTGTGCTGATTCTAAGTCTTGCCGAGTGCGGACATCAGCCTAATGGTGTGGCTCAAGCCACGAACCAAGAAACGTGCCCGACATATCATATAACATGATATTAAGAGCCATGGCACACTTACTTGAATAAGCACGCCCTCGGGCCTTGCATACTTTAGCTAAGATAAAAGATGAAAATTGGCTTGTGTAATGCACTTGTATGATGCACTTAAATGAGGAAAAGCGCTCGTCACCACATAGCGTTGGCAACGACGCCTCATTCATTGAACGGATGCCTAGTTGAGCCCAGATGCCTTGGTGAGCTAGCGTCAGGATGCCTCGGTTGAGCCAAGATGCCCTGATTGAGCTAGGATGTCTAGCTTGAAGCTGGATGCCTTGGTTAAGCCAAGAGGGCCTGGTTGAGCCCGAATGACAGTAAATGAATTTGCATGAGTACTGGTATATGCATAAGCATGATATGTTGAGGGTAAGCATGCATTGAAGTATGCGATAATGGACATCTGCATGTAGTTGAGGATAACAATAAGTTTGCCAATGATCTGACATCGACATTGCATTTCAAGTGTTGTACCTACTAGATTTTGATGATGAGATGTCCTCCTAGTAAAGAATAATGGATTTTACTTACTGAGTCCATGACTCACCCCGTTGTTTTTCAAAATTGTAGATATGGAGGAGTTGTAGTCTCAATAGATGAGCTAAGATTTACCTCGGCTTTTTTGAGCATAGAGCATATAATGGTTGTAAATATAATGGCCCATGACAAAAATGGCTTGTAAATATAACTGATGTAATCGTGTGTTTACAAGTGGTGTTTTCCTGGCTGCTTGTTGTTGCCTAGGTGTTATATGTATACTCCCACATGTGCTTAATGAAAAAATAAAAAGAAATGGGACAGCAATGCGCCAGGCCATCAAGAAAATAACCCTTGCTGCTCGAGACCCTAGAGATGGAGTCAAGGTCGTGACACTAGTCGTTAACATTCTCTAGACAAACTTCTTCCAATCAATCCATTGAACAGAATCTTGGAAGTTTCCTCTCTCTGAGCCCATTTCATGGAAGCTTATCTCGAGACATCAAACGGATCGAATAGCATCGATTTTCTCAAGTGTGACCTCAACAACTATTCGAGAGTCGTGATTCATCATTCTCCTAGATACAAACCATATGATTGCGATACTTCATTTGTCGAAAATAGCAAGAAGTGCAATAGAATTGTTTTGAATATCCACCTTTCACAACAAGAATCCAGACCACTCAAAAGATTTTTCTATGAAGCCCGCGGTGACAGGATACCCCTCCCTTGGCCCACATATGATGTGTCGAACTTGATTGGATTTGGAATCAATCCCTTAAGTGGTCATCCAGACGATTTTAAAGTAGTCGACATATCAAAGCACATCGTGAACATATTTACTATTGTACCTCCCAAGTGGTGGTGTATAATTTTAGAAGATGGCGTTGCAAAAAACTCGGCCACATCTCTCCTCCAACCCTTACCGGGGAGTTAGGCGATCAAGTCATCTCCAAGAACTTCATCTGTCGGTGCCGCCCTGCGTTTCTTTTCCAGCGCTGATTCAAAACACCGTCGACCCTATTTGATGCGACTAAATCGCGTCCCCGCAGTTTGAAATATGGATCCTGAAAGAGTTGGACGTCCGCGAACGGTGGACCCAGTTGTATACAATTAGACTGAACATGAGAAGCGGTAAGGTTTGTTTGGCTACTTGGGTTTTGCAGATTCTGGAAAAGTTATCTTCCTAAAGAAGACGGACGATGCGTCCACGCAAAGAATCTTGCACTTATCTGGGCCTGTGCGACGTACGGAGTGAAGAACTTCAAGCAGTCGAAGTCAAGCTCTGATCACTACTATTCCACTCGACTAATTACTGGCGCAGAGAGTTTAGTTTTCCTCTCGTCTGCAATCAATTTCGAGCGGTATGTAGTTGGGAAATTCGATTCATAGAGTAAAGAAAGAGTAGAGAGACATATTTTAGTACCACGTTGAAGAGAGACTATCATTTGTATGATTATTAGGATTCTCCCATTTAAGCTTCATTTCTTTCACGGAATATATATTTTCCTTATTTTCTAGTGTTTGGTTCGTTTAGAAAAATAAGTTAACGGAAAATATATCTAATCAATGAAAAGCCTATGCTTAAATTCAGGAAAATAATTTTCTCTTTAAAAAAATCAGAAAATATTTTATAAAATATGTTTAGATTTCGATGCTTAGAATCAAAACTCTGCACTTGGACATGGGAACTCGACCCCGATTCTCAGGTCTCTAGTGTTCAGGATCAAGTCTCCAGTGCCCAAACTTAGGTTTATTGAGATCAGATACCCGTGTCTTCGGCCCCCTTTTTTTTTTTTTTTATGCTCTATCTTCAGGCTCGTTGAGTCGAGCCGTCTCGCTCAGCTCGTTCGTCCCCCAACCCCGTATGCATGAATATTGCATTTCTTTAATGTTGTGGCCTGGTTGCACGATTTTTTCGGGTTCAGATCCGCGTTTGCTCACCGCCATTCTCGCCCGGTAGACCACGCACGCCACTGGCTTGACAAAAGACCCGGTTCACTTTGGTTCTAGGCTAGGATTTTATTTGTGTGGGCCGGCTCCCGTTAGATTTTAGGCTCAGGTGATTTAATCGCGGGCCGGGTTTTTCTTCTCTTTGATTTTTCATTTTGGGCTGAATGTGTTACAAAACTAGGCTCATTCGTTGAGCCTAGTCCAAACCGGGTCGGACGCGGAAGTCTGACCCGGGTATGTTTATTTATATGATATTATTTTATTTTATTTTATTTTATTAATTAAAAATTAAAATTTCAAAAAAATTAAAAATATATGAAATTAGGAAAAGGCTAAAAAATGTTTTTTGGGTAGTTTTCAAAAAAAAAAAATCCAGAAAAGTCCTTCATAAAAAATCAAATCTCAAAATTTAAAAAAAAAAAAAAATTAGATACCGGAAGGGCATTAATTGATTAACTAGTGTAATAAGTTCCCGATCTTAGTTTATCTGATTGCTTAGGAATAAAGTATTTCTCTTAATATTTTACTTGGATTTCTAATCAACCCCTTACAAATCGATTCGTGACGACTCATAAATAAAAATAACTTGCAAATTAAAAACTCGGATTATAAGTCGTGAATTGATGAGCCTGGGAGAGTCCGAACTAAGCCTAGACATAATAAAACCATTAGCCTAATGCCGTGTGGGGGTAGAGGTCATGACATGACTGTCGATTTTCTTACGTGACTCAGTAAAATAACATTAATCATTTTCTACATCACTCTAAGTAGTGTCAAGGCACACGTCTGGGCATGCTTAAAGTTGGGTAATATGGGTAGTTACATGCTGGAGAAAGTGAATGAAATGAAAAGTTATAAGATGTGCGTATTATTTTACAAAAAATTATAAAATGATTCCTAAAAATGGAAAAATAATTTGATGCACATATATCGGTGTGTTTACAAAAATTTTAATAAATGTATATCAAGTTATCTAAAAATATGAAAATATATCCTGTTGATATTGGTAAAATATTGGCCTAAGCATGTAGCAAACGGATTAAACATATCGATTAGTCGAAGACACGGTTACCATCTGTGAACGAACTGACAGTCCATTCGTGGCCTGAATATAATAAAGCTCAACTCAAGCACGCTTAACTCTTGCACATGTCTTGCCATTGGAAGGCCGGCTGAAAGATTAACAGCATGATATTATTCTTTCATGATAACGCTAGCTGACAAGGACAATTTAACGAGATATGATATAACAGATCAACAAGGCCCAAGAAGTTCCTGATAAAGTTAAAAGGCATCGTTACATCTAAAGAGATTCAACACTGTTTACATTGAAATCAGAAGCGATGGGTGAAGTTCAAAGAGAAGGCAAGCACTTGAACAAGTGTGCAAGATCAATGGCAAGTTTTCCGGTTGACATTCTAACCGAGATCTTCTTGAGGATCTCTGCAAGACCTTTGGTCCGGTTCAGGTGTGTATGTAAATCTTGGAATTCTCTTCTCACCAGCCCCTTTTTCATCAAAGCTTATCTTGAGAGATCGACCAAATTGCATAAGTTTAATCTTCTTAAGTATGACTTGGACAACTTTTCAAGAGTTCAGATTCATAATCCTCCCAATAATGAATTGTCTGATCTCGATACATCATTTATCAGAGATGGCAAAAAATTCAAATTAGTTGATTCGTGCAATGGAATTACTTGTTTTTCCACTTTTGACCGTAAAATTCCCCACAACTCAAAAATCTTTCTATGGAACCCGTCAACCGGTGAAAACATGGCCCTTCCTCAACCTAGCTATCACGTGTCCAACTTGGTTGGATTCGGATTCAATCCCTTAAGTGGTCATCCAGATGATTTTACAGTAGTCAACATGAATATATATTTTGAAAAATGCCCGAACTATACCTCTCAAGTGGAGGTGTATAGTTTTAGAAGAAATTGCTGGAAACAACTTGGCAACATTTTTCCTCCATCGCTTACCCAACACTTAGGCAATCAAGTTATCTTCGAGAACTTCATTTGTTGGTGCCCTTGTTTTCGCCTTGATCGTGAGATCCTCACGCTGATGATCCTATATGATGTAGCTCAAGATGCTTTCCAAAAAATGGCACTTCCAGATATAATGCCTCTCGGGGAAAAACTTATCAGCTTACTAGATGGTTGCTTGTCTGTAATAGCACATAATTCATCGACTAAACAATGTGAAGTATGGATTATGAAAGAGTTTGGTGTCTGTGAATCATGGACCAAATTGTATACGATTGGAGCGTCTAAGACAAGATTTGTGAGTCGTCAGCCAATTGGACTTGCAGATTCTGGAAAAGTTTTCATCGTAAATACCTATTATAGAGGATTACGAGCCAAATCTGTCAGTCAGCTGGCACTTTACAACATACGGAGTGAAAAGTTTGAGACATTTAAAGTGGCGATCGATTGTTACTACACCACTCAACTGGTTACTTGTTTAGAGAGTTTGATTTCTCTCTCCTCCACAAACGATGTTAAGCATTAGGAGGTTGGTGGAATTGCTTTTCAGACTAAAGAGCACATGGAGAATTATATGTTTTGTTATATCGAAGAGACTTCTCTCTGTATGAGTAAGATTGTCTTTTATTTCCATGTACTTTTCATGCTATAGTTCTTAGTTTGTTTTCAGATTCATGAATGTATTGGTATGTAAGTGAATATTCATGTGATGTAGAAGAAATAGTAATATTGTTGACCTTGTTTCAGGTTGATTTTAGTAACATGTTACCTAGAATGAAAACCAAGAAATCTAACACATGCTAACACATACCGTTAATGCCATTCCAACACCAGCAAAACCGAATGCATTGCAATCTCGACGAAAATGAAGAATCGAGATCAAATAATTCATATTTGACAGGACGACACATCTGCACTCTGGCCAGGTTGTCAAGGTCATCAAACTTGTGCAATTTGGTTGATGGTAGAGTAGAGAATCCCATGATTTACAGACATGTGTGAATCGGATCAAAGGTGTTGCCGAGGGGCTGAATAAGATCTCCATTAGGATGTTAATTGGGAACCTCGCCATTGTTCTTCGCACAGTTTTTTACGAGTGCTCAGAAAGATCTCTTTAATCTTCACAAGTTGCTTATGATATCTATGTAAATGGTTGTCAATTTCTTTGGATGTGACCATGCCTTTGGACTTTAGGAAAACTTCTCTTTTGCCTTATTGCTTTGAAATCAGCTTACCAAGAAAGCCAGTGAATGCAATGCATTCTGCTATCTACATGCTCCATTTTCAAACTACTCAAACCAAAACCCTTAGGTTTTAAAGTTTCTCTCATTCTTCTGTCTTCTCATTCACTACTTTTCCATGTTTTATAAAGAAGCTCTACATCATCGGGGAAAAAATAACACATACACAAGGAGACATTTTCCTTAAGTAATCTTGATGATCTTGTGCATCGTATTAACAATCATTAGATGTTTTAAACCTTGACATTCTTTGCATGATAATGTATGTAACCTCTTTTTTCTACCACACATTGACATTTAAGTAGCAACATTTGACAGTCACTGAAGTCCCTTGCCAAGGGGAAAACATAATCATAATGAATGATTCTTTTGCATACTTTTCCTCTGATATCATCTGATATCAGAAGATCTGTCGATATGAAAAACAAAAGATACAATTAAATATAAATCAAGATAGAGTTTTTGGCACCCAAAACAAATAGTACGATGCTATTTCTACCCTCATTTTGGCTAAGACACTTCTTTCTTTTTTAGTAACTGACCAAAATACCCTTCTTGTCAGGCTAATGAAAAACTGCATTTATTTCTATCATCTCTCTCATCAATTTCATAATATAAATGCCCAATTACATCCAACAAGATATCTTGTTATCCTCCATCCTATCATCACTTTGTGTAGAGAAGGTTGTTAATTTTAATTCACAGTTTCATAATTTATTCACAAAAGCTACATAGAAGATGTTAAATTTCTATTTTTGACGGCTTATGAATACAACTTTTTATAAAATAGTTTCAACAAACCTTTATTTCAGAATTGAAAATTAAAATTGCTTAGCATCTATTTGAACTTCACAAATCGCTTCTGATTTAATGTAAATAGTGGCGAACTTCTTTGGATGCAACGATGCCTTTTACTTTATCTGGCACTTCCTTGGCCTTATTCATTGTTCTATTCCAAGAACAAAACGTAGTAAATTAGTTTTTTTTCTTTTTAATTGTGACTGTTTACAATGTCACTCAGAGGAGAACTCAGTAAAGTTCAAATTTTTTAGATCATAACAGTTTTAAATTTTTTTATGGTAGTCCATTGTAAACAAGAGAAGAAAATTGTAATTTCAATTTTCATTAATTACGATGATTCACAAAGATTTAGAATGTGTGTGGTAAATGAGAATGAATGTCACAAACTTAGATTTTTTTTTCTAGTAGTTAAATTTTCAAAAAGTTGCAATGTTTTCATTGTAATCTCTATGTCGCTCAAGAAAAATTGTCAGCACTAGAATCTCTCCCATTTTTTTGTTAACAAAAAAGATTTCGAATTGACAAAGATCATTTATTAAAACGCAACAATTTTATTTTTTTTGTCGGTCCTATTCTTCTCCTATACTAACTCTCGCTTAACATGCCTCATTGCAGGGCGTGGGAGTCGAAACCCACACCTAAAACTAATTCATCCCCACCCCAACCCCAACCCCCCTGAGAATGTGGGAATTCAAACCCCTCACCTCCCCCTTCCATGTTGGAGGGTGGCCACTGGGTAAACCCCAGTAGTTAAGATGCAACAATTCAAGAGGGCCAAAATGATGCCTTCTTGATAAGTCATAAGGCATCGTTAGGTCCAACAAAAAGGCATCATAGTTTGCATCAAAGTCAGCAGCAATTATGGAGTTAAAAGACATTAGCTACTTGAACGGAGGCTGCCAGCAAGACCTTTCTGTTCAATTCAGGTGAATATGTAGATTTTGAAACGTTCTTTCTTACGAGCACCTTTCATCAAAGCTCATCTTGACAGATCAACCAAATTGCATAATTCGATCTTGTTGACCAAATTGTTGAGCATTAGGTGATTGAAGAAATTGTCCAATCAATCATAAACCTATTGTATGAATATCAATTCAATTATAAATTTTTCAATTTTGACGGTTTAATCCTCAACCTTTGTGTGAAATTCCAATGCAATCCTCCCAGCAAATTTTTGTCAAAACTCACCGATGTGACAATATGCCACATAGGATGGCCAGCGATAACTGAACCACCACCACATCAGAGAGTTCCATTAAAAATTGATCAAAATGACTACATTAGTATTTCGCTTCAGGACTAAATGGTAAAATTAGAAAGTTTATCATTGAATTGACATTTTATGATAAGTTTAAGACAGATCGGGTAATTTTCCCCGATTCCAAATGGAATATCAAATTGTTCCTCGTTAGCTGAAAACTTTAAATCAAATTGAACATCTCGAACCAGTCCATTGAGGAAAAAAATTTCACAAATTACAGAGGTCTGAGTCATGCTGGCGATGAACTTTAAACACCATTTCACCAAATAATAGCTGTCTTCCTTGGGTCAAACGCTCGAGATCGCTGCGACCCAATACAAATAGATGGTCGCACGACAGAATGAGTTGCTACCTCAAAACAAATTCAACCCTATTTACATTGAAATCAGAAGCGATTTGTGAAGTTGAAAGAGATGCTATGCGCAAGATCAGATGGAGAGTTTTCCAAATGACATGCTGTGGGAGAACTTCTTGAGGCTCTCTGCAAGACCTTCGATGCGATTCAAGTGTGTATGCAGATCTTGGAAGTTTCCTCTCTCCGAGCCCCTCTTTATGGAAGCTTATCTCGAGACATTGAACGGACTGAACAACTTCGATCTTCTCAAATATGACCTCAACAACTGTTCGATAGTCCTGATTCACCGTTCTCCCATATACAAATCATAAGATCTCGATACTCAAATTAGGTGATTCATGCAATGAAATTGTTTGTTTATTCACCTTTGACCGCGAGAATCCAGACCACTCAAAGATCTTTGTGGAACCTGTCAACTGGACAGGATACCCCTTCCTCAACCGACATCAGATGTGTCGGACTTGGTTGGATTTGGATTCAATCTCTTAAGTGGTCATTAGGATGATTTTAAAGTCGTCAATGTGAAAACACATCGTGAACATATCTACTACTGTACCTCCCAAGTGTAGGTGTATAGTTTCAGAAGACCACGTTGAAAACCACTCGGCGATATCTTCCCTGCATCCCTTACCGGGGAGTTAGGCGATCAACAAGTCATCTTCAAGAACTTCATCTGTTGGCGCCCTTCGATGTTTTGCAGATTCTGGAGAAGTCATCTTCCTGATGCAGACAAATGTGGCGTTCGAGCAATGAATCTCGTTCGTATCTGGGCCTGTGCGACTTATGGAGCGAAGAACTTCAGGAAGTCGAAGTCAAGCTCCAATCACTACTATTCCACTCGACTGGTTACTATTACAGATTGGTTTCTCTCTCGTCTGCAATCAATTTCGAGCAGTAGGTAGTTGGGAAATTCGATTAATAGAATAAAGAATGAATAGAGAGACATATGTTTTTACCATATTGAAGAGACTTTATTTGTATGATTAATAAAATTCTCCCATTTAGGCTTCATTTATTTCGAGAAACATTTTTTTTATTTTTCGACATTTGATTCATTTAGGAAAATGAGTTAACGGAATATGTATTACTAGTCAATGAAAAACATATACTTAAATTCACGAAAATTATTTTCTCTTTAAAAAATCAGAAAAACACTTTCCAAAATATGATTAAATTTCGATGCCTGGACCCGAGACTCAATTCTTAGTCACTGGAAACCCGACACTAGTTCCTGGGGCCCTAGAGTTTAGGACCAAGTTTCCCATAACTTGGGTCCAGTGAGGCCAAGCCCGAGCCACCAACGCCGACACCCAACTTCATCAAGGCCCAACCCCAGTCGCCAACGCCCAAGTCCATCAAGGCCAAGCCCAAAGTCTTGGTGCTTATGCCCAATTCCTTGACACTTAAGCCCAAGTCTATGGGTGCGTTTGGATGGGCATTTAGAAAGCCCATCCACCGCCCCAAAGCCCCTTCAAAAAAAGGGGTGTTTGGCAACTAACCTCAAGGAGCTTTCAAATGAAAGCCGGGCCTTGGGAATCTTTGGAAAATTTGGGGGTCGGTCTCTACCAGCCTTCGCTTTCAAAGATTCCACCAAATGCTAAAAACCTTTTTCTTTTCCTAAATTACCCTCATTGATTTTTCATATTTCCGTTATTGCCCCGTATTTATTTTTTTTTAATTGAGAAAGGAGCGGCCCCTTCGCCGGACCGGCGAAGGGCGACGGCCGCCGGCGAGCGGATCGCGCGGCGGCCGCCGGCCGAGGTCGCCCGAGGTCGGGCGACCTCCGGCGAGGGTCGCGCGACCCGGCCGAGGGCCGCCGGAGGTCGCCGAGCCTCGGGCGACCCTCGGCGAGGGTCGCTCGACCCGGGGGCCGCGCGACCCGGCGACCGCCGCCCGGGTCTCGCGGCCGCAGCGGCCCCGCCCGGGTCTCGCGAGGGTCGCGCGACGGCGTCGGTCGCGCGACCCTCGCGAGACCCGGGCGAGGGCCGCCGCGGCCGCGAGACCCGGGCGGCGGTCGCCCGGGGTCGCGCGGCCCCGGGTCGAGCGACCCTCGCCGAGGGTCGCCCGAGGTCGGGCGACCTCCGGCGGCCTCTACGGGTCGCGCGACCCTCGCCGGAGGTCGCCCGACCTCAGCGACCTTCGGCGGCCCTCGGGCCGGGTCGCGTGACCCTCGCCGGAGGTCGCCCAACCTCGGGCGACCTCATCCGACGGCCGCCGGCGCAGATCCGGCTCGCGGCGGCGCAGCCCTTCGCCGGACCGGCGAAGGGCTTAGCTGAATTTTCAAAAAAAAAAAAAAAAAAAAAATATATATATATATATAATATACCCCCAAAGCCCTTTGCGGATGTGTGTTTTACCAAACACACATCCAACTCAAAGTCCATTTGCAAAAATTTTTACCAAACACAATTGCATCTTCCCCAAATAACTTTAGGCTTTCAGCATTTGCATTGGACTCAAAAGCTTCATTGCAAATCCGAACCAAACGCCTATAAAGGCAATGCTCAAGTCCCCAACCCTCGAGCTTTAGTCCCTAGCACTTAGTTTTGGATCCACAAGACCGTGTGTGGGTTCTCGATGCTCAAGTTCAGGTTCTTTGTCAATGAAATGTTCGTTCTTACAAAAAGTTCTTTTAAAAAATCAAATTTTTAATTATTTTTTTTTTTTTCTTTTTTTTTTTTTTCTTTGCTTTTTCTCATGCTGGCAATCAGACAAGGAAAAAGGAAAAAGATAAAAAAAAAAAAAATAAATAATTAAATTTTTGAACTTTTTGGTAATTTCCTCTTGAAAAATCAAATCAGAATTTTTCTACCAAAAGGCGAAAAATATTTTATAATTCATTCTCAAGTTTCAACCAAATACTAGAACATAAATTTATATAAAATATTTTCCAAAATTGTCATTTTTTTCATAAAACAAACGGAGTCTTAATTTTGTTATACTTTTCATAATGTAGACCTCAATATGATTTCGATTTCATTTAGGGATTTCTGTGCAATTTGCCATCTGGTTTATTGATGGAACGTTTTATTGGAAATATAAGTTCAATGTTCTTAGGGTAACCCACTATCAAGTTGATTTTACTAACAGATGACATGAAAATTGAATTATAATCTATTATAAGTCATAAAATCAAAAAAGTGGGTTCCACAACAATTTGTAATTATTTGTGATTTGATTTTTGTAATTTAGAATAAACTATTAGTCTCACAATATATTAAAGACTGTCATACAATCATTTCTCAAATTGAATATTAAGAAATTTAACGTGTATCATCAGTTTTTTCTCTTCATCACTCAAAAACATGGAATATCAAAAATAATTTGGGGAAAACAAGTAACAATCTTGGGTATCATAAAGCCCGTTATGCTTGGGAACAGATTTTATGTCTTTAATGCCCATTCCCATACCTTTTTTTCTTGATTAAAACCATCAAAAATCCTGAACGGTACACCCATCCCAATCATATCACAAAAAATCCCAAACGGATATAACCTCAACAAACCCAACAAAACTTTAAGGCGAATTCAAGATACATATGGTGCGGATGTACCGATTTGAGATTTCTATTGTTATTAACCATTTTCTTTTTGTATCCCAACTCAAAAATTTGTACTCGCTTTCTCATACAAACTGGGCCTGTATAAGACAAGGGTGGACGTGGGAATTTTAAGACACTCGAAATAGAAATTTTGCCTTAAATTTGGTAAGAAAAAGATTTGCCCACGTGTGAAAAATTAATAATTTTTTCGTAAGAACTTGGAAAAATCTCAAATAATGACCCAAAATGCTTTCATTTTCTCAAAAATGACCTAGAGTGAAGTCTGTCTTAAATAAGGACCCAAAGTGGTCATTTAGTCTCAAAGAATGACCTCACTTGCGGCCGGTGAATAGATGCATTTCCGATTCATATTCCAATGGCTTGATCAGGGGTATTTTTGTCCATTTTAAAAAAAAAAATCGATTGTCTTGTTTTTTTTTTTTTTTGGTGGGTTAATGGTTGCACTGTTCATCATCTTCTTCATCCCCTATTCGTCTTCTTCTCAAGACCATCAAACTTCGGAAGGGCTGGGTGAGGGCCGACAAGGGCTCAACGCCCATTGTAAAATATGCTGTGAGGTGCTATAATATCTACACTAGACTCACTACAACTTCCTTCTTTTTCCATTTGAAGGCAGGGAGTATCAACTGAGGCCTGGAGACAAGAATCACACACACGAATAGGCTTAACAAAAAATTTCATTAATTGTGCCCCTTTTACAATTATGGGATGCAATCTTGTGCTCTTACTGGACGATGCTGAAAATGTTTGATTGAAACACGTCTCTGCCACCTACATATTCTCCCCAAATTCTCCAAACATTCAAATGCTGATGACTCAGCCAAACAAAAGGACAGTGCGAGACATGATACTCACAACAAATCAAAGATGCTCCCATGAAAACATCCGACATGCCAAAACTGAATGAATGAGTAATCACCCAACTCAGCATTATCTGTGAATTGGCTAACAGTCTACATTGTTAATGATAAAGTCCTCAAGGTAGTCACCAATTCTTAAGCTACCTTAACATGACAAGTAAAATAACCAGCTGTTCCAAACCCCCCTTTTTCCCCCTCTTTCTCTTTCTCCTCTCATCACTGACTTCTTGAAATTACCAACTAGCTTTCTCCCCTATTTTTTTCCATATCCCATTTGCTACCCAATCAATTGGAATGCAATTTCTGGGAACATAAATAGTTCACTGTCACATTCCCTCTCAAGTTTTCAGCCCTCCGTTTCGCTGAGCCCCAAAAGGAAATAGGTGACTCACCCAGCCCTTCCCAAGTTCAATGGTCTTGAGAAGAAGGGGATGAAGAAGATGATGAACCGTGCAACCATTGACCCAAAAAAAAAAAACAAAAAACTGAAATTTAAAAAAAAAAATGGACAAAAAATACCCCTATCAAGCCATTGGAATATGAATCCGAAATGCATCTGTTCACTAGCCGGTGAGTGAGGTTCTTCTTTGAGACTAAATGACTACTTTGGGTCCTTTATTTGAGACAGACATCATTCCAGGTCCTTTTTTGAGAAAAGGAAAGCACTTTGGGTCCTTATTTGAGATTTTCCTTAAGAACTTTATAATTTTCAATACATTGATTATTCCCATGATGTGTACAATCAGCACCTCTAAGAATTCATGCGAAATTTAGAAGGGATCACAGGCAAGGCGACTTGTCGGGCCAACCAGAGTTTGGAATTCGAATGAGAAGCCTGTACAAGTCATTTCCTCCTGCTCTCTTTTCGCCGATGATGGACCCATTGGACTCGTTCGTCCTTATAATCAATATGGATGGGCTGGCCCGACACCAAAGATGATCAGATGTGCACAAAGACTGGGCTTGGAATTAAGACAAATGAAAAGTGAAGATGGGGATATCTTAAATCCTTCTAATTTACAAAAAGGTTTACAAAGGTTTCCACACCATCGAACCAAGAACAAAATGTCGTAGCGTCATTAAATTTGAAACTTTTTTTTTTCACAACCATACATAAATTCACTCGTAAAGCATCGTACATTTCACTTTTAGTGTCACGGACATCCCATTGCTTTTGGGTTGGACATCCAATATTGTGCCGGGATTGAGAACCGATCACAACGAGCTCAACTTCCGTCTTAATCTGGCGGTCGACATTTACGGGGTACAATTCAACATCATACCATTGTGTGCATGAAGATTTCTCCTCAATAACCAATTTAGGTTTTGGAAATCTAGTAGGAAAATGACACAAATAGTTTCTGAACTTCGCCTAACACATAATGTCGTTCCTAAACTTTTAATATGTTCAATGTAATCCTTGAGCTTTAGAGTAATGTGCACTAAAATCCATAAACTTTCAATTTGTTTAATATAATCCCTAAACTTTTAATACATATTTAATCTAATCCCTGAACTGAACTATATAAACACGTTTAATGTTGTCTTTCCACTAGTTTAAATTCAGGAATAATATTAAACATTTTCATATAATTCAAGTATTAGATTAAACATGTACTAAAACTTCAGGGACCATATTGAACAAATTAAAAATTCATATACAACACTATACATTAAGATAAAGCTCATTGACCACATTGAACAATTGAAAGTACAGAGACAATATTGTATATTGAATCAAATTCAAGTATTATTTGTATAATCATCCAAATTCTAGTAAAGGAAACTTGAGGGGACATAAACAAGAACTCTTGGCACTTAGATTAGAAGCTACAGTGAACTCATGCATTTTGAGGCTTTACTTTATTATTGTAATTATCTCTTTGGCTGCATTAGATAATGTGCGAAGGCGATGTTTGATTAGCTGCTTAAACTATGATTAGACCAAAAAAAACATAATTATAATAAATAATTAAATAAATCCCTCCAACCCCATTGCCCCACGTCGCAATCATCCGTTGGCCAAGATCAAGCCCCCAAAGTAAAATAAACCCTCTTCTCAAGTCCACAAACAAACAAAAACAACGAAGACATATCAAAGTCCCAAACAAGAGACAGAAGTTTTTTATTATATTAATAAAAAATCGTCCCTAAAACACAACATGCAATTAGGAAGTCTGATTAATAATCCAATCATGATTATCTCCCCATAACAAACGGACATAACGACATAATCAAACGGAGTACCTAACGAGGTTAACCAAAGACCTCGATCCCGCGTTCTAATTTTATTCGACTCAACAACATGTCCAAACTCTCGGAAAGAGACTGATCAATTTCCACGTCAAGGCATGAGAAGTGATGATAAGGATTTTAAGACTCGCATTCTAAATTGATACACGAAAGGGGAACAAAAATTGCAAGTGGTTATATGAGTTAGCAAACTAGCAAATACCCATCAAATGATGAATAGCAACTTGTCATGCCGCCTTTTAGACTAAATCAATATAATAATAGAGAAAATGACACGAATAATCCTTAAAACTCTAGCCCAATATTATAGAAAGTCAATAAATTAAATTGAACAAATTGAAAGTTTAAGAAGTGGATCGAACACTTAGATTCCATTTATTTCACGGGATATGAATGATTTAATGATTGCACGTATCTCATGAAATAATTCATCAATAGATAATGTTTTCATTATCGACGACAATTTATGTATGAACATTTTCCTGAGGATGAAAATATTTTCTATTTATTTTTTTAAAAATAATATAAATAATCATTTTTAGGAAAATATTTTTCAAATTATTCATCTTTCTTGAATTAGAATTTTAGTGATAATTGAATGGTCAAATTGAACGAATGCAAAACTTTTTTGAGAATCGTTTGTGTCATTTTGGCTCAATGATTATTCATTCATGCCTTGTTTTTATCAATGCATAAATGTCATATTTATCCTATCATTTTATTTTGGGAAAAATCACCAAAAACCTTAAACTTTGCCCAAAGTGACAAATTTACCCCAAACTTTTTTTTATGACATGAAAAATCTCGAAATTTGCTAACCGTGACACATTTACCCCAATTTTTTTATGACACAAAATACCTGTAATTTTCATTTGTGAATACATTTACCCTAAATCATAGGGACATTTTGCCTGTCTTCCCTCCGCCGGCCATGGTAGAGCTGGCGAAGGGAAGCCGGCGTCGGGCGAGGGCCGCCCTCGCCGGAGTCTGGTAAGGGCACCCTCACCCGACGCCGGCGAGATCTAGCGAGGGCACCCCTTGCCGAGGGCGAGCTACCCTCACTCGACCCAACCGAGGGCCGCCCTCACTCGACGCCGGTGAGGGCGGCCCTAGCTAGCCCAGGCGAGGGCAACCCTCGCCGAACGCCAGCTTTCCTCCGCCATGGCCAGTGGAGGGAAGAGAAAAGAATAAAAAATAAAATAAAATAAAAAAGAAGAAAAAATAGAAAGAATAAGACGAAAATGCTTTTAATGAGGTAAATATGTCACTGTTTGTAAAATTTTGGATTTTTCATGTAAAAAAAGAGGGGGATAAATTTGTTACTTTGAAAAAAAATTGAGATTTTTTATGGTATTTTCCCTTTACTTTTTGGGGGGTGTGTGCTATTTTACCATTGGAACAATGATAGGTTCAATTATCAATCCCCCCTCCATCACTCATCGCCTACCGGCCACCACCCATATCTCTCTCTCTCTCTCTCTCTCTCTCTCTCTCTATCCACGTTGCACCTCTCTGTCTCTGACCCTGACACCAACATCTCTGCAACTCCCTCTGTACAAGCTCGCCTTGTCCTTCTCCTCTCGGAATTGTTCTTCTTCCCCGCGAAAGCTTCCCCAAAAGCTCTCCACTCCTTTAGATTCTCTCTCTGACAATTCCCCGGCTTTTTCTCTCTCTACCCCACCCACTCCGACTCCCTCTTTCTCTCTCTACCTCCCTACCCCACCCCACCCCCACCTTGACTCCCCATCGATCATGCTTCAGAGCTCCCTCGTCCCTCAATCCCCCATCGCTTCGTCTTCGACGACCCCCCGCCGCCCTCCTCCGCCCCGCCTCCTCCTCCATGAAGACGAAGCGCCCCGACCGCGACCGGGACCTCCCCGGCGCCGCCGCCGGCTCCCCCTCCTCCGGCGACGACCGCCCCTCCTCCTCGAAGCGAGCCCACTTCTCCGGCGGGGACGACGCCACCGTCTCCGGCGAGAAGGCCGCCGCCGCCGCCGAGGAGGCCGAGCTGGAGCCGCCGCTGGCTGCCGACGAGGTCGAGGGCAGCGGGCTGCGGCTACTGGGGCTCCTCCTCCAGTGCGCCGAGTGCGTCGCCATGGACAACCTCGCCGACGCCAACGACCTCCTCCCGGAGATCTCCGTCCTCTCGTCGCCGTTCGGGTCGTCGCCGGAGCGGGTCGCGGCCTACTTCGCGCACGCGCTGCAGGCGCGCGTGGTCAGTTCGTTCCTGGGGTCGTACGCGCCGCTCGCCGCCCGGGACCTGACCCTCGCCCAGTCGCAGCGGATCTTCCACGCGCTCCAGTCCTACAACTCCATCTCCCCGCTCGTCAAGTTCTCCCACTTCACCGCGAACCAGGCCATCTTCCAGGCCCTGGACGGCGAGGATCGCGTCCACGTCATCGACCTCGACATAATGCAGGGCCTCCAGTGGCCCGGATTGTTCCACATCCTCGCCTCCCGGACCCGCAAGATCCGGTCCGTCCGGATCACCGGGTTCGGGTCCTGCTCCGAGCTGCTCGGCTCCACCGGCCGCCGGCTCGCCGACTTCGCCAGCTCCCTCGGCCTGCCCTTCGAGTTCAACCCGGTCGAGGGCAAGATCGGGAGCCTGCCCGACCCGGGCCGCCTCGCCGTCCGCCCCGGGGAGGCCGTCGTGGTGCACTGGATGCACCACTGCCTCTACGACATCACCGGCGGCGACCTCGCCACCCTCCGGCTGCTGTCGCTGCTCCGCCCCAAGCTGATCACCACCGTCGAGCAGGACCTCAGCCACGGCGGCAACTTCCTCGGCCGCTTCGTGGAGGCGCTGCACTACTACAGCGCGCTGTTCGACGCGCTCGGCGACGGGCTCGACGGCGACAGCGTGGAGCGGCACGTGGTGGAGCAGCAGCTGCTGGGCTGCGAGATCCGGAACATCGTGGCCGTCGGCGGGCCGAAGCGGACCGGCGAGGTGAAGGTGGAGCGGTGGGGGGAGGAGCTCAGGCGGGTCGGGTTCCGGCCCGTTTCGCTGGCGGGCAACCCGGCGGCGCAGGCCGGGCTGCTGCTCGGGATGTTCCCGTGGAAGGGCTACACACTGGTGGAGGAGGGCGGCTGCCTGAAGCTGGGCTGGAAGGACCTCTCGCTGTTGACCGCGTCCGCGTGGCAGCCGTCCGATTGACCTTACCCGTTCCTTCCCCATGCCACCCCATCAAGATCGGACGGCCACGAAGAGGTCTCTGGGTAACGCTGGGATACGACGCGCGCGGTCATTTAAATAATGAGCGCGTCCAAATCCGTCGATTTCGAGGCGTATTAAGGAAATTCGGCCCCGTGATTGGGCGATGCGGACATCGGTGCACGGGCGCTGCCGTACGTGCAAAAGCAGCCGATCAATTCCTCGGGAGGCTCGAATGGTAGGCGGAATAGCGTTCGGGACAACGGTGATTCCGAAGCGAAGGCAAATCTCGTTCGCTTTTGTTGTTGTTGTAATTCTTTTGAGGGATTAGTTGGACAAATTGTATTTATTTGTCGAAAAAAAAAAACAAAAAACCCAATTTTGTGAAAACCGAAAAGGGTTTTTTTTTTTTTTTTATTATTTATAGCTCCTGAATTTTAGGAATAAAAGAATCAAATTTCTATTCTTTGATAAACAATGAGAGAGACCCCCATGACTTTTGGGGATTTGAAGATTTGGTCACTTTTTGATACATATGGAGGGGAGCAATGTGATTAGATTATCCCTTTTTCCTGCCCCCTCTTTTTTTCTGGGGATCCAAACAAGCTCTGGAAAAGTAGAGTTGTACGATCTTTGCTTTCGTCTGCAACATGGGTTCATTGTGGAGATTAAAAAAATGTGTATCAATGTTATATAGTAATTAGCTATTTGAATTTTGAGTTCGATTGATGGAACATGTCCGAAAGAAGATGGTGATTTTGTCTGAATTCGATCGCCCGAGGTCTACAAAGGACACCGAAGAAATCATAATATATGACCTTATCTTTGGTATGCCCATTGGCGAATATTCATATGTAAGTCCGAAAGAAGATGGTGCTTTTGTCTGAATTCGATCACCCGAGGTCTACAAAGGACACCGAAGAAATCATAATATATGACCTTATCTTTGGTATGCCCATTGGCGAATATTCATATGTAAGTACTGATGGGATTTGAACATACGACATTTATGACTCCAAAGCCGACGAGACATTTAGATTTTCATGCTACATATAGTAAAAAATCTAGTCGTAGCCCCTTTATATGAGTTATTATTATCAGGTATCTAGTCAAAGAAGTGACTACAACATGTCAAAATCATCCTTTAGTAAAACATGACGAAAGTATCGAGACGTTTTTATCAAGACATGCAAGATATCAAGGGGAAAGTTCAATTAATTAGCCCCATAAACTTTGGCCGTTTATGCAAAGTGCCATTAAACGTTTGATTTAGTTTTGAGGAAATGACTTTGGGAAAATACAAATACTTTTGAAATAAATGGGTTTTCTGAAATGTTACACCATTTGATAAATTGTAAGCTCAAATAGCATTAAAAAATTACTTTAGCATAAATACCGTTGATAAAACCCACATTTGTAAAAAGCTTTTGCTATTTTTTTCTTAGTCTGAAAATTAAATTCGGGGTGGGTTGGCCACTGGCCAACCGCCGACCAACCGCCGTACAACTAGATCGACCTCTGGACCGGTAGATCTCACCGTCGGACAGCCAAATCTAGCTTTTGAATGGCCAAATCTAACGGCCGGAGGTCACAACCTCAAGTGACGCCACCTGGGGCACGACCTCAAGCAACGTTGTCGCCTGAGGTCACGGAGGCCAGATTTGACTTCCAGACCACTAGATCTAGCGACCTGAGGTCACAACCTTAGGCGACATTGCCACCAAAGGTCACATGACCTCAAGCAACAACACCACCTAAGGTTGCACACTCAGGTGGCATCACTTGTATTGTTGGTGGCGCCACCCTAGGCTATGGTTGCTGGGGATGCACAACCCCCAGGCAAAGGTGGTGGCAATCATTGGAGAAGCTCGACTCTTAGGCAGCAAATCGGGGAAGACAAAATGAACGAGGAAGAAGATGAACATTGACATGGATGAACAGTAAACTTGCATTTCCAAAAGCAGGCTCAGACTTGCACTGGGTTTTTAGCATTCCCAATACTGACATTTGGTCAATGGAGTTTCAAAAATGCTTGTCAAATGTCTAATATTTCTCCAATGGCCTTTGGAGGCTCAAAGCCCCAAGCGCTTTGAGAACGTTGAACCGAGGCCATAACCGACTTAAACAGTTTCATTTGGGTTAAGCTTTCAAAAAGACTACTTCTCGGCCAATTCTTTCTAGTATTTTCGTATCCAAAATAGGGCATAACATGACCCTTCAAGAAGTGGAACAGTTATGTTGAGTTTGCTCGATCCTTTTGTTAAGAATTTACCAGTTCAATTTTCTAGCGGGAGTAGGAATAACAAATACAAGTTTGTGACTATGGAAAGTTATTCTTATTTATGATAACATCACAAAGACCTCATCCATCAAATGTTGGAATTGAGGTATCACAAATATCCTCTCAAACCACTAACATCCTCGTCAGAATTGACGCATTTCGTCTAGCAATATTCCTTTTATTCGACACGCAACTCGATCCATTCCTTATCGCCCCAGTAGTTCACTACATCAACAATCACTTCTGTATCTCATCGCATTGGGTATGGGCCTATTTCTCTATGAATCATACATATATTTTGACATCATCTACAAGAAACCCAATTCGTTTTATGTGAGCCAAATCCTCAAAAGAAGTACTCGAATAATCACTAGAGTAGCTATTTGACTATCGATCTTAGCTACGAATAACATCATAAGATCTCGTACATATGATGTGGTACTTGAGAAATTACACTTCTGTCCTTCCCTCCTCTTCACTTTATTTAACAAACAGAAAATTAAAAAGCCATAAATATCGGACAAAATTGAAAGAAAGCGTATAGAGTAACATCAAATGAAGAGAAATAATCCGAATAACCTTTCAGGAAGAGAGAATGAAGGGTTAACGTTATCATTTATTTGGTAGAAGGTAGGGTGAGTTGAAGGGGAAAGAAAGGAAATGCAATGTCTTTTGAAAAAAGAAAACTTAAAACACTAGTTAATCTCAAATCCCTCCAAATCTTCTCACTTTTAAATAGAGTTAGGGGACTAAGAAGTTTACTAAAATAAGCATGTAAGGAAGAAGGTAAATCCCTCCAAACACGCCAATTCATTCGCTAGATATCAAAATATGAGAGATAATTATTTAAAAAATCTTGAACTTAAGAATAATTCGATCTTAAATTTTTCAAATGAGACAATTTAATCATTAATCTTTTGACAATTTTTAATATGGTCCTACCAGCTAATTTTAGGCGGAGGTCACTAATGTGGACGCTAGCCATCCTAAGATGGCATAACCAGCTCTAATGTGAACGATTTTTGTAGTTTTTTTGGGATTGAGTTGGTTGTAGTATTATAAGTCGGGATTTATTGAAAAAAAAAATTATAAAAAAGTAACGCGGGGAATCAAGGACGGCAACGCGCACGACGTCATCGCGGGATATTCTAAAAGTTCGAAGTATTATAATCGTTAGGAACATCAACGCAGTAAAAGATGCGGGAAACAAGTATTTTAGGCAATGCAAACCAGAATTCCAAAACCTATTTTTCTCCAATTTAAACCGACGGGTGGGTTCGAATCTGTCCCATTTTGCATGCCTACGGGAACATTCGAGAAAGCACGAATTCGACACAGCACGACGACAAACAACTCTAAATTCGACAAGATGCAGGCTCCGTCAGTTTCGTGATAAACAAATGATTCGGAAAACGTTTTGCCTAAAAAATATCGCTTATATCACTTAATGTAATTATCAATCAACAAAGAATATTCTCATTATCCACAGTAATTTATGTCTGAATATTTTTTTGAACAAAGAAAATTTATTTCATTCGTTCATTTTCGTAAGCGATAGAAACGATCATTTTGAAAAGAACACTTTCCAAATCATTCATTCCCGACAAAACAAAAGCACCGTTAGTTGGCATCCTAATCCAATCATATCATCCTAATCCACACAAAAACCTATGATTCCTGACAAAATGGCATGGCATGGGCAGCTAACCCTAATCCATTTAGAATGAGGAAACTGAAAGGGCTTGTTAATAAATAAAAATAAATAATAAATAATTGGGGGAGTCTAGTTATTTCAACCAGATGGCGTAGATGGTCCCAAACCAGGCGTCCAGAATACTCAGCTTTGCCCCTAACTTAGCTTTCATTGATTGAGCGTACAAGCAACCACCACACAATATCTCTTCTTCTTTCAGGTGGGGAATGGAAATTTGTATTCAGCCCTCGGCGACCAAACGGTGTCTCTTACTTCAACTTCTATTCAAAACCACTTCTTTGCTCAAAAGTAAACTCTCGTCCATAGGACAAATTTGACCGCACCAACTTCGAAATTGGTACAAACTTCCATCTCTCCCAAATGTTACGCAATTGAAATAGTCCGTTTGGACTTGTATCGAATTAAGTTTGACTCCATTGGGTATTGAGTTGGTCGTGACTCCATACTTGTTATACGATTTACTAGTTGAGCTTAAAGTAAAGAAGATTCGAGAAAACCTAGAATGCAATTGCATAGCGATCTCGGTTTTGCATTCTAGGTTTTGCAAAACTCTTGACGCGACGATGATGGGTTCTAAAAGGGGAATTTGAAATTGGCCTTTATGACTCAATTTGTGGATAGAACCACCATCAGTTTGATCCAATGAGTCCTTGACATTTCCACAAATTGGGAATTGAAAACGAGATTTGATTTGCGTGAGAACCAGCCTGGAATTGGACCGCCGCGTGGTATCAAGCTGATTTCCGCGATGAACCGATTCAGGCTGCTCCCGTTGATTTGGAAAGCATGTTCATAATGAATGGTGGAATCTTCCATAACTTGACAGATGAGATACTCAAGAAGACTTTAATCACATTCAGGAGATATCCGGAAGAGCTACATACAACCAACGACAATGCATCAATCGAATCCATGAGGACCCCTTTCTCTGTGCATAAGGGCAAGGGAAATAAATGAAAAATAGATTCCCCGACCAGCTTCGACCCTACACTACAAACCATGCAGAAAACAGGCTCTCCGACCAGCCCGTTGCAAACCGAAACAGGCTAAAACGAAATAATAGATGAATAAATTCGCAATTAAAATGGAAAACCAAATATCAAAACTTCAAACCGAGACAGCAAACCTTTCCTGCTTGGCGGGGACGAGTCCGAGCTAATACCGTTTTCCCAGGATGATCCCGAGGACGACAGAGAAGAGGGCAACTCCGAGGATGAACTTGAAGGTCATGAAGGGAGACGTGTCGTGGGCCTGAGCTTGTGTCTGTGAAGAGGTCGAGGCCAGAGGAGGCGACGGTTCGACCTTTTTCTTGCTCTTCCTTTTGGATGGGGTCGAGACAGGCGATGCAATGTCCCTGGACTTTATCTCAGTTGCATTCTGTGGTTCGACTTCTCTAGCAGCAGTGTCCTGCGAAAATAAGACATTGATTGTCAGCAAGTTCATGATGCCCTAAGGAAACTAAACCAAAAAAGTCGGAACACAAACAAATCACTACTGGGAAAAGGTCTGTGAATGCCGACAATCCATACATATTACAAAGAAAGAGCATGGTGGCTCAAGGACATTATGGAAAGAAGAGGATTTTAGGCCAACTTATGTATACTTTCAGTTGCATATGACCCCTTCTTCAGTGTGCGGCAACTTGTTTGAATGCACTTACACTCAATCTACTGCAGCATGGCATGAATTTGCACCGAACCATATTTTTCCTGTTTACATTGGATGGCTTCATCCTAGAAAAATAAACTTTCTTTTCCCAGAAGAAACCGACCTTTTCTAGTAGTTTAGCTTCCGCTTGTTGTAATTTGTGCTCAAGCTCGGTGACTTGCTGCTCCAGAGTTACAACTGCTTTGCTTTTCTCTTCAAGTTTTTCAAGGGACTCCTTTAAAGATGCTTCTCGTTCCACAAGTGTTTCTGCTTCCGCTCGTGCCCTCTGCTTCAGTGAATAACAGAAACTTCATTTATTTACTGGTCCAAATCTCCAGTCAAAAGATGTGCTTTGAAGTAAGGCAAAAGACACCTATTCCCAGCGAACTAGTATTGCTGGTGGAGTCTTGTGATCTCACATGAATTAGAACAAATAAACAGTACTCAGATTTCCTAACCTCTTCGGTAATGGACTTCTCGGCGATCACCTCTTCAAGTTCCTTGAGACGAGTTTGCAGCGCAGACTTCTCCAGGATCTCGGCCTTAAGATTTTCAATTTCACATTGCAAAGTATCTTCACTTGTTTGCTTCTCCTTTACTCGTTCTTCGAGCTGGAACATCGACGATTCAAGCTCTTTCTTTGAATTACCATATGTTTCACCAAGCAAGTTCTTCTCTTCCATGAGCGAATTAATCTATAGCACAAAACAAAACAAAACGAAATGACACTTCTATTACAAAAAACCATTCAAGAAAATTCCACTGTGATCATTTGATATGATATGCTGAGATAAGAACATCCGACCTGAGATTTCAGTGTTTGCCCCTCTGTAGTAAGCTGCAGTTCCAATGATTGAAGCTGCTCAGTAACTTCATCCTTCTCAGCTACTGCTGCCGAAAATTTCACCTGTAAATCATTGAGTTTGCCTTCATAAGCAGCCAATTCTTCAGCAAGTTTTAGGTTGGCCTCAGCTAACCCTTCATTCTCCTTTTGTGCCTGACTTGACTTGGCCTGTAGTTCCTCGACAACATCTTCCAAATGCTTCAACTTCAATAGGGTCTCTTCCAGCTCATCCTTTTGCTTTTCAGTAGTCATAGATACTTCATGAGCTTCTTCTTTAAATGCTTCTATTTGGCCTTCCAGCACAGTGAGCTTCTCATTTAACTCTTTCGCTTCTGTATCTTTCTGACTGAACCTGAGTTCAGCTTCTTGCAACTGCTTCTCTGCCTCCATTATGCGAGCTTCACTAGCTGTATGAAGTTCTATAGCTCTAGAGTGCTGATCTTTCAGGTTGTTAACGTCGCTGACATGGGAAACAAGCTGCTGAGCAGTGGCTTCCCTCTCAGAAATTGCCGTGTTCAGTGATTCCTGGAGTTCATTAACCCTGTTCTTTAGTTGGACATTAGTCTCGACCAACAGCTCATTGTATGAAAGGGATTGTGAAGCCTTATTTTCCACTTCCGCAATCTGCTTTCTGAGTTCCTCAACTGTACCCTCCAAAAGAGCCACTTTCATAACACTCTGATCCAATTCTTCCTTCAAAGTTTCCGCTTCCACAATCTGCTTTCTGAGTTCCTCCACCGTACCCTCCAAAAGAGCCACTTTCATCACACTCTGATCCAATTCTTCCTTCAAAGACGCAGATTTTCCCGATGCTTCAGCAACTTGACCTTCATAACCTTTAGCTTGGTCTTCAATAATTTTCAGTTTCTCAAATAGAGATTTTGCCTCAGAATCTCTACTGGAGAAGCTTGTCGTTGCTTCTTCAAGTTTCAGCTCGAAATCCCGAGTTACAGATTGATGCAAGGATTCGAGCTCTGAGTTTTTCGATGTAGTTTGTTCCAACAATTTCACTTGTTGCTCCATTTGCTCCTCCGCAAGCCTAAGCTTTTCTAGGACTTCGCTCTCTCTAATTCCAGAAGCCTTGAGATCGCTCTCAAGGCTCTCAAGCTTCTGCTGTGTCAAACCCAATTCATCCCTCAAAAGTTCTAAAAGATTTTCTGTTTCTGCAAGCTTCGTAGCGGAACTGCTGGATGCATCTTCTAACCTTTTCTTCTCCTCCATAGCCACATTCAAACATTCTGTCAGCTCTTTTTCTTTCTCCTGAGCTGTTTGCAGTGCAATTTCCAAGCTTGAAGACATTGCTTGGAATGCCTCAACTTCTGATGCTAGTTCAGATGCCTTGTCAGAGAATTTCTTGGAATCTGCTTCTGCATTGGCACATTTCTTTTCCAAAGAACTTATTTGTTCTTCAAGCTCCTGAATTCTGTATTTCTCTGTCTCAAGTAACAATTCCAATTCACTTACCTTTTTGCCTGAATCATCTGCTTTGGAGTGAGAGATCTGAATCAGATCTTCCAACTCAAGGCTACGCTGATGGGTCATTTTGGCACGGTCCTCATGTTCAGCACATTTTCCCACAATGCTCTTCAATTCCTCTTCAAGTTCAGAATGTCTCATAGATGACTGGCTCAGGGAAGCTTCCAACTGGTTAATTTTATCCTGGTATTCCTGTATTAAAGTACTCTCTTTTTCCTTTGCCCCCTCCAATTCTCTCAGTGTGGTGGTGAGTTCTGACACCTTAGCAGAAAAGTCTTCCAGTTCTCTCTCTGCATGACTGCCTTTCTGTACTGCTAAATTCAAATTTTCCTCCAGCTCCTTGTTCTTCTGTTCTGCTGCTATAAAATGCGCCTCTAGCTCTTTCATTTGGGCCTTTGCTTCTTCTGCTGCTGCAGTCCAAGCTTGAACAATACTCTCAAGCTCAACATTCCTCTGTGTAGCTGCTGCTGCTGCTTCTCCAGAAGCATTATGGAGCTCTTTCAATGATTTCAACTTCTGCTCAAGTTCTCCATTATCTGACAATGCCTGAGACAGAAGAGAATCTGCTTTGGAGAAGTTGTCTTCTGATAGCTTCAATTTGCTTTCAAGTTCCACACATAGATCCTTCATGAGCGCCACATTAGCATTGAGATCACCCACAGTTGCCTCAATAGCTTCTTTCTCGGTGGCTAGTTTCGCCAACTTTTCTTGTACATCCAAAAACTGTACCTCCTGGGCTTTGAACTGACCTTCAAATGTTCCCCTCATATTCATTTCCTCCTCCAGCTTTAATTTGATCTGCGCCAGTTCTTTCACCTTCGCTTGAAGATCATCCTTCACAGATTCCAAAGTATCCTGAAGGGATGTAAGATCTCCCTTCACCTGAGATTCAGAAGCCTTTATCAAGTCCAACTCCTGCATCAACTCAGTTATGGCACCTTCCTTCGAAGAAAGTCTCTGCTCGAGTTCCAGCGTTTGTGATTTTGAAAGCGTCAGCTCTTGCTGGACAGCAGAAAGTTCTGCTGTCGTTTTCTCAAGCGCTTCTTCCACTTTCTGATTTTCAGCAATCTTGTCATAGAGGCCTTTCATCTCTTCTTGCAGGGAAGTCATCTGATCCTCCATTTCTTTTGCACTCAACTTTGCTACTTCCAGAAGTTGTTCGAACTCCGAGGCCCTCTTCGTTTGAGACTCAGCATGTGAGCCACTTTCTTTGTGCAGCTCCTCAAACTTGCGTGCTTCACCTGCTGAGCACTGGAGCTCATGCTCCAACTCTAGCAACCTCTTCCTTGAGTGCTGATGCTCAAGTTGAAGACCATCAAAGTCCTCTTTCACATTGATCAGCTCCTTGTATTTCACTTCCTGGGCTTGTAAAGCCTGCTGCAAAGTGCTAAGTTCAAGACCATATTTCTCTTCAGCTTCAATAATCTGCTGTCGCAATTTCTTGTGATCGTGTTCAAGTTCTTCATACTTCTTTCCACTTATCTCCAACTTCTCCTTTGTTTGTGAGACCTCATCCTTCAACTGAATATTCTCAGATTCGGTATGCTTTAGTGCGCCAACCACTCTTTCCAATTCAATCTCTAGCTCTTTCATCTTCTCTTGGGTTTCTAGCAATTCACGGACAGAATTACTTGAACTTCTGTCAAGAGAAGATGTATTGTGCTGTGGTGCAGCTGATTCCACCATGTGGTGACTGTCCTTCCCTTCGAACGACTCTTTCTCTACTTTAATGAATTCACCATCTAAGGCAGTTTCCTCCTCCTCTTTTTTTCCTTCCTTGGCAGCAGGAGGCACGTCTCCATTTAGAGCCTGGTAAGATCATCATTATTCATATAAGTACCACTGAATACATTCACAAAGGTCCCCTTTTATGATCCTCCCCAAAACTAAAAGCTCAAAATATTGTAACAACTATATCCAAGGAACAGATTGTCCTTGGCAATACAGCTTTTTAATAGAAAGGAAGGGAAGTATCACTTTAAGATTTGTGTTTTCAAGAGTAATTCACAAATTCTTTTAAGTAGGAAATGATAGCAATCGCCATATAACTATAAATACAATTGCAAGGGCAATTGCTTTTCCCATCTTTAGCTTTTTCTGAGAACAGCAGATCAGAACTACGAAGCTAGCCAAAATATAAAACAGATTATCAACTTCTTCCATCTGCAGAATTTCCAAACTCATCCTAAGTAAATGCTAAGGGGAAATGAGAGTGAGTGAGTGACTTGAGAAGCCCATATTAAAGTTGGTAAATTCAACATCAATATATAATATAAGGCATATAGCCAAAAAAGGGTGGGGAGGAATGTAGTTTAATAGCTACCTTAACAAGATCGGCATTGATCTCGCTTTCATCAATGGCTTTAGTGACGGGAACAACTGGACTGGCTGTTGTCTCTTCATCCATTTCTAAGGGAAGCTAGAAGTACCCCTTTCCGTCCGTCCAGAATGCCTGGCAAATTCATTCCCAAGTTACAATTAGCTATGAAAAACATAATTGGAAAACAAGAATAGAAAACCACAGATTACAGGAGAACTAATAAAGATCTTATATGCCCACGAATGATGGCCTTTGATGACTTTGAGCAAACAAAACTTGTTACCATGCAGGACATTTGAACATCAGTTTGTGGGAATATTCAGCTAAACTATTTCATGGGCAACTATATAATCCAAATGAGTTGATGGAATGAAAATTGTATATGCACCAAGTCGTACCAAGTTCAGTAAAGACGAGGTGTTAACATATACTTCCATGCAATGCAATGCAATGCCAATATAAAATAAGTAGAAGCACAACGAATCAAGGGCCGTAACACAACTGGATCGAGAGGAGGGCCGATAATTTTTCGTACAAGATGACACAATCTGATGTAAAAACGAATAGGCTATTCCTTTTCTGTTTTCTAAAGATGTTCTAAGAAAATACAAGTAACAAGACAGACAAAATGTGAGTCTTTTCAGTCCTTAGGATTAAAATGCTGCAAATCTCAATCGTTCAACATATATCAGCTCCTCAATCGAAAAAAAAGAAAAAAACATATATATTTTTCAGCTTGGAGCGTTGTGATTTTGTGCTTTTCGATCCAACGGTTAAAGATTATAAAAGCATGGGGCCCCTTGAGTGTCATGGAATCACACAAAATCTCAAAAGTTCTCCAATAAAAGAAAACTGATAAGTTTGTAAAAATATAAGTTAGAGATCCATCTCTCCATTTTTAAGCAGAACTATATCTAGAGAATGATTAAAAGAATAAAATACATACATACATACATGCATACATACATATATATATGTAGATATATATTCTACTTCATTTGATCTTTCTTTAACAATTTTACCGGTAATTCATTAAGAAATACAAAAATTCATAGAAATGACAATTATCATATTAAATCCGTGAAATGTGATGAACATATATAGTAGAACAATTCTAATAATCTATCACTCTAGTTTCATAAACAAAAAGTACGTGTTGAGGTAAAATAAAATTTACTAAGCAAAAAAAAAAGTTATAATTTGTACTTTGTATAACACTAATATAACATAATTTGAATTTTGTACACCTGCACTACTCATAAAAAGATGTACACCTACATCTGGACAATTGAAACAGAAAATAGAAAAAAAAAAATTCATTTGTCTCAAATCTTGTACTCATTTTGATTTAACCATCCCACCAAAATATATAATACGGTTCGAATTTCAAAAAAAAAAATGGAGTATGTATACATCAATTTTTATTCTTTTTTTTTTTTTTGAAAATTTCAATTTTTTCAATTTAAAGAAAAACCAAATCATATTTGTCGCAATAAATAACAGATAAAAATCAATTCTTCCAGATCTGTAGTTTAAAAATACTATTTTAAAGAACAGAATGATCTCGGACAATGCAAAATGCACGGATATCTCTAAGGCACCAGCCACACCAACCAAGATTCGTACAGCATACCGACAGCACCGACGGGGGATCCAAAGCGGGGTCCCTTCAATCTCACACATCCAAATCAGACACACATGCAAAGGCCACGATGACACCTCCTCAAGATTCTCAGCTGCCAGTCTTTATGTACTTTAAAACTCTAAAGGGTACACCGCTTTATAATCTGCCACCATTTTCCATCCCCTATCGAAACCTTTCCATATATAGTATTAAAAATCCAAAATAATTTACCTTTCCATATGTAGTATTAAAAATCCAAAATAATATACCTTTCCATATATAGTATTAAAAATCCAAATTAATTTACAAGCATGTAAAGTTTTCTCATAACACTTGCAAGCATAAAATAAATTATGCATTTCGATAGAAAGTTATGCAATTTTTTGGGCAGAAATCCATGTCCTTTAATAACCCAAAAAGACACATTCTATGTCTCGTGCAATAAGTTACAATGACCATATCGAGAGCAAATCGTGCTAGACAGTGGATGGCCCACGTCAAACTAAAATAACTTTTTTTCTAGACATCGACGGATGGCAATGCGCGAGGATACCATATAAAGAGAGAGATCAGAGGTGACAATACGACAAGAGTATAAAAAAGAAGGAACGAAATCATTAGTATCATTAGAACATATCATGAGATCACACGTGGCATCACTGTACTCCAGAACATATAAATAAATAAAAAAGGGCGAGAGAAAGAATTCTCGTTGTGACAGTGTCTAAACTCTCAGCGACGCTCGATGTCAGACTACCCCCGGTCTCGTGATCTACGCATACACGTGATGCCGCCAGGCGGACCAATCCAAGATCCGAACAATCGCAGACCGGAAGGTGAAGCGGCGTCAGCACAAAAAATGTCTCGATCTCGCGCTGTTACCCCGTCTCTTTCCACTTAAATTACTGCCCTTTCCGCAATCCACGTTAAAAAATAAAAACCACCGTACGGCGCGAGATACTCGCCATACATGCGCGATCCGAACCTAAGCCAGGGCTAAAGAGTAAAGACAGCGACGCACACCAACCCAGCCTTCTATTTTCAGCAAAAGATTCATTCCACACGACAAATTGGCATTTTTTTTCTTTATATCATTTCGACCCAGTTGGAAAGCAGCGGCGCTCCTTTCGCGGGGGAGGAAACACTCGGTGACAAGCAAAGCACTGACCGATGATGGTTCAACCGTAAATAGATCCTAAAAGCTCAGGCGCGGGGCGGGGGAGGGTCCCACGAGAAAGGAAGAAATAGTTTCTGAGTAAATGAAACAAGCCAGGAGTGGTGGCCGTCTGCGCGATTTTCAACAGATAAACCAAAGAAAGCATTAGTGGGTGGAGCCCATAATCGAGGTGGACCCAGATTCCTCTCTCCTTTTCTTTCACAGCCCTTTAGCTTTTTCTTAGCTTTTTCCCATGGATTTCGAGAGAGTTTTTTTAACCGCGTGGACAGCTCAAATCACCAATTCCTTCTCCGGCCTCCTCGTAAAAACCATCGATTCCTCCTTGATTAATTGACTGATTAGCGCCCCGCCTACAGGGAAAAGCTATACCTCGAACAGGAGAGGGACAGCTAATCGCCCACTGTTGTGTATGCTCGTACGGTCGCGGAAACCGAAAGGAAGTGGCTACAGCGGACGGTTTTCCGGGAGTGGAGAGACGGCGGTGATCTTCGAGAGTAGCGAGAAATGGCGTGCGATGATGTGGTTTGATCAGCGAACACGCGCTTATACCGCGGAGAGTGTTTAGAGCAGACGATGGATTGAGTGGGATCGAAGAAGGAAGATCCCGTGCGAGTGAAGGTATCGGAGAAGTGAATCTGATCGGAATTTGCAGGTGCGGTGGAGGAGACAAAGCTTCTCAGATTGAAGGATCGGAATCATCGAGATCAAAACAGGGGTGGGGAAAACAGGGAGCGACGAAATCAGACGGAACTTTTTACCAAAACCGGAAGATTAGATATTAGCGAGACGGAAAGGAGACGTTAAAAAAAAAAACGGAGGAGAAACAGGCGAATGGAGACGGCAGATCAAAACCGAGCCGGCTGAGAAGTTCGACGGAACTAGGACCAGCGATCCACGTTTAACTCGGCGGCTTCGATCGCGACGGTGGAGATCCGATCGAGCGATCGCCGGCGATCGGCCGCGGTCGTGCTCCCGGCGCGCGGAGACTAAACAGGACACGGCCACGCAGTAAGCACGCACAAGTACGATACGGGCGATGATGTCCATCGCGTCGCCGATCGATATCGGGGAATCTGCCACCGGATACACGGGACGGCACACAACGCTCAGCACACGACGCCGCCGCCGCCGCCGCCGCCGCCGCCGACGGAACGCCGCCGCGCGGCGCATGACGGCACGACGCAAAACGGTCAAAAAAAAAGCCAAAGCGGAATCAACGATAGAGAGAGAGAGAGAGAGAGATTGCCTTAGAGAGAGAGAGAGGCGTCCGGGAGGCGTTTCCGATGGGGGCGGTGCTGAGGTTATCTCTCTGCGTTTCCTTTGGCAGAAGAGGAGGGAGTGACGGGAGGGAGGGAGGGAGGAGAGGGATCGTAATGATGGTTGAATGGAGTCGAAAGAAGAGATGGTTGAATAAGAAGGGGCAGGGGCAGGAGTCGGCGTCCACTTCCTTCTCCCGAGTGGCGTGGGGTCCACGCGGGTCCCGCCACCGCGCCACGGCCCCGTCGGACGGAGCGCGCGGGAGGGTCCGTCGGGTCTCTCCTACCGCTGCCCGCAGCGCCGCCCTCCCCGCCCCCGGGCCCCTTTTCTCCCTTTGTTTTTCCTTCTGCGTACGTGCCTTTTCCGCATTCGCACCCCGCGTCCGCCTCCATTTTACAGTCGTGCCCCTCGGCTTGCTGACGTTTCACCCGCCGTCATTTCACGACCTGACCAATGTGTCCATCTGTTTCGCTCGAAATTTCACGTTGAAGTAAAACGTTTTCTTTTCAAAGGCTGCATTTGTTTTGCAAAAAATTAATAATATTAAAAATATATTTTATAAGTATCGTTTGAAATAATTAGTCAAAAAAATGTATTTTCTTTACCCACAACAATTTATATCTCAATATTTTCATGGAGAAGTTTTGTCTACTCATATTTATTTGTGATGCCGGCAATTGTTTTTAGAAAACATTTTTTCAGATCAATTATTTTTCACGAAAACAAATGGAGTCAAGATATTTATTTGTTTGGTGAGTTATGAAAAGTGACTTCCTTCTTACAAGAAGATATAAGCGATTATTTTCAAGAATTACTTTTCAAATCATTTATTTTTCGCGAACCAAACGAAACCAAAGTTTTTATTTGTGAGGGAGTGATTTCCTTCTGATCGGAAGAAGAAAATCGTTTTCCCCCATTTAAACTTGTTGTTTTCAATCCATGCGATGCACTTTCAGTCGTCCAGACACTAGAAATTCGAAAAATAAATTTCCAAAAGTAGTTTCCCTTTAGACAGACAAATCCTAAGAGTAAGTAAAGAAATTGACATGAGAATATAAAATAAGCATGTTCGACACTTAACAATAATTCGCCGCCTCAATTAGAATACCAATGTCCTAGATCAATCTCAATACATATACTTAGCATCTCTTATTTTGCAAGACTCTTTGCAAATTTTAATTGGAAAACTCCAAACTTTTTGGTGAACCAGCGACGTGGTGGCCGATTTTCTCTAAGTCATGTTCGTGAAATCCCCAAATTAACTCCCCTATCTAGTAGCACTTTGACCTAAGCAATCTCACCGGTGAAAGATCAGCTACCCCTGCCATTACATCAAAAGATGTTTCTTATTAGCTAATTTCAATTTTTTTTTTTATGACTCGGGAACCGCCGTACAGCCGGCAGCCGTAAACCCGGGGCGACGCTAGCACAAGGACCCATCTCCCACGGCACCGCACTTAAGTCACGCAATTGTACACTCGGTGACTCGAACCTCCCCCCAGTTTTATATGTACATAATCTCGGGATTTGTTTTGGTGTGCAATTCAATTCATTCTTGCTCACTCCGCCATGATAAAAGTCCATCAAGAGCCGTCCCTTGCTCAAGGTCTTCTCATCACATCTGATGTGGAGGACATGAAGGTCATCGGGCAAATGATACAAAATAAGAAGAAAAAAAATGATGGCCTTTTGGTCTCAAAGTGGCGGCCACCGGGCGACCGACCAAACCGTCCTTCCCCATGCGCAGCCGGCAAGATTGGGTCAGATGCCGACTCTGTCATTTGGCTTTGGCTGATAAAGACACCCGCTCTTCCCTTTTTGTATATTGAGGTTCTTTCTTATTCAACTTTTCCATCACCTCCCCAAAAACTAAAATAAATCTATTCTATTTTAGCCCCGCTTTTAAAACATCTCGTTGTCATTTACACCCTTGCAGGAACCCGAAACCATCATAATTTAAGACACCTTTGGACTTAAGTAAGTCCTTAAACTATTTCATCTCGACAACCTTTGAACGTAAAGCACCTATAGGGTATTTCCCCCTCTGAGAAAAGAGAAAGTTACAAAGAGAAACTAAAGGGAGTTAAGCGTGTGCACGTTAGACATTACCCTTGTAAGAAACCCAATACCATCATAATTAAGAAACGTCTTGCACCTCTGAACTATTGATTACGTGGTTTTTTTTCAACCCAAAATTCACCCCAATTATTCCCAAAACGATCATATTTGCGGGGAGGGATTGGATTATACCAATGGAATGGACCTAGACTTAGAATTAGGGAGGACGGAGTCAGTTTCCTGTAAGTATGCCTTCTTACAATGGGCGAACAACTCCCGTTCAAGCCTTTCAGGGACAACCTTTTAGCAAAAAATCATTCTGACCTTTAGTTCAGAGCCTAAAAACACTAAAAACACTCAGAGATGCCAGGATGGTAACATCCAATCGCCTATTCTCTTTTATATAATAAATTATGGTAAAGTATCGATCGTCGATTGAGATGAAGTAATGTTGGTTTTTTGGGTTGAGTCATCTTGTCTTCTACTTTTACTCTATTTTTAAAGGCGTGCTTGATTTAATTTTATTTTTTTTTAGTTGTTTAGTGCTCCGTTTAAAGATTCAAGATTCGGGATTCGTGGGGAAGTTCATTTGTCTAACGTCATCGATATTTTTTTCTTTCAAGATGTGCACCAACCTCTCAAGTTATCTCCATCTTTCTTCTTTTTAAAGAGAATTCTCAACGAGATTCGACCAATGTTTCGTGGTCAAAACAATTGTCTGTATAAATAAAGTTTCCATGATGCGGAGATATAAAAAAATCAAAAAATATAATATAAAGAAGTAAAAAAAAATTATTTGTTTGATGCCTAAAAATCCAAAAAGTGATATAGGAGTCAAGAAATAGAAGTACCTCTCCGATGCCTCTTTTTCTAGCTTCTTATTATTTAAAAGATAATTTCAAAGAAAAAAAATATTAAAATTGGCACCGATTAGCTAACGGCAGCAAAAATGTAATAAAATCGAATTTTTATTTTATTTTATTTTATTTTATTTTATTGCTATGTGCTGATTTTTCCCTCATAAATAGGAGAAAGAAAAGGAAGCTGGAGTTCCATGCGTCTAAGCATCGTGAGGGAGCAACTTTGAAATTAGGCTCTCCTAATAATGAGGCAGCAAGAAATTACATGCGTGCACTCAACTTTGAAAAGGCATTTCTCTAAGGAACCAGTTAACTTGAATTAGGGTTTTTCCATTTGATGGTACAGGAACTCTTTTGGGACACTACAATCGACATACATTTTTAACGCTCCAACATTTAAAAAAATTATTGGCTTTTTATATGTCGGAATGCTGTACTTGTACTCTTTATCGTGGCTATGTTATAGATATATTTGCATAACTAGAACTCGACGTGTGTCACGCATGTACAAGCATGAAATTTATTTTGAGGTCATCTTGAGAATGAATAAATCACAATTTCATCCTTCATCATTGTTAGAGGGTAGTGCAGATGTCAACGATTTTCAGGGAAAATTGCCTAGTCAATTCTATAACAATTATACAAATGTCAGTTCATTCCTAATTTTTTTAATTTTATCAATTTGGTCTTAAACATTTACTCGAAATTCTAATATAGTCCTTTTGGCCAATTTTTGTTTGAAACCATCAACGTGGCAATCCATTCGTCGCTTGTCACGTCAATGATTTATGGCTGAAAGGACTATATTGGAATTCACACAAAAAAATTAAAACTAAATTGACAAAATTAGAAAATTCAAAATGAAACAATAGGTTTAGAATTGATTGGATAATTTCTCTCGACTTTTTAGTGAATACCAATGCAAGACTCGGATTTGTAAATGGTTTAGATAGCGGACTTAAATGTGACGGTAAGGAAATCTCTAAGTATTCATAGTCATCATTTCTTGAAGAATCTAGATGGGAACTTTTTTTCTTTCATTTTGGCGTTGATGGCGTTGAAATTGTGGCGTTTAGAAAGTGGCAATATATATGTCAGGAACCCCTGAATTGAATGTTGAATGTTAGACTTGGAATTCGGCTGATAGCTGCGTGGCAAGACTTCAGTCTACCAAAATGTAGTCCTAAAAAGGATTTTAACACTGAAGATCTACTTAATTTATTTCATATATAAGAAGTACGAATGGCAATAACTCTAAGAATAGCCACCAGGCATTCCGCTCGACAGCAACGCGTACCTGGGATCCAAACCCGATGCCGCAAACCCTACGCCTCAAGAGTTTGGATTACCCAAAATATATATATATATATATATATAATTCACAGGTGAATATATCTGTGATCCGGTAACATTATATATATATATATATATATAATTCACAGGTGAATATATCTGTGATCCGGTAACATAATGAGAAATTTTGATTTAGGAAATAAGTAGGATGCTAATTAATATAGTTTTTTTATCAAACAAAGTTTTAAAGAAAACATTCACCATAAATGAAAAGTGGGCACAGGTGAATATATCTGTGATCCGGTAACATAATGAGAAATTTTGTTTTAGGAAACAAGTATGATGCTAATTAATATAGTTTTTTTATCAAACAAAGTTTTAAAGAAAACATTCACCATAAATGAAAAGTGGGCACAGGTGGGTTTGGGGGGCCCTGGAACAGAGCAGAATGTCTAGATCTTGGCTGGATTTCTTGCTTTAATAATACCCACAAAAAGTTGTGGACTAGTAGTTTTAAGATATGCAAAGTTCAAAGGTCAAACCTACACAAATGGTCAACCAAGAGCTCTCGCAATGCCGCCCACAATGACATCCGTCCTAACACCCTAATAAAGCGAACTAAAGATTAGGAATCAGTCCATTGTGTAGACAAGGAAAAGCTGCAAAAGCAAAGAGAAATTGCTGCCTCATCCCCGGCTGTACGTCAAATTGTATTTTGTCCACCTCGTCCTTCTAGTCTTTTATAATTAAGTGAATACCACGATCTTCGAATATGCTACAATGGGACCTCAAATTTAGATTTACGGCTGCAGCTGAACCTACAGTCGAGTCGTGTGATGTGATTGCCATGACTCTTATGTTTCATAATACATGTTTTGAAAACTATGCTGCCTAAAATTTGGACGACGGAAACTTCTTAAAAACTGCTGAAAACCGGGGGGCGATACCACTCCGAGTGTCCGAATAGTATTCCGTATGAAAACTGCAGCATCCTTTTCACCGTCGACCCTGTTTTGGAAAAGCTGTGTCGAACGGTCTCGTGTATGAATCGCCTTCAAATTCCCTCCAACGTTGAAATTCGATTGGTTTCTCAGTGAATCCACCCTCCTATTTCTTGCAATGGAGACAAACGGAATGGACGGAAGGAAACGAGGGTCAATAAAAGGGTGATGTTTACCGAGTTAAGATAATCTCACTCAAAAGCTATATCGACGAAGGTCGTTCCAACACCAACTTGATTTCATGGAAGTATGCACGGCCACAGATAAGGCTAGCAAAGATCACCAGTTCACCCATGCCACTATATTGTGGTAGAATGCCTCTCTTTTTCATCAACAGCGGAATGGGAAGAAATTATAGGCAGAGATGAGGGGGAAAATAAGATATTTGGTATACATTATCTAAAGGTGCACAGACGAATCAGAATAGGCGATATAACAGATAATGTGATTAATGCGGAGCCAATGCAAATGAGAATTTGAAATCATCGCTCGAGAATATGCATGTTGGGTACACTCGAAGGAACCAAGCAAATGTCGGTCCTAAAGCTCCAGCAAAAGTCGATTAATGGAGTAGCAGATACATTCTTGAGGAATAGCCAACCTACACGGATCAGATGAAAGCACAAGTTCTCCAATGTGTGGAATGGGGTGTTCGGTACATGTACAAACAAGACTAAATAATAAAGTCAACAGTCGCACCTCCTCACCAGAGACAAACATAAAACTTGGCCCCGAATATCTCAATGCTGATCACGTTACAACATGCGGCCGCCAGACAGCTGCAGTTTGGATGAGGGAAGAACTATCCCCAAGCACTTTCTCATTAACAAATCTGAACAGAGTAAATATGCCGTGATGCTAACAGATAAATCTGTCAGTAAATGCACCAGAATGAACTGGTCAGCAGCACAAATTGCAATCATCGTGTGTCTGCAAGCAGGTTATGTTCAAGTGAATTCCAATTTCTCAGCTCACCAAAACTTGATGGTTGGAGAAGGTACTACCAAGCACTCAGAGTCAGAATCCTATACTTGATCACCTACCGACTACTTTAAACCAGACCCAGATGGAGGTTTCTGATCAAGTCCCCCTGGGATGAACACTGGCAACTGCTTTGAAGCCGCATCTCGCTTAAACCGAGATTCACGTGGTAAATTCAGTGCCACCCTCTCGAAGGCCTCTCTAGAACCTTGACCACCTTCAGCTCTCAAATTATCCCTTACTGGGACGCTTAAAAGTGGACCACCAAAGAAGATAGAATCCCCTGTGTACGTGAGTTTCTCTGCCTGCTGCACCAACGATACTGCCTCGGAAGATGAAGATTCCTGCTGTGGAAGCTTTCTTCCATAACTATTCTTTTCTACTCTCGGATTTGGCTTTGCCAAAGTTTGATTAGATAATCTATTTCGAGCTTCTGAAGCAGATACAGGGACTGAGATGTATCTACCTGCTTCTTGGTCCCAAATAACTGATGTCCTTTTGACATCTCTAAGAATAGAGTGGGCTGGAGCCGATAGGAGTAATGGGTCGGTGCTACTTCCTTTTTGCAACGTTTTATTATCAAATCCTAGTCCAGGATTCGTTACTGGATTGTTCAGTCCAGAATAAGTTGCCCCAGAAGTTACAGGCCGATCAGGAACAATTCCAGGAACTGAAACACCCAAACCATAGCTTTGCGGTAGAGGGCTAAGCGTAACAGTCTCATGAACATGGCTTGGACTGCTCATGCTACTCGCACTTTGTGTATACAATTCACTCTCTTCCTGGCTACCCTGACTAGGAGCAAACGAGTTCCTAAACTGAGACATCCTCAGATCATTTTTAATTTCCTTATTTGCCCCCATGTCAGTGCTCACACTACTTCTCACACTGATGTTTTCACTAGAGCTTAAATCAGCATCATGTAAACGCCGACCATCAACAGGTCGCAATACCGAGGACGATGCCCTAGCTCTGGCTGCTGCTCTCATGGCATCATGAGAATCCAATTTGGCGAGCTTCCATGCACTAATACGAACTGGCTTTTTCGGAGCCTTCTGCCCTCTGTCTACAATTCCAGCTGCATCTGGGTCCACAGTTGATGGAACCATCCCAGGCTCCAGGTGAGGTATAACTTCGTCCTGTGCAGTAGAATAGCTAGGTAAGAACCCATCAACTTTGTCAAAGCTTATTATTGGCAAATTGGAAAGGATGCCTTTCTGCAATCAAAGTGAGAAACCCGCACAAGGGAATAACCAGCCCAAGATAACCATGCACATGAAGAAGATGGCATGAAATAGCACGCCACCAGCCGAATGGAAGGGAAGTTGATGATGAAAAAAAATGTTGCCTAAGGAAATCTATGAAATTCAATACATAAAGAAAAAGAGTAACTTCAACTTGCACACGAGAGGGAGAATGATGATGAAGGTAGAATCAGCACTTAAAGAGGAAGAACAGATCATGAAAAGTGAAAGCATATCAGCGTTTTACCAAGGGGGTACCAACCCCCGTAACAGATCAGTAGGGAAAGGCAAAAGCGAATCATGATACAGAACATAGGAGAAAAGGCACTGGACCTTTGTAAAAATGATTCGGCAAATTATTTTTGTCTCAATTAAGTTTGGAGACACTTTCAATTAAGTCGTATCTCACCATTTTGTCACTTGTTGGACACATATTTAATCCGATTGAATATTCTAAAACGATCAGTTAATTAATTGAAAGCCATCTCAAAGTTGAGCGTCATCAATCCAAGTTATCCAATTTAACAATTTAGGCTGAAAGATCTAAGAAATGTGTAAAATTGAGGGAGCAAAGCAAAAGCCAGCAAAAACATTCTCACTAATTGCGTAGCTGGGCTTAATTAGTCTTACCCACTTGTAAGTCTCCTTTCTACCCATTTAAAACCTCATATTTAACCCCTTCTAGAAGTGGCTAGACCACGTAGTCAGCCATCTAAAGCCCTTACAGGGACAGGAACCTGCTGCAAAGGATATGCCATGATGCTCACTTGGATCATTAAGTCAAACAAGAACGCACCAAAATTAATTAAAACATCATAGACACCAAGGAAGTACCTGATAGTCCACAAAAACTCTTGGAGGGGTGCACCATGAACCTTTGTACTGCAAGCCAAGAGAACTGCCACCACTGAAGCCAGTTGTAGCAGATCCCGATGGAGAATACAACAGATTAGGAAGTTCCTCATCTACGGATGCTGGTGCAGGTGCTTCACTCATGGCCCTCATCGCCACCACATACTCATAAGTTGTAATTCCCTAGGGAAGAAAACCGGACCATCAAGTTTAACGAAAAAAAATAACTATTCAATCTCCTATTTCTTTTAAATTTCAGTAGCTTTCCAAAACAATGGTTTTGAAACCAAGTAGGAACTGGCAGTTTTAGTCATGAAGCAGGCTACGCCTGCTCCAATTTAACTTTAAGGGTCCGTTCGTTTCGCGGAAAATGAGCAATTTCGGGAAAATATTTTCCCGGAAGTCATTTTCCAGGAAAATGACAATATTTTCTGGTATTCGGTTAAAACCTGAATATGTTTCGGAAAATATTTTTCAGTGTTAGATAAGGAAAATATAAAATATTTTTCAGTGTTCGGTAAGGAAAATATTTTCCACTCACCAGATTGGCGAGCATGAGCGTCAAGCTCGAGACTCGCCAGATCGACGAGCGCAAGTTTGAGATCGACGAGCTTAAGGTTCACTTGGTCTGATGACTAGCTAAGAAAGAAGAAGACGAGAAAAAAAAAAAAAAAAAAAAAAGGAAAAAAAAAAAAAAAATGAAAAATGAAAGAAAAAGGAAATTAAAAATAATTCGAATTTAAAAAAAGATAAAGAAAATTAAAAAATAATTCAAATGAAAAAAAAAAAAAAGAAAAAGAAAGGGTAGGAGGAAGTCATGAAATAGAGATGTGAGATAAGAGAGGAAAATGTTTTCACTTTTCAAAAAGCCCTACTTTAGAAAACTTTTTTCCTTTGATGGAAAACATTTTCCTCAAGGAATTCATTTTCCGTGAAACGAACGCCGGAAAATTCGGAAAACGTTTTCCTGGAAATTATTTTCCGCAAAACGAACAGACCCTAAGAAACAAAATTAGTCAAAAACATGGATTGAAATGGCATTCTTTGATTCAACGGATCCAACTGAACAGTTATACTGGGTTGAACTGATCCAATCATCTGACTCTTTTGATAAAAGATGAAACAACAATCTAGGAATAATAAGCTGAAGTCCGCGTCAGCACACTTTCCTGGGATAGTTAAAGCACATCAAACATTGGACCAAACACTGTCTCATGAATTGGTATAAACTTCTTACATATCAGACAAAATGCAGACCTAAACACTAACTAAAAGAAAAACGACCAAAAATATTCCAACATGCAACCTTCTTGTAATTGGGTATTCTACGCCCATCTCAAACTGGATGACCGCTTTGACCTCAATATTAGGTGGAGAATTTAAACATTATGTTGAACTGGTGGCTCCACTAGTTTAAGCGGTACGTAAATCAGTCTCTTGACTGGTTCTGACACTAGTCTAGATTTAATTAGACAGGACATGACTTGCATGTTTAACTCCCCTGTTGAATCAAAACTTAGCTTCTCCAGAACTAGTGTCCCTACAGCTACAAACGATCAGGAAATTCAAAATAGTTGTTTACAATTACAAACCTTATCTGCTCACCTTCCTAATCAGTATCATGTGGAAGAAGAAAAGTTCACCTAAAGGTACACAAGCCAACATAGACACTGTAGTACAAACAGCCTGCACGCAATGTAAAAGTCAATTAGGGATAGATGTTGTGACTAATACACTGCAGTACAAACAACCAGCATGCAATGTAATAGTAAATTAGATATGTAGATTTGATGACTAAATTAAGACATTACTGGCAAGAAACATACCACCACAGATGCAAAGGGGATCCGAGAAAAACCATTTCCAAGCCTGTCAACAATTTCAGTCTCCATATTTTTCTTGTTAACAAAGCAACGTACAAAGATAGCAATACCAACTCCCGCCTCAAAGACAACCTGAGACAAGCAATGGCGACATTAGCATTGAGAAACAATTAATTTGAAATGAACATTAACTATACTCACCCAAAGCAAACTGACAGCCATGAGAGATATGAAAGTGACATAATTTCTCCGTCCCACACAATTGTTAAGCCACTACAGCAATGCAATATTGGTTGAGATTAGACAACAGTAAAAATAGGTGAACTTAATCATCAAGTCAAGTCAAAACCAATTCAAGTTCCAAATTGTACCCGACAATGGTGATCAAAACCATCCACGCATTTATCACAACTTCTGCAATGTTTACTGAACTTGCGAACCTGCAGCAAAGAATATATGTCTCATCCAGCAGACCATATAATGGTGGGACAAATCACTTTACACATGCGAAAGCATACACGAGGGCATGGAATTTTTTCAGCAGATGGCAGAGAATCAGTTCTCATCCTTTTGCAATATGTTCCATGGTGCCAGTGATAGTAGCAGATACTCATTCAAGATAGAGGCCATACCATTGCCAAGCCAACTGATCAATGTTAGCAACATCTGTTAATTGATGGACGTGGCGGTACTGATGGCTAGCATGGCAATGGTCTTAGAAGGCAACTAGCTGGCACTGGTGGTGCTAGTGCCTGATGTCAAAGATGATGGTTTGGTGGGTAAGTGTGGGTGTCTGTGTGTGTGTATCTGCCGACTGCGACAATGCTGTGAGGCTGCTACCTCAGGCAACCTCCAAATTGAGGTCAACAGAGGTCCACAATATCCATAGGGTTGCTGCATATGAGCATGCAGCCATGCGAGAGAGAAAGAGAGAGAGAGAGAGAGAGAGAGAGAGGGAAGGGGAAAGTTTGCAGCTTGCAGAGGAGAGCAATCTCATGTTGGAGCAGTCGGCAATTGTCGTAAGGTTCTTGAGAGAGAGAGAAAGAGAGAGAGTGAGATAAGACAGAAAATGGGGAGCTACACATGAAAGAGATTAGTGTATGGGTATTCAGGGTTTTATGGTCTGTAGTGATTTAGGAATTATGTTACTATTCTTCTCTAATGGCTTGAGAGAATGTCAGAAACTCAAGAAATCCCATTTTGCTAGGCTATTATTTTATAGTGACCCATTTTTCAGAATTGTATCCATTTTCTCTTGCCTCAGTGTTTGAATTAAAAAGTAGGTTCTTGACCCACTTTGCCACATCTATTTTAAATCTTTCTCTACCCCTTCAACTTTGCAACTTAGTCTTCATCCATAATCACAACTCCTCAACGAAACTGTGATCGGGAATAGCAAACAAGTATGCACAATGGAGGGATAAGAGGTTCTGACAAACCTTCTAAGCAAATATATAATGTAATGGCTCCAAATAAATGCCAAGAAACTTTCTCACTAGAACAGATATCCACATAAAAACTGAACATGCAGAATTGCTCGTTAAGTACCATAAGGAAACTCCGATGTAATACCAAAATGAAGCCATATGATTTACCTCGGCATTACACAATGTGCAAAACAAAGCATCTTCAGCAGCGCCCTCTTGCTCAGTCAAACAATTCTCATTTCGACAATCTTCATGCACAAATAGAGCACACAAAATTCCTCCAATTCCACAACCGGATTTTCTCATGATGGGGGTGGGATTCGAAGAAGTATCTACTCTCTCCACATCTCTATCCATGACTTTCTTACTAGTATTAGTTGGTGCTACGGAACTTTTGGAAGCTGATGATGGAGAGGAAAGCACACCAGCACCAGCTTCATCAAGATGTCCAGAGGGGCCCCTTGCAGCCAACCCATTATTCTGGTTAGTTTGAGTCCTGGACTGTGGGTCAAATCTTGACATAATGCCAGGATCTGCAGGGTTAATTGCAGTACACCGGACATAGAGAATGAAAACAAGAAGCGCCTGCAATGCCAGCAGGGAAAAGCAAGACATATACCTTTGTGAGAACTAAAAAACATTTGCAAAGAACTACATGAAGCAAAATATAATGTACTGGCTATGACAGCATCTACTAAACAGTCTGGTCTTCTCATTGAGAGACCAAAAACAAAAATTCTGAACTCCAAAAGCAAATTAAGAAAGGCCGATAAAGGAGGGGTAAAAACATCCAAATAAACTCATCTAGAATCACATAAAAAATTAAAGATAATGAAGATGGGACAAGAAAGCCTCAAAATATAGAGAGAAGAGTTTTACATACCACGGGCGTGTAAGTGCCAATCAAGATGTATTCCCACACATGTCCTCCAAGGAAAGGTGCAAAGAAAGCATAGAAGGCAATCACCAGTAAGCAGAAAACAGTAATTGCGACAACCTACATAGGTGAAAATTCGAGCTTTTAGAATATCACGTGTCAACCATAAGATATAAAATACAATCTAGGTGCCAGAGTACGTTTGGCAAAGATGAATGCAATACAATCGAAAAAGACGAGGACCATCAAAGATCTCACTTAATAATGCCAGCTAAAGACAATTTCGAAGGCATCAAGAAAGTTGTGTTAGATGTTTAACATATTTTTTACCCAAGAGATTGATAAAAAATGGTCAAATAAATCAAGGTTATTTGCCAAGCAGTTGAGAACAGCTGCAATTTCATACCCAGCTGTCCTATTGCCACCGCATCTCGGTCTGGTGGCATGAGAGAAGGGGTACTCCAAAAGTCTAACCAATCAAAAGACAATAACCAGCGCTCCTCTCTAAGAAGAAGAGTTCTTTAACAAGTGGTAATGTGGGCAACAGATATCCAAGCCCCAGCACGAGCACAAAAGAGCAACAGTTGAATCCGCAAGAGTACAAAAGAATGAAAGTCGACCAAAACACAAACCACTGGGAATAAAGACCTCAAACTCCAAAAGAAATCAAGCATCGGGAAGTAGAACCAGAAGCAGATTGGCAAATCAAAGACATGCAAGAATCTATCTCATTCCCTTGAGCTACATTTTTTTTTTTCACACATCTTGTTACTTATTTATCAAGTTATCTTGGAAATGGACATGAAATTGTCCAACTCCTTAGCTAATCACTTTTCGTATAGTTAGCACACTAGATTTTTCCTAAACGACTTTATCATCCATGTGTGCCATTTTTTTAGATGGGTTGTGTCTAACGTCCTTTAGAACAAGGAAAGTTCCATAATTTCGATTGATGCATGGATCCAATATACGGAAAACTCTCCCCCCAGATCATGTACCTTTGTCGTCTCGTATCAATAATTTTTTTCATCAAAAAAAAAAAAAAAAAAATTCATAGAAACTAGAAAGTTCCAAAATTTCACACTCGCCTGTCTTCACGCTTCTCAAACTGCAAACAAAAGCTCAATCTCACCACTTCCTCACTAGTAACCAACGAAAAGCTTCACAGCTCTCGGCAAGTCTTTAGCTACTTCCCTCACTCCCTTCTCGGCAAGAGCGCAACACAGAAGGTCCACCAGGACCGCGCTTCGACTCAAAATCGCAGAAATTCAACTCATGGGCGCTTCACTCACGCGCGCACGCTCTAGAGGCAGACGCGCCGCCTCTCCATCAATTTCTCAGAAACCAAAACATCCCAAAAGTGGGGAAAAAGCGGACGGGGCGACAGAGAGAGAGAGCGCGCGAATCACAGTCCAGCTCGAAAACGAGCAAGAACTCCACCACAAACAGCAATGCGATCGAAGAGAGGGGACTCCAGTACCTGTAAAGTGTGGGCGGGAAGCTGCCATCCGTGCTTCCTCACCATCTCTGCCGAAAGTAAACTCCCCCTCGCGCCGCGCCACCTAAGGCCGCCGCCGAACGAACGGACGAACCGAAACCCTAGACACACGCGCCTCACTGCGAGGCGAGCCGGCGGACCGTCCGAGAGAGAGAGCTCCTGCACCGAGTCCAAGCAACGACGACCGTCCGTTGACGAGATAATGCTGTCCCCGCGCTCAGTCACCGAGCGAGCGGCGCCGCCACAGCAGCGCGGCGAGAATCGCCGGCATTACGGCCGTGGAGAGGCGATTCGGCGGCGGCGGCGGCGGAGGAGGAGGAGGAGGAGGAGCGGCGGAGGTGCAGATTCATGGAATCGGAAACGGAAGGGAGCAGCAGAGAGATGCGCGGAGTGAGAAAGCAGAGACGAGAGAGAAAATGGGGGGACAGCTTTTCTGCGCAAAGTTGAGAATGACCGAGAAAAAGAAAAGCAGAAGAAAACAATATTTATAAATTATATAATTAAATAAATGAATAAATAATGGAAATGAAACCTTTTTTGCCAGAAGATATCATAGGGTATGGTGAATGTACAGATGAGATGCGTACGAGCATTAGGTGAGTAGGTGATGTTGTTAAATGTGTGGGCCTATTTGGTGGGTCCCATTTAACTTTTATTTTTTTTTTTCGTTGAGTTAATACCCTAAAGAACTCAAAACTAATATATTTATGATAAATTTCCCAAATTATTTTTTTTTGAAAAATTTCAATCCGATTATTATAAAAAATTTATCTCATTTCATGAAAAACTCTAAACCGGTACCCCAAACTAATTATTCAATCGCAAAAAATATACAAATGGTAAATTTGTGACAAATATACATCCCACTAAATTAGATTAATACCACAAAAAAATCATAAAAATTATAAACTATGACAAAAGGAGCGTAAAATCACAAATTGTTACAGTCATTTAATTTAATAATTTGACAGTAAAATTTAACGAAAACTAAGAAATTGTAAATTTGTCGCGGGTGTCTGGGTTTAAGAAAGGTAGGCCAATTTAGAGGTTTTAGTGGTCAAAAAAAATGGTTTAGGATAAACTTGTCACAAGTGTACTAGTTTTGGATTTTTCAAGGTATTAACTCTTTTTCTTTTTGGATAATATTACAAATAGTTCCTCCTCTTTTATTTAATATGCAATGTGATCTTCAAAATTGAAATTTTAATTTATTCGATATGGCACGTTCAAACTAATAGCTAGACCATATAAAAAGAACTCAATGTTCAGGACACCATTAAATATCTTTCATATAATCTAGAGATCAATTCGAAAATATATCAAAAATTTGGAAATCACGTTAAACAGATTAAAAGTTCAGAGATGACATTATACATTACACTCAATTTTCATGATCATATTAAATAAATTAAAGTTCAACGTTTACGGATTATTTGTGTTATATTTTTACTTTTTCTTATTTTCTTCCGTCTTTCTCGAGGACTTGCATCATCGCAAAAGCATTTTCATTGTCGGTGATTACGCGAATTCCGAAAAAAATCCCGTGGGGCTCGGCTCATCCGCAAATAATAATGCCCGGGGCATCTCCTGGCGTTCCTCGAAGATATGATGAGCACCGTTGATCAAGCGAGCGAGTGGAATTCTAACTGGCAAGTGGCGTGCAGGTTTTTTAGTGAGATTTTTTTAGCAAAAGCGAAGATTTTGAATTTGATGGAAATTACACATATGTTGCGCAAAATTATTAATACGAAGGAACTTCCATGGTAATTACAAACGATTATTAATTCGAAATGATATACCGACGACTTTCTAAGAATTGTAACTAACAATTAGATAGACAAAAATTACATCCATAATTGACGAATTGCAAATCAACGCAATATATATCGAATTCATGTATTCTTAAGATGTTCATAAGTTATCAACTAATTTTGGAAAGTTTTGAATTACCTTTTTAAGTTATGAAATTACTGAGAAGTCTTGAAAAATTACGAAGTTTGTTATGGTAATAGCGAACTTTCCATCATAATTAGATTGTGCAAAGAATTTTCTTATGCTCAGTAACTTTTCTTCTAATGATTTTCATGTGGTTAGTAGATTATATTATGCTCAATGAGTTTTTATATTAAAAAAAAAGAGCAATAAGAGTAGCCAACATTACAGCACAACAAGAACATACTTCATGGTAGTGTAGTCTGTCCAAAGATCAATACATCCCTTGTCATTCATGCCCTATGCATTGATCTATAAGACAACCTTCAAAGGAAAGCGGGTCATCCGCAACACATGAGTTCAACCATCGATGCAGGAGATCCGGATCTGACACATGAATATTCCATTCTGATCCGATGGGGACATCCCATTTTTTTTTTAACAATACAGCAGAAGAGTCATAGCTTACATTTTGCTTGTTGACGCACTAGAATCCGCTGCACGTATCGAATGTGCTGAACTCGGCCTTCCAACTACGAACCATCTCGCTCCCCTCGCAGCTATTATAGACCATGGCAGAGTCGGTTTCAATGGTGAGATAGGCCTAACGTTCGCAGCAGCCAATGATGCTGCTAACTAAGACGCGTTTGATAATCATTCTGTTCCGAAAAACGATTTTTGATGAGAAATGATTTTTTATGATTCTGTTCTCGAGAACAATATATGAGCAAAAGAACGCATTTGGTAACTTTCTTAAATTTCTATTCCCAAGATAGAAATACGTTTGGTAAGATTCTTAGATTTTTATTTCTTTTAATTTTTTCTTATTTTTTCCTTTTTCTTTTTCTCTTTGGCCAATCACTAGCCACCGAGTCCGACGAGCTCGCCAAAACCTCACCAGGCCAAGGCGAGGCCCGACGAGCTCACCAAAGGCCAGCCTAGCCACGGCGAGCCTCAACCTTGCCTAGGTAGCGCGAGGTTGGCCTCGTCTTGGCCTGGCGAGGCCCGGCCTCATGTCAGCTGGCGAGGCCAACCCTCAACGTGGCTTGGCATCTCCAAGGGCCGGCGACACTCCAGCGAGGTCGCCAACCCTCATCTAGCCAATCGCCGACGCCGGCCATGGCCAAGGCCGGCAACTGGCCAAAAGAAAGAAGAAGAATAAGAAGAAGAAGAAGAAGAAGAAGAAAGAAGAGAGAAAAATTGTTTCCGGAATTAAGAAGCTACTTTTTTTCTACTTCTTATTTCTGCTCCAAATCTATTTTCAAGAACAAAAGTTTTACCAAACATGTTTTTATTATTTTTTCATTCCCTGAAACAAAAAAATAGAAATTTTTATTCTGGGAACAGAAATTTTTTTTTTACAAACCCTAAACAGCTTGACAAACAGCCCCTGCCTCCGCAACATCAGCACAATAAGTGACACGCTCCCTTTACAGCCTCCAACCAAAGCGTCACCTACTGATTTCACTCTCACAACTCTTATCTGCTTGCTGTCCTGATCAGTACACGCTTGAAGAAGACTAACACGCCACGCGGTCTTCTCTGATCAGTACATGCTTGAAGAAAACTAACCTGCATATTCTTCTAAGTCAAGTCAAAACTGATCCAAGTTCAAAATACCCGACAATGTTGCTGAAAATCATCCACACATTTGTCATAACTTTCGCTACGCTTGCTGAACTTGTAATCTATGACAAAGAGTATACATCTCAGCCAGCAAATTAAGTAACAATGACAAATCATAATATCCACAAGGCTTGAGAGCCATGAGCTTTAAGCAGATGGAATGGAAGCAGGTCATCCTATCCTTTTTGCGATTGTTGACACTTAAATTTTGACGATTCAGTTGTTTATTCATTGCAAAAAATTAGGGATTAATTTTACCCCTAAAAAAATAGAATTAAAATTGCAGCATATAGCTTTAGGAGCATCCATTTTATATTATTCCATTTTCGCATTGGACCGACGACGAGCGTTAATTTTTTTTACGACGGGGAATTTTTCACATATCTAGGCAATATACACCGAAAGATAAATTTTTTGGCGGAAAGGAAAGTTTCAAGTGGAATATTAAAAAAGATAAAGAGAATATTGCACGTGGAGGCATATATTGAGTAATATATTCTTTGATTAATAATTCAGTAAAGGAAAGTCGAAGTTTATTTTGTCTTGGAGCTCAATCTTCTCATGAATATAAAAGAAAGACAATGAGACGTCTCGGCGGGGAGACACAATTGACACACGGCCACGTTGAGGAAGAGGAGCCGTAAGTGTTGCTTTGCCCCGCTTCCTCAACGCGCAAACACAAAGAAAGGCAAAAGTCTGAGAGTGAGTGTTAGAATAGGATTAGCGTAGGACTGAAAAAAAAAAAAACACAAAGAAAGGAGGAGACTTTGAGGCGGTGGTCTTTGCCTTGAGTGGTCCAAGCTGAAAGAGACAAAAGAAGGGAGACATCCAGAGAGAAAATAAAGATTCCACCGAGACCTGCCTGCTATCCACAACGTCTGAAAACTTGTAGGTGTTGCCGCTTTGCTGTTTGCTAGTCCAACTTCGCGTTGCAGGGATCGCCGTGCCAGTCTCTGTTTCCTGTAGCGTTCTCGACATTCCACAAGCGCACCCTTAGACTGCGTTTGGGAGTCAGGATAAAATTCGGGATATGATATGATTTATCATATCCTATCATACGTTTGGTGCTCATTCAGGATAGGATAAAGTCGGATATAAGAGGGATATAGACGAGATAAAATTATCCTAGGGGGAGGTGGGATAAAGATGGATAGAATTTTTAATGTCTATTATAGGAAAAGTTATTTTTCTCGAATAACAAACTTATTAAATTAAAAAAAATTGAAATTATATTCAATATAAATAATATTTGAATTCTAATTTAAAAATTAAAAATTAAAAATTAAAAATTAAAAAAATATATTTTTAATTAATCTTATTTTAATTTATATATTCAACTTTAATTCTATCTTATAATAAACATTCAATCGATAAATTAAATATTTATATTTATTATATATTTTAGGTATTTTTGTATTTTAGGTATGTTAGTACGGTTTATTATTTGATAAAATTTTATTAAAGAACGATGAAAGGGGAAAAAAATAATAATGAAAATAACATAAAAAAGAGGAAAATTAAATTAAAGAATAGTGTTACAAGAGATTTTCACCATCTTCGTTTATAAATATTTAGGTTCATTTATAATGATATGCGATTTATATAAAAAAAAAAAAATTATATGATATGAACATATCCAACTTTAATATTGCGATTCACCAAATAATTGACGAGATATAAAAAAATGTCAGGATTTCATATTCTATCATATCCAGTTCTATCCCGATTAAAATGAAATCATATTCTATCCAGTTCTATCCTGATTAGAAATCGGACTAAACGTAGCCTTAAAGCTTTCTATTGGTCTGGTTCGTTGGTGATCGTCCCATGATGGTGGCCTCTCGCAACTTGGAGAATTTTTGTTTGTTTCGCAGGATATTTAAAGCTCTTGTTGGCCGCATCGTGAGCATCATCAAACACTGCGAACACCATACTGAGCTACCGTCCGGCCGTGAGACGTGGTTCGCGAAACCCGGCGCCTGCTGCCCCTTTGCCAAGTCGCGTCCTTTCTGATTGCCACCCAGCCACACCAGCGAAGCGTCGAGGTTGACCTCCAGGCGAACAATCGGTAGTTTCAGCGTTGATCACAATTTTGTTGCCGAGGAACCCAGCAGCCCAGAAGGAAGGGATTCACAATTAAAGAAGAGGAATATTTAAAAAAGAAAAAGAAAGAAGGAAGAGACTCAATTGTATGGTTTAACTTGAAGATCAAAGAAGAAGTCCCTCGGCGAAGTTTTCCAACGAAGCACCGATGCCAAACCATCCCGTCCGTTCGTGAGTCGCAAAGACCCGAGCCTCACCGAACATCACTACATCGCATCGCAAGTAGCCATTCGAAGTCCAAATTTGGAATCCAATATTCAAAATAGGTAAAAAAATTATTTTTTTAATTTCCGAAAAATCCATTTCCTTATTTGATATATCTTGATGCATAATTGAAATCCCCAACTAATATTCGCAATTTGAGTAGCATTGACAATCCAATTTTCGCGCCCGAAGTCTGACTTGCAATCACTTCAAAAATTGCCAATCCGATCTCACGCTCTGGATTCGATTTGCCATTTATGTAAAATTAACCAACCTGATCTCATGCGCGAGATATGGTTCGTCAATTTGGGTATCAATATTGCTTGATTTGCTATCGTGTCACTTAAGTTAATTTTCTTTAAAAAAATCCAAAAATGTAGGTTAGAATTAGGTTTATTCCTTGTTTTAGGGTTTATATATTTAGATTAGGAATTTTATTTCGAATTTTAAAATTAAAAAAAAAAAAAATCAAAATCCAAAAAAAAAATCAAAATCCCGTAGGCGAATCACAGTGGTTCAAAAAAAAAAAAAATCAATTTAAGATGCTAGTTTTGTTTTAAACTTGGATTGCATGTTTAATTACTTGGCAATTATTAATTTCGAAATTAAAAAAAAAAAAAAAGAAAAACAAAAAAAAATCATCATGCATATGTCATGTAGAATTATGGCATATTTTTGTGTTATTGCATATTAGGGTAAAATTGCACTTAGTTTAATTTTAGATAATATTTTTCTTAATTTATTATAAGTTTAGGTATTTTCTTAAATAGATTGCATTTTAGGATTATTTGGGTTAAGATAATATTTTAGTTTAAATTAGGATTTGGTTTAACTTAATTCCTAATGCAAATTGAATAGGATCTTAATATAACTAGATAATTTTCATATTTTTATCTAATTCCGAATTTCATGAAAAAATACAAAAATTTCTTAGGATAAATTAGTTTTATTTTTTAGAATAAGTTGCATTTTTTTAGGAAAAAATGTCATGCACGTCATTAGGATTAGATTCATTGAAATGCACATCATTTAGAAATTGTTATTAGGTCCATTTAATTAGAAATTGTATGTCATTAGAATTAGGTCATTTAGTTAATATTGCATTGCATATTGCATGATTTTCATTAATCGAGTGAAAAAAAAAAGAAATTGTGTGTTAATTAGAAATCATATCTAGGGTTGATGTTGATTCTAATTTAACATTGCGGATGCTTTCGTTGCTTTGAGGTAAGTTTTTGCAATTTATTCATTATTTATCTGGGTGTTAAATTGGTAATTTGCACACCCGCATGATTACCTCACATGTTAGGGAAATATATTTAAAATCAATTTAAGCTGCCTTCAAAAAACATTTTTGAAAATAAAAGAATGGTACCGAAAGGGCATTAGAGAAATTTAGTGTAACCAAATCCCCATACTTAAAGTCTCTAGTTCGTAGGAGTAAAATAAAATCCCATTATTTTACTTGGATTTCTAATTGACCCACCAAAAAATAGATTAGTGGCGACTCACTAGATAAAATATATACATATTAAGAATTTGATCATAAGTCACGAAGTGGTATGGGGGCAGGAGAAGCCGAGAGTTAAGTTTAACAAACTAATCCATTAGCCAAACTTTAGGTGGTTTACCCTTGAAAAATTGGTCACGACAGCGACAGAGCATATATCCCATTTGCCAGTTATAGAAGTTGTTACTTACTGGCTAGAGGTTGAGGCTTTTGCCTAGTAGTAGCACCTTTTAATTGATAGTAGTGGTGATACCGATTGCTAGCTGCGGTAGCCATCAGTTATGGAAGGAAGTGATCTGGAATTGCTTGTCTATTAGCAACATCATTGCTCAGTACGTATAATGAGGAAATTAGCATGAATGGCCAAACAAAATCATTCAATTGCATCTCTAAAAAGGATGTGCGATGGTCTCTGTGAGTTTCTAGAGACAATTGCACCACTAAGGACTTTGTCCTACCTTAAAACTGTGTTTGAGGACTTACAGTGTCATTACTTTTCGCTTATCACCAAATTTCTGAATGCGTGTCTAACCCTTCGAGACCATGGCAAAGTCAGTTTCAATGGTGAGAAAGGCCTAACGTTCGCAACAACCGATGATGCTGTTAACTAAGACGCGTTTGGAAACCATTTTGTTCCGAAGAAGAATGATTTTTATGAGAAATGATTTTTTCTGATTTTGTTCTCGGAAACAATTTATGAGCAAAAGAACGTGTTTGGTAACTTCCTTAAATTTCTATTCCCGAAATAGAAATAAATTTGATAGGATTCTTAGATTTTTATTTCTTTTAATTTTTTTTTTAATTTTTTCTTATTTTTTCCTTTTTCTTTTTCTCTTTGGCTGATCGCTGGCCACAAATTCCAACAAGCTCACCAAAACCTCGCCAGGCCAGGGCGAGGCTCGACGAGCTTGCCGAAGGCCAGCCTGGCCACGGCAAGCCTCGGCTCGCCCAGGCAGCACGAGGTCGGCCTCATCCTAGCTTGGCAAGCCCCGGCCTTGTGTCGACTAGCGAGGCCAAGCCTCGACATGGCTCGGCATCTCCGAGGGCCAACAACGCTCCGGCGAGGTCGCCAAACCTCATCTGGCCGATCGCCAACGGCAGCCATGACCAAGGCCGGCGACCGACCAAAAGGAAGAGGAAGAATAAGAAAAGAAAAAGAAGAAGAAAAAAGAAGAGAAAAAAATTGATTCTAAAAATTATTCCCGAAATTAAGAAGTTACTTTTTTTCTACTTTTATTTCTGCTCCAAATCTATTCAAATCTATTCCCAGGAACAAAAGTTTACCAAACACGTTTCTATTCTTTTTTCATTCTCCGGAACAAAATAATAGAAATTTTTGTTCCGGGGAACAGAAATTTCTTTTTTTACAAACCCTAAACAGCTTGACAAACAGGCCCTGCCTCCGCAACATCAGCACAATAAGTGACACACTCCCTTTACAGCCTCCAACCAAAGCGTCACCTACTGATCTCACTCTCACAACTCTTATCTGCTTGCTGTCCTGATCAGCACATGCTTGAAGAAGACTAACACGCCACGCGGTCTTCTCTAATCAGTACATGCTTGAAGAAAACTAACCTGCATATTCTTCTAAGTCAAGTCAAAACTGATTCAAGTTCAAAATACCCGACAATGTTGCTGAAAATTATCCACACATTTGTCACAACTTTCGCTATGCTTGCTGAACTTGTAATCTACGACAGAGAGTATACATCTCAGCCATCAAATTAAGTAACAATGACAAATCATAATATCCACAAGGCTTGAGAGCCATGAGCTTTAAGCAGATGGAATGGAAGCAGGTCATCCTATCCTTTTTGCGATGGAGCATATATCCCATGTGCCAGTGATAGAGGTTGTTACTAACTGGCTAGAGGTTGAGGCTTTTCCCTAGTAGTAGCACCTTTTAATTGATAGTAGTGGTGATACCGACTGCTAGCTGTGGTAGTCATCAGTTGTGGAAAGAAGTGATCCGGAATTGCTAGTCTGTTAGCAACATCATTGCTCAGTCAGTATAACGAGGAAATTAGCATGAATGGCAAAACGAAATCATTCAATTGCATCTCTAAAAAGGATGTGCGATGGTCTCTGTGAGTTTCTAGAGACAATTGTACCACTAAGGACTTCGTCCTACCTTAAAACTGTGTTTGAGGACTTACAGTGTCATTACTTTTTGCTTATCACCAAATTTCTGAATGCTCGTCTAACCCTACGAGACTAGAAGAAGCATCTGCAATCCAAAAGTCTCTCGTCACCCCTTCCCCCAGCAGCTCATCACTTTCATTGTCACTGTCAAAATGACTATCCCAATCGGAATCTTCGGACTCAAATAAACTCTCAAAACCATCATCAGAAAATTCCCCATCGTCCCTGCAAGCCTCCTCAGATTCCACGATAAAATCACTAATATTGTTCATTTCACTCTTTCTCCTTTCTCTTCTGATCCTCTTCCCTTCCATAACAAGGTCCATTAGTCGATCCTTAATTACTAAAGACTGGTCCTTCTCCAAAAGAGTACCATTGTCATCATATCCTTCGCCTAGAAAGACCGAATCCCTCTGCCCTTTCACGCTAACATAGAACAATTCTGGATGCCTTACAATCATACATCTCAACTTATTAGGGAGAGCGAAATCCTTCCTGAAATGAGTTAAATGGTCTATTAAAGTCCTCTTTTCAACTGTCATGCCCAAAATCTCGCGTACTACACTACATGCTCTCTTCTCTGCCTCAATAGATCTTTTGCTTAGCCCTGATGCAACAGTGGTATAGGGGCATACATCTGGCAACTCCCTGAATCTGATTAAGAAGTCCTGATGGCGTCTCTTCACATTCAGCCCTTTCTGGAGTTTTAAGCGCTTGAATTTCAGCGGTCGATCAACTATGAGCTCACGAGAATCAACTTCAGTAAATGATAGTGGTCTAGCCAACTCTGGATTCCATGAAACAAGCTCAAGAGCACGGCCATAGGATGTATCAACAGTCTTAAATTTATCCGGATGCTCATTGCAAAGGCGAGAACGAAAATTTGGAGGTAGACCCAGATCAGGGGCAAGGTGAACCAGTTTGGATAAAACAAGGCGATGGTGAGATGAGAGCATAAGAAGTTTCTGCAGTTTGGCAGCCAGGACAATGGAGATAGCTGACTTCAGATTGGATTCTTGGGCTGCGAGAGCAGATGCAGCTGGTGTGAGACGAACACAGAGCTGCAAGAGTGATTTCGTTGCATTAAAGGGTGTGGGAGGTGTTGGGATGGTAAAGAGCTCAAAAATAGCTGGATATCTAAGTATCATAGAGAGAACAGAGCGAGAATCCGAGAGTGAAAGGTAGGACCGGCATTTGGACAGAATATGAAGCGGGATGAAGTGTTTGGGTTTAGAGAGGAGCAGCGTTTTCAGTTTCAGAACAAAGCGAATTTTGTTTTGCCTCACCACATGCTTGTCCAGTGAAGGATTCTTAACAATCTTCAGCCTTGAATGGCAAGGACAACTGTATGGATATTGTTTATCAGTGTGTCTGCAAAGCAAATGATGCCTTGCAAACTTTAAAGGAGAAATTGGAGGAAGGAAGTTGGACTTGAATCCCAGGATGAGCTGATTTTTATGGGATGAGACAGGGAGAGAAAATTCCATGATTACATCTGATAATGTTTAGATTTATAGGTAACCTCCTGTAGTATCATAAGCAAACATGAGATTACGACGTCAACCACCCTCCTGCCAATTTCAGCTGGACTTCAGGAAAAAATATATAAACGAGTTCTCCTGAGCAAATTAAAGCAAAATTATAGCCCTTGATAAGACCTGTCAAGAGCAATGCCAATACACCAGATATTAGAAAGAAACATGAGGATCAGACCTAAATCAAAGCAAACAGACATCAACTTTGTAACAAGCAGAACACAGGAACGGTCTATGAGATTAAAAGCAGCACTACTTGGCACAAAAATTAAAAGAAAAGTGAACGCACAGAGTTTCCAAGTGAAAACTCAGAAGCCATAGACATCCATCACAATTAAAGGTCAGTGTAGAGGATCAGGATCCGAATAGTCTATATAAGGGCAATTTAACAATGCATATGAATTAATGCATCCAAAACTCCAGAAGAAACAAGAGACAGCTTTGGTCACAGAAGCTAGATTACAATGATTAAAAACAATCATTAGGCATGTGCATAGCACTAGATAAATTCCATGGAAACTAAATTTGGCATGTCACCTTTATTTCCTCCTGTGCCAACCCTTTAGCTAATTTATATCGTCTTACATTTTTTAAATAGGGCAAACCATAAATATCCTTTGCCTGGTATATAACTTAATTACACCCTAAATATCATCAACCCAATGCACCAAACTGCACAAATCTTCATTTAGAAAAAATCTCACGCACAAAAGTCCATCACTTATCCGTGCAAGTACCAGTATGCGCTTAAGCAGCAGTCCTTAAGCAGTAAGCACGTTATGAAGGAAGTGATTCAAGTTAATCAATATACATTCCTCAAAATGAAACTAATATGGTTTGCACGTTTTCTTGAACTTTTGTGATGAAGTAATCCATGGAAAGCTTGCTCCATAGAGACAACCAGACCCTTTCTACACAGGCTACCTGAAGAAATGCAAAATGTCATTCTAGTCATCCACTGATATGTCATTTTTAACAAACATAAGGAAAGGATCAAATCAATGTGCACTATCTAAACTCGAAAATAATTTGGGATATAACGCTTTCTACATCCAGATAATTTTTATATTTTGTGTTAGATCCATTCTCACTACTGTATTCCTTCATAATCCCCAAAACACCAAGATTTTGGTAAGTGGTACTAGACAACTGACGATCTGTTTCTATTTCTGGGGTGTTGATCAATCCCTGGAAAAAGCACAGAACCTGTGGTACTCCAAAAGTCTAACCAATCAAAAGACAATAACCAGCACTCCTCTCTAAGAAAGGAGAGTTCTTTAAGAAAAGATCGGGTGATGATGTGGACAACAGATATCCAAACCCCAGCACGAGCACAGAAGAGCAATGGTTGAATCCATAAGAGAACAAAGGCGAACGTCGACCGAAAAACACACACCACTTGGAATACAGACCTCGCACTCCAAAAGAAATCAAGCATCAGGAAGCGGAATCAGAAGCAGATTGGCAAATCAAAGAAACACAAGAATCTATCTCAATCCCTCTAGCTACATTTTTTACATATCTGGTTACTTATGTGTCAAGTTATCTTGGAGATGGACATGAAATCGTCCAACTCCTTGCCTTATCACTTTTTGTATAGTTAGTACACTAGATTTCCCCTAAACAGAGAGAGAGAGAGAGAGAGAGAGAGAGGGACTGAGCTCCTTTACCGAGTCAAAGCAATGATGACCCTTCGTTGATGAGATAATGTTGTCTGCTCAGTCACTGAGCAGGCACCACCACTGCAGCATGGCGAGGTTCGCCGGCATTATGACTGTGGAGAAGCAATTCGGAGGAGGAGGAAGAGGAGGAGGAGCGAGCTGCAGATTTATGGAATCGGAAAGCAAGGGGGAGTGGCTTTTCTGCAAAAAGTTGCTAATGACCAAGAGAAGGGGGACATCTTCTTACGGGGGAGGGGGAAAATCAGCACAAGGGTAACGGCAGAACCATGAGAATCCCACATCTTCACACCTAAGCCAAAAGTGTTTGGGACTAATCAAACCCGTTTCGCAAGATCACAACCAATTCCAACAACTTCTCAAGACATAATTCGAGAGCACATCTACTTTCTCTATCACAGATTCAACCTCACGAGGAAAAACTAAGCAACCAAAAACTAGACATGCAGTAACAGAGCATTCGCCGCCACCGGTCAATGCCTGCTCGATTTCCCATCGTCTTTTCATCCTCAAAAAGCGACAACGAACAAGAAAATTCAAAGACAGGCGAATCTACCCATCTCCTATTCATACCCACGAGCAGCAAACCCAGCTCCAATCCCAAGATTCATACGCAAAAAAAGCACACGTACCCATGTAAAGAGAGAGATAAACGAAAGACGCGATTTTGACGGTGGAATCAGCACAAACCAAAGAAGGAAGGAGACGGGTAGTTCTGCTTCTTTGCACGCAAACCCAACTCCAATCTCTTATTCATATCCACAGGCAGCAAACCCAGTTCCAATCCTAAGATTCATACGCAAAAAGCACACGAACCCACGCAAAAAGAAGAGGAAAACGAAAGACGTGATTTTGAAGGTGGAATCGGCACGAACCAGGAGGAGACGGGTAGTTCTGCTTCTTTGCGCACTTCGCGGTCCTGGGCCTCGTCGGACGAACTCGAGCCGTTTACAGATCGACCCGGGAAGGCAGAACCGAAGAGAGACTGAGTTGGGGAGTTTGAAGAGGAGGGGACGAAGTTCCAAAACTTTGCACCGTTTGGATGAAAAGCAAAGGGAGATAAGGCCACGTTTGATAACCACCGAAACAGAGCAAATCCGGATTCTTTGTTTCCCAGAGTAATTTAGGGAATAGAATTGCATTTGGTAAAACTTTTTTCTGATGATAAATTTATTCTTAAGAACAGATTTAGAGTGGAATCAAGAAATAAAAAAAAAAAAAAATTATTCTTATTCTAGAAACAAATTTGAGAATAAAAAAATTAATTATTTTTCTTCTTCTTCGCCATTCCGCGACCGTCGTCCACCACCACCCGCCGCCGCCGTCACTAGTCCGGCGAGCTCGCCAGGCCAGGGCGAGATCCGATGAGCTCACTAGAGGCAAGTCCAGCCACCGGTGAGGCTCGGCCTCTCCAGATCTAGCGAGGCCGAGCCTCGCTGAGGCTGGGCCAGCTAGGCTCGCCCAGCCTCGCTAGTGGCCAAGCAGGCCTCACCTAGCCCCGGCAAGGCTCACCCGGCCACCGACAAGGCTCGATCGAAGAGGGGGGCAATGCTCCGGTGAGTCGCCAGCCAGAAGAATAAGAAGAAAAATAGGAGAAAAAGGAAAAAAAGGAAAGAAAAAAGAAGAAGAAAAAAAGTAAAAAAATTATTTAAAATTTAAAATAAATTGATTTTGGAGCGGAATCAATTAGCACGGTACTAAACGCAATTCTATTAGGAATAAAAAATTTTGGATAGTTACCAAACACATTCTTTTACTCAAAATAAATTTAGATAATGAGAATAAAAATAATCATTTATGATCGGAATTTGTTAGGAACGTAATCGTTACCAAACGCACTAAGTCGACGCCAGATAGAGAGAGAGAGGCAGAGAGAGATTTTTTCTTTTTCCTAGAAATTATGCTTTGGGTTTTTTTTTTTTTTTGTCGAAAAGGATTATGGTTTGTCTGGGTGGGGAAAAAAGCTGAGTTTTCATATGTCGAAATTACATGTCCTTTTCAATCAAATTCTTAAATTTTTATTTTAAAGTTTTTAAATTCACATAAATTTTATAATCAAATCCATATGACACCAATTCCACTCAAGCCTATGTGGCCATCAAACCATCTCGGAGTAAAGGATTATAGAATTGTACCACCAAGAATAAGCCACTATTGACTTGATCTTTTCCATCACGAGATCTTTCTTCTTTTTTTTTTTTTTTTTTGCATGAGCATAAGCTATCGCGAAAATACCTTTTTCACATCATGTGGCCATGTCAATTCGAAATAACAGGGATTAGTGTGGAAGAAATTTGATTATAAAATTTATATAAATTCGAGGCTTGGTTAAGTAAATAAAAGTTCTTAAGAGTTAAGTGAAAAACAACAAAACTCAAGAGATTTATAATAAAAAGTAAAAAAAAAAAAAGTTCAAGGCTCGCTCTATTTTCATTCTTTTATTGGCTCTTGACACCCCTATCGGAATAAATTGAATATATTATCTTTTAGGATCTCATTCTTGATTTAAAATTATTTATTACATTTTTTTCTTTTATTTTATTTCAATTTTGCTAGAGACGAAACTACTCATGCTCTTTTCAAATAACATTTATTGAGACTAAATATGGGGCGACTCTTGATTTAAGACTAATTTTTGCCTTTCTTTTCCTTTGTTGGGTTTTTCTTTTCTTTTTCCATTTAGAAAGAAATCGGTGCACATCTTTTCCACAAAATAGTTTATTTTGTAAATAGCTAACTAACTATTTATTTTGTTAATAAGTTGTATATTTATTTTTTTACTAGAAAATTGCTATTCAGAGAATAAGTTAAGCACAAGAAAGAGGATAATCTTTGAATAAATTTGATATAATACATATATCAACCACAATATTCAATTTTTAAGTAAATTCTCATAAATTTGCAGAAAAGGTCAAAGTCAAAAATTCACGATCATAAGGATAATATATCGAAATAAAGTAAACAATTTGCAAATAAAATAATTTTTTTTTTACTCCAATATATGAATGGTGCCCTCTTAAAATGATAATGAAGAATGAGTTCAAAACAAACATTAAGGATGCGTTAAAATGTAATAGGTATGGAAGAAACAATTACAATGAAAAATAGTTGTTTTGAAAGAATGTGGGTAAGTTTTCCTTTTAGGAAATATAATTTGGGGTTAATACTATGAGGGATAACATAGTCAATTCACCATGATAGGTGGGGTGTGAGCCAATAGAGGGTGGAAAGAGCGTGATTTCCAATCAAAATTAGCCAGGTAAATATAATAAGCAAAAGGTTAATAGATTTATAACTAAATTGACAGAATTAAAATGTTTATAATTGAATCAACATAAATATAATAAGTTTATGACTTTTTAGATTTTTTTAGTCTATTTTATAAGAAATTTGTATTTGTATTTTGAGCAACCAATGGCAATGAAATCAGAATTTTGTTGTCTTTAACATTGCAAATATAATTTAAGATTAATATCACATAAAATTCAAAACTAGTATACATGTGACAATCTCAAGCTAATTTTTTGACAACTAAAAACCTTAAATTAGTACATCGTGATAGATTTACCCTCAATTAGTTTTCGTTAAATTTACTAGTTTTGGATTTTCGATAATTAAAAAATTCACTTGCAATAAATTTGTCACATGTATACTAGTTTAGGGTATTATGTAGTCAAAAAATTTGTTTGAGTTAAATTTGTTACTAGTGTATCGGTTTTAGAATTTTTGTAAGATAAACCCTATAATTCGTGAGAAACTTTCTAATTTCTAAAACAATGAGCAATAAAAGACAAAATTGTAAAATTCAATTAATATATTACAAATAATTGAGTTATTATCCTTAACTAATTTTTCAAATTATATGCTTATACTTTTAATACAATAAACTATGGTATATGTTAATCCAAATCGAACTATTTCAATTACATATCATAATTTAATTAGGTCTTCCATAATTTGTGGTGAGTAGTATATTGAACTTAATAAACAAAGGAATTGTGGTACCCACGCCGGGAGGTCGGGTACGCCTTTTTCATTTTTTTTTTCCATCTGTCTTGACTCTTATCCTTACTTAATTCACTCTTGGATCGATGACGAGGCATGATAGCAAACTCAATATTTATAAACTGCTTCTCTACTCTCACATTTTACTTAAACAAATGCAAAGACTACAGAAGCCGCGATTAGGTATACATCGGAATCCTATATTTTCCCATATTAGATGTGGGATACATTCAAATTCAAATCACTATAACGTATTTTCCACACGCTTCCAAATATGGCATGAATTTAAATACGAGTGATTATAACGTATTTCCATACATTTCATGTATACAATCATGTGCTTTTTTTGTATTTTACCGTTAGAGCCTCGACGTGTATTTTACAAATTGAGTGATTACTTGAGTATGGAAACAAGTACGTAGATGGTTATAAAATTAATATGAAAGTAGTTTTAGAATGTTGAAAAAACGAGAGGAAAAAAGCTATGAGATTATATCAAGAGTTAATACCCTAAAAAACCCCAAATTGATATACATGTGATAAATTTACCCAAAACTATTTTTTTTACTATAAAAAAAACCCTAAACTGGTACATCTGTGATAAATTTACCTCGATTGACCATAAAAAAAACTGGTACATTTATGACAAATTTATCTTAAACTAATTTATTTGACAACAAAAAATCCAAAACTAGTAAATTTGTAACAAATATACTTTTCGCTAAATTGGATTAATACTACAAAAAAATCTGTGATAAACGGAGCGTAAAATTTCAAATTGGTAATTGGTATACTAATCAATTGTCATATGTCATTAAAATTTTACAAAAACTAACAAAGGGTAAATTTGTCATAAGTGTACCGATTTTGAGTAAATTTGTTAAAGGTATATTAGTTTTGGATTTTTGGTGGTATAAGAAATAATTAGGGGTAAATTTGTTAAATTTGAGTTTTCGGGATATTAATTTTTATATTAATCAATATTTCTAAAAAACCTTTTAATCAAGGGCACTGTGTTGGTAGCTGGTAAAAAGGCTTGAGCGCATTGTAGTAGGTATTTCACCCATCATAGGCACGAAAGTTACTATACTTCCTTACTCGACCGTTGCCGGTACTGAAGCACTAACGTGCTCACCAAATAGGCCCCTCAGTGAATGGGAATAGGAGAGTGATGTCACGGAGTTTCTCACCTTATGATGCCGCCCTTTTCTTTGGCGTGAATTTTTTTAAGGACCTGCCGAGGTCCAATCTTTTCAGTTTCGATTAAGAAAATATTAATTGAAAAAAAAAATTACTAATGCTCCGGGGCGGGGCGGGGCGGGGGCACAGCTGGCACGCGCCTGGGAGGCGAGGGGGTGACGGAAGCGGGATGTCGGCACGCGCGGGGCGTGCGAGTGCGAACAAAAGGCGAGTGGCGAGTGCGGGTGGGAGGAGAGATATAGAGAGAGAGAGAGAGAGAGAATGGCGAGCCCTAGCGCCGCAGCAGCAGCAGCGAGATCCAGCGCCCCCCACTCGCCCCACCCCGTCGCGTGAGGCCGCCTCCCCCGCTTCCAGATCCACGCTCTCCCCCAGAGACTGGACCTCCAATCGCTCTTCCCCACCCTTCCTCCTCCCTCCAGTTCGTCGATACGCGTAAGGCAAACTTCACTTCTCTCTCTTCCTCTCTTCCTCTCTTTCTGTGCAACCGATTCTTTTCCGTTGGATTCGCGATCGATGACGATCGCGACGGGCGATTCCGTCGTCGGTCGGCGATCGCGGACGTCGCCATTGATCGATGGATGAGCGGCCGTGATGGCGTGACGTCGCCGACGCGACGTTGAATGGGTCCGGGCGCTCGCGTCCGCGTGCGTGCGTGCGTGCGTGCGATCGCGTGCCCGGATTCCGCGTCGACGCGCGGTTCCGTTCTCGGCCGGCGGAGCTCGCTCGGCTTATGGGGGGGGGATTGGGCGATGTGAAATGATCTTTGATGCGTCTGGTTTCGCGAGGTTTAGGGGGGCTCGTACGGTGGGAATTTAGGTTCTTGCTTCCTGCCGTTTGCTTCTTCTTCTTCTTATTCTTCTTCTCGGCTTTCCGATCGTTTTCTCTCCTCTTCTATAGTCCTGCAATAGTTTGTGTCTTTCGGGTAGGTAGAATATCCTTCGGGAAAGGTCTCGGGCGTTGGTTTCGGCAAATTTAAATGGCGATGATCTTGTTCGTTGGGATTTCAAGGGGGGAAATGGGGGTACCTTTCTTTGTCTGGGGATTCTGAGAACTGGGTGTGAGGCAAAAATGCGCATTGCTGTGATATGTGTAGTGTTCTTCTTCCGATGTAATCGACTAGCTCCAAATTCTCTCCTTTGGGGACGTGCTTCTTTACTTTTCTCTGTACTAGCCTTGGTCTATCGCGTGAGAGTAAGTATTTCGCTGTTTACAAGCCAATCTGTACTTTACCTAAGTAAAGCTTGAAATTTGTTTGAAAGAGAACCCTTCTCGTCTTATTTGGCGAACTGTAGTAGTGTCATTTGTCCTTTTTTTTTTTGGAAAGAGACGTACAGTAGCTCACCATCGTAATTGAGAATTGCAAAATTGGCTTATTGTCCACTTTTGCCCATTCTAAATGGAGAAATCTACTCCGAACCACCACCCCTCCCCCACACCAACTACTGCTGGATGTTCACTGCAGAACCAGCAACATGAGATAGCCCTGAGCATTGACAGTTTAAAATGGGCTTGACTGCATTTCTAAGCAATGACTTCCTATCCGAGCCAAGGAACCATTGTATTTATTTTTTGTCATTCATTCCGTTTACTTTATGTTATTCTTTTGGATTCAGGAGGATCATGTGCATGACCTATTCTTTTTCCAAGGTAGTTGAAGATATTAGTCAATTTTCTTTATATTGTGGTCATCCTATGAGATGAGCTGTGTAATTCCATCTCCGTGTGCTGATTCTTATGCCGCTTTCGTGTGAATGTCTGCAATGCAGCCGAGAAATGCTTTGAAAATGTGAATGCACTTCGATTGGATCATAAAAGAGGTTGATACTTGCGAGAACTTTTGTTATTGATATTGGGCTTGTGTGGTTCGTCATGTCCTTTGTATACTCTAACTCGAATTGGCATGGTTAGTATTTTGAGTTGCTTTAATGCTCACTTTTTTCTCCACTTTTCAGGTACCAAAGAATAGCGTGTTGTTGAAGCTTATCGTCTAAAGTCATGGACATTGATCTGAGGCTACCTTCTGGTGGACATGAAAAGGAAGAAGAAGAGCCGCATGGTATTGACAACATGCTGAGTGGCGATGAAAAATTGCATAATGGCGATATGGTGGTTACAACTCTCGCAGATCTTGGAGGTGTGTCTCATGCTTCAGATGGAGGTGCTCTGAATCCCCCCACAGCAGATATGATGGAGGTGAAAGAGTATATGAACCTTGAACCGCTTTCGGGTATGGAGTTTGAATCGCACAATGAAGCCTATTCTTTCTATCAAGAGTATGCTCGGTCTATGGGTTTCAACACTGCAATACAAAACAGCCGTCGTTCAAAAACGTCTAGAGAATTTATTGATGCAAAATTTGCATGTTCTAGATACGGAACAAAAAGAGAATATGAAAAGTCTTTTAATCGGCCTCGGGCCCGCCAAAGCAAGCAAGATCCAGATAATGCAACTGGTCGACGAGCTTGTGCTAAGACGGATTGCAAAGCAAGTATGCACGTGAAGAGAAGGTCGGACGGAAAATGGGTTATACATAGCTTTGTAAAGGAGCATAACCATGAACTTTTACCGGCCCAAGCTATCAGTGAACAGACCAGAAAGATGTATGCTGCAATGGCTAGACAGTTTGCTGAATATAAAAATGTGGTTGGTCTGAAGAATGATACGAGAAATCCCTTCGAGAAAGGTCGTAACATCCTACTAGAAGGTGGAGATGCAAGGATCTTGCTTGAATTTTTCTCACAGATGCAATGTTCAAATTCAAATTTCTTTCATGCGGTGGACCTGGCTGATGATCAGCGCATTAGAAGTTTGCTTTGGGTTGATGCGAAGAGTAGGCATGACTACAGTAGTTTCAGTGACGTAATCTCCTTCGATACGACTTACATTAGAAGCAAGTACAAGATGCCTCTTGCCTTATTTGTTGGTGTGAACCAGCACTACCAGTTCATGTTGCTTGGATGTGCATTATTGTCGGATGAAAGTGCTGCTACATACTCTTGGCTCATGCAAACTTGGTTGAAAGCCGTTGGTGGTCAGCATCCAAAAGTAATAATCACTGATCAAGACAAAACCATTAAAACAGTCATTTCAGATGTTTTCCATAGCTCTCGTCATTGCTTCTGTTTGTGGCAAATATGGGGTAGACTTTCTGAAAATCTCAGTCATGTGATAAAAAGGCATGATAATTTTATGGCGAAATTTGAAAAATGTGTCAATAGGTCGTGGACTGAGGCAGAATTCGAGAAAAGGTGGTGGAAGATTATAAACAGATGTGAACTAAGAGAGGATGAGTGGATGCACTTGTTGTATGAGGATCGCAAGCATTGGGTGCCAACCTTCCTGAAGGATGCTTTCTTTGCTGGAATGTGTAGCATTCAGCGAGCTGATAGTGTAAACGCCTTCTTTGATAAGTATGTACATAAGAAGACCACCGTGCAAGAGTTTGTAAAACTGTATGAAGCAATTCTGCAGGATAGGTATGAAGAGGAAAGCAAAGGAGAGTCTGATACGTGGAGTAAGCAACCTGTGCTGAAATCTCCATCTCCGTTTGAGAAGAGTGTTTCAGGATCATATACACATGCGGTTCTTAAGAAGTTTCAAGTTGAGGTTCTGGGTGCAGTTGCTTGTCGTCCCAAAGAGGAAAGACAAGATGAGACCGGCATGATTTTCAGAGTTCAAGATTTTGAGAAGGACCAAGATTTCACCGTCATGTGGAATGAGATGAAGTCGGAAATTTCTTGTATATGCAGGTTGTTTGAGTACAAAGGTTATCTGTGTCGACATGCGCTGATTGTTCTACAAATGCGTGGTCTTTCTGCAATTCCATCATTTTATGTTTTGAAAAGATGGACCAAAGATGCAAAGAACAGGCTTTTGATGACAGAGGAATCTGAACAGGTTCAATCCAGAGTACAGAGGTACAATGATTTATGCCAGCGGGCAATGAGATTGAGTGAAGAGGGATCGTTGTCCCATGAGGCTTACAGTCTAGCATCCCGTGCAATCGAGGAAGCTTTTGGAAACTGCATTGGTCAAAACACTATTAGTAAGGGTCTTGCTGAAGCCGGGACATCAGCAACTCATAGTCTATTGTGTGCAGAAGATGACAGCCAAGTCAGAGGAATGAGCAAGACAAATAAAAAGAAGAACCCAACCAAGAAAAGAAAGGTTGGTTGTCAATGTGATTGGAATTGTTTCTTACTGGCATTCTTCCTATCTGATTTTGACACCAATTCCTTTCTTTTACAGGTGACCTCTGAGCCAGATATAATGACAATCGGGGCACAAGAAAGTTTGCAGCAAATGGTTTGTCCCCTCTCTTGGTCTTGGAGTGATAATCTATGATCAATCTACTACTTTTTGCCAGGGGTCCTGTATTTAGACGACTTGCTAAATGCAGTAAAATTTTCGCTAGTATACGCTGATAGGAAAATGCTGGATGTTCATGTTGTTGAGTTGAGTTCTTTTTTTCTTTCTTTGTTACAGGAGAAACTAACCCCAAGAGCGGTGACCACCCTTGACAGCTACTATGGCACTCAGCAGAGCGTTCCGGGGATGGTAGGACGTGTTCTTTATTCTTGCTTTAGGGGTATTAATTCATCGTATAGCTAATTCTGTGCTGGAACTTTCTTGTAGGTACAACTAAATTTAATGGCACCTACTCGGGATAATTACTATGGGAGTCAGCAGACGATTCAAGGGCTGGTATGTTGTAAATAAAGTGGACAAGCTTGTTGTAAATTGTTCCCATACAGTTTGGGTTATTGACGTAGCATCTGGATTCCACTGTTGTAGGGGCAACTCAACTCAATAGCACCAAGTCATGATGGATACTACACTCCTCAGCAGAGTATGCATGGGCTGGTAAAGTATCTTAGGCTTAGAATAGTTTATGGGGTTTGGTAGATCTCTTGCATAACTAATTTATGTGATTACTCTCACAGGGACAGATGGACTTCTTCAGATCCCCAGGCGGTTTTACTTACAGTATTCGGGTGAGTTTTGCCAGATTTAGTCAGACGTGGTTGTGTCTTTTAAATGGAGTCACTTATGATGGGTTTTCTGCTCCTCAATTGGTCCAGGATGATTCCAATGTCAGAGCAGCACAGTTGCATGAGGATGCATCAAGACATGCTTAACATCTGTTAGATAAGAGAGGTGATAGCATGCAGTATATAGATCTCTTAATTTTTGTTGGAACTTTGTCAATATTTGACTTACATTTTTGTGTTCAACAGGAAACAGAAGCTGTGGTTCGCCGAAGGGCGGCAGTTGAACTTACATCTCAAATGGAAGTAATACATAAGTCTCCAATTGTAGTGTTTGTAAGATAGCGGATAGTCTAATGATTTTCATCACCATAGATCGGCTGTTGTATTAATTATGGAATCCTGAGGAAAGTCAGGGTAAGCTCGAGGTAGGGTCGTCGTCAGTTGTACAGGTTGTTGTTCCTGTTGTATCTTGGATTGCATCAGCTCAATTAGAAATAGGATTTGTTGAGATCAGTCAGTAAATTCTCCATTTATTCGGTCTCATCTATAATGTTAACGTTTGCCAGCAGGGTCTCTCTCTCTCTCTCTCTCTCTCTCGGTGTTTTCATTACACCCACTTGGATTGATGCATTGAGGAATGTGGGATGGGGGTATATGGGTGGAGTACAGGCAGGCCTTTCCACTTCAAGTGGGAATAAATTTGGCAATCTTTTGACAGTCTTCTCAGGCTAATGGGCTACGAGTTTACTTTTGTAATCGTTTGCACGGAGCCTTTTCTCCAATAGGAACCGGGCGAGGTTAGCAACCAAAGAAGAAACAGGAGGGGAAAGAGTGCAGGGAGTAAGATCAAGCAACCATCACTTGCCAAGGAGCCAGCTAATTTGCTAATGTGTGGTCATGAGTACTTGCAAAGAAGCAATCTTAGGAATGTGAGGTTGGCATATTAAATTTATCTTACCAACCATGTACAAAATGTTCTGAGTCAAGTTGCTTGCGCACAGACCACTAGGTTCACCCTTCCCACTTGGGAAGGGAGAGGTAAGGAATTAAAATCTCCACCTTCTTAAGAAATTAAAGAATTCAAATCTTTACCTTCTTAAGAGAGATTGGGGGTGGGAATGATTTAGTGTCGGTTTTGAATCTCATGCTCTATGCCTCTGTAAAGAAGCAGTGCGAAAGTCTGAGAATGAGAGTTAAAAGTTCACGTAGAGTAAAATTGATAAAAAAAAAAAATTACCTGCACAAAATTGGTTTATGAATCTCAGACCTTTAGGTAACCATTTCTTCATGTCTATGTCCCTGAATTATAAAAAGAAGAAGACAAAAAAAAATTATTTCACAATCCCATTTTACGAATTGAGGAGGAGATAGATGGAAAATAGGGTATGGTGTCTTGAGGTAGACCCCTGTTGCTCTCTAATATGTTTTTGTGGCTTACTTCTGTTAGGAAAGATACTTCATGTTTTTTTTCTTTTTTCTTTTTTGTCATACTTGTATCACAGGCGATATTTGTCCAACTCGAACATGATCAATTCAATAACACATGATCAATAACACAAATAAGTTTTGTCATGGACGGTCTCAATTGAGATGACGCTTAAGAAATTATATGCTCTATTTTGTATCAGAAAATAATACTTTTTTGTCTAATGGGTGAAGAAGAGCGGTCACCACTAGAAACTCCCTCTACGTGTTAGTTCTAGTTACGGCATATTCGGTTCAAACATTAACTTTAAAAAAAAAAAAACATATTTCAATTTCATTACTTGGCAAAAATGAATGATAGATCAAGAATCACAAATATATTTAAAAACATTGATTGGTTGGATTTAGTTCGGTTGGATAAAACACCGTTTCCCTATTCGTTCATGAGAGAAAAGGCCCATGGGTTTGGGTTAGGGCCGTCAAATGGATGGGTTCGGCTGGATTCGGGTTGGGTGGGCTAGCCCTCATTTCCCCTAAAACCCATTCCTTTTCATATTATTTATTTATTTATTCCATTCAAATCATTTCCTTGGAGACCTAAAAGGTTATGTACAAATTTGATCCTTTTAATTTGGTGCAATTTTGTTCTCTAACTTTTTTCTTTTATAACTTTCTATAGTTGTGTGTTTGATTTCTAAGAAATATTTTGTGCAGTTTAATCCTCTATTTTTCTCATTTTATTGCAATAGAGCCTTCCCAAACCGCTTTAACCATCCTGCCAAATTAGCTAATAAAGCAGCATTGCTTTATCTTTTTTTTTGGGGGCGGGGGGTAAGTGGCATTGCTTATGTGGTAGAAAATGAAATGTGATAATAATTTGACGTTAAATGAGCAAAAAATAAACGAGAAATATAAGAAAAAAGAAATCCTAATTTGATACTATTAGTTACAGCGTGCAAACAAATCACTTATTAGAGTTGGAGGATTTGATTGTGCAAAATAAAAATTAGAGTATTAAATTGGACAAATCCAGAAAGTTGGAGGACTTGATTGCATAGAATAAAATTTAAAAGGACCAAATTACACAACTACCAAAATTCAGAGGACTAAAAATCTGCCTTGAGCCGGAGCCCTAGTTTGCCCTGCTCTCTCGTCGCTATTAAAGAAGCTTGCGGGGGAGCTGAAGTTGCCGCCGACCCGTTTCTGATCTCTCTCTCCCTCTTCAGTTCTTGCCTTGTGTATGCCCCTCTCTCTCTCTCTCTCTCTCTCTGTAGCTAGTTCTACGAATTCAAACGATGGTTTATTCGCATGTTGCAACCCTTTTTTCTTGTGAATACAAAGGTTTCTGCTTTTCTCGTAATGAACCGCATGGAAGCTTGCCATCGTTGTCCACTGAAAGTTTCTGGTGCTTAACGTAGTATTGGGCTTATTGGGTATTCTTTGTCTTGCGTGCATGCTCGGATTTCGGTTCCTGGAATGTTAATGGTGGACTTCTGCTTATCTGGGTCTTTTTCCATTGATTCTGCTCCCGTATCTGCAGGTTTTGCCGAGCCACGATGTATCTTCAGTTCTACATTAACGATAATGGTGACAAAGTGTACACCACAAAGGTGCTGTGAACACTTTTCTCTAGATGTTAATTTTGTCGTGTTCATACATGGGTTGTTTGTGGTTTCTGAAATGGTGGTGATGATACTAATTTCGCGCCTGCTGATTGGATTCATCTGGTGACGCTTGAGTTAGGAAAAGAGACGCCGAGCTTAACGTGGCACCGTAGTTTATGCCTGCTACTTTATTGAATAGAGTAGGAAAAATGAGCTTTGCTTTAGAGTCCTTGTGCAAATGTTGGGTGATTTCGGTATATGCCCTGCGGGAGCAAATGAAAATTATTTTTGGATGTTATGATGGTTGTTTCGACTCTCTTAAATCATTTCACAGAATTGGGTGGGAGCATCGGGTTTTAAATTGTAACATGTGATTGTCCTGCCAGAGAGTGATATTCGTGTGGTTTGTAGACAGATAATTACAAAATTATACAAGAATCCAGCTTGTTCTTTTTATAAAGAGCGCGATTTGATTTGTGATTGGTTTTTGGGTAGCAGTCAGTGCCCACTTGGGGCCTCTCTTACTTTCATACTATTTTATCAATCTGTGTCCTAAAATGTTTGCTTGATTGTATGCAGAAAGAATCACCCGTGGGTCTCGCTACACAATCTGCACATCCGGGTAAGTCACCTCACCTCATTTGATCTTTCATTTTCTTTTCTTATGTATTTGATTGTTATATTTATTTGATTTTGCTACACAAGGCTGTTCAAGTTTTTTATGTTCTTTCTCTACCACTGTTGAGAACATTTTTTGCCCTTATGGAGAAGTTGGATTTTCATTTGTTATCTATTCCCACATTCTTCTCGTGTGTGGACTCGGTTGAATCCTACCTTTGAAGTCCATCTTGGCAAAGCTAAGAGGTCTAGTGGCAATGATTAGCTTTGAATGCTAATGGACTCAGATCAAATGTCACTCTTAACTATCCTGCGCTTTCTTCCTCCAATGAAGCTGCAGTTCAGTGGAGATGAAACATATAATGCTTCAACCACCGAGTGTTCTTAGTCCAGAAGTTGGATTTTCATTTGTTATCTATTTACACATTCTTCTCGTGTGTGGACCCTGTTGAATCCTGCCTTTGTAGTCCATCTTGGCAAAGCTAAGAAGTCTAGTGGCAATGCTTAGCTTTGAATGCTAATGGACTTAGATCAAATGTCACTCTTAACTATCCTGCGCTTTCTTCCTCCAGTGAAGCTGCAGTTCAGTAGAGATGAAACATATATGCTTCAAAACCACCTAGTGTTTTTAGTCCATATGATTTGAATCATGCCTCACGTATTGCAGCTAATTGTTTACTGCAGAATTTCTTTAATAAGGTTTTTACAATATTAAGTGTTTTTTGATTTATGTATTTACGTTTTGATCATGTTCTTTCTGCAGCTCGCTTCTCGCCTGATGACAAATACTCAAGGCAGAGAGTTCTTTTAAAGAAGCGATTTGGATTACTGCCAACCCAAAAACCGCCTCAGAAATACTAAATGTGGGATATCACATAGGTGTTCTTTTCTAGCAAAACTAAGATCCTTGGCCCATGTAATAGATTTGGTTTAAGGGTTGAAACTTTGTAGTACCGTGTGTGTCAGCACCTGCAGCCCTGTCACACATTCCTTCGCTTGAGTACTTCTCAAAACTCAAGTCTGTCGGATATCCATTTAATGCAGTGCTTTAAATAGGACACACAGAGATCTGGGTTGAGTATGTTCTGAACTGAACAGTTGTTCTGCACAAGCTTCATTGTGTTACCGCAGTCTCGTCTTTGTCCTTAATGTCTTTCTGCCCTTCGCATTTTCAAGATCGTATTATGTGACATCCTCGCTGAGCTGGTTCGTTCTGTTTTCATCCTGTCGGCTCTCGCCCATTTGAGGCTCCATCCAGAGCTGGTCATGGACTGTCCTCGCCTAAAGAAAGGAATTCGTCCGTACTCGACTTGGTTTTGCTTCACCTTATGAAATGTTCATGTCCGAAGACGTTAGCCGCGAAGCAGAAACGATGCGAGGGTATGATAGGTACAGCTCTGTTTTCTTGCGAAGTTTGCAAATTTCAGCATGGACGACATGTCTATGATTGAATTCTGGAGGTAGACATTGACGATGGGGGTTTAGTGTTTTTCCTCGGATGCAAACGTTAGACTCAAAACGTTTTGCCGAAGGGTACTATTACAGATCCCCGACGACAAAAGAACAAATTTAGATCGTTTACCGAACGCTTTTGATGTGTTTGCGAGGTACAACAATTTTGTGCCGAAAGGTATTTCAAAACGCATTAGTATAAAACGCATTTAGGACGGCGAATTGATTTCTTGAGTGATCGTAGAAAACACCTATTAGGTACAACATGTTCTTTTTTTTTTTTTTTTTTGGGTTCTCACATTGCTATGGTTACCAAACAATAAAAAACACTTTAGGATTAATTTAAAAATCCAATCGAATTAATTAAAACTTAAAAAATAACATCGCATATTAAATAAATTTTTAAGAATTCAATCAAACTAACTGATATATCAAAGATGCTAATAATGTCATGATCAATCATTTCCTGCTTATCAATTAGATGGATCGGAAGTGCAAGAAGTTAACTAGATTAATTGAATGTGCAGGGACAACATCCCACTTTATAATCTTTGGTACATAATGATTTATCACGATTGACTGTACAATTATAAAAGCCATGTTAGTCAATGATTCAAGGCACTTAAAAATGCATTTAAAAAGATAAAAAAGGGGGAAATTCATTCTTCCTTTCTTCTCCTCTCCTCTCTCTCTCTCTGTTCTTCTTCTTCTTCTTCTTCTTCCAATCATCATCAAATCAGACCTGAAGCTCCCAAATTCATCTGCTTAGCCGCCGGCGCCTGAACCAGAACGCTCTTGTTTCATCTGCCGCTGAACCGATCGCCACTCTGGACGAGGTCTTGTGCCGCGGCTTCCTCTCTTCCGGGTAACTCTCCTCGCCGGCGCCTCCCTCTCTTCATTTCCTCAGCTCAATCTTCGCCTTTGCTTCGATAGAATCCGTCAGTAAATCCGACCATCGCATCGGGACGGGACCGCCTCGCGAGTTTCGACCGCCTCGCGGTTGTGCTCCCGATCATGACTTGAGCCGGGGCGGGTCATTTGTCGGCGTGGGCAATCGCGTAATGACGTAAAAATGCGATCTTTATCTTTATTTTGTCATACCCTTAAATCACCCACGAGACATATGGTTCTAAAGGTGACAGATTTGAGCTTCGGACAAGTGAAAGGAGTGTCTCCAACGTGGGTTCACTGGGATTGTCTTGTTACATGGCGAAAAAGAGTATCAAACATGAGGAGAATTCCTCATACAAGTAAGAAAAAATAACTAAGTTTCGGACTTCCACATGCGTAGAAGATCCATATCCAATACTTCGTGTCTTTTCTCTGTGTTGGTGACTAGTGGGGCGTACAAATTATTGACTACGGTCGTATGGAATTACGTGACGACGGCCTCTTGCGGTCATTGACGTGTTTTGGTGCATGGAAAGTGTCGTACTGTGACCATCTTTTCTTTTTCTATGCCAATTATTCATCTACTGAAATGCTTCTGTGTTAGATGAGTACAATAGATTTAGTTTCTTCGCATAGTCTGTTATTTGTTTACATAAAGATTTATAACAGTGCACAAGGATATGAATAAAAGTTGATACATCCAATTCCAATGACTAGAGAAATACTTTACATTATTGTAGGTGCTATTGTTGTATGAGGTTTGGACTTCATTACTTGGAGAGCGCGGAAAATTCAGTGGGGGTACTTGCACCCACTGATCATATGGTGGCGCTGTCCCTGACTTGAGCTCTTGGACTGAAGGCTTTGTTGGTTGGTTTTTAGTGAATTCTCTTTTTTGTATTTGACTCCAGGTGTTACTGTTTAATCAGTCATTGGCTTACAATGGCATGGGGTCAGGTCAATCATGTGAAAAACTTTTGTTCAATTTCGTCAGAGTGAGTGGAAAAATCAACACTTACACGCACGCACAAATGATTGGATTGAGTTACTTAGTTATTTAAGTTGATTAAAATGAATGTAATGGCTCAGATTGACCTGGCTTGTGGACTGCGGTGGAGGGGAGTACCCATTTTTTTCATCATTCCACAAAACTTAAATTTCTTGAAAGATCTTCGAACGGCCAGCAATGAATTTATACATGCATACTAAGTTTGTCTTGAAGTATTTTCCACCTTCGTAGTGTGAATTATTACCCCCCGAAACTAAAATATTTGGTCATTGCCATATCATTTTTCATGAAATATGTTTCTGGATTTGTCATCTGTAGAAAGTTTACTTCTTTGTTTTGCCTGAAATTTGTGAAAAAAATTTTCCCATGTTCTTTCAGGAATCTAACAGTTCATAAGGTAGTTTGAACTTCCTTCAGATAAAAAAAAAAGGTTGGACTCTGACAAAAATGTAGATTTGGATGTTGTAGAGTCTTCCGGCATAATGCCTGCTGAGGAAGAGGATGTAAATTCTCACGAGGGGAGTGAAAATATTCTGGTAGCACCCCACTGTAACAGCAGGGAAAATGTAAATTCTCTTAATGGGGGTGAAGATATGATGGTAGCCCCCCAGCATGACAGTGAGGAAAATGATGCTTGTATTATGAATCAGGTGGGGACAAATTCCATTGTTGATGTTCATCATAGATTGTTGAGTACGGAGCCCCGGATTGGTTTAGAATTTCAAACGAAGGAAGCAGCATACTCTTTCTACAGGGAGTACGCTCGCTCTGTTGGATTTGGCATCACAATAAAAGCTAGCCGTCGCTCAAAGAAATCTGGGAAGTTTATTGATGTGAAGATAGCTTGTTCTAGATTTGGAAGCAAGCGCGAGTCCACTTCAACTGTCCATCCACGCCCCTGTATGAAGACGAACTGCAAAGCCGGAATGAATATGAAGAGGAGGGAAGATGGCATATGGATTATATATAGTGTTGTCAAGGAGCATAACCATGACATTGACCCAGATGACTTCTATAATTCCCTCTGGGGAAGGACCAAGCAAGTTGGTGCTTTAGCCTATCAAAAGAAGGGTCTACAAGCTTTCCTAAATGAGGAAGACACACAAGTGATGCTTGAACATTTCATGAGCATGCAGCAGGAGAATCCCAATTTCTTCTATGCAATAGATTTGGGCCCTGACAAATGCTTGAGAAATGTCTTCTGGGTTGATGCTAAAGGTAGGCATGATTATGCCAGTTTCTGTGACGTGGTCTACTTTGATATCTTCTATGTTAAAGAAAAATACGGTATTCCTTTTCTTCCTATTGTTGGAGTCAATCACCATGCTCAGTACTTACTACTTGGATGTGCATTAATTGGGGCCGAAGGGAAATTGTCTTATAGTTGGGTAATGCAGGCATGGCTCAATGCAATGGGTCATCAAGCTCCTAAAGTTATCATAACTGATCAAGACAAACAACTAAGAGAAGCTGTGGCAGATGTATTTCCAGATATACGCCATTGTTTTTGCTTGTGGCACATTTTCAGAAAAATTCCTCTAACTTTGGCACATGTTTTAGATAAATATGATAAATTCATGGATAAGTTTAACAAATGTGTGTATCTGTCTTGGACGGAGGAACAGTTTGAAAAGAGATGGCAGAAACTGATTCATAAATTTGAAGTAGGGGAGGATGAATGGGTTTGCTCATTATATGAAGATCGTAAAAAGTGGGTCCCAACTTACATGCAGGATGCATTTTTAGCTGGAATGTCCTCAGCTGATCGAACTAGAAGCATGACTGCTTTTTTTGATAGTTACCTATATAGGGGAATTTCTTTTAAGGATTTTTTGAAGCAATACAAAGTGTATTTGCAAGAAAGGTACAAAAGGGAGGCTGCATCGGATGCCGAATCACGGCACAAACCACCTGTATTAAGGTCTGCCTTAACATTTGAGAAGCAACTGTCGACAATTTATACAAATGCAGTTTTCAAGCAATTTCAGGATGAGGTTCTGGGAGTTGAGTCGTGTCATCTGCAAAGAGAAAACGGAAATGAACCGGCTTCAATCTTTCGAGTTGAAGAGTATAGGAAAAGTCAAAATTTTGTTGTCTCTTGGAAGGAAGTTGACTCAGAAATTTTATGTTCATGTAAATCATTTGAATACAGAGGTTTCCTTTGTAGACATGCAATGCTTGTTCTTCAAACATCTGGCATTTCTAGCATCCCATGTCAATATATTTTAAAGCGCTGGACAAAGAATGCAAAGATCAGGGAAACTGAATCTGAAAAATCAAAAGAATTGCTTGCTTCCAGAATGCAGCGGTTTAACGATCTTTGTAAGAGAGCAATTAAACTGGGGGAACAGGGGTCTTTATCTCAGGAAGCTTACAATATTGCATGTCAGGCCTTAGAGGAAGTGTCGAGACAGTATTCAAGGGTTAATTCTAGGTGGAGTGTTTCCGAGCCTGGCTTAGTTACCGATCACCAAAATGCTGAAGCCCCAGAGGAGAATTACGGGAACGTAGTCAAGTCACTTAAGAGAAAGAAAATATGTAAGAAAAGAAAGGTCAGTTTAGGCTCGACATTTGACACTTTGAGTTGCAAATGTGTTGCAGCTACTGTTACGTGATCCAGCCCTTGAGCACAACCTTATTCATGTTGCAGGTGGTGCATTTTGAGCAAGGAGGTGCAGCTATCAGGACTCAAGATAACTTCCATGATATGGTTAGGCTTATTCATTTTAGTTCATTCCGTTGTTATGATAGTGTCAGCATGTACATTGAGAAATGGTGTAACTTTTTGTCTTTAACTGTAGGAACAAGCAAGTTCAAGAACAGAAGGCCAGGATAACCATTGGATTTCCCAACAGGGCATGCAAGACATGGTATCCAGCATGGAAAATATTTCAAGATTATGCTGTGGTTATTGTCTCTCTCATATTGTCGTCTTTCAACTGTGCAGGAATTAAATTTCAGAACAGCAAGTCTAGATGGCCATGATGATGCTCATCAAAGCATGCAAGGAGTGGTATGGAAACTTATTATCTTTGCTAAATGGATTTTGCCTGTCATGGATAGTGGTATTGAGCTCTTTTGTTCTACTAAATGCGGCAACAACTAGATTCAACATGTCCCACTCGCGATGGTTATAATGGCCATTTACAGGGTGGCCTGGTGTGTGTAGTACGTGCCTGCATTCTGTCCTTAACTTCTAATGCATAGTTCTATGATCCGTTTGGCCATATCTTCTGGTCTTTGATCCTGACCTCGATCTTATTAGGGACGTCTACATTCAGTGCCGTCACGAGTTTTCCACTGTGGGACCCCACAGAGTTTGCAGGAAGTGGTACAGAATCTAAATAACCAATATCCCGGTGAGGAGAATTTCTTTCAACAATTTAATTGATGGAGCAAGTTCGTTGATTTCAGGGATATGTTGGTTTTAGAACACAAGAGATTCCTGGGTGTTTCCCCGTCCATAGTGATTTCCAACACACTGTATGCATCTTAAGAACTAAGTCGTGCTTTTTCTTTTTGACTTTCCGATTGTATTGGACCTTAAGCTTGGTGCTGTGCAGGGACAGCCTGTTGGTTCGATCCATTTGCAGTTTCAGGGCATTACATCGAAGAACCTGCAGGATAAGAAATTGCGAAGGTGAATTTACCTATTGACCTTCCCGTGGATTTATTGAAGTTGAAGATGGCAAGAGCATTCTTAATTAGCTCCCGACATCTATAAGGGGGGAAAAAGGAACTCCCAACGTCATGTATATTCCCTTTTCTTCTAATTAGCTGAGCATGGTGACAAATTGCGATAAGTCATGTATATTCAATTTAGCTGAGCATAGGTGACAAATTGCAAGAAGTGTACAGGGATCTTTTTCTCGTATCCGAAATGATGCTCTCTTTCTCTCTCTCTCGCGAGCGCGCATTGGGAGTTGTTGCGGCAACCTTCCTTTTCTCTTTCCTGTCATAAGCATTCAATCTTAGTTCATGTTGCAAATCAGAATCTGTCATCATTTCTCAGTTCTGTGTTGTAGTTGCCAAATCAAGCTAAGAATTGTCAATTGGATACTTCATTCGTTGCAGTGAATCGTATTGGCAATATCTGGTGAAGTGCCTAAAATAACGCTCAGCCCTGTGCTGGAAAAAACGTCAAACATATTGGAAAAGTGAAATTTCACGACCGACAAGATAGCCACTTAATACCCGATTTTTATTTTTATTTTTCCAAATGAGGCAATTCAATTTTTCTTTTTGGTAGGAAACCAATTCTGTCCATACAACCTACAGACTTCCAAGTAGGCGCACGCAACGAGTGCTCATTATGTTTTTCCGCATATGACTTGCTATTCAAGTCTCATATAACATGAAATCAAAGAGAAAGTCATTGTATAGAGCCCCAGATTCTTGCATCTGGTCTCAACTCTTGCTTGGGGAAGAGGGGTTTTGCCGGTTGAATCTGTACCATGCCGGTGAACTCGAGTCTGCGAAAAGCAAATGTAAGATCTGTTTATCAATAGCAAGATAAGAGACAGAAAGACAATCCGAGAAAAAGCTGACTCGCCCAACCATTAATAGCTTGTAATGCATTCTGACGATCAGATTTGCGGCTGATCAGATCTCTTCCTTAAATTACACCACAATCCGTTCTTTGTGTGGATTGTTGCGCCCGTAACAAGTTCCACAGAGTCGGCAGATCCTTTCAGTTCCACATCAAATTTCTGGAGCAGCATAGCCAATGCCACTGTCGACTCCATTAGGGCAAATTGGTCCCCGACACACTTCCTAGGCCCCCCACCAAACGGCAAGAAGGCAAAATCCGAAACGATCTGATCATCACAACAAACAATTAACATTTGACAAAGGATGTGAGGCATTTTTTTGGCTGATTAGAATGAGTCAGAGTGCTTGAAGCATGGAGATTCCAATTTGGAAGGTCACCTCATTTGGATATAGCGCGCCAGGACTCCGAGATGGATCGAAGCCAGCCCACCCTTCAACCCCCTCACTCTTTCTTTGTGTCAGGAACCTCTCCGGTTCAAAGTCACCGGGGCGATCCCAAAAATATGGAGATCGATGAAGGTTATACACCTGAATAATTAAATTTAAAGGACAAAAAGTCATGCACACCAAAATGAGCAGAAGCAGAAGGGACAGACTTTAGATTTTTAACAAAAGTGGCACTGCAAACTGATAAGAACTAATCTACGAGCAATGCAACTACTTACAGAAATGAAGATATCTGTGCCAGCAGGGATCGCATAACCATTTTTGTCACCTCTATAACCTCCTGAAAGGCAGAGTTGACTCAAAAATTTAGAATTCTAGTTCATAAATAAGGTGAGGACTAGCATAGAAAAATGATTACAAAAATTAAACAATGTCTTCATTCCCCGTCGACATGGTTCTATTACAGTGATGCATTGAACAAACACTTTTGTCCCATGGAATAATGCCACCTCAACTAGCAGCTCGTTTGAATTTCACTTGGTCAATTGGATACTCCCTATTGATCATCATGTAAAATTTTTCGAACAAAAATAATAAGATGAGGGACTTCCCAGTGTAACTCTTTAGCTCATAGAGAGGAGAACTTGCAATCGAGAAACTCATTGCAAACCATGTTTATCATTTATTTTAAGGATGACCTCCTGGAAAACCACCAAAAGTCGTTCCTTCAAAATGAACTTGAGATGGTTTAGCCCGCAGATCAACATGACTGACTCATACTTAATCTATGGAGACATAAATTTGTTGAGAGTTTCAAATACAATTTCTCTCCTATTTGATCCACAAGTGGCTTAATATCTCCCTTCACCAGCAGTCATCTCAACCACTGATAGTATTTTTTTTCCTGTTATCTGCTATTGCACCAAAATAATCACTGAACTATAGGAGGAGATTAAGCGACAACCAGGCTTTTTATCCCAAGGTAGCATTGGTACAAATTATCAAGTGTGAAATTAAGTTAGCAATCAAATTTACGATTTAGTAGCTAGTATTACCTGGCAACCGATCTGATTTAAGGGCACGCCTAATAAGCAAAGGTGGTTGAGGATACAAACGAAGTGCCTCTACAACTATCAGTCTAATGTACCTGAAAGAAAGGAAAAGGCATATGAATTTTGAAAATCAAGAAAAAAAAAATATACAGTCAAGATACAAAACCAATCAAGGGAATCACCAAACCAGGGATTAGAGAAGAGAAACCTTTCCATTATTGCATACAGTTCATAAACATGCATGAGCTTGCTACTAATTTAGATGGATTTCGATGAGAGAAAACAAAAGCACTTGCAGAAGATCTTTCTTTTCCACACGGTCTTTTGGGGGAAGTAAATAGAAACACTAAGATGAGAAGTTGCAGCTAAAGAGCAAACAAATGCCATCATCGGAAAAGATCAAGGGAACAATTCTGCAAATGATCCCTCTCTCTCTCTCTAAAAATGCAATCAATTTGAATTAGCTTTGAGTAGCAAAAGCAGAGAAATTAATATGCAGCTTTTTTGGTTTTTCCCACACATGGAGCCTAAAAATTTCTCTTTACACAAGATTAACATATACAGATTACTGTCTGCAGAAGTAGCGCCAATGACTTCCATTTATATAAGCCTTGTCTTCAAGAAAGAGATTGATGAAACAACACTCTGATTCTGAGCTAAGGAGTATTGCCCTTGAAGGGAGAAAAATCTCTCAAAGATGGGCACGAATCAACTTCCACACTCGTTTATCACTACAGTATTCACATATGCACCGAAAAACAAGGAAGATCATCCAAAACAAACGTTAACATCGTATGAGTAGATACATGACTTACTCCAACTTCTTTAGAGATTCAAAAGTTGGCCTCTTTTGACCAAGCACTGAATCAATTTCTACTTGTGCTTTTCTCATTTTTGATGGGTTCTGCATTCAGAAAATTAAAGTCAATAATTTAAATGACAACCTTAGGCAAGTAAATTTCAAGCAGCACAGACATGTTAAAAACAATACAAGATTGCAAGACAACGAAGTTGGTGATCAGACACATACTTGAGCAAGTAAGAAAACAGCCCAGGTAAGAACAGCAGCTGTTGTTTCATGGCCGGCGATGAGCATAGTCATAAGGTCGTCCCTCAGCTGTTAAAATGAGTGGTTCAGAAAAAGCCAAAGGTGCTTAACTGAACTAAATCTGTGACTAAAGCAAGGAGTTTCAGAAGCATAGGTGCACTACTATGATGAATTTTTTAGAAGCATATGATCCAGTGTAGGCATGAGCAACTTGCATTCATTACGTGTGAGCATACCTCTAGCCAGGGATGGATACAGCACTAATATCCTGGGCTTCAGACTTTGCAAGAGATAATTAGTTTAGTGTTTAGACACCCTTTAGAGTTATGTGCGTCCAAGATGATCAAATAGAAACAGTTGTTGAAAATAAAGAGTGGTGAAAGCAAAGAGAAATATGACACTGTCAAAATGCAAATGAACTGAGCTGTATTCTTTGGTTTTTTGGTTGATCTGGTTGCTTTGGTTGAGAAAAAGGAAATTGATTGATTTGGTCTGGTTTCAGAATCACCCCTTCTCAAAAGTAAACCAAAACAGATAAACCAAAGACATCCTTACAATTTTTCTCTGTATATTTTACTTATACTTAAATTTTTACAAGCACTTATAGATCTTCGGCTTGAAAGGATGTTTTACATGGAATCACAGATATTTCATTACCTGCGATTGCTGAAAAATATTACTAAAAATTGTGGACAACAGTCTAATCAGACCAATTGGAATTAAGAACCCTTAAAAATAGCACTAACAGTCAAATTGAAAACGAGACAATAATATTTGTTTGATTTAGAAGTTTTACTTCTCCAGTTTAGCCTGTGAACTTTTCCTAAACAAGCTTGGCACGACAATGATTTCAAAACAAACCTTGGACAGCAAACAACTTAAGGCACGGCACAGAGTGAGATATCACATTTTTCGAGAAACCCAATAGCAATTTACTGTTAACCACTGGGGAAACTTCACCTAGCTGAAGCTTTGAAAAATTACAAAATCATAGTTTACCTGGCGATCATCTACATCCACACCGCGCATATCAACTAGAAAACGTAGAAGACTGGCATCCTGCAAACTTCAAAAACACATGGCCTGGATTTGATAATACATATGCACATTGACTTATGCAAACAACTCTTAAATTGAAAGGCACAAGAAATTAAAAAATGTCTACCCACTTTGAGACTTAAGTAATCCCTCTGCTGCAGCTTTTCAACATCTGTTTCCTGCAGTTTAGTTCCATCAAAGATACATCTTCAAATGGTTTAACTTGAAAGTAAGAGAATTAAACAGCAAGTTTTCATACATGCTGCTCCCACTTCACATAGATGTAATTCATTTGCATTTTGCAATCCATGTCTCCGCAAATGGTGTTCTTGCTGCTAAATTTCTCAAATGGAGGGCAAATTTTCTTTCATAGATTACACCATCCAAGAATACAAACTTTGTTTAGGTGAAGGTTTTCATCGCCAAGAGAACAAGCCCTATGTTTTTTTAAATATCAACAGCTATATCACACACACTCTATATAGCAGTTATTTTCTAACCTGTCTGGTCTCCTTTGCATTTTTTATGAGTCCATCAAGACAGTCATTGATAAACTTGAGATCTTTCTGGAATTTCCGCTGCCTAGGCACAATCCAAGAAGCTAAAGGGACCTTCCAATAAGGGATGTAAAAGGTAGATCTATGCTCTGCTTCAAAAAGAGTACCATAAACCGCCTACACCAAAATGACCAAAGGTATCATCAAGCTGTCAAAATGAGATTGGCACCGTGAACTGATAATTTTGAATCGTGCCTTTAAGATCCTGTGACTAGCTGTCAATTCTAAGGACATGAATTAATATGAGAGAAAAATGTAAAATGAGATGTTTCAAGCAATGTTAAATGAGACCTGATCAATTTGAAAGTACCTTGCATTAAAATAAGACCTGCAAAATATAGCCACTAAAATACCACCACATTTTAGTCTTTATTCAGAAAATGAACTCAATGGGTCATTATTCTGATATTGTGGTCCTATGTGGAGCCTTTCTCCCTTAAATGATGGCAGTAAAATCAAAACCACACAAGAAACAAAAATTCTAACTGACAAATATTTGAAGCCCTAAGTTTATATAGATTTTTTAACCGTGATAGTATTGAGAACAGTTTACACAAGAAGGAAGCATCTTTAACAGATTAAACAAAACGAACGGCACTAAAGGAAGAAGACTAGTCACAACTCATCAAACCTTGATGACAGGTGACTCTTTTGTGACTGAACCAAAGTCATAATTGAAGACGCCAAGGCCTATAATATCAAGAGCCAAACTTGAAAACTCTGCTTCAAGATCCAGCTCAATTTTCCCCTCTCCATGTTCATTTGTGCCTTCAGATAGCTTCTCAAGTTTCTGGATGGTCCTCTCCGAACATTTTGTGAACACTTCGGTCATAGCTTCCAAGTATAACGAATGAAACCCAGGAGCAATAACTGTAGTTTTCAAGACAAGTTAAGCTAACTTTTAGACAAGACCACATACACTTGCATTACCCTTGCAATTTAAACAAGAACATTGATAGTTTGTTGATGACCAAGGCAATAAATAAGTTATTACACATACATTAACCAAAAAGAATGAGCACAACACTTCACTACAATAACATTTGATAATTCAAGATTAATATTTTCTCATCATGCTCTAATAGCTTAAGCTTTTTGAAGAGCTGGCAATGGTCCAGCCATAACTTACAATAGATAGCTAATGATAGGATGACAAAGAACAGGAAAATTAGATGAAGTATCAACAGTATGCATTTGACAATAACTTATTTTAAAGCAAAAGGTGGGGATGCTAAAGGGAATTAATTGAGGCACCAGCATCCAACTTACCATTGTCATCTGAAACAACTCTGATCAAACGAAGGGAATTCTAATTTAAATCTTAAGGACACTTTGAGAAATTGATGATATTGATGCAAAACAAGCTAAACCATAATAATATTTCTTCCATTGATCTCCTACATACCCAATTGAAGGAAAAGTATGTAGTCATGATTGGCAACCCATGAATAAAGCAAAGATATGATTGGAGTTGAACATCGTATGATTGTTTTGCTCAAACAGCTACACTGTATTACTTGTAAGAAGGCCAATAACTTTTTCTAAGAAAATATTTTGAATTGCATATACACTACTTCATGTGGAGGAAGCGCATTATACTAGAGTTTTAACTAAAACTGATTGGCAGATACTCCAGATTGGTCTAGACCCATGCCCAAACCTGAAAAGGGCATAATCTTAACTTGCTCACCTCTTCTCCTCTGCTTCCAAGTGTCAAGGTCTGCAGGTATAAGTCCTTTTCCCATTATTGGCTCTAGGATATCAGCTAGAACTCCCTATTATAGCACAAAACACTCGCCGGTGAGCCTTTAGAAGCGATACTAAGATATGATGAAACTCTCAAACTGAAGTAAGTCGCTTATACTGATCATCCAAAAATTTGTATACTCCATTCTCTCTTTCTCACACTTGTGGCAGAAATCCTACGCATTTAGCAAATGCTCGAATTACCAGATCGTCTCTGGATCTAATTATTCAATCATTTTCACACAACCAGATTATCTCAATTACAAAATTGGAAAATTTTGCTATTTTATTTTTCCAGCACAAGCACATAAATGGTACAAAATGAACCTTGACAGGTCACAGAAGCATGTAACTTCATTACCTTATCGTAAGAAAACGCATTCTCTCTAAGGATGTGCCTTGCGACTATAGGATCGGATACAACGACAAATGCTTTCGGTCCAAAAGCAAGTTTATAGACAGCTCCATGCTGCACAATGATTGAAGTGAGACTGAGTGCCTTCACACCCAGTACAAGATAACAGATAAAGTACCTTTTGAAATTTTCTTTTTGACATGATTGGCATCATAAGAAATTGCAGGGAAAAAAACAACTGAGTTGGTAGTTCAATTGAATTTTGAACTGTCTACACATTTATAAAGAATGACAAGCAGCAACATGTAATAGTGAACTCCTAAGAAGAAAATAAGTTAATTGGATGTCAACCAACAGCCTAATTGCCAAGCAAAAAAAAAAAAGAGGAAGAAGAAAATTGGCAAAGAACTTCAATGATTTCCACGAGTACCTCTAAGAACCAATCATACAGTGAGAAGAAGAGAGGCTTGCCAAATAAATCCGTCACTGCACCTTCAGCTATTGGCATCGATCCCAGACTTCCCCCACTCAACAAATTAGTAAGAAGATTGCTAGCATTGTCGAGAAGATTCCTTTTTGTTTTCGGTTCATCTGTACTTGTTGACTGACATCTGTGATTAAAAGTATAGATAATAAACATTCAAAGTGAAGCTCAATCAATCATGCAATGTTGGCAGTACAAAAAACATGGAACCATTTCTCTTTATTTGGTAATTTAGAATTAGTTTATGTCCATACAAGCAGCATGAGGAAATGGTGGAACTTTCCAACTCCAAAGAGTTTGTATAAACTAAAAGGAGACTCATACTCTAAAATGACCGGACAGTTACAGACATCTCTATTACAGGCCAATAGGACTACGCTACAGTTTCCATTTTAACATTTTCACCCAACACTCTGCCTCAAGTCAAAAAAAAATCTGTGGGCGTGTTTTCTTAAGATATAAATCAAATTGGCATTAACCTAAGTCCCAAAAAAACCAAGCACTCTTTTTGTATCTCTCGAGGTAGTTATCCATTCCCTGAATTCAAACTCTTTCAAACAGAACACTCCCTGGACCGTACACTAGCCCATAGCCAAACTGATTGAAACACAGTTGTCTCTCTCTTTCAGTTTTCTTGCAAAAAGGCAGGGAGCAGATTAAAAAAAAAAAAAAACAAATTGGGTCTTCATCACCTACAGCTTCATCACTTTTTAGAAGCTACACGATTTGTTTCCTGAAGGTTTCACTGCAGCATGAAAATTTCAATATTCAATACCATTAAGCCACGATTCAAAAGGCTAAGCAACACTCAGAAACGAATTGACAGTTCTTGCATTCGCCCAGAACTTTAAACTTGAACTTCGCACCCTCCACTCAGCTGGCAAAAATTTCAAGACCCATCACCGCACACCACACAAGAGCTTCTCCAAAGCCAAAACAAGCACACAGAACTAGACGAAACAACAAACGAGAAGAAATGGAAGTTATCTTGCGGTTCTGCTCAAGCAGCGTTCAAACAATACCGGATACAAGGCCCCCTCGGCCCAGCAGCGTAGGAGCGAGAAGATCGACGCGATCTGGAGACACCCATGATCCCAAAATCGCTCCTTTTGAAGCCGTCGTTGAAGACGGCGACGGAGAGCGAGTGCTGCAGGAGAGGGACGGTCGCCATTGACGCCAGCTTCGTGCTTCGAGAAGTGACCAGCCCAGTGCCCAGCACTGTCCATAAAAGAAACCAAAGATAAAGAGGAAAACGCTCGCCGTATTTTCGGTGGAGCAATTTGCTGTGTTTTGATAAACTTTCATTATTAGATTTAACTTATCTGTCTCGTTTATTTTCCGTGCTACAATTGCATTTTGCCTCCACTGGTGGGTCGGTGTGCTTCCCACTATCAAAAGATTGAACACCCCCAAAAAAAAAAAAAAAAACGGATATATTTAGCATAAGTCCAAAACTTGTGAAGGAAGTGTAATTGAGTCCAAAAACTTATAAAAAGTGCAATCAAATCCTAAAACTTGTCGAGTTGATTGATTGAGTCCTAAAGTTAACACCATCAAGAAAGTTAACGGAAATTGCTGACGTGGTGCGACGTTACATTTTAAATGATTTTTTTATTTTTATATGGATTTTAAATTATTTTTTATTCAAAATCTTTAAAAATTAAATTAAAAACTAAAAATTAAAAAAGAAAAGCTAAAGGCCGAGGATGTTGACGATCGTGTTGCATGCCTCAGGCAAGACGCGGCCGGCCTCGACGCGCCGCTCGGCCCATCGGAACATGCTGAGGGCGGCCTTCTAGTCGTCCCGGAACCGGTCGAGCAGCCGCTCGACGAGGCCGTGGGAGACCTCGACGAAGGCGCGGGGAGGGGTCGAGCTCGAGGGACCGGAGGACCTCGTGCTCGCCGCTTGCGACGCGGACTCGGGACACGACGATCGCAAAGTCGGATGGCGGTCGCCGGCCGGGCGGACGGCGGAGGGGTAGAGGTTGGAAGCGGCCCGACGGAGAGGCTGGAAGCGGCCGGGCGGACGCGATTGAACAAGCTCGAGGTCGTCGCTTGAGGCCGTCGCCCGCTCCACCAGCTCTACCGACGAGGACGACGCTGCTCGCCCGGATGCGGGCGAGCATCGCCGACCCCAGGCAAGGGCCGACAAGGCCTCGCCCGGATCCGGGCGAGCATCGCCGACCCTAGGCGAGGGCGGCGAGGCCTCGCCCGGGCGGGCGATGGTCGCCGGCCCCCGGCGAGGGCCGGCGTGCCAAGATCTAGGCGTCCTCGCCCGACACTGGTGGGGGTGGCCGGCCCTCACAGGGTCGGCGAGGCGCCCACCGCCCGGGGCGGCCGTCGCCGGCCCTCCGGCGATGGAAGCTCCGGCCTTTTTTTTTTTTAATAGTTTTTTTTTTTTAAATAAATTTAGTTTTTCCTTTTTAGTTTTTAATCTAATTTTTAAAGATTTTGAATAAAAATAATTTAAAAAATCCATATAAAAAATAAAAATTCATTTAAAATGTGACGTTAGTGCCACGTCGCAATTTTCGTTAACTTTCTTGACGGTGTTAATTTTAGGACTTAATTGGACCAACTTGACAAGTTTTAGGACTTGATTGCACTTTTTGTAAGTTGTAGGACTTAATTGCGCTTCCTTGACAAGTTTTAGGACTTCTGCTGAACATATCCCAAAAAAAAAATGAAGAAATTAAGGATGATTGATTCTTGATTTGGTCAGTTTCAAGGTGGAACCGAGAATCGGGCGTCGGACTAAACCACCAGTCCAGTTTAATGGAATCAGTCTAACACGAAGTGAAAGAGAAAAGGAGCTTGAGGAATTTCTTTGTATACACTTCAATTTGAAATGTATTCTTTACATATATTTATATTACGTAGTGTAAACAATGAAAGGAAAATACAAATATACAAAATCATTTTAAATCATTAATTGATATCAATCTAAACCTTAGACCAATTTAATATTTTCAATCAAATCAATTGCACAAATCATATCTCCAACACCGTCACTTTTTTTCCCACTATTTGGAATCGGATTAAGATAATGTTTACTTAATATGTTACTAATTTTTTTGAAGGAATAATGTATACATAGTTTGTCTAGTTCAATCCAATTCTCCCTTAGAGCCAAGAATGAGACTGCCTAGACACCTATTTCACTTTTAGGAATTGGAATCAGACCGACACTCTTAGGAACCGGACCCAACAAGCTGATTCTGTTCGGTTTGGCCGGTTAGTTTTGCTCTTTGACCGAAGAATCGGATAAATGCCGGTAAATCCTAAAACTAATTTCAAAGTGCAATTAAAAGTCTCATGTAGATAGATTTTTATTTATTTTTTACATACTTTAAATCTTATAGTATGCATATTTATTGATTTTTTAACTTGAAACATTTGAAAACCTTCTGAATATATAAATGTTGGATAAATAGATTCACATATAATTTTTCACATTCTTTTGGTATTCATGCAATAATTATAAATATTAGCAAGAAAGCGAAAGAGTTTTTTTTCTTATATCGTGAAAATGAGTAGGTTCTAAAACTTTTAGATTACGTAATTGAACCCAAGTGTCTCGATCAAGTCAAATCGAAGTAGGTCATCGTCAACTTATGGCAACAGTTGCTTTAGTATTCCTATTCCACAACGTGATTTGTAAGCAAAGGTTACGGGTATGATTTCCCACTCTTCGCCGTTTGGTTCAATTTTGGGGAAATGGAAGCCATTTCCTCCATTTTCCAAAGTATCTTTGAATAAATAGGTATTTTGTAAAGGCAAATGTATTTGGAAATCCAATTTTTCGTATATGTTTTGCAAAGCTACTTCAAGGTGAAAAGAAAAATGAAAAAATAAAGAAAAGGGAAGATGAGATGCAGCTGTGGGGGAAAATCGTGGGGAGCGGCTTGTGGCGGTGGCCCTGGTGGTGGTGGGGAGGCGGCTAGTGGCGGTGGGGGGGAGGCGGCTTGTGCGAGGTCGTGCGGCCTCGGGCGGCGTCGCATGGGTCACTCGACCTTCGGCAACGCCCCGAGGTCGCGCGACCCACACGATGCCCGAGGTCGCGCGACCTTAGGCGAGGCTTCCCAGCGGTTAGATCTGGCCCCTTCGGTGGCTATAAGCGGCTGCTCGTGGCTAAGCACCGCCCGCCGCGGTGGAGCCGCAAATTCTTTAAAGAAGACGATGAATAGTATTTTCGAGGGCAAAAGGGGAAAACATGATTATCAGTAAGGGTACTAATGGAAAGAAAAAAATTCATTAAACTTCATAATAGCATTAGAAAATACTAAAAATTTCAAAGTAAGTTTAGACCTAGTTATAGTATCGGGCTCAGCACAACTGACAAAAAACTGAAGAAAAAAGAGGAAGAAACTGGAAAGATAGAAGTGGAGATTTTTCTCTAAAGAAGACAAGTAAGATTTCCACCAAATTTGAAGTGGAAGCACCTACCTGGACTTTTGAAAATATATAAAAAAATAAAAAAATTTCGTAGCCTGCTCTAAAGGTTTGAGACCAGGCCATGGACTTCCCCCACCATTCCGTAATGGTTTCTTGGACTTCTGTAACTTCCATCAAAGCAGGAACCGTCTCTGGTCATTTGGGTGGTTGCCTGCATGAAGAAGTTGCTGCAGTTGAGAGCGAGCTCGAGGCGAGGGGAATGTCGGATAAGCTCCTGGGATTGCAATATAAGTGACATGGAAGGCGAAATCGATTCATCAATGTCGGTAACTTTTGGAATTTGGTAGATCGCTCTTCTCCTCTGATGCAGAATGTTCTGTACGAACGCAGGACGTTAGCTGGAAGGTCCGAGCGGCACAGCCTGCGACGAGTTCTTGGAGAAGCTGATGCGTGCGCAGATGAACTTGCTCGTTTTGGGAAGGAGGAAGTTGATGATGATGCATTCGGATTTGTTCTTGAGTTTGTATATTGGGTCTTTACTTCCGACCTTGATGTTTGGTATTTTGGTCATAAGGGTTGAATGTAGCCCAAGCACCTGGTTTGTATTATTGATAAATTGTCCTAATGTATGGGTTTTTCCACCAAAAAACATTTCTTAATTATGTTCATAGAAAAAAAACCGATTACATGAATAAAAGGATGATCAATTTTAGACTGGGTGGAGCCAAGCATATCAGAATCGGTTCTCAATTTTTGAACTAGGAACCAAACCCGTCAGTTCCAAAGTCGAGTCGAGAATTGGGCTTACCTTTCAAAATAACAAACTCTAAGTAATAATAATGGGAAAACACACCACATCAGCAATATGTGGCATTGATAGACTTCTTAAGTTTTTCACACTTGAAGCCAATTCCCAGCGTATTTTTCACTTTTTTAGACAAAGTTAGAAAAAAGAAGAACGAATAAATATACTAGAAATCTTAAAATTTATTATAAAAATATACTTGGCTCCTAAAACTTTAAAAAGTGCAATCAAATTCTAAAATTTGTTATGAAGGTGTCGAGTCTAAAACTTTTAAGTGAAAAGACTTGATTAAATTAATTTGATAAATTTCGGGATTTGATTATACTTTTTAAAAGTTCTATAATTTGATTATACTTTTATAATAAGTTTTATGATTTACTTATACTTTCTAAACATTTTAAGTCTAAATTATAGTTTAGTGATAAGTTTTAGAACTTCCAATAAACATATCCCAAAAGAAAAGTTAAAAACTAATTCAAAGTAGTTTTGATTAGGATGAAGTTCTTTATTTTATATTGAAAATGGAATATGTCAAAATAGATTATCGTATTTTATCTAGGAATCGGTTCTTGTGTAAAAGAACTTAGAACTTGTTCGGTTTGATCGGGCCTGGAACTGGTCTGTCGGGGTCGATAATCGGTTGAACTTGCTTGGTTGCTCACTTATTACATGAGTATGCCGAAGCAAATGAAATTATTCTAAAACCCTAGTCCTCTTTGATTTCCTTTATTTTTTTTTCCTCTGTTAATTTCTCGGAGTGACCGAAACGGTGAGGCTCGCCTCTCTCGCCTCACTCCAACGTCGGTCTTCAGAAAAGGAGCAGACATCTGCCATTTCCGCCGCCGTCGCCGTCCCAGCAACTCCTCTCCGCCGTCGCAGGAGCGTCGGCAGCGTTCACTCCCCTCACCCCGCTCACGACCGTCGCTCTCGCTCGCCGCCGTCGAGCATCACCTTCACCGAACCGGGTTCGTTCTCTCTCTCTCTCTCTCTCTCTCTCTCTCGCGCGCTCTCTCTCGCGTTTTCTATGAATGCAGTAGATACTTCGAAGTTTGTAGGCGAACAATCCCGTGGGTTGTCGTTCGATTCAGTCCGGCGATGCACGGTTCGTGAAACGGTCAACACTGCTACTGCCCCTTGAGGGCGGAGACGGGGCTGAAGGTTCCCGTTTCTTTTCGTTCTTGTTGTTGGTGTAAGAAGAGGAGTTTTCTGTTTCTCGCCGTTGGGTTTTGGTGTAATGGGGAGAGGGAAGATGGGTATTTAATTTTACCGGCTTAGCTGGTGAATGTCTCTTCGTTGAGGTTGTTTGGCGAGCGAATGTGGTGATGGCATACATTGGAGAAAGAAGGAGAGAATTCATAGATGCGGGTTGTAGCTATGATAGATTCTTAATGACTTCTTTGTTGTTTGGGCGTTGTGATTTGGAATGTTGATTAAGGATGAGTTGAAGGGGTCATGATGTGAACAAAGTGACTTGAGCTCAATGAGACTGTAATAAGGGAAGAAGAGTTGAGGAGAGAGGGAGGGAGAGAGAGAGAGGTATTTGGGGAAGAACAAAGGAAAGGAAAGGAGAAATTTTGAGAGGAGAGGACACATATTTCCTACTGGTAGTTGTTGGATTCTACATCTTCTGCAATATGCATCTCTTTCTGCATTATTCTCCCCCTGCGATCCAGGTGTATTGGCACCCCCTTGGTGCTGAGTTAAATAATTTTTCTTTTATGCCAAAAAGAGGAGAGTTGTATTTTCTCCATGTGGATCATGTGAACCTGGTGCTTCTGCATTGTTATTTCCATTGTATCCTGCTCTTTGCTTCTGATGCTACTGGCTTATACTCAAAATGATTCAACAGTTATAGTTAAACAGTGTACTGCAGTGGCGCTATGTTTGAGGCAAGTTACTGACCATAAATCTGGAACTTGGATCTGTAATTGCAGTTCTGCTAGCATGAAGCTTTGATAGCTCTCTTTATCATCTTAGTAAGCAGCTGACAAGAAGAGGTGAGGAAGAGTATGAGTGCCCGTAGATTATCCCAGCAAGTAGCAATCTCTTGGTCCAGTCTTATCTTTAAGCCAGGCCTCGCCAAGAGATCAATACACACTATACCCTTCCTGTACTCCGATACCTGCTATTCCTCTAGCGGAAAACTCCCTTTCTGTCATCTTCCCAGATGCCATTTCTTCACTTCCCCTGAGGCGGCATCGAGAGCTGTTCATGAACTATTGGCGGAGGTGGAGAAGGAGAAGCAAAGGGAGAGAGAGGCTAGGAGGAGGGCTGGCCTTGATACCAAAGACATCGATGCAGAAGATGAAGAAGACTACATGGGTGTAGGCCCGCTTATCCAAAAGCTTGAGAAGGAGAAGCTGAAGGCTGATGCCTCTGCTGATCTTGATTTGTTTGAGGAGCCTACTGACTCGGAATCCGATGATGACGATGAGCGATTCAGTCCAAACAATCTCAAGAAGAGGTTCGAGCAATTCGAGAAGAAGTTCAAGCGCCATGAGGAGTTGCTCAAGAATTTTGTTGAGTCTGGTACTTGCATTTTGCTTTGTTTTATTCCTCTATCTCTTCAATGGTTTTAATTCCTTGGTGATTTTTAACGCTAGTTGAAGGTATGTAGAGTTTTTTATCATCATACCGAGTTGGTACAAGATGGTCTTACCATTCTGATGCAAGAATTGATTTCTGTCGAATTTGTCTTAGTGGGACCAGTGGGATTGAGTTAGATCTGCTAAATGGTTATATTTGTTAGTTTGTCCACGGCAGTTTAGATTGCTGAAAATTCCAAGCTTTTTCTTTTGGGATTGAGCAATTTTCCTGCGACGAATGCGATTTCTATATTACTGCTTATCCCTCTTTGTTTCTGTTTGCTTTGTAACAGATACACTTGATGATACATATAAGTGGATGAACAGAATTGATAGGTTTGAGGATAAACATTTCAGGCTTCGTCCAGAGTATCGAGTCATTGGAGAATTGATGAACCGTTTGAAAGTAGCAGAAGGGAAGGAAAAGTTTATTCTTCAGCAGAAACTAAATAGGGCTATGAGATTGATAGATTGGAAGGAGGCTTATGATCCTAATAATCCTGCCAATTATGGAGTCATTCAACATGAACAAGTGGGTCCCTCAGTTGATCTTTTGGATCAGGCTGGCTTTGAGAAAGAGAGGCAAGTTATACAAGGGGTTGATGATGATGAGGATGAGGAATTTGATGACATGAAAGAGAAGGATGACATGTTGATTGAGAAAATTAATGAAATTGACAAGAAGCTTGAAGAAAAACTGGCACAGTTGGATCATACATTTGGAAAGAAAGGAAAGGTGCTAGAGGAGGAGATCAGGGACCTTGCAGAGGAAAGAAATGCTTTAACTGAAAGGAAGAGAAGGCCACTTTACAGGAAAGTAAGTAGTGATGGCATTTTCTGCTTTATTTCATGCATAACAGTTGTCTTCTTAGAGGAACCAGGATTTCTGGTCTGTGCCTTTTTCTCTTAATTTACTCCTTGCAAGTAGCAGACTACCAAAGGCTGCCATAGGGCATTGGATTTTTTCTTCAACGTGGTGATGAGTAGGCAACTACTGTTGCCGTTGCTATTGGAACAACTTTCAAAGACTCTGAAGTCCTAAATATGCTTTCATCTTATTCTATGACTTCATTCTGTACTATTTAAAGAAAGATAAGATGGAAAAGGCAACCTCTTGGAACTTAATCTCTTCAGTGTGTAGAATTCTTTTGCTTCAGCCGTCAATAGTTTGAGTACATGCCGTTATTCTGGTTCAGAGACTTTTTGCCCTTTGAAATCGTTTGACTCGATAACACATAATGATGAAATTTCCTTATTGATGGCAGGGGTTTGATGTGAAATTGATAGATGTGAATCGGACTTGTAAAGTTACAAAGGTATCATCTGCCTTAGAGCTGAGTAAGTGCTTCGATTCCTTTATTGATATTGAGTGGCTTGAGTGAAATTTGTGGCCCTATTCTCAGGGTGGGCAAGTGATCAAGTACACTGCTATGTTGGCTTGTGGAAACTACCATGGTGTTGTTGGTTTTGCAAAAGCAAAGGGCCCCGCTGTTCCTATTGCTCTCCAAAAGGTATAGTATTGGTTGATTGCTGTTTGAACTCTTACATGTTATATCTAGTTAGCTAGGATTGTTTTTTGAACATTCTTGTTCTTAATGAATGTGGAATTCTAAGTGTTACTCCTTATTTTGCTAAAGAGGAATTTGAAATTCAAGGATTGAATTCATTAACAAAGTATTTGCTGATTGAACAGACACTACATAGAAATGTCCTGCATAATCTAGAAATAAATGGCGTGCCTTTCTTTTTGGTGATAGGGGCATTTCCTGGTTACTCTATGTATGCTTGCTTGAATGTAGGTTCACGTGAAGGCTCTAAAACTACCGTGATGAAGAGAGAAGCTGCTTTAGTTTTATCGCGTTGTATGTTGATTATCTCCAAAATGTGGGGTGGATAAGAAGTCCTTTTCATTTATCTTACGATTTTGTTTGAATCCATCAGGCATATGAGAAATGCTTCCAAAATCTTCATTATGTGGAAAGACATGAAGAGCATACAATTGCACATGCTGTACAGACAAATTACAAGAAAACCAAGGTTTTAAATTTACTCTTTACACTGTGCTGGGTTTTGAGTACTGTGCTTAAGTGGTCAAAGATCCTGTGCTTCCCATGTTTTTTCTTTTTGAATCTATCTGAAGATGGTTGCTTGGTTAGGTATACCTCTGGCCAGCTTCAACCAGGACTGGTATGAAAGCTGGAAGGACCGTTCAAACAATTTTGAATTTAGCCGGTTTCAAGAATGTGAAATCTAAGGTAACTGATCGTGTTACAAATGACAGTTGCAGTGATTATTCAGTGGGAAAGCTCTAATGTAAACATAAATTCTCTATAGGTCATCGGCTCGAGGAATCCTCATAATACCGTTAAAGCTCTTTTCAAAGCTTTGAATGCTGTGAGTGTACCCTGCCGCTTTTACGGATGGTATTTTTATTTAGTCTTCTCAACATGATATATATATATCGATTTAATGTTGCTACAGATTGAAACTCCAAAAGACGTTCAAGAAAAGTTTGGCCGGACAGTCGTGGAGAAGTACTTGCTATGAAAGTCCTTGCATCTCCAGTATACTTTCTTGGATTTTGCAGTGGCCAACTAAATTTTCCTTAAGCATGCTAAAAAAGTTTGGTCAGCGCCGGAACAGTCGCCAACTACTTACTGTGAACTCTTTGCGTCTTCCAGGCAGTATGTTTTCTTGGATTTTGAAGGGTTCAACTATTTTCACCCCTTTGCTCGCTTGAGGCATTTAGCTTGGATTCCACAAACAATGTATTAGTCTAGTTTTTCCAAAAATAAGGTACCCGTTTAGTTGAAATTTGATTTCTCTTTTCCTTGTATCATCCCTTCTGCTTGTAAAAGCTTAAATTTGCATTTTTCATTTGCATACCCCTTTAGGATTTGGATTCTTCTGTGTGTTCTTCCTGCTCTTTGATGGAGTTGCTACTTGTTAGTTAGATCTTAAATCGTCTAAAGATTCTATTAGAGTTTTGTAAATTGAATTGCAAACTCACCTCACAAACCTAAAATGCGAAATCTGTCTAAACATTATTATCGTTGGTAAGTGGGAGCATGGTTTTAGGGCAGAACCTGGATTTTGAGAACTAGATAGGTAGGAATTTGTAGGCTCCAGTTCCAAGGTATGCAGAGTGGATTTAGGTTCCAAAAAATGAGGAACCTGTTTTGATAGATAGGATTCAAGTTTTTAGTTGGAGGAACCTGTAATATGAACTTATAATAAGTTTTAATGTTTTCTTTTGGTCCATGTCTTCGTATGATCTTGCAATATTTTATGCCATTCAATGATGAGTATATAATATGAAAATATTAGTTTGAGCTTCTATTTTACGACTGGGATTTTTACTTTATTAATGTTCATAAAAGCTATGGTTAGTGAATTGTAACAGCAAGTGATGATCATTAAATATTTTAATTCATTGCAATCGTTTAGTTAATTATATAGGTGGAACGTGGTAGACCTTGAAACCTGTGATGTGATATGTTTTAGGTTTTTAAGTATGTATGATACATTACTTGTTCCAAAAAAATGAGGAATTTGTTCCAAGAGTAACTTTCGGGTTTTAGGTGGAACTAATCTAGAACCGCTCACCGCTAATGGTCAGGATTAGGATTAGACGGGGTGAGATACCTGATTGAAGCCAACTTGCTTCTATCCCTACCTTCAAAATGATGGTTGCAAAATTCAATAGTTGCTTAGGAGTTGATGGGTGTTGGAGCATAAAATGTTTGTTGTCGCGATCAGATCAACATGCGATGAAAGGCCCATTTGTTTTGCATGGCCAATGGTTTTCTTCTTCTTTTTTTTTTTTTTTAAATCTTTAGAGCCTTTGGCACTTGGCAACTATGAAGCACAGACACGTCGGTGGAGCTTCCGTGTCGTGTCAGACACGCTTGGACACGCGGTTAATGCATGTTGAATTTTTCGACACATGGTCAACTTTTCTCGATACGTTTCGAAACGCGTGTTCGAGAGCGGATTGTTGAAGAAGACGATGGAGGGTGGAGACGAGGGCGATGGAGTGGAGGCGACGCCATGACGGTGAGGGAGGGCCAAAGGAAGAGCAGAGACCAAGGCAGAGACCAAGGCGATCGTCGCGATTACGATGTTGCGATGGAGGGTTGGCGGCGAGGTTGAGGCTGCAGCTGTAAGGAGGAAGGGCGGGAGACGGGGCGGTGAGGCGATCGAAAGAGAGCAGAAAGGATCGTGTGAGAAGGAGGATGAGGAGGTGGGGAGAGAGAAACGACATGTTATGAGGGGCCGAGGGGTGGGGGTGGCGTGAGAGGGAGTGGGGAAGAGAGATGAGGGAAATGATAGGTTGGTGTCATGGGGGTGGCGTGGGAGAAAATCCAGGGAAACGAGGGGGAAGAAAGGAGGAAAAGAAATGAGGGGGCGTTCGAGGTGGCGTGGGAGAGAGAAATGAGGGTTTGGGAAAAAAATAAATTAGGAAAATAATTTTTGGACAGTGACATAACATTTGTTAAAAAAAATAAACAAATTAGTTAAAAATAGTTTTTAAAAATAAAAATATTAAAAATTTAAATAATGATAAAATTTTGAATTATTATAAAAGATCATAGATTTTTTTAAATAAGTTGATTATAATATTTTGTTAATCATTAGTTTCATTTATAATTTTTGTTAAAGTTAGGAATATGTTCTCAAATATGGATACGCATTAACCATTAATGTCTTTCAAATTTCCTATGAATAGATTTATTAATATTATTAGTGTAAATTCATGGTAAGTTCTTTATTATTTATTTATTTATGAATTTGAATTAAATTAATTAAAAATAAAAATATTCATTTAATATATAACGTGTCTCAACGTATAGGAATTCTTTATTTTTGAGAAATGACGTGTCGGCGTGTTGTGTCGTATGTCCATGCTACTTAGCTTAGCAATCGGGGAATTTCAATCGATATGATAGTTTCCTGTTTCAATCCACATCGACACGGTGACTAGTAATCAACTAATCCTTATTAGATGTCAGAATCTCTCGATCTCTAATTAGATTATGGAATAATGGAGTTGCATGAGTTTGCCGTGTATGGTTTGGGTTTTAGGAAAATTTTTTGGGAAAATGTAAACGATCTTTGGTCAAAGGTGTTTTTTGAATTGTAAATAGTGTTTGGCAATGTGTAATTTAAAAGTACATTGGAAAGCAATTTCAATTTTTGGTTAAAATGGTGATTGGGAAAATCATATGTTGCAAAGAATTTTTGCTATTTTTTAACTAAAAAATCTCACCAGTCACTTGAGATTGTGCAAGGTGATGGCATGCATGAAATTATGAAAGTTTAGCGAAGAGAAATTTGGAAGAAAAAAATGAATCAGTATCTTAGAATTGCTCATAGCCCAAAGCTCTTTTTAAATTAATATTAACTCTCTTATTATGGTTATGTTTGGCAATTAGGTTAAAATTCCTATCACGTGTTTAATATTTGTTTAAAACAGGATAAAGTTGTAGATGGTTCTGCCCTCTCATCCTCCCTAAAAAAAAGACAGGATAAAATTAGATATAAGAGAAACATAGTTCAGATAAAATTATCTCACAAAGGGTATGTAAAGATGAATATGATTTCTAATGTTCATAATGGGAGAGTTATTTTTTCGAATAACAAAAATTTTAAATTAATAAAATTAAAATGATATTTCAATACATATAATATTTGAATTCTAGTATAAGAAATTCAAAATAACAAAAACTAACAATTTTTTTTAAATTTATTATTTTTATTTATATATTCGAATTTAATTCAATCTCATAATATAATTCAATATATAAATATAAATATAAATATAAAATAAATATAAATATATTTATTACATATTTTATGTATTTTATAATTTTAGGTATATTAATACAATTTACTATTTAATAAAATTTTATTAGATAATGATGGAAGGGGAAAAAAAGTAAAAAAGGAAAACTAAAAATATAGAGGAAAGATAAAAAATAAAAAAAAAAAAAAGTAGGCAAGAGTGTAGTAAAAGATTTTTGCCATTTTTGTTTGTGACTTTTTATATTTATTTATATTGATATGCTGTTTATACCAAACAATATACATAATATAACGTGAATATAATTGACTTTATTTTTATGATTCATCAAATAGTGGATAAAATGTAACAAATTTTCTGAATTTCACAATTTATATTATCTAGTCTTATCTTGATTAAAAATCCAAGCAAAGGAACATAGCCTCAAGTGCATTTAGAAACACTTTAGGGCAAAGCATTTGGGAAAATATAAAAGATTTTAAATGAAAGGGTTTTTTTAAAGTTGAAATAGTGCTTTCAAAACACATTGACTAGCAATTTTGACCTAAATGCTATATAGAAAGAACTACATTTTATAAAGGACTTTGTTAGTTTTTTTTTTAATAAAAATTCTCCAATGATTTTCTAGCAGAACTTAACCGCTTGATCTCGTTAGATCCAAGCGACTATTGTCTGGACCTAAGGGATGTCGCTTGAGCTTGCACAACTTTATGTGAGGTTAGTTGGTGCCAGATTGATTTCCCACCAACTAGATTTGGCTTTGCCGACAGTTCGTCAGCAATCTTAACCCTTGCTAGTGATATCACGTGAGGTGGGTACATTTTCGAAAATATGAAAACCGAGTGGGGGAAAGTTTGAGGAAAAAACAAAACACTCAAACCTCAAAGCACCCTGGACCTACCTCGGGTTGAAAGGTTTTTAATGAAGACCTTTAGAAATGCAACGGTATCTCTCCAAAACTCTGCGACGAAAAAAAAAAAAATTTACCAGACAAAGGGTTTTTTGCCCTCAGTCAAAGGGCTCTAGAGTTTCAAAGGACTTTTGACAAAAGTGTTGCCAATTGTACTTTTAGTGGTTGGCTTACCCTCCAAAAATGAAAAATTTGTCAAACCTCATATATTTAGTCTTCCCAAAAGCAGTCTGGATTCATGCCGTCTTCGGTGCGAAAGTCCTCCCTCCGAAGTGCTTAATCACCGCACCAACCCGCGGCGAGAGGTCACGTGGCAAACGGATGGTTGCAGGACAAATGGGAAGCATGACTTTCGGCCAGCCACGTGTCGACCGCATTAAAAAAAAACATAAAGAATAATAATAATAATAATAATGATAATAATAATAATAATAATAAAAGGAAAAAAAATAATAAAAAAAGGGGGAATATTCGAGACCGAAGGAAAAGACGAGGGAGAAGACCCGTTCAACGCTGCAAGCCTTGCGGGGGGGAGGCATCTCCTGAGGTCCGACGGTTATTTGAAGGCCCCTTCGATCGGCGATGGAGATCCACGCGCCACCGCTCCCTCCTTCCTCCGCCGCCGCCGACGCCGCCGCCGATCCCATGCCTTCGAGCAAGCCCGTACGCGTCTACGCCGACGGCATCTACGATCTCTTCCACTTCGGCCACGCCCGCGCCCTCGAGCAAGCCAAGAAATCGTCCGTGCCCTTCTGCTTCGGATCCTCGATCTATTTCGCTCGATTTGGGCCCTAGTTTCGCGGTTCGATAAGCGATGTCGATTTTGGTGGGGGTGGGGTTGGGTTGATGCGTTGGCGTAGCTGGCGCTGGCTCCGGCTGCGTCCTGTGCTTTTTCCGCTTGATCTGGTGTTCGATGCGGGGGGAAAGTGAGCGCTGATTCGTGTTTTTTGCCGTGTTTGGTTTGGGCCGTAGGTTTCCGAATACTTACTTGCTCGTCGGTTGCTGCAACGATGAGATCACCCACAAGTTCAAGGGCAAGACCGTCATGACGGAAGAGGAGCGCTACGAATCGCTTCGCCATTGCAAGTACGTTTTCTCCTCGATCCCCTTCTTTTTTTTTTTTTTTGATGTTTTGTCTCGAAGCTCGTTTCGCTTTCGCTTCTGTCGATCCGCTCGGTAGATGATGAAGCCGAAATTGGGGGTGATGAGGAAGAAGGTTTTTGGAGCAGCCTGCTACCTCGGCTATTCGTTTACATTTGTATGAAGGAAAGGAAGCACAAACGATTTACTTGTTGATCTGTTTGTTTTGTCAGATGGGTAGATGAAGTTATTCCCGACGCTCCTTGGGTGGTCACGAAAGAGTTTCTCGACAAGCACAACATCGATTTCGTAGCCCATGACGCGCTTCCGTAAGACTACTAAAACCGAATTCTTGATTTTGTGATGAATGGGAGTATGCTGGATGATGATGATGAGGTCGGAGATGAAAAAGGCTATGTTACTGGTGGAATTGTGAGGGCTCTTATTGTAAAGGGGAATGAGGCGGTAACCTACCTGCAATGTTGTTGGATAAGAATTGATGGATAACTAAGTGAGAGTAAATTGTGGGATTGCTGTTTGCCTTCTGCTACCTTATTATGATCCCCTGAACGTAGCTGATTATTTGTCATCCAGGAACAATTGGTAATATCCCTGAATTTTAATCACTTGTGGAATAGTTTGTGCGTCAAATCCTTAAGAATGTTTTTGCACTTTTGAGGATGTGAAGAGGATGGTACTGTGCTGGTGAAATCTCTCCCATGTCAGATAGCAGAAAAGGTTGCAGATAGTAGGATGTATTTTATCTACCTCTTGTACTGTTTCCGTGGCCGTTAGTATGAATTAGGGATTATTGCTGACTTTTTACTTGATTCAAGTGCCAAAGGAGATGTAAACAAACTGCTCTAGGCCTTTTGCATGAAAAGAAAAGACAATTTAGTGTTTTCTCATGACTGCGGTAAATGAGCATATTAGGTCCGCCCTACTACATCCATTCCTTAAGGTTGAGACCGTAGGCAGTGCCTATAGATGCATTTCGTGTTGCATTTTCTGTTTTATAAAGGGTGCTGTGAACTTTTAAGGCCAAAATCTTTTTTTTTTTAAAGTTCCCATGCACCTATGGTAGTAGAATTGCCTGAACCTCTAGAAAGTTGAAAGGTTTTAAGTTGACTTTGTGAATATGGAAAAATAAGAGGTTTTTCTTTTTTTAAAAAAATACGGATTGACTTTATGAAAAAATGACCATCATTTTGGCTAGCTATTCCATGGAGGCTGAACTCTATCATCTAATCCAATTTGCAAATATGTGAAGTTGACTTTATGAAAAAATGACCATCATTTTGGCTAGCTATTCCATGGAGGCTGAACTCTATCATCTGATCCAATTTGCAAAAAAACAGATATCTCTTACAGCATCTGGATCAAACGGATGACATGCTAATTGTGGATTCCTTGGTGTCCTGACTGGCATAGTCATGTTACGTTAGTTCACTCCAATCCCTTCTCTGGTTCGGGTTGGCGACCAGTGATTTTCACATGCCTGCAATCCTTGTTCATCTATATCTAGTTAATAGACTCGATAGTTGGTGGAGTCTGGATGGGCTTGTGCTACGTATTTAGACAACCCTGCAAAATCTGCTCGCAGGGCAGCGAGCAACTAGAAATGGTAGATATGTTTGCTTCTAAAATTGGAAGGTCATATTTAATTTTTTCTTCAATATGATAGTAAATTACTCAGCTAAACTTTGTGTAAGACATGTTGCCCTTATATAATCTTTCATGAAAATTGCATAGTTATGCTGACACCAGTGGAGCTGGAAACGACGTATATGAATTTGTACGTAAGAGATCTTCTGCTTCTTGTATTTGCTGTTTTTTCTCCGAATATTATCTTAACAAGAGTTTACAGGTCAAAGCTATTGGGAAATTTAAAGAAACCAAGCGCACTGAAGGGATTTCTACATCAGACATCATAATGAGGATCGTCAAAGATTACAACCAATATGTGATGCGGAACTTGGACAGGGGCTATTCAAGAAAAGATCTTGGTGTTAGCTATGTGAAGGCATGACTCTTTTCTTTCATGTGAATATGTTCTTTCTGATGTCATGATGTAGCTCTAAATTATTATCCATGGCTAGGCAGTTATGTGTTTTTACATTTTACATAGCAATGAATAATACATGTTATTCAGAGGCTTTAGTTGTTTGTGCAATGATGTAAGCAGGAAAAGCGACTGCGGGTGAATATGAGACTAAAGAAGCTTCATGAAAAAGTGAGGGAACAGCAAGAGAGGGTAAGTAGGAGATCAAGGTCCAGTTTGTTTCATTCTTTTGCCCTAAGTTTCGGATGTATTTCGCTGTATATTTTGAATTTCATTTTCCAAAACATTTTTTTTCTTTGAATTTCTACATAGGTGGATAATTTTTTTATTTTTTATTTTTCTGAATAGAAAAATGCCCAACATCGGCAATTACTTACATTTTGTTTCCCCACACGTTGATGATGTTTTTGTGTTTTCTTCATATGTTAGATTCAAACTGTGGCAAAAACTGCTGGCATGCATAGGAATGAGTGGGTTGAAAATGCTGATCGCTGGGTAGCTGGATTTCTCGAAATGTTTGAAGAACGTTGCCATAAGATGGTAAGGAATCTCAACTTTTTGTAGCTTCTAATGATTTAACATGCAATTTTTTTTTCACTTGCAAGTCGCAACTTTTGTATTTTGCTAGGGCACGGCCATCAAGGATAGGATCCAGGAAAGCATAAGGAGTCAGCTAGTGAGAGATTCTGATGACCTGTTGGAGAACGGGAGGGATGACGATGACAACACCGATGAAGATGACGAGTACTTTGACGACTATGGACAGGAAGAGTATTATGATAACAACGAATATTACGAAGAGAAAGTGGAGGAAGTGCAGAAAAAGAGCTAAGCGTTTCGACTGCGAGTTGCCGGCGAATTTTCGTTTTTTAAGCTTTTGTGTGCTATTATTATTATCCATGGAATGCTATATGGCAAGTGCAAGCTCATATGCAGTTGGATGTATTTGGAATACCTTGTTCTTTTTGTTTAGTTTTTATGAATTGAAGCTTTTACTATTTATTATTCTTTTCCTTATCTTAAATAGAATACTGCGAGCACATACTTCCCATCTTTTCATTCTTGATTTCCAAAGACTCCCTCGCCTTTAGGTTAGGCTTTTCCCTCTCCATTAGGGGTGAGTGCGGTTCCCGATTCTAAAGGGACAGGTTCCGGTTCCGGTTTTCCGGTTAGGGCTCAAAAGCCCCAAATCAGAAATTGACATTGACATTAGACACTTTCAGTTTCACAGTTCTCTCTTTGCCCGATCTCCACCTCTGCTGGACGCCATTGCCGCTCGCCCTCGACGCCACCGCCGTTGACCTCTGCTTGATGACCTCTGTTTGTTGACCTCTGGCTCGTTGACCTTGGCTCGATGCCACCGCTGCGACCTTTGCTCGACGCCATCGCCGCTCGCCCTTGATGCCACTGCCGCTCGCCCTCAACGCCACCGCCGCTCACCCTCAATGCCACCGCTGCTATCCTCTGGCTCGTTGACCTCTGCTTGACGCCAGTTTTGCTTGTGGTCTTTTTGAAGTTTGAGATCACGATGTCATATGACTTCGTTAGGTCACCATTTCGCTTTTCTATTCCAGAAAGAGTATGTCAGAGTATGATCGACGCCTAGTGGCTCCAGCCTGCCTGTACTTGGCAGCAAAAGCAGAAGAAAGCACTGTGCAGGCCAAAGCACTTGCATTCTACATCAGGAAAATATGTAAGGATGTTGTAATCAATCGTGTTTTGTGGTTATCAAATTCCAGCAAGATGGACGAAGCAACCATAGCTCAAATGTGAGAACTGCTAAGAGTCCTTTACTTATTCTATCCAGATTCTGATGAGAAGTATCGATACGAGGTGAAGGATATTCTTGAAATGGAAATGAAGATATTGGAAGCTCTCAACTATTATTTGGTTGTATTCCATCCTTACCGTTCCTTGACACAATAAGTCCTTCGTTTCATCATCTTTGCTATGGTTCTTTTGCCTCTGCACTGCCTTTTGAAGTTGATGGTACTTTTGAGAAATGTTATCCCAATCCATGACTTGGGGAAAGGGTATTGTGAAGTTTATCAGAGGAAAGACTGCAACCATTTTTTGCGTCTCCTAATGTTTTAGGATTACTGGTCACAATCATTTTTATGCCAAGAACTAGAGTTCATGTATATCCTCTGCACTGCCTTTTGAAGTTGATGGTACTTTTGAGACTTGCTATTCCAATCCATGACTTGGGGAAAGGGTATTGTGAAGTTTATCAGAGAAAAGACTCCAACCATTTTTTGTGTCTTCTAATGTTTTATGCCAAGATCTAGAGTTCATGTATGTCCTTCATGCATGATCAGACACAATTAAATACTTTTAAGATGCTACTCAATCTAATTATTTCTGAGGACTCACAATTTGAACTCTCTCTCTCTCATATTCATTTTTTGGCAGCTTGCTTCAGGACGCGGGCATGGAAGAAATGACCCAATTTACTTGGTAAAACTTCCACTCTTAAATTTCTGTAGACACTGCCTGTAAGCTGTTCTCAAAATAGTAATGAAATAATCATGGATAGGCTTCTTCTACTTTTGGTGCATGATTTCTTGAAGTGAAATAGCTGCAGAGCCATTACCCTTCAGCTTTAGATATTTGTGACTCAAATTTATTCTTTGAACTGGATTTTTATTCTATTGGGATGAGGTGCTTGAGAGTTATATGTCTTCGGGATATCTAAAGATCAATTATTTTATTCATATCTAGTGCAGCATCTTCATTAACTGCTGCCATCCGGGTTCCCTTGACCATGTGGCCGGCTTTTCTGTGCACCCAGATAGCTAAGATATAATGCAGATCTTCTATTGTGCTCAAAAAATAAAACGTCCACATGACATTCAAGAAAATATAATTGGTCGTCAAGACAAACAAGTGCGACTTTTCAGGATTTCATATGTTCAGAGAAAAGCTTATTAGTTCAGTGACTTCTCAATAAGTTGCCCCTTTTTGATATGGTGCTCGGTCTTATACTTGCGACGCAAAGTGTCCCATGAATGGACGAGTTCCTAAACTACGAAAGATATGGAGCGGATGGTGTACTGATGGAAGGGATCTCTCTTGATGATGATGTTAGGCGGCGTTCAGAACCAGCCTTGAAGTGAATGAATTAGAACCAACACGGATCGAGGTTCTATTCTTCCCTTTCTAGTTAATAGATGAAATAAGCCCCAGTTTTTTTTCTCATCTGAAGATTGCAGCCCTCATGAGCTGTCTTGGGTCTGTCCTCTTGGGTCTGTCCTCGCGAGATTGACATCAACCGCCTCTTCGACTAGCCAGATCATAAATTAGTAACCGCATCCAATCTCCAAAAAAATTCCAATTGTTTCGAACTACGTATTTTTGGAATGGAATATTTATGGAATCCCCATGAGTTGATCGCCATATTGAAGCTCCACCCGAGTCTTTCTCAGGTTAGGTCTTGGCTCTTTTTTCCTTAGCCCCTTTACCTTTCCGCTCACGCCTTTCTTGGACTTGTGCACTGGAAATCTCTCATAGCGGGAAGCACCATAATTTTTGCATGAAAAAAAGTATAGAGCAAATGAACTTTTGTTTGTCCTATGGTCATGATCTTGCTTTCAGTTTGTTTCGTAGTGAAAAATGATTATGTATGCCAAATTGATATGTAGGGGACTTGTGAATGATACATACAAGATAGACCTCATTCTTGTGCATCCTCCTCACTTGATTGCACTGGCTTGCATATACATTGCAAGTGTATACAAAGACAAGGACACTATCTCATGGTTTGAGCTTCGCGTTGACATGAATGTTGTGAGTTTGAATCTCTTAAGTTTTCTTCCTTTTTCATATCTATACCCACTGCATAAGCCTAAAGAAGATTATCTTGGTTTTTCCTTGTACTTTAATTTCATGGCTCTTTAAGAAGATATGCAAATAATTTCCAAGGAAAATTTTTGAGTTGTTCAATCCTTAGATTTCCTGGTAAAATTTGAGCATGTTTTTATCTAAAAGAACAGCTTACAGATAAAGAAAACTTTACTTAGGCTTTCATCAATTCTTGTCAAATCTGATATCAAGAATGTTTATATACCTTCAGTTAGTCTTTACACAACTCTCTTGTAGTTCCTCTTCTTTCTTTATTTTCTCTTAGTCAATCGAGGTTATTGAACTTCTCAATCCCAATTTTGTTATCAGCAATTAAGAGGAAAATATATAGCTTCTTCTTCTTGAGGTTTTGGATTTGGTTGTTGGTACAAATGCCCTTTCCCATTGATTGTATTTCTTGACAATAAGTCCTCATCATCCAGGTTTCAAGAATTTATAACTCATCATTGAATCTGGCAACTTGATTCAGTGATGTGTTAATTTAGTTAAAGCTTCCAAGGGACATAAAACTTTACCATCTCTGCATAGCTACTTTTTTCTTGCTATAGGTCTTTATGAATACGAGAATAGTTGCCTTTTTAAGAGATTATAGATAGTGAGTGGCCAGTGAACGGTTTCAAAGTCAGCACTCTAGTGTGCATGAGTTCAACTCTTGGTCATGCAAGGTGGAGTTTTGCTTTGTTGTAGCCCTTTCACTCAAGAGTAGCCAGACTAACATGATACTCATAAGTTGAAATTGTTTCTAGGAAAGATGTGAAAGGGGAATATGGTGTAAAAGCATTCCTCTGATGCATCAATATTAAAATCTTAGTGGCATGATTTTTTGTGTTTGTTTACTCGTATTTCTGACAAGCTGCTGTGAATTGATAAATGATGTGGGTGTATTCCTAATCTCCCTTAAAGTTGCGTGGTCAAAAGGCTCAGACATTGGTATACTTTGAATATTTTGTTTCCAGAGAATAACTCTGACATTACAAGGCTCATTTTTGCCCTCTTGTCATTTCTTGTATAATGTTTCTTTAACTTTTTAACAAACCAAGCTGATGTGTTCATGAACATGTGAAAAATATAGTAGTGGAGATATTGGATTTCTATGAAAACCGTACATCGATAACAGAAGAGAGAGTAAATGCTGCTTTGAACAAGTTGGCTATGAAACCATAAACATTAGGCGAGTCTTATGCTCGCCATGAGAGATCTTGTTGCATATGATACGATTGAAATTTGGTTATTGGTGATTTAAGACACTCAGAATAGTTTGGTGATCGCTCTCTTGTATGAAGTGAGACATTTCACACCATCATTGAATGTTCCCTTCTTTTTTCTAACTAATTAAAGATTGGTTATATAGGATGATAAGAAGGTGGTTGATGATGCCTCTCTTTAATGTACTAAGACATTTACCGCCATTGGAATTTCCTTTTATTTTTTCCTATCAACGCCACAACTGAAAGTTCTCTTGGACTGCTTTACCATATGACGCTGAAAAGTAGTTTCTGACAAATAGTTTGGTGATATCTCTCTTCAATCAATTACAAGCATCTGCCATTGTTGGAAATTCTTAGTGGACATCTTTTCATTAATAAATTGAGTCAGGAGGGAACTTCTGTATCTCATTTTTTGTTTGAGGGCCGGATCAACGAAGTAGAGTCTAAGAAAATCAGAAAGTCAAACCCATTCATCTGTTTAGTTTTTCGTCTATTGTCTTGAGACCTGATATTGTGGTATGCCTTTCTACAGGTTTCTAGGTTTTCTCAAGCAGCTGCATCTTTACATAATTTTAAGTACCTTGTGGTTGAGTGCAGGGAGCCGGGCTCTTCATTATATTGGACAGGAAGTGTAAGATTGTCTGGTTTAGTTGAGATTTGCATCATTCAATAGCAAATGGACATGCTAATATTAATTTTGACTGTGCTGCTGCCTTTTTCTGCCCTTGGTTTTTTGTTCTTGTAACTGTTGTTTCATCTAAGAGATAGATTTTCTCCTTGCAGTCTGTGAAGAATAAAGTTATATTTATGAAAATTCAGTTTGCTGATGGAGCGGCATTAGTCAAAGGGACAAAAAAGTGTTTTTTTTTTGGATGCTTCTGCTCCCAAGGAACTATTTTTGGTAATTTATGAATATAGAAGCTTTGGTTTGTCTCTTTCCTTCTTCGTTATAGTTCAAATATGAAAATGAAAAAAAAGAAAAAGAACCTATTGGAACCTGGAACTGACCTGGAACATGTGATAGGGTAGGTTCCAAGTTCTTAATTCTGACGGGTAGGTTTTAGGTTCCGAAAAATGAGGAACCCGTATTCGAGGGTAGGTTCCAGGTTCCAGACGGAACCAAACTGGAACTGGGAACCGCTCACCCTACTCTCCATTACTTAGTCAATGCCTAGGGGTCTTGTAAACCCCGTTCACGATATAAGATGAGCTGACGTTGTCTTCGTCTTTTAGGAGTTGGCGTTCGTGCATGTTTGCATCAATGGTGGTGCGTAGATCTGTATGTACATACTCCCCATTATATAAACAGAAGAGTTAAGACTTCTGGGACGATTCTATGATTGGATCGTGAACTCCTCGGCCGATGTCGAGGCATTTCAATTTTCTTCGATTCGGTCTTTGAATTTTGCGGATCGGATCGGTGTTGGTCGTGGGACTTTAATTTTGTGCAGATCAATTCTTGAATTTTGAATATTGAATTGGTTCTTGGCCCTGACTGGTGTCGGTCCGATTACGTGGTCAAATCCTCATTAGATTGGGATCTTAACAAGAGAGACCCTTGCTGCATCACCAAGAGAGGAGATAAGTAATGCTATAACTTTTCGTACGATGATTCACTTGAGGACGTTGGTCGTCCTATGTGGATGTGGACAATTCATAATTTTTTCACTTATTTAAATGTCACAAATTTGAAAAATTAATTATTGACATAGATGAGGGAAAGGGGAGGGAAGTTCGATTCCCCACCTTTTTAAGAGGGTGGGGGTGGGGACATTAAATTTAAGGCATGGGGTTTGACTTTCATGTTTTCTAAGAAGGTAAGACAAAAGTTTAAGAGTGAGTTAAGAATTATATTCTGTTTGTTTGCGGAAAACAATTTCCAAGAAAATGTTTTTCGGATTTTTCAGTGTTCGTTTAATGAAAAATGAATTTCTTGGGAAAACATTTTTCATGAAGGAAAAAAAAGTCTTCTAAATTAGGAAAAAATGTTTTTCTCTTTTGAAAAGTAAAAAATATTTTTCTTACTTGGTCTCTCTTATTTGAGATCCCTATAAACCCCCACTTCTTCCTCCCCTTTCTTTTTATTTTAATTGAAATTATTTTTTTTCTTTTCTTTTTTTTCCCTCTTCAGTTGGCCATGGTGACGGCTGGTGACCAAGAAAAAGAAAAAAGAAATGAAAATAATTTAATAATCATTTTTAAATAAAAATAATGAAAAACCTATTTTAAAAAATAAATAAAAAAAGAGTGTTTGGAGGGAAATATTTTCTTTCTTGAACAATAGAAAATATTTTACACTTCATTTTGAGGTTTTACCTGAACACCGGAAAATAATTATATTTTCTTAGAAAATGGCTCTTTAGAAAATATTTTCCAAAAACGTTACATTTTTTGCGAAATGAATGGAACCTTAGGGTGTGTTTGTTTCATGGAAAACGTAACGTTTTTGGAAAATATTTTCAGGAAACCATTTTCCGGGGAAAATGGTTAGTTTTCCTTTGTTTGGTGATACGTGACTAAAAGTATTTTCTAATGTTTTGATCGTATTTGAAAAATGATCGAATGACATTTGACCGAACAATTGACAATAGTGTGCCTCTTACTTCCAAATTAATTTGTTGAGTCCATATTACTTAATAAATAGATTTTTCTCGATCAGTTTAGTAAATCTAGAATTTGAACCTGCAAAATGAAAAAGAAACCTGAATTCATACACATATTTTTAAATTTTTTTTTTCTGAAAATGAACATGATTTCCGATTACAAGAGCAAGTCAAAACGAAAGGGAGGGGGCGAAGGAGAAGGAGAGAGGGGAGGAGGAGTTAGGGTTTATGTTCACAGGCAAAGAAAGAAAAGAGAAAACTAAAAAAAGAAAAAAAATAAAAGATATAATAATAACAAATTCAAATTTTTAATTAGTAATTCTTTTTAATAATAATTTTTATTAAGCAAAGACCTTAAAACATTTTGGAAAACGTTTTCCGATTCTTTCAAAGAGGAAATCGTTTTCCTGAATTTAAGCTTTGAAAGGAAGACATTTTCTGTTGACTCATTTTCCTAAATAAACCAAACATTGGAAAATAAGGAAAACGTTTTCCCGGAAATTGTTTTTCGCAAAACAAACACACCCTTAGAGTATGACAGAAAAAAAAAAGGAAAACTTAGGAGCCATCGACAATTTGTTTGGTTGGAAAATTCACCACTAATCTCAAGCATATTTGGCAAGGGCCTTCGCGACGAGCTGAAGGCAAGGCCTTTGCGGCTGCCGCACAAAAAAAGGAAAAAATAAAGAAGAAAACTTAAAATATTCAAAAAATCATAAAAAAGTTATTTTTTAATTGGAAAATCTCCAGGTAGGACAATTTATAATGACACCCAGATGATTGATTTTACTTCAATGTAGCACTTAAGTAAACGAAAAGAAAAATATGGCATTTAAGTGAGCATCATATAAAGATTATGACACTCATATTGTACTTATCCTGAAGAGTGTGATTGTCATTCACAAGCTTCCGGTTTTAAATTTCAAAGTTCGTAAATAATTCATAGAGAAAATAACCATTTCGATATCTTTAGTAGGATAATTTTTTCTGTTATAATGTGGTAGTCTTTGTAGATTCAAGAGTTCAGGCTCCGGTTGTTTTGTTGAAAATAGATAAACATTTTCTCAAAAATAACCACTTGAGATAGTGAGTCAATGAAAAATATTTTTAATATTGACAATAACTTATGTTTAAATATTTTCGTTTATTCATTTTTGTAAATGATACGAGCAATTATTTTTTGGAAAATATTTTCTAAATCACTAATTTTTTTATGAAACAAACAACTTATCAATTTACTTTTGTAAATCGTAACAATTTCAAATGCCAACTAAGATGCGAATTTATTCAAAACATAGTTCGAGCAGGTAGATCCCAAAAAGGACGTTTAGTTGCTATTCACCCCCGAAACAAAATTTCCACGAAGTCATCAAACTAACAACCGCAATATTGGGAATCTCCCGATCATAATCATTACTGAATATGAAGGCAACATCAGAAGTGGAACTTGGAAATTTTGTAGTCCCGTTTGGAGAAATACGAGATCGGTCCTATTCAGCACGAGCTTTTAGATTAAGGGAGAATAAACTTCTACCGTCGATTGATTTTGAAAAGGAAAATGCTTAAGTAACGGTCACCATTATCATTACTTATAAGGATTTCTCGGAATATTACAGTGTTGAGGATCACTTGCAATAATTTGAAGTATATTACTACGTTATTGCTTAATTATTGAATATTAACATTTCAACGTTACGGGCTCTAAAGTCAAACTACGATCCATAAAAGAAATTACTAACCACAAGTGCAAACGAACATCAACAAGCACAAGTCAATCATGATCTATGAATAAGATGATCATATAGGTGTGATTGATGTCACCACGATTTCGAATAAATTCTAATAGGAGAATGATACTAGAAATGCTAAAAGTTATTTATAGTGCTTACTTTAATGCCAAAGTGTGACATCCACGATTTGAGTCCCTATCTCAATCATGAGAGGTGGCCATGGGATCGGTACGCCAATAACTGAGATTGACCATGGACTGATCCAAGGATTGGTTATGGACTGACCGGCCTGATCAGGAAAGGCAACTACAGATCGGTCATTGTTTGATCGAAGGATTGGCCACGGGACAGCCAAGGGATTGGTAGTGAATTGATCCACTGATTATTCTAGTCAATTAGAGTTATTCGACTATGGATTGGTTGCTCGACCATGAGGGTCAATTGTGTGATGAGTATGCACCATCACAGATCGATTAGTGGACAGTCATGGATCGATTCTGCGTAGTTATGCACCAGTCGCGAGTGATTTCGCATAGTCATGCATTGGCCACGAATGACCATGGACTGATTTTGTGTGACTGTGTGTTGGCCTCGAATTGCTCGATCCCATGCGATTGCATGACAATTGAGGATCGACCACGGATTGGCTATACTCAAATGTGAATTAGTCATAGATCCAATCTTGAGTTGATCAGCTAGGACATGAGCTGGCTCTGAGCTTGATTAGTCGAGCTTTGAGCCAAGTTAGCAAGCTTCGAGCTTGGTCAACTAGCCTTGAGCCATATTGGCTAGTCTCAAGCTTGATTAGCTTGGCTTCGAGCCCAACTGATCCTAGCCATGCATTGGCCAAGATAGGCAACTGACTTAGCCCAATCGGTCAAGCTTGGTTATGTCCAGCCTCGTTCGATCGCGAATTAGTCACGAACCTTAGTCTGAATAGGGTAGCCGATCGTGGATGAGTATGAGAAACTCTCTCCCAATAATGGCGGCGCTTACATTAGCTTCCTTCTCATGCTTGCAATTATGTACTTTTTTTTTTTTTGGTCGGACAATTATGTACTTTGGAAGTTAGTAATTTGAGGGGATGCCTTACATGCCCAAGTGGCAAGAAAGGGGTTTAACTCATGCTTGCAATTATGTTCCTTGGAAGTTAGTAAATTAAGGAGGGTGGATGAGTCACACGCCTAAGTGGCAAGTTAGGGGCTTACCTTGGAGAACAAGTAGTCTAATATGTGACAAAAATCCAAATTTCATGATGACACCAAATCTAAGCAATTAATGAAGGGGATGACTACTAAGCTTAGTTCTTCCTATATAAGTATGGTATCGTTACACTAAGATGAGCCTTGGAGAACAAGTTTAGCAAAGTTATTATTGCAAGCATTACATAAGTGGTCCAATGAGAAGAATGACAAGTGTCTTCTAGGGTGTTAGGACGCCAATTCATCAAAGTAGGGGGTGCCAACTCTTCAGGATAGGTTCTTCATTAAAGTGATGACTCATTGACTAGGTGGACCAATAAGAAGAACACACAAAGGATCCTAGGCGCCATATAACCAAGATAGGGCGACACCTCTCCTAAATTAGCCTTGCCACTCAGAACAAGTTATTGGACCATTTGGAAAGGCCATCATTGAGGTTTGGCCTATAAATAGAAAGCACTAACCCTTCATTTCCCAACCTTGGCTCATGTCTCCCACTTCTCCTCTCTCTTGCATGCCCCCTCACTCTCTCGGCTACTCTCCCTGTCTCTCAGCCACTTCCCCCCTCGCCGCTTGCCTCTCGCCGTTTAGCCGCCATTTAGCTGTTGGCCACCACTCGATCAAGTAGTGAGCGACTTCCCTAGTCCTTGGCTAGGGGATTGCATTATGTAGTTCAAACTTGGATATGTTCTTACTTGTGTCTGTATGTGTATGTTGACGATTGTTTGCTCATTGCTAGTATACATAAGATGAAGCATGCTTTGGGCCACGAAAAGGTCTTGCTTGGTCTTGGATAGACGTTGAGGCATGATGGATCAAACCTCACTTGGCCTCGGATTGACATTGAGGCGTGTCAATTTGAGCCTTGTTTGGTGTTAGGTCGGTGCTTAGGCATATCGTTTGAGCCATGAACCTTGTGCCACGGCTGACATATTGTATTTTATTGTTATTGTAGGTCACGACACACACTTGCATATTTATGCCTTCGAGCCATGTTGCATTGGCTAAGAGAGAAAGATAAGAAGCCGGATCGCGTGATGTTTCTTGATGGCCACATGATGGAAAAAAACTATAGCTATCATGAATTTTGGTAACATTGCCCGATTGGATTTCGGATGCCCGGTGCATTCCAGATGAGCTGATGGATTTTGATTAAGTTAATAAATGAGGTTCTGTATGCATGTCTCTATGCTTCATTTTGACGATATTGAGTACTTCATGCATCAAAGGTAAGTCGAACTGCGCTCATGCATATAGTCAAGATTATTGAAATGGTTTGCTATTAATCTACCATCGATATTTGATGCGGTGATGGTTACATGCTTTGTTCGATAGTGAGGTATCCTCCTAATCGGTGTTACTGAGTCCATGGCTCAATCCTTGTTTTTTACACTTGTAGTTATGGACTCCCCTCTCGTTCATCATTGCTTGCCCGTTGATATGGAAATGTCTATTACCGATATTGTCAATGTAGAGTACAAGACCACCCACCATAGATGCTTTACTACTTATAGATCAAGGAGGGGCTAGACGATTTGGTCTCCCACCGCTATGAAGCCTGGTACGTTTGGTTCGACGGCAACCTTGTCGGACCCCCACATTGGTTTGATGGGCCATCAGGGCCAAGCGACGCATCTGCATTTGGTGGGATCGCATCCAGTACCTAGGGAGTCGGCCTAACAAGGGGGAACCAATTTTGGAAGTGCAACCTTGCTAGAGAAGTTAAGGCTACCCTGACTTTTGTGGATAAATATGTAAAAAGAAAAGGGGCTTGTAGTAAAAGGGCTTGTTCAAAGCACTAACGTTGTATAATAGTAGTAGTGTGTAAAGTGTTTTCCTAGTTGCTTGTTGTTGTGTTTGGGTGTTTGTCGTATAGACATTTCCGCATGCTCATAATAAAAAGACCAAAGAAATGGACTATGACGTGCTTGGGATATCGCAACAATAACCCTCGCTAATTGCGACCTAAAGACGGGTCCGGACGTGACATAAGTTTTCACTCGATCACTTAAGTCCCAAATTAGAGAGAAAATGATCACTTAAGTGCCAACAACGAGAAATTCCAATCCAAATTTACATGTGGCCTTTTTAATTAAATTTTTTTATATGAGTTGGCAAGATATTTAAAAAATTCCATTCACGTGGACTTGCGAAAACGACGCGGCTTCATCCAATGTGGCACCATAGTTTCAAAACAACGCCGTTTCATGGGTCTACAATAAATGACGTCGCACCAATAGTCCCAGAATGGCTCAACAAAAGACGACGCCATTCCTTCGTGTTTAACCCTCGTCGCTCGGTTGCTGTCGCTCGCTCTCTTGAATCCTCTGGCGCAGCTTCCGTCGCACCTCGCTGACTTTCGCCGTCGAACTTCGTCGGTCTCCGCAGTCACCACCTGCCATCACGCCCCTGTCGGACTGAGGTGACTCTCACTGTCTCGAGCCCCTCTTACAAAGTCTCTCTTCCTCTGCAATTTCCTCATCGAACTGAAAGATGTCTCTTTTTGCTTAGCATTGCATGACCAATGACCAAGCCACAACACTTCCATCAAAACGACATGAATTCATCTCAATTGACTATCGAAGGGCGGAATCTACAAAACAAAACGACGAATTGTCTCTTTTTGCTTAGCATTGCATGACTGTTATAGTTTCAATTGACTATCGAAGGGCGGAATCTCAAAACAATTGTCTCACATTGCATGACCATCACTTCCATCAAAACGACATGAATTCATCTCAATTGGCTATCGAAGGGCGGAATCTACAAAACAAAACGACGAATCGAATGTGCTTGCGAGGCAGGCAAACACTACTCGCAATGCACCTGCTCGATGGAAAATAAAAAACAAGAGGAAGAGAGGATCGAGACAAGGTTGAACCTGTTAAAAAATGACAAGAACAAAGACCTAATCATTGGTTGGGACGCTGCGACTCGATCTCAGAAGCCGTATCATTCCCGGAAAAGGTCTTAGGTATAAGGAATTCAATATTCGAGACTCTTTTCCATTCGAGATGAGTCTATTAGATCCAATTATGCAAAAGCAAGTTAGAATCATGAAGGGTTCCCATCCTTTATGGGAAAATCTAGAATTCTTTGACCTTCCTTTCACATGGGAATAAAGCCAGAAAACAAAACACCTTTTATGTCAATAAATGTAATCAACTATCAACCCTCAATCTTTTCCTCTTCATAGGTAAAGGTAGCACCACTCGATGGAAAATAAAAAACAAGAGGCTTTCTCGCCGAAAGATGAATATTGAGAATTTCTTGGTATGCACCTCAACAATGGTGCATACTATCGGCCGCATATTGAGAACAATGAAGTTTGACATCACCCAACAGTAAAAGAAAGGTACAAAAGTGGAAAGTTTTCCCAATCCGAAATGCATTACCATTCCACTTTCAAAGAAATCTTAGCAAGAAAATGGAATCAAGATGTGTGCTTAATTCCATTCCATCACATCACTTCCTGTAGAATTGTAGATGATGGCATCTTTCCTGGGATGACTGTTTAAACAAAAGCAAGATTCCAAATTCTCAATCATCGATGGCCGAATGGTTTTCAAAATATTCTTTGAAACCAAACATACCCAGAAAAAGAATGTTCTTGGGCTGGATCTTTTGTCAAGGCCAAAGGCACCAAACAAATCAACATGTACATCAAAAGATCTCACATGCTCAATCATGGCCTAAAATACAAGATTGAGAAGATCAAAGATTTGCCAAGCTGGAAATATCCTGAGATTATTGAACAAATCCAGAATGATAACTAACCAAAATCTAGAAAACCTCATGTGGCAATGCCATGCTGACCGTCGTATTCAATGCGGTGTTCCGATTCTTTATCCTTGTGGATTAAACTGGATTATCCATTCATACATCCTCTTATCCGGAAAGAAGATGATTTCCCCGATCATTTCAAGACGCTATTATGGTACTTAACCAATAAGTACTTAATAGCCATTCAAATCCCAACCGTAAGATTTGCTGCCAATCTCACCAGGATATTCCTACTCGGAAGAAATATTGAGAGAGAAAGTGATCAAAACCTTCTAGACTTTCTCAATTGGTTCTATCCTCCTACCACCGGAAACATCTTTGGAAAAGGAACGAGAAGACATCACCAATCTTCATAGGTACTGTTATAGTTTGCAATTTGGGAAGGAGCATCCTCTTGAGATAGGAACCACATCCTACAAACCACATTTGATAGCGAGAAGCCTCATTCACAAAATCCTATCCAAGATCCGTCGTATCTTGCCAACTCCAAAGACGAGAACTCCGTGAGAATCCCGTGCCAAGAAAAACAATGACCATATTTGTCTTTATAGTAATGGACAGATGCCCATCACTCACCAGGCCAATGCTTTTTTGGATCTGTCTCGAAATTGATTCAGAACACATGGTTCGATCATGAAGAGGGTTTGGAAGATAGGAAGGACTTTCTTCCTTTCTTTGCCATATTTGATGGAAAAATTTCCATCTTTTTCGGGATCAACCTCGTAGTCCGTAGACTGGAAAGGCTTGTTGTGTTGATGTAGCTTTCATAGCTGGTAATCCAAGCCGAAGGAGCTTGGCTAACGTGTCTCCTTCGGGATCTCGCGAGGAACATGGATGGCTGCCGCTGATCATTCTCCGATGGAGATAAACAAAGCATCTTCATTACCATTGTTGAAGCTTAGATCAAGAGCATGGTTCCGTACTCGATAAACCATCTCGGTAATGCAGTGGCTGCAGCTGGGCGTAGTCAGCAGCTTGGGAGCTCCATGAGTTGACCTCGAACTTTTAGGAAAGAGAGTAGTCAGATCCGATAAGGCGATGTTGAAGTTGGGATACAGAGTTACAAAGACTGCCCGGCATTCGTGAGTAGTTTGAATGACTGGCATGTGCATGCTGGTATTGCAAAAATTGGTATCCAACAACGCAATTTGCCATAACGGCAAACCTTTCTACCATGAAAGGTGAGGGCAAGACGAAATAACACATAATGAACATGAGTGTATCTCATGTTGAGCCCATTGTCCTGGGAAATTCTGGAGGGATCCGGAGAGTAACAAAGTACTCTATTTTTTCTTGGGGAAAAGACATTCAACACGTCGTTTATGCTTTAGATATTGACAAGACTCCTCCAGCAAGTCATGCCGGCTTAAGATATTAATAAAAAAAAGGTCATGTGTAGATTGGAGTTTGGTATTGAAAAGATTATTTTTGACATTTAAGTGATCAAAAAATAAATTTTTAATATTAAAGTGAGTGTCATGTCCAATTTTTTTTACTTCTAATATCATTTCCCCAAATTCTAACAAATTCAAGAAAATTAAAGAGGAATGATGGACGGATCCTCTTCTTCTTTATTTTTTATTTTTGGGTCGACGTGACCCGAGAAGCAATCCCTATTATGATCCTGCCCATATCCTTCCTTTTCGCATAAATTTCAGACCTGACGGTCAACGCATCTGTCGCATCGAGGCCAATAAGCCATGCGGAGTTGACTATTTGTACGGTTGGCCATAATATGGAAGTCAAGCTTTTCGACATAAGGCATGTTTCTTGCCTCCCAAAAATCAAAATGTCTTCGATTTTTATTACGATAATTAGATGGCCAAACTTTCTGCGCATTAGATTACTGTATTCTTGGGGCGATTGAAAGCACGGCATCCACCTAGCGGCGCCATGTGTCGCTTACTCGGGGCAAGTGCCCTCGTCGAACTTCGAAATTTCTCCGTTTAAATTTATGTCACTGATGCAAAGAACTGATATTAGTTAATGGGCTATAGGTTTTTGAACCCAAAATGTTGTATTCCTCGTATTTCAGCCGCTATTCTATGTGTAGATTATAGTTTAAATGGCCCACAATCTGTGAAAGGAAGGCCCGGGACTAAGAGAAGGGATCCAAAATACTACTAAAAAAAATACAAAAAGAGATTAAATTAATATTGTGGGGGATAAATTATATTAATTTTAAATGTATTCAAATGGCTGGCGATTTGAGTGTTTACGTGTAATATCTTTTGTGGAGTTAGAAATTATATTCCATCATATGGAAAGAAAAAAACTTCTTTCATTTTTTTTCCAAATTGAAATGCACTATTTGTAAGGTATAATAAGGGTTACACATGTCATATCATCATATTCAAATAAAGGTTTATCGAATTATAAAAAGAAAAAAATTTCATTTAAAAAAATTTGGACAAAGCAAATTCAATGCCCCTGCATGTCATAATTTAGGTCTACCACGGGCTCTAGGGTGAAAATGATCAGTTAGGTTCATTTGGAAAATCGGTACCTGTTACTTTCACTGTCAAAATCTTATGCAATGATGCCATGACATTTGACAAAGCTTGTACTTCAGCAATTCCTTTGATTAATGATGGTCGATAAAAAGAGGGACCCTGTGATCTCATGACAAGCGCACGCCCATATGAATATATTTTCTGTCATGGGTGGGATCAACTTGTCCTACTCTCCCTACTCTCATCACGGATGACTTTACATGCGCCAGTGAATAGGAGTAACCAAATACAATTCCCTTTGTGAAGAGAGGGATCGGCCTAGTTCCATCTCCCCGAATCTCATTGCGGTTGACTTTACGTGTATTGGACCGGCGCACGAAAACGAATGTGTTCGGGAAATTTGAGAATTCGTATTGTCTTGTCAACACTCCAATCCACAAAATATTGTTCCATCCCATTCTATAGATCCCACTTTTTTCGGGTCACCATATAGAGCATAGCCCCACTTCAATTTGGATTCACAATATGAAGGGAGGAGATGCTCCCTACGATTTTAGGGTATCTCTCCTTTTCCTTTTCTTTCCACGATGTCATTGACTTATCAATTGAAACAACATCGATGCAAAGGACAGGAATTTAGGGATGTGTTTATTTTGCGAAAAATAAACAAATTGAAAAAGACCTAAAAATGATAACTTCTATCGTTTATAAAAATAAATGAACGAAAAATATTTTCATTATTCACAAAAATATTTATACATAAATTATTATTAATAATGAAAATATTTTGTATTAATTAGTTATTTTAATCTATATAAACGATTCTTTTTTAAGAAATATTTTTAATTATTTATTTTATGTGAAATAGATGGAGGTGAAGTTTTCAAAAGGAAGGCGCAGAGATGGGAGTTGCGTTGGTGGAATGAAGGTGTGAGCCCATGACGCAAGGCAGAGCATTATCAAATCCTACCGTACGTGTCTCCGTAAACTACTCGTTGGCATAGCTTGGATTCTGCATCAAACGCTTGATTTGTCTCAACATGTTCCGGTCTCACTCTTCCTCCTCCAGCTAGTGTTTGAACCCAGTCCAGCCCACCATTTTTTATACCAAACAAATGAAAAAAAATTCTTCTTTATTTGGCTAGCCAGACCAAATTCAATTAAGGTGTGATTCATACTCTATTCGCAGGGTTGCCTTGGCAATGGTCGCAAAAGACAGTGCTCTCAAGCCGCTAGAGGGCTTCTATATTTTAGGCCTATATTTATTAATAATTTGGATTTGGGTTCACGATAACTATTGACTTATGCCCCGCTCTATATAATCTTTTTTTTTTTTTTTTTTTTTTTGGTGATTGAGTTGTGATTGAGAGGTGGGGTGTGTTAACCGTAGTAAAATCCCCTTTGTGGGATGTACCTCTTGTTTAAGGGTGAATCGCCATAAACTTTGTACCTCGATTTTTCTTTCTCACCTTACTTTTTATTTCGCTGTGTTTGTGCACCTAATCCTAAGAGACCCACCACATTGTTTTGACCAAAGATTAGGCAAGTTGAATGAGGGGTGAGAATAGTAGTAACGAAATTGCTTATTTACAATCAAATTGCAAGTGGCTGAATGGAGCTGGAATCGAACATGAGAAATTGCGCTTCTCAAGTTATTACTGATTAGGGGAGAGTAGTTTTAAGGTCGACCCAATTTTCACCCGTAAGCTGAAATTTACTTGTCGGAATCAATTCTCAAATTTTTGAAACCTAGAGCTTACTTTGCAATCTGTGGAATTTTGAACATACCTTGTTACATGTGCCAGAGTTAACTTAAGTTCTACCTATATTTATAATTAATCAATTGCAATGAATTATCACATCTAGTGAATACCATTTGCTGCGACGATCAACTAACCACAATTCATATATAGACACACGTAGAATATGAAGTATTAATAAAGTAATAGTGTCGAATCATAGATATGTTGAAAATTGAAGCTCAAACTAATGCTTCCAAATTACACACTCATTATTAGATGTAATAGAATATTATAATATTATGCAAAGACATAAAATAAAAAAAAAATACAAAAACTTCTTTTAAGTTTCGGATTCTAAGGGTGTGTTTGGTAACGCTTCTGTTCCCGGGAACAATTTCTCATTAGAAATGATTCTTTTTTATTTTGTTTTCGGAAATAATTTATAAGTAAAAGAACGTGTTTGGTAATCGAACAAAATTTCTGATTCTAGAATAGAATTACGTTTGGTATCGTGCTCAAAATTTCTACTCCAAATAATTTTCTTTTAATTTTTAAATAATTTTATTACTTTTTTTTTTCTTTTCTTTCCCTTCTTTCTTCTTCTTCTTCTTCTTCTTCTTCTTCTTCTTCTTCTTCTTCTTCTTCTTCTTCAAGTCGCCGATCACCGGTTGCCTTGGGATGACTGGCGACCGGCTAGACAAGGGCCGACGACCTCACTAGACGAGGGCCGACGACCTCACCGGAGCGTCGTCGGTCCTTGTCAGTCGAGCCTTGTCGGCGGCCTGGCGGGCCTCATCTAGCCTTGCCGGACCTTACCCTGGCTCGGCGAGCCCTCGATGACCGGTGGTGGTGGGCGGCGGACGGCAACGGACAGTAGCCGCGGCGGTGGATGACGAAGAAGAAAAGGGAAGAAGAACAAGAAAAAAAAGAAAATAAAAAAAAAAAGAAAATATGGGCTTGATATTGTTTCCGAGAACAAGAATCAATTTTTTTTTTTTATTATTTCGATTCTCGTTCCAAATCTATTTCCGAAAACAAAAAAAGAAATTTGTTCCCGGGAACAAAAATTTTACCAAACACAGTTATGTTCCAAAACTAGTCTCGGGAACAAAAAAATATAAATTTTTACTATTTGGCCGGTTACCAAATATGACCTAAACTTTATATTCCAAAATTTATCCGTTAGAATAGATTTCCCAATTTTTGAAACTTAAAATTTATCTTGCATAACCTATAACTGATCTGAATCTAAGGTTCCGCCCCAAAATTATGCTCCCTCCTATTACCGATCATTTCATCACTCATAGAGTCTCTGTGGTTCAATTGGTCAAATACTCTACTTCATTGTAAGAAGGTAAGCAATCATCATTAGGCTAATCGGCAACCGGCGGTACGACCCAGTTCAGATGTGTCCACACGCGGAGCGCTGACTTTTGGGCAGGTTCAAGCCGACGGGGGTCTTGGAAAAACCGCTCCCCCTCGAGATCAGTTATGTCGACATTGTTTCTGACACCCGAACTGTCCTCTCTCTCTCTCTCGCCCAGAAGTTGTACCTTCCCCCACGAATTTCAAACTCCTTTCTTGCCAACTTCCCCGTTCTGTCCCTCCACCTGATAGTTGCCTCCATTGCGGATATTATAATTGCGTTGAACGGGCAAAGACTTCTTGACCAAACCCCCAACTGCGAACAAAGAGTTCAAGCCAGTCCGTCGCTGTCAAAACCGGCCGAAAATGTCGTCATGTTTTATCCAATAGGCAGCGGCAGCACGGATTCCTCCCATCGAGTTCTGATGCAACACTCTTCCTTATTTAGCTTGCAGGCACGCGACAAGACGAGCCCCACGAATCCTTTCGCCTTTCGCTCTTGACAAGGAGGCGCCATCCCTCTTCGCGTCGCGTTCGATTCGGTCGCGTTCTTGATATCGGGTGTCCAGTCGCGATGGCGGGCGAGCCGGGCGGGCGCCGTTCGCATCGGTTCCTGATGGTGTGCGTTCTCGTTCTTCTCCCCTCGCTCGTCCTCGGGGACTGCTCGTGCGACAGCACCAGCGGGGGGGACGACAAGAATGTGTTGCGCAAGTACAAAGTGGCCGCGATATTCGCCATCCTCTTCGCGAGCGTGGTCGGCGTGTGCATCCCTCTGCTCGCGAGGGTCATCCCGGCCATCGGCCCCGATAGGGACGCGTTCTTCGTGGTCAAGGCGTTCGCGGCCGGGGTGATCCTCGCGACGGGCTTCATCCACGTCCTCCCCGACGCGTTCAACAGCCTGACGTCGCCGTGCCTCGCCCAGAACCCCTGGGGCAACTTCCCTTCGCGGGGTTCGTAGCCATGGTCGCCGGGATCGCGACGCTGATGGTGGACGCCTACGCGACCTCCTACTACACGAGGTCCCACTTCAGCAAGGCTCGGCCGGCGGAGAGCGAAGACCACGCCGGGCATTTGCACATGCACACCCACGCGACTCACGGGCACGCCCACGGCTCGGCATATCAGGATCAAGAACCGGTTACGTCGGAGCTTCTCCGCCATAGAGTCATATCGCAGGTAACATCACTGATCAATCTTCCAAGTTCCTTCAAATGGGTTCTCTCTTCAAATCTTCACACCGAGGATCTGAATGCAAATATGGTGTTTTCCGGGGGGCTAAATGATAAAATGAACAGGTCTTGGAGCTGGGGATCGTGGTGCACTCGGTGATAATAGGGATTACGGTGGGGACTTCCGGGAGTTTACAGACGGTGAAGACATTGATGGCTGCTCTGACTTTCCATCAGTTCTTTGAAGGCATGGGACTCGGCGGGTGCATCGCTCAGGTAAATAATAAGTCGTTTCATCTCAATTTCATAATGTTTCAAGATAATAATAATTTTGAGTCGCTGAATTTAACTTGGGCTTAATCTGCCGTGACCACTTGTTTTTGCGAGCGATGTCGAGATGTTGGAGCAAGTGCACGGCCATTGTATACGATTTGATTAAATTCTTGATGCACGCAGGCTGCATTGATCGATATTGCTCGGGAAATCGAACATGACATAACATTTAACCCGAGATAATCTTACCCTTCTATAGGGGGAGAAGTGCCAAAAAAGTCCTAAACTTTTTGCCTTTGTGCCGATTTAGTCCTAAACCTTTTTTCGGTGCCGATTCAGTCCTAAACCTTTTTACGTTGTGCCAATTCAGTCATTTCCGGTCAATTTTGGCCGGATTTTGCTGACTGGACCCGGTCGGCTAACGTGGCATGATCGCGCGCGTGAACAACTTTTAATAATATTTTAATATTTTTGAATTTCTTTTGAATTTTTTTGAATTTTTTTTTATTTTAATTTTGTTTTTTTTTTTTGTCTTCTTCCTCCGGCCGGTCACCGAGGTCCGGCGACCGGCCGAGCCGGAGGCCGGCGGGCGAGGCCGACCTCGCCGGCCACCTCGCGGGGGCGAGGTCGAGCCTCGCCGGCCATGGGCGAGGCTCGCCTCGTCGATCCGGCGGGGAGCCTCACCCATGGCCGGCGAGGTCGCCCCGCCTCGCCGGCCTGCGGCTCTGGCCGGTCGCCGGACCTCGGTGACCTACCGGAGGAAGAAGACAAAAAAACAAAAAAAATTAAAATTCAAAAATTCAAAAAATTCAAAAATATTAAAATATTATTAAAAGTTGTCCACGTCGGCGCCGATCATGCCACGTCGCCGGCCGGCGTCCGGCAGCAAAATCCGGCTAAAATTGGCCGGAAAGGACTGAATTGGCACAACGTAAAAGGTTTAGGACTGAATCGGCACCAAAAAAAGGTTTAGGACTAAATTGGCACAAAGGCAAAAGGTTTAGGACTTTTTTGGCACTTCTCCCCTTCTATAGGCTTTATACGTTATTGCTATGACTTGAGAACAAAAGGGGTATTTGATGTCGAATGGAAGAAGAAAAGATCGCACTTTATCTCTCTAAAAGGCATGTAAATGGGACATGCATCTTTCAAAAGTTATGAATTTTAACGTGCACTGACCCCGAAATCATAGGAGGGTAAAAGGATATTTTCCGTAAAAACCTAACGCATTCATGGCCTCGTGCATCGGTTTTTCACTGTGCTTAAATGTCGTTTTTTGAGATCAATATTCAGAGGTTTGTCATGGCTCGCGGCGATGAGGACGGAGTCTTAATCTGCGCCCTGGCCTTTTTTTAAAAGGGAGGTTTACGAATTCGCGCACTTCGACGTGTCCCAGGCGTTCCATTTTCAATTGTACCTTCCAACTAATTCGCCTGCTTAAGGAGCATTAACAATGAAAAAGAATGAGCTAACCGCATCATCATTGATTCCAAAGCACTGCGATTACATGAAGTGAAGATTACTGCGCTTTTTTAAATGATTGCCGCCCGATGCCGTTGACTCAACGGCAAGTGCGTCTGGTCCCGGCACAGAAATTATTATTATCATTATTTTTCACGAATGAATCGTAATTACGATTGTTTATACATTAATTAATCGCTCCCTTTTGTTATCCCCTACTTTGAAAGGCCAAGTTCAAGGCAACATCCACATTGATAATGGCCATCTTCTTCTCCCTCACCACGCCACTCCCGGGATTGCCATCGGCATTGGGATATCCAGCACGTACAGCGACACCAGCCCGAGGGCCCTGATCATCGAGGGCATCTTCGACGCTGCCTCGGCCGGCATCCTGGTCTACATGGCGCTCGTCGACCTGCTCGCAGCGGACTTCATGAGCGCCAAGTTGCAGGGGAATGGGAGGCTCCTGATGCTGTGCAATGTCTTCCTCCTCTTCGGTGCTGGTTGTATGTCCTTCTTGGCCAAATGGGCATGAATGAGTCTCAAACTATTTTGTTCTACAAAATTGTGTACAATAGAAATGGCGTTCAATGTTTTCTTTTTGTGTTTCTCAATTTGGTGCATTGGATTTTCTTGCTCCCATAACTGTTCATGTATCCGATGATGAAATGTGAGTCGTTTGCTTTTTGAATAAAATGAAGGTGGAACTTTGTGTGCGTATGATATATTTACGTAAAATATAGAGCACTCGATAATGAGTAGAAAATTCTTAATTGTTGTGGCCATGTGACAGAGAAATTTTGTATAATCAATTACATTATCGTGATATCGAGAGAATATAATAAAACTCTTCCAGTGATATGCCTAATAGGTATAGTTAAGAGGGAAGGATGTAAATAGTAAAACGCCACATCATTGTTGAATGTAAAGAATTTGCCAATAGAATATTATGAAGGGAAAATCCAATTAGGGACCCGAAGTGCCTTCATTTTCTCAAAAGATGATATGAAGTGGAGTTTGTTTCAAATAAGAACCTAAAGTGGTCATTTAGTCTCAAAGAAGGACCTCGCTCACCGGCGGTGAACAGATGCATCTCGATGCATATTCGATGGCTTTGATCGTGGTATTTTTGTCCAAAAAGTTCTTTTTTATTTATTTTCGGGTCAATGATTGCACTGTTCATCACCTTCTTTGTCCTTGTTCGTCTTCTTCTCAAGAACATCAGACTTGGGAAGGGCCGGTGAGCACTGGCCATTGGTAAGGCTTGGTGAAGGTTGGACGCCCATTGCTAGCAATGGGCGAGGGCCGCCGAGCCCTCTTCGGCCACGGGTGAGGGCTGCCGAGCCCTCTTTGGCCACGGGTGAGGGCTCGCAAGCCCACCCTCACCAAATCTGGTGAGGGTGGCCTTGGCCGTGGCTGGCGAGCGCCATTGAGCCCTTGCTGGCTGTGGGCGAGGGCTTGTAGGCCCTCATTTGCCCTTATCAGTGGCCGGTGAGGTGGGTGAGCCCTCGCCCAGGGTCAGTGAGGGGTGACCTCCCTCGCCTCCACCCACCGCTCCACCGACAACCTCGTCTTCTGCCAGGACTATGACCGGGACGCCCACGTCGCCTTCTTCATCCCTTCCTCCCACCATCGCTCCTAGATTGACGACTTCTCCGGCTACCCCTTTTACCCTCGAGGACCTCCTTGTAGGGCCTTGATTTGGACAGCCCCCCTCCCCCACGGCCAGTGAGGGCTTGATGGCCCTCGCTCGTTGCTAGCGATGGGCGTCAAGCCCTCGCGGCCTTAGGCGAGGGTCGGCCCGTAGGCCCTTGCCCGGCCCTCACTCGCGCCGCCGATGGGTGTCTAGCTTTGCCGGCCCCTTACCAGCAGCCGGCGCTTGTTGGCCTTTCCCAAGTCCGGTGTTCTTGATCTGGGCAAGAAGAAGATGAACATGGGACGAAGAAGAAAATGAACAAGACAATTGAAAAAAAAAAATATTTGGACAAATATACCATAATCAGGCCACCGGAATATGCATTAGAGATGCATCTATTCACCGGCCGGCAAGTGAGGTTTTTCTTTGAGACTAAATGACCACTTTGGGTCCTTATTTGAGATAGACTTTACTTTAGGTCATCTTTTGAGAAAATGATGGCATTTTGAGCCCCTATTTGAGATTTTCCCTATTATGAATGGCTCCACCAGTATGAAAAAATAATAAAAAAGAAATAGGGAATGTATCCGTTTTATTTTCCTTATCTGTTAAAAATATATTTTATTATATTCCGTTCATATTACAATTACACGGTAGAGTGCACTTGACATGCCATACCCTTCCCGATGTCATTGACAGGAACCAAAGTCTGGTGGATGAACCATGGCTGTGCGACCAAAGCGTGATTTACAGCTCTGGTCGGGTTCCTTTGGACCCCTCGGAGTCGTAGAGGATCATTCTCAGTCGGAGTCTCCGGCTGGGGTGGTTGCGCGGTGGCCCGGCCTGACAGACTCCTCCCATTCATCCTTTTCTTCGTTTTTTCCTCTGGAGAGGGCTGGGACCGGGAGCTCGCTTGCCACTTCGATCATCATCGGGCAAGCACGGGGAGTACGCGGGGCTTGTAGCCTTGGGCATAGAGATTACGGACCTTGCGGGGGTTAGTCTAGCAAACGGGACTGACCCGAGGGAGATGAAAGAAACAGAAGCGGCCCCAGCCATCAGACTTGGGCGAGCAATCGCCCCCGGTCGTCGATGTCCGCTTGAGAGTGGTGTGGCGGCTTTCATGATCAGGAGGGGGTGGTCGCGTCTGACGAGGAGCCCGGTGGTGGAACGAACGCGAGCTTTGCTTTGACCATGATGACGATTCTCAGGGTTTTCATGGTTCTTACATGCAAGGAGATGGTCGCCCAGGTGGTGGATGAACATTTCAAGAGCGGCATGGTTGCTTGTTGTATTTCCTCTTTCTTCCTTAATAGACATCCAACACGTACGAGTCCCTGTCAATCCGCAATTTTTCTTACTTTGATAATCCAAAATGGAATTCATTTATTGGAGATCGAGGATGGATTACAGTCACCAAAAAGTAATATGGAAAACAGTCACCAAGAACACCAGAAGACACTCCAGAAATCAAGATTCAAAATAACAACTTATCAAAAATCAACGATAATAATAACAAATAAAGAAATGTACGCGAAGTACCAGTCAACCTGTCCCCTAGCCGAGTGGAGGCTCATCGTCTGCAGGCGTCCTCAATGTAACGAGCCAAAGACAAGGAAGAAGAGTCACCCACCATCAAAGCCTTCCTGCTCTTCTCGCTCGCCTCCTTCACCTTCTTCCTTCTCTCCCTGGCCTCCTCGCCTTCCATTAACTTCCTTATCCCATCCTCTATTATGATGGCTGTTGCAAGGCAGAGCTTCACCATCAGCTCATACGCATTGAATTGTTCCTCCCGAATCTAAGGCCATGTGATGATCGGCATGTTGAACCATATGCTCTCTTGGGTAGAGTTCCACTCGCAGTGCTATAGGAATCCTCCAATGGCCGGGTGGGCTAGGATCGCTTGCTGAGGAACCCACCCGATCACTCTCCTGACCTTAGCCATCTTGTCTAGGAACCCCTTGGGCAGGACCTCTGCGGGATCCGCGTAATCCCAAGGGGCTTCTAGTTTGCCATCCACAGGCAGCTGCCATAAGGACCACAGGAAGCGAGACCTGCTTCCCTCCAATGCGCTTCACCTGGTCCTCGTGGAAGCTCCCAAAGCACAGAAACACCACTACCACGTTCGATTGTTGGTTGAGCCACTCCGGGATCTCTGAATCGCGCGGACTATTATTACCATCTGGCCCCTTGATGTTCAGTATGGGGCCCATGGGGTACATCGTGGGCGTTCTTAGGCCTGCCAAGGCCCCCATCCTGTGCAGCTCTGACTTAGCGAAAATGCCCTTGGTTTCCCCAAACCTCAAGGCGTCGGTCAAGTCTACCCAAGAGTCTTCTTTCACGTAAACTTCACAGGGCAAGAATTTGGCCATGGACGATGGGTTCGCGGAGCATGGAAAGTCTAGCTTGGTGTTAGAGCCGTTGAGCCTGGTCCATTTGTTGCTCGTCCTGGAGAGACTGGAGGTGCGGTCCTTCTTGGTTGTTTGAGTTAAATGAATAGTATAAAATAGAATAGAGAAATTTTCGGTATAATTTGATATATTGAGAAGAGTACATGGAAAGCCTGTTTATAAGCTCACATAGAAGAAATTAAAAGAAATAAAACCAGATATGCCTAATCAAAATAGATATTGAAAAGAAATTATCCTAAATATCTCTAACAAATATTTTAATTTTCTAATATTGCTAACATCCACCCTCAAACGCAATTTGAATTAAAACACATCAACTTGAGTTTGAAAAATATTTCGAACAATGTCACAAAATCTTCAATTAAAATGAGCTCAACGGATCCAAGGTGAGGTAGCGCGTGGTGGCGCATGTGATTGCTCTAGCTTTCGTTAACAAGAAGATTTCAATATATTGATTGTCTAACAGTAGCGAATCTAGTGGTAGAGTCGGCTTCTCAAAACGAGAAGTGAAAAGCTGAGAATCGAAGGTATTAGACTCGAGCGGCATATACCCTTTGCGGTCAACTTTGCTATCAAGACAGTAACTTAAATGCGGCTGATACGGCTGGCGTGGCTACAACAAGCGGAATGAGCCGGGCTTTATTGAGGAAAAATTTACTGTGTGAGGACATGTCCTTGCCATGTCAAAAAATATCTCCGTAGAAAGAAAAACTCGACTTAGTGACGCGTTAGAAACGTTGTAACACAACCACCATCGTGCTTATTTAGATGGGAATGGTGCACTTGCCTGAACATTGTCAAGTGGCGCGGATAGATTTATTCACTTGAATGCATGGGTGCAAAGGAGAAAAAAATTGGGAAATTTCTTAAGTGCACCAGGTGCCCTAGGATTGCCTCAACTCTAATACCAAGTTAAATATAAAGTAGAATAGAGAATTGAGAAATTTGTTGTATAATTCGATATATTCAAAAGATTACATGGAGAGCCTATTTATAGGCTTAGATAGAGGAAGTAAAAGGAAATCAAGTCAGATATGTATAATCAAAATAGATATTGAAAATAAGAAGAAATATCCTAAATATTTATAAAAAAATATTTTAGTATCCTAATATTGCTAACAATTTGTTTGTAAAACAAATAAAATGATGCTTTTTCTTGTCTCGCATAAGAAAATTAAGAGTACATAGGCCGCTATATCAGTGTGGATGTTTTTCAACTAGTTCAAATGAAGACAATAGACTGTGGACTAGACCTCACCATACTTGTGTTCAGGTGCATGACAAATTGTCCACTTTTCAATCTGTCTTTCTAATGTATCTATTCATTTTGCAACATTTTCCGAAGAGTTGCTTATGCTCAAAAGATAGACAAAAATACATCATTATTTTTTGGACGCAATGTTAATCAAGTCTTGTTGAATTTTTTAAGAAATGATTACGTGATAGTTTTTAATCTACTTGAGAATAACGGTTTATTTTAGACTACAAAAATTAAATAATAAATAATTATAAATTATTGTGGAGCCACTCCTTATAACAAAGCTTAATTTTCTTTTCAATTGTTTCCCTTTTTGAGAGTTCTTTAGTTCCGGAGATATATCAAAATTGATATTTGGAATTTTGTTGTATCTTGTAGGATTTTTTTCCAATAACCATTAGCAATGTTGTGGGGGCAAATAATTCATTAAAGATAGGATTATCATGCCTTAAAATATGATTCTTTTTCTTCCCAATCCAAAGCATATTTCCCTATAGTCTCTCCAGCTAGAAAACAAATACTTCGATTATCATTACTATAATTACATGGTCAACTTTGATGCGTCAAATTAAATTATGTTCTTAATATGAACGAAAAGCACACGATCCACCTTGTCCTTATGCAACAACGGCACCACGCGACGTTAACTCGGGGCAAATTTCACCTATAGTTTTGATGAATTATAAAAAAGAAAAGTTTTATAGAAAAAATCTGAATAGATTAAACACAATACCCCATATGTCATTGTGGGTGCGTTTGGAAAGGGTTTCCCAAAGCCCCTTCAGCGTCCAAAGTCCTTTAGGCTAAATAGAGTGTGTTTGGCAAATTTTTTTGAATCGCATTTCCCAAATGCAAGCCTTCCAAAGGTTGAAAGCCCAAACACTGAAAGCCCAAGACAGGTAAGGGGATGCCTTGAGCTTTTGCCTTGTGAGCATGATGAGCTACTGTTCATCTTTTTCTTCGAGCTACTATTTAGCTTCTTCTTCTTCTTCTTCTTCTTCTTCTTCTTCTTCTTCTTGGCATGGCTGGGAGTTGTTGACGGCGAAGGGCAGGCGATTAGGCGACCCTTGGCGACCCAGTGTGACCTCACTAGGCGCGTCCCAAATCTGGGTCATTGGATTGCTGATTGTATGACCCACCTCTGGTGACCGAGATTTGGATTGTTGAAGGTTGCGTGACCTTGCTGGGCGTGTCCCAAATTTGGGTCGCTAGGTTGCTGGTTGTACGACCCACCTTCAACGACCCAAATCTAGGTTGCGAGGAGGTTGCACGACCTTTCATGACCTAGCACAACCTTGCTACGACCTAGATCTAGATCGCTGGAGGTTGTGCGACCTCACCGGGCGCGACCCAAATCTGGGTCATGGTGAGGTCACGTGGAGGTCGTGGCCACTTGTTGGCACCCTTGCCAGGGGTTGCTCGACCCCAGGTGGCCCTCACCAGTGGTCTCCAGGGGTCACCCAACTCGAAGTGGCCCTCGCCGGTTGTCTTTGGGGGTTGCTGAGGTCTGGCAACCTCATTTGTCGGCCGTTGGCAATAGATTTTGATCGCTGGCGGCCACCAGTCCTCACCGACCAAGTTTTTTATTTTTCCTTTGATGATTTTTTTTTTTAATTACAAAAGTCTTTTGTAAATATAATCTTTTCAAACATTGTTTTCCTCAAAGGGACTTCACAATAAACTTTCATATTACAATTTAACAAACACAATTTGCATTTTGAAAAATTCATTTAATTTAAAGTCCTTTGCATTTTCCAAAAGTCCAACTAAACGCACCCTGTGTATTTAATGATCTCTAGGGTGCTCCGGATGAGATATATATTTTATTGTAACAAAGATATAATTGCTTGTCATTGACCCAAAAAAGATCAGTTTGGTTTATTTGGTAAATCGGTATCCGTTCACACCAAGTTTGGAGGCTTTCACTATCAAACTCTTATGCAATGATGTCGTGATATCGGTCAAAGCTCACACTTTAACAATTTCTTTGATTAATGATGGTCTAGAAAAAGAAGGATCCAGTGATCTCATGACACACGCGTACCCACACACATATATTTTCTGTCGAGGAAGGGATCAACTTGTTCTTCTTTTCCTACTCTGGTCACGGTTGACTTTATATGTACTGATAAATAAAAGCAATCAACCCGATTTTTTTTTCGTTGTTTGAAGAGAGGGGTCGACTTGCTCGATCTCCTTGAATCTAGTCATGACTAACTTTTTATCTACCGAATTGACATGCATAAATAACCATGTTCGAGAAATCTGAGAATTCGTACTGCCTACCAACATTCCAATCCACAAAATAATTTTCTATCCCGTTCTATAGATCCTACTCTTTTTGGTCACTGTATAGAGCATGCCTCATTTCAATTTGGACTCACAATATGAAGGGAGGAGATGCTCGCTACGATTTTAGGGTCTCTCTGCTTTTCCTTTCTTTTCAAGACGTCATCAACTTATTAATTGAAATAGCATAGTGGCAAAGGATAGACACATAAAGTGTGCTTATTTTTATAAAAAATGAATAATTAAAGAACCGGAGTTGCGTCATTGGAATGATGATCTAAAGCCCATGACATATGACACAGCATTATCAAATCCTTCCGTACGTACCTCCTTAAATTACTCATTTTGCACAGCTTTGATTGCGCATCGAACGTCTGATTTGTCTTAAACATCACCCGGCCTCACTCTTCCTCCCTCCTCCAGCTAGTGTTTGAACCCATTCTAGCCCACCATTTTTTAAATCAAATAAATGAAAAAAATTCCTTGTTTTTTCTTTTTTTCGGCCTGCTGGATCAAACCGGCCTCACTGCTCTGATCTCACATCCAACCCCTGGTAGTTGGACCGAGCAGGAATTGAACACGAAACGCCGTGCTTTTTCGAGTAACATCGATCCGTTCATCGCTCATCGAATCTCTCGACACTCGGGCAAACACTCTCTACTTCTCTGATTTCTTTGTAAAAAGGCAAGCGATTATTAGATCAATTATAAGATCGGGGCACACGCAAAGCGTTGACTTTCAGCAGTTCTAAGCCGCAAAACTGGAGCATGACTAGATCGCATATTATTGGTCAAGCCACCAATTCGATCGTATGCATAAATCTAATTTACATGTATTTTTTCGAGAAATGAACCATTCATTCTTGATTACAACCCCGGCCAATACAATGCCATGATTAGATCGCATATGACATCAATATTGTATATCCATATATAACAAGAAAATAGATTCCATATTGCGCACGCATGGGCGTTCGTATGTGAACAAATTATGACCATCAAGTATAGAGACGGTTTGACGAAACGTCAATATGTGCACTTGTGAGGTACAACCATCCAACATACAAGTCAGCATCATGCCTCAAGTCTAACAATCTTGCACCTAACCAAAGCATGAACGATCGGACATTGACCCTGCTAAAAGCTTCCATGTCGACAATTGTTCTATGTATGTCATGTTTAGTGAACTTGTCCAAGACAAACACCTGTAGTTTAGCTCAGATATCACAATACCCAATGACTTGTGACTCATTATCCCCTTAAATATCCAATACTGAATAGTGAAGCTTGAGAACACACTGGTCTCAACAGATCATCAATATCCTCTCAATGATCCATCGACGATGAACTGTTTAAAGATTTAACATAAATGTAATCTTGTCACATATATTCTTTAACACATTAAGAATAGGTTCAGTCGTAAGTGATTTTATGGACTTCATTCATATAAATTGGACAATGAATGAAAAATTTTATTTGCCATTCAATAATCCCTAATATGTAACTATAACATGGTGGCTTTAAATGCGGTTGATATAGTTGGAGTGGGTGCAGCAAGCGGAATAAGCCAAGCTTTGTTGAGGAAAAAGTTACTGTGTGAGAACACTCATATGTCAGCTGTCAGCGATAGATTTCAATCGCCAACGATCGGTGGCCACCTGCTCTCGTTGGTCAACTTTTTTATTTTTCTTTTGACGAATTTTTTTCAATCACAAAAGTCTTTTGTAAATATGATCTTTCCAAATATTATTTTGCTTAAAGATACTTTACAATGGACTTTCAAGTATTTTGAAAAATTCCTTTAACTTAAAATCATTTACATTTTTCCATATGTTTTCCCTAAAAGTCCAACCAAACACATCCATTGTATACAATGATTTCTAGGTGGTCCGGATGAGAAATATATTTTATTGTAACAAAGATATAATTGCCGGTCATTGACCCAAAAAAGATCAGTTTGGTTTGTTTGGTAAATCGGTATCCGTTCATACCAAGTTTGGAGGCTTTCACTATTAAACTCCTTTGCAATGATGTCATGATATTAAGCTCACACTTTAACAATTTCTTTGATTAATGATGGTCGAGAAAAAGAAGGATCCAGTGATCTCATGACACACAAGCGTACGCACGCGCCCACTCACATATATATATATATATATATATATATATATATATATATATATATATATATATATATTTCTGTCGAGGGAGGGATAAACTTGTTCTTCTTTACCTACTCTGCTCACGGTTGACTTGAAATGTACCGATAAACAAAAGCAATCAACACTTTTTTTTTTTTTGGTGAAGAGAGGGATCGACTTGCTCGATCTCCTTGAATCTAGTCATGACTGACTTTGTATCTACCGAATCGACATACAGAAACAACTGTGTCTGAGAAATCTGAGAATTCGTACTGCCTACCAACATTCCAATCCACAAAATAATTTTCTATCCCATTCCATAGATCCTACTTTTTTTGGTCACTGTATAGAGTGTGCCTCACTTCAATTTGGACTCGCAATATGAAGGGAGGAGATGCTCGCTACGATTTTTGGGTATCTCTGCTTTTCCTTTCTTTTCAAGACCTCATCAACTTATTAATTGAAATAGCATCGATGCAAAAGATAGACAAATAAACTACGCTTATTTTACAAAATATGAATGATTTGAGAAACATTTCTTAAAAATATCACTTATATTGTCTATTGAAATAAATGAACAAAAAAAATATTTTCATCGTTCACAAAAATATTTAAATATAAATTATTAATGATAATGAAAATATTTTTTATCGTCTGATTATTTCATATAATATAAATGATTATTATTTTTAAAATATTTTCCTAATTACTTATTTTCAATGAAATAAGTGGAGCCATGAAAAGATTTTCGAAAGGAAAGTGCATGGGACTGGAGTTGCGTCATTGGAATGAAGATCTAAAGCCCATGACATAAGACACAGCATTATCAAATCCTTCCGTACGTACCTCCTTAAATTACTCATTTTGCACAGCTTTGATGGCGCATCAAACGTTTGATTTGTCTTAAACGTCACCCGGCCTCACTCTTCCTCCCTCCTCCAGCTAGTGTTTGAACCCATTCTAGCCCACCATTTTTTACATCAAATAAATGAAAAGAAATTCCCTTTTGTTTTTTCGGCCCGCCGGATCAAACCCGCCTCACTGCTCCGATCTCACTTCTTTACAATCCAACCCCAGGTAGCTGGACCGAGCAGGAATCGAACACGAGACGCCGTGCTTTTTCAAGTAACATCGATCCATTCGTCGCTCATCGAATCTCTCGACACTCGGGCAAACACTCTCTACTTCTCTAATTTCTTTGTAAAATAGCAAGCGATTATTAAATCAATTATTAGATCGGGGAACACGCAAAGCGTTGACTTTCAGCAGATCTAAGCCGCGAAACTGGAACACGACGGTGGTCGGGTTTTGAAATCTGCTGCCCCCTCGGGATTAGTTATGTCGACATTGTTACGACACTCTAACTGCTACAGAAAAATGCCAACTTCCACGTTCTGTCCCTGCTACAGATAAATGCCTCCGTGGCGGATATTATAATAATAATAATAATTGCATTGAACAGGCGACCATTTCATCACCCAGATGCATACAAAATAGAGTTCCAAGCTGTTCTGTCATTTTAAAACTGGCCAGAAGGTGTCCTCATCTTTGCTGCATTGGGCAGCGGCAGCAGTAGCAGCACATAGTCCTTTTCGTGGACGGCTGATGCAACACCGATCCTTATACAGCTCGCGGACGTGTCTCGAGCCTCACCAGGTGTTTTCCCTTTCGCTCTCGACAAGCCAGCACGGCGGTCTCTTTTCGCGTCGCGTTCTTCGTCTTCTTGATATCGGAAATCGAATTGCGATGGCGCGCGAGCCGGGTCGGCGTGGCTCGTGTCGGTTCCTGATGCTGTGCGTTCTCGTCCTTCTCCCCTCGCTCGTCCTCGGGGACTGCACGTGCGACGGGGCTGCCGGCGGGGGGCGCAATAAGAGGGAGGCGCTTAAGTACAAAGTGGGCGCGATCGCCGCCATCCTCCTCGCAAGCGCGGTCGGCGTGTGCATCCCGCTGCTCGGGAAGTTCGTCCCGGCCCTGCGCCCCGAGAAGGACGTGTTCTTCCTGGTCAAGGCTTTCGCGGCGGGGGTGATCCTCGCGACGGGCCTCATCCACGTCCTCCCCGACGCGTTCGACAGCCTGACGTCGCCGTGCCTCGACGAGAACCCTTGGGGCAAGTTCCCTTCGCGGGGTTCGTGGCCATGGTCGCCGCGATCGGTACGCTGATGGTGGACACCTACGCGACCTCCTACTACACGAGGTCCCACTTCAGCAAGGCTCGCCCTGCGGCGAGCGAGGGGGACGAGGAGAGCGACGCCGCTGCCACCGCCGGCGACGATCACGCCGGGCATCTGCACGTGCACACCCACGCGACCCACGGGCACGCGCACGGGTCCGCATATCAGGGTCAAGAGCCGGGCACGTCGGAGCTTCTCCGCCATAGAGTCGTATCGCAGGTGACATGAAACCTTCCAACTTCTTTCAATTCTATAGGTTCTCTTTTCAAAACTTCACACCGAGGATCTGAATGCAAATATGGCGTTTTCCGGGGGGCGAAATGATAATATAAACAGGTGTTGGAGCTGGGGATCGTGGTGCACTCGGTGATTATAGGGATTTCGCTGGGGACTTCCGGGAGCGCAAAGACGGTGAAGCCATTGATGGCCGCTTTGACTTTCCATCAGTTCTTTGAAGGCATGGGGCTCGGCGGATGCATCACTCAGGTAAGTAATAAGTCATTTCATTTCATTCATTTTGACCTAACGAGCTTTCCCACTTTTTTTTTTTTTTTAAGTCTCTTTTTTTTTTTTTTTTTTTTCTATAAATGCCTTGATAATGTTTCGAGATTATAATAATTTTGAGCTGATTGAATTTAACTCGGGCTTTCTCCATCGTTAAGAGACCACTTGTTTGCGGGAACGATATTGAGATGTCATAGCGTAAATGCGTGGCAATAACTTGAAACGGTTTGACTAAATTTGTGATGCATGCATGCCTCGTCTATGGGCTTGATGCTTTGGGGGAAAAAGGCGTTTGATACAGAATTGAAGAGGAAAATATGGCACTTTTGTCTCCCCTAAAGGCATGTAAACGGCACATGCATCTTTCAAAAGTTCTAAATTTTAATGTGCCACCGACCCGAAATCAAGGGAAGGTGAAAGGAAATTTCCTATAAAATCTATGCAATTGTAACTTTGCGCTTCGATTTTTCATCAGCTTAAAAAGTGTTTTTAAGAATACTCAACCTGCATTTCATAATACGATTTAAAAGGGTGGCTTACGAATTGGTGCATTTGGATTCCTCCTGAGGCTTTCGATCTGAATTCAACCTGCCAACTAATTTGCCTGCTTGAGGAAAATAAACTATGGAAAAGATTAAGCTACCTACATCATGTTGACAGGATGTCGTTAACCTTTTGCCTCCGTTGACTTAAAGCAAGTGCGGGCGTGTCCTGGCACAGGAATTATTATTATCATTATTTTTTAAAGAATGAATTATAATTATCATTATTTACACATTGATTAATCAGTCTTTTGATTTTCCCCTGCTTCTTTTGCAAAGGCCAAGTTCAAGGCAAGAACAACAATAATAATGGCCCTCTTCTTCTCCCTCACCACGCCGGCTGGGATTGCCATCGGCATCGGGATATCCGACACATACGACGAGAGCAGCCAGAGGGCGCTGATCATCGAGGGCGTCTTCAACGCCGCATCCGCTGGCATCCTGGTCTACATGGCGCTCGTCGACCTGCTGGCGGCAGACTTCATGAGCGCCAAGGTGCAGGGGGAATGGGAGGCTCCAGCTGCTGTACAATTGCTTCCTCCTGTTCGGTGCTGGTTGTATGGCCTTCTTGGCCAAATGGGCATGAATGAGTCTCAAAACTATTTTGTTCTACAAAATGTCTATAATAAAAATGGCGTTCAATTCTTTTTTGTTTTTTTGGTATTTCTCAATTTGGTCCAATGGATTTTCTTGCTCACATAACGGTTCATATATTCGGTTTTACTTGAATCGTTCGTGTGATATATTTATGTGAAATATAGAGGATCCGATAATAGATAGAATTTCTATAGAGAAGTTAAGAATAGTTAAGAGGGAAGGATGTAAATGGTAAAATAAGACATCATTATTGAAGGTAAAGAACTTGCCACTTAAAATATTACGAATCGCACTAATGGTACGAAATAATAATAAAAAAATAGGGAATATATTCTATTTTCACTATCTGTCAAAACACATTTAATTATATTCTTCTTTTCCTATTCGCATCATTTTGCGTGCTTTATTCCTTCCCATTAACTGAGTCCATTAGAGCCTCCAACTCGCTATCATCTTTGCAATCGAGTGAACTCAGTTAGGAAAGAAGGATTTTCGAAGGCATCATCGTCTTCATGAGTGCTGAATCCGAGCTCGTGTTCATCCCATCTCCGGGCCTCGGCCACCTGGTGTCGATGGTGGAGATGGCCAAACTCCTCGTCGACTGCGACGATCGGCTCTCCATCACCGTCCTCATCATGAAGTTCCCCTTCGACTCCGAGAATGATTCCCGCATCGAGCCGCTCACCGCCTCCGTCGTTGCCCGCATCCGCTTTGTCCTCGTCCCCAGGCGAAGCCACTCCCCGAGGACGTCTCGCCGGGCCTTCATCCATCACTTCATGGAGAGCCACAAAGCCGACGTCCGAGAAGCCGTCGCTGAGCTTTCTGCCCGCGGCTCGCCACGGCTCACCGGGCTCGTCGTTGACATGTTCTGCACCACGATGATCGACGTGGCCGTCGAGTTCGGCGTCCCTTCCTACATGTTCTTCACGTCGGGCGCGGCGTTCCTCGGAGTCATGCTGCACCTCCAGTCTCTCCGAGACGAGCAACACATGGACCCGACCAAGCTAGAGGGCTCCGACGCCGAGCTGGACTTCCCGTGCTTCGTTAACCCACTGCCTGCCGCCAGGTTCTTGCCCTCGGATGTGTTTATAGAAGAAGACTGCCGGATACTCTTGGACCTCGTCCTGAGGTATAGGGAAACCAAGGGAATTTTGGTAAATACATTCGCTGAGCTGGAACCACGCGCGGTGGAGGCCCTGGCCAGCCTTGGAGCACCTGCGGTGTACTCCGTGGGACCCATATTGAACATCAAGGCTGAGAGCGAAAAGGGTTTCGAGATCCTGGACTGGCTCGACCAGCAGCCAGATGCGTCAGTGGTGTTCCTGTGCTTCGGGAGCAAGGGGAGCTTCGACGAGCACCAGGCAAAGAGATCGCCCACGCGTTGGAGCGCAGCGGGTACCGTTTCCTGTGGTCCCTACGACAGCCACCGGCGAAGGACAAGCTGGAAGCCCCCAGTGACTACGCAGATCCCGCGGAGGTCCTGCCCAAGGGGTTCCTTGATAGGACCGACAGGGTCGGGAAAGTGATCGGGTGGGCCCCGCAGGTCGCGGTCCTGGCCCACCCGGCCATAGGAGGGTTCGTGTCGCACTGTGGGTGGAACTCTATCTTAGAAAGCATATGGTTTGGAGTGCCGATCGCTGTGTGGCCCCAGCATGCAGAGCAACAATTCAACGCGTTCCAATTGGTGGTGGAGCTCGATCTCGCAGCAGAGATAAAGATGGATCATCGGAGAGATCATGTCAAAGGTAGTGATGGTGTCGTGACGGCGGATGAAATAGAGGGAGGCATAAGGAAGTTAATGGAGGGTGAGGAGGCCGGGGAGAGGAGGAAGAAGGTGAAGGAGGCGAGCGAGAAGAGTAAGGAGGCTTTGATGGAGGGCGGCTCTTCTTACTTGTCTCTGACTTGCTTCATCAAAGATGTCTGTAGCTGATGAGCCTTCATTTAGCTAGAGACAGGATTGGCTGGTAAGTTGAGCACCGTTGGTATTTTGATTCAATGATTACTTGGAGGGCGTGTTTTAGGGTTTTTGTAGCTATAGAAATCATGTTTGATTTTTCTAGTGCGTTTGTGGCTATAATCCATGTTGATTTTCGTGGACCCTTGACGTGTTTTATGGGGAACCAGTCAATTTGGGTTTGGCCCACGAGCTGTAATCGTTGTTGAATGTGTTCCAAAAGACAACATTTGTAAATGGGAAAAAACCATAAAAATCCCAAACTCCGCCTAAAATGACAAATTTACCCAAAAATTTTTTTTGACATGAAAACTCCAAAATTTGCTAACCGTGACACAATTACCCCATTTTTTTTTTTTCGCGACACAAAAACCCCGAACTTTCATTTGCGACAATATCGACCTTAAATCATAGGGCATTTTTGGTATTTTTTACTTTAAAAACTTTCCTTTTTTTTCTTCTTTCTTCCCTCTGCCAGCCATGGCGGAGGGAAGCCGGCATCCGGCAAGGACAGCCCTTGCCGGCGTCAGGTCAGCATCAGGAACCCCTTGCTCGAGTTCGGTGAGGGCACCCCTCGCCAGGCCTGACGTTGACGAGGGCATCCCTCGCCCGAGTCCGGCGAGGGCTGCCCTCGCGAGATGTTGGCGAGGGCATCCTCGCCGAGTTCGGCGAGGGCACCTCACTAGGCCCGACGTCGGCGAGGCGGCTCTGCCGGCGCCGGCTCCTCCGCTGGGGCCGGCGGAGAAGAAGAAGAAAAAATAAAAAATAAAAAAGAAAAAGAAAAAGAAGGAAGAATAAGACGAAAATTGTCTCAATAGGGTAAATATGTCACAATTTGTAAAGTTTGAGATTTTTCATGTACAAAAATAGTTTGGGATAAATTTGTCGATTTAGATAAAATTTAGGGTTTTTGGTGGTGTTTTCCCTTTGTAAAACTCCATGGGGTAGATTTTCGTGTCCTTGCCCCCTCCTCGATCTCCGAGTTTGAATGAATTTCATTTTGCTCTCGCCTTCCCCTCTCCCAAGGTTTGTTGTCCTTTTTCTCTCTTGCGTACTGCTGTTCACATTCCGGCTTCTGAAAGTTAGGGCCCTCCTTTCTTGCTTGACGTGCAATGGAGAGGGGAAGAGTATAAAGAATTTTGAAGTAGCAAATTTAGAGAAATAGAACTTTAGTCGAAAGTGTAAATTTGACTTGACCCCATGTGGAGCGCAAAGGACCCGCATAATCACTCCCTCCTTGACCAACGGATGAGATGGTTTTACGAAGAAGGCTGCATCTAACGGTTGATAGAGCGAATCCCATACAGGCCAACATCTCGTAAGATTAATGGAAAACTCAATATACAGAAATAAAGGCAAAATCTAACATGCTGGAGTTTAAGGGCATGATTTTTGAGAGGGCACAAATAATTCAAAGAATATAATCAAACTTAATATAACTCACGCAGACCTCAATGATTGTTACTTCCCGATTGTCTTATTTACAAAAGGGAATATCGATATACAAATTAAATGTATGTAGTGGTGCAACAGAATTAATAACATTTTTATTTGTCATTTTTACATTAAGATCAAGGAGGAATGACATGCATAGCTGCGATCAAAGTGGTGGACTAGTTTTACCACGCATGGCCAGATGTGACTTGGGACCAAGAATTTTCGTCAATCCTCGATTTCATTTTCCTTATAACAATGCAACCACCTCATGATCCATTACGTTGAGTAAACTTATATATTTAGTAAAAGGTTGAGAAATTGATTTTTATTTTATTTTATTTTATTTTATAAGTCATTCATTTATCATAGTCAAACATGAGATGAATATAGAAAACTTCCAACCAGAACAAATTCCAAGAAACTGCAAACAAAACAAAACAAAACCCAAAAACAAAAAAGTGTAGCTTATAATTACAAGCATGCTCTCATCCTTAAAAACCAAATCTGTCATAGCATAAAAAACAATTAGAGACCAATTACCGGAACTGTCGGTGATGGGCATACGCCGAGATCTTCTCATCCGGAAACTACAGCTTGCAATGTATGCCTAGATTTAGTGTTCTCAACACTATCGCCATATGAAGAAAACAACAACAACCACATGTTGAACTACCACAAATCGAACGCCTTTAAAAAACTCTCATATCTAAATTTAGATTGAAAGAGAAAATCGAACACTTCTTAAAAAACTTCTAGATCTAGATTTATATTAAAAGAGAAATCTCCGAATTTAAATCTACTCCTAAATTGGGAGACGAGAGTTTCCATGACTCTTGAAGAAGTAAAAAACCATGTCCCGAGCATCCTGCCGGATGGATTGGTGATGATTTCTCACAAAATTTCAGTTACAAGCAGATTTATTCACTACGATGAGAGAAAAAGCAACAACAATTAGCAAAAGAAGAGACCAAATAAGAAAAAAAAAAGACTTCCAAATTAAATCGGGAGTCAAAACCTAGAAAGAAAAGCAGAGCAAAGCGAGCTCTCAGCTTCAGAACTTGAAGCCTCTTGCGAGGGGAAGGTCCTAAGGGACGATCTATACACCTTTATTTTCTATTGCAGTCATTCTCAGAAATAAAGACTGGCAATCGATCCATGCACTCAATGAGGAAAAGAACAAATGGCAAAATGGAAGGCCAGTTTTGGAAAATTGTAAGCTGGTGGTTACCAAGAAGAAGTTGGAGGAGGTTTTTCAAAGCAAGCATCGAATAAAGGCCTAATATCCTAAAAACCTCAAACTTTACCTCTCGTCCCAATTCTATCATTTCATAAAAATCTTAAACTTTTAGTCATATCTCAATTCTACGATAAATTTTTTTTGTCCCATAAAAATCCCCCAATTTTAGATCTAGTCCCATATTTACCCCTAGACTTTTTGTTTTATAAAAAAAAAAACCTTAACTTTAGGATCCATACCAATTCTACCATAAACTTTTTTTCTTGGTCTCATAATAAAATCTCAGTGCTTGAACAACTTGTGTTTGGAAGTTTTTTATCTCTCGGTTGTTAATGATAAATTAAATTTTGGATGTAGGGTTGTGGGGATAGATTTGTGTCAAGTAAAGGTTTGTGTTTTTTTATGACACCGTAGGAATTTTATGGTAAAATTGGGATAAGACCAAAAGTTGGAGGTTTTTCATAGGACAAAAAAATTTAAAATAGAATTGTGACATGACCTAAAACTGACGGTTTTTACGAGACAAAAAAAATATTTATAGCAGAATTGAAATTGGATTTAAAGTTGAAAGTTTTTTATGAAACAAATTATGACAAAAATTGAAGTTGGAGGATTTCTAGGTTATTAGGCCTTGTATGAATTGTAAATCAGTTTCGTCAAATCAATCACATGTTAATAATTTATAAGACTAATGTTGGATCACGTTAGTACTCTTCTTCTTTTTAAAGAGGCTTGATCTTAAAAAAAACTTTAATTTTAGGTTCAGTCCCAATTCAACCTTAATTTTTTTTTTTATCTAAACAAAATCCCAATTTTAGTTTCAATAGCCAATTTGCCTCAAGCTTCAACTCTAGTTCCAAATCTATTCCTGTTAGCTCTTTGTCCAAAAATTGTCATTAGTTGTCCCTAATTTCCTAATTTTAACATCAAAGAATGGTTTTGTTTTGTAGATGATTTTCCATGCCATCTTGCTCATGTGAATTTTTACCAATGTGAGAATGCCACGTCAAATAACTGAGGATGATTTTGAACGGAGAGTTAATTAATGAAAATTTTTTCATCGTTCACGAAAATAATTAGTCATATATTATTATTGATGATAAAATATTTTTTGTTTGACTAATTTTTCTTAATGATATAAGTAATCACTTTTAAGAAAATATTTAAATTAGTCAATTTTCTTAAAACGAAGGGACCAAATTTAGAGATTTTTTTTTCTCCTCGTTTAATTTTTCTTACCAAAAAAAAAAAAAATTAGAGCTTTTTTTGGGACGTCTATTTAAAAAAATAGATTAGATTCCTTTTTGGCGGCTCTCACCGTCCATCCCAATTAACGTGTTTGGGACTCTCTCTCTCTCCCCAGCAAGGGGACCAGAAGAGAAGAAAATACACGATCACTTCAATTAAAATAATACGAATCCCCCTTGCCAAGCTACTAAACAATTAAAAGACAGAAAAACAAAAGAGAAGGAACCGGTGGAGGGAGAAGTTTAATATTCTTTAAATAAATTTTATATTGGTTCTATTTCCATTTTTCGTTTATTTAATCACATTCCATCCATATCACTTTTCCATTCATGGAGCGCACTTGCTAAGTGCGACCTCCAAAAAGTCCCACATTGGAAACTCGCTCAAAGGAAAGCGGGTATTTAAAGAGAGGAATATTAAGAGGTCACGACCTTACTTGAACAGGATCTGTTCTATAGGCTTGTACCTCTGTGTCCTTGAGACCTAAGGAGACAGGAACTAGAGTCTGGTGGATGAACCATGGCCGTGTGGCCGGAGCGTGATTAATAGCTCCGGCGGGTCCATTCCGACCCCTCGGAGTCATAGAGGATCGTTCTCAGTCGGAGTATCCGGCTGGGGTGTTCACACGGCGGTCTGACAGACTCCCCTATCTTTTTCCTCTGATTTTTTATGCTCCGCTCGGAGCATCAGCCCAGGAAAAGCCGGAAGATGTCGAGGACGGCCTGGTGAGCTCTGAGGCGAGTTGGGACTTGAGCAGGACTAGGCGAATACGTTGGGCTTTGCAGCCTTCGGTGTAGAGGTTGCGGACCTTGCTAGGGTTGGTCTCGGAAATGGGCCGCAACTGGGGGAGATCGATCAAAACGAAAGTGGCCGCGGCCGTCGAGTCGGCGAGGCATCGCGTCCGGTTGTGAATGGCGAGACCGAGACTGGCGTGGCAGCTTCATGATCAGAGGCGGGTCACTGAGAGGTGCGAGTACACGAAAAATCTCTTTCGAGCTGTATAGAACTTCATAGATAATAATTGATTTTTGAACACTTTCCATATCTATTGTGATGTTTGCAAATAACAGACATCACCATAATGAAGGGCGGCTCACGGCCGGACCCAGACGATCTGTTCTCTCCTTATGACATTAACATAGATTATAGTCACAAGATCACTACAACGCACACTCCCAAGTACTCGAAGATCCAAAATACTAACTTATAAAAGCAAGTAAAGAAAGGTAGTCAAACCAGTCTCCTAGCCAAACGAAGGCTCATTGTCTCCGGACATCCTCGATGAAGCGAGCCAAAGACATGTAAGACGAGCCACCCTCCACCAAAGCCTTCCTACTCCACTCGCTCGCCTCCTTCACCTTCTTCCTCCTTTCCTCGGCCTCTTTGCCCTCCATTAACTTCCTTATCCCTCTCTCTATTTCATCTACCATCACGACACCATCACTACCTTTGACGAGATCTCTTCGATAATCCATCTTGATCTCAGTTGCGAGGCCGAGCTCCACCACTAGGTGGAACGCATTGAACTGTTGCTCCGCATACTGGGGCCACACGGCGACCGGCACGCCGAACCATATGCTTTCTAGGGTGGAGTTCCACCCGCAGTGAGACACGAACCCTCCAATGGCTGGGTGGGCCAGGACTGCGACTTGCGGGGCCCACCCAATCACTCTTCCGACCCCAGCTGTCCTATTAAGAAAACCCTCGGGCAGGACCTCTGCCGGATCTACGTAATCCCGGGGGGCTTCCAGCTTGCCCTCCGCCGGAGGCTGTCGTAGGGACCACAGGAAGGGGTACCTGCTCTGCTCCAACGCGTGGGCAATCTCTTTTGCCTGGTGCTCGCCGAAGTACCCCTGGCTCCCGAAGCACAGGAAAACCACTGACGCATCTGGCTGCTGGTCGAGCCAGTCCAGGATCTCGAAACCCTTTTGCTCTCATCCTTGATGTTCAGTATGGGGCCCACGGAGTACACCGCCGGTGCTCCAAGGCTGGGCAGGGCTTCCATAGCGCGCGGTTCCAGCTCAGCGAACGTATTTACCAAAATTCCCTTGGTTTCCCTATACCTCAGGGCGAGGTCCAAGAATATCCGGCAGTCTTCTTCCATAAACACTTCCAAGGGCAAGAATTTGGCGGCATGCAGCGGGTTAGTAAAGCACGGGAAGTCCAGCTTGGCGTCAGAGCCCTTGAGCCTGGTCGGGTCCATGTGTTGCTCATCTCGGAGAGACTGGAGGTGCAGCATGACTCCGAGGAACGCCGCCCCCGACGTGAAGAACATGTAGGAAGGGACGCCGAACTCGATGGCCACGTCGATCATCGAGGTGCAAAACATGTCAAGGACAAGCCCAGCGAGCCGTGGTGAGCCACGGGCAGAGAGCTCAGCGACGGCTTCTCGGACGTCAGCTTTGTGGCTCTCCACAACGTGATGGATGAAGGCCAGGTCAGACGTCCTTGGGGAGTGGCTTTGCCTAGGGAGGAGGACGAAGCGGATGCGGGCAGCCACAGAGGCGGTGAGCGACTCGATGTGGGAATCAATCTCCGAGTCGAAGGGGAACTTCATGATGAGGATGGTGAGGGAAAGCCGATCGTCGCGGTCGACGAGGAGCTTGCCCATCTCCACCATCGACACCAGGTGGCCGAGGCCCGGAGATGGGATGAACACGAGCTCGGATTTAGCACTCATGACGACGACGACGCCTTCGAATATTCTTCTTTTGCTAACTGAGTACAGCTGGTTGCGAAGATGATAACGAGGTAGAGGCTCTTATGGATCTCAACACGTAAGTCTTCAGTTGGTGGAATGAAGGAATAAATAGGACGAGGTGACGACTTCGTGCTGATTGAGGTCTGCGTCGCTGCCTGTTTCATTTTTTATGTGGTCGAAATCGCCTTGCGTTTGTTGGATTTTAAGTTTGGTCATTGCTTGGCGTCGGTTTACTCCACGAGAAATTCTAAAACCACCCCGGCTAACATCAACCGATGCATCACGACAATTCAGGAAAACGTCACAATTCGAGTATAGAATCCTTTGCACAAATCAGTATTCGGACCTTCGTGGCTCAAAGGAGTCAACCACTATGCGTCTACTAGGCGGTTGTCGCTGGAGACGAAGCTAAAAGCAAAACCCACTTCCTTTTATTCTTCTTTTACCTCACATACCCTCTGACCATACCATTCTATGTATGTATATGTGTATATCTATTCCTTTACCGTATGAAGGATGTCAATCGTTGATAGGTGAAACCCTTGAGCCACAAGTAAGCAATATCTTTCCCATTTAAATTACTTCTTTAGTTGGATCCAGTGGCAAGCAGATCCAAGATTATCATTTCAAAAAAGGCCAAAAAAAAAAAAAAAAAAATCCATTCAAGACTCTTTCATTGACAACTCATCAAACACGGATCAGTTTACATCATCCAATTGGGTTGGGTCTTATACCCGGTTCAAACTCAATACATTAATTTAACATAAATAATGTTAGTGGATTTGGTATGAGACAAATAAGATTTAAAGGATGAGATGTATTGGGTTCATATGCATCTGATGCATTCAAGAGGCTATTTGCACGATGAATATATTGCGTGATTTATATGATGTCTCATCATGATAGATCAAGAAGTTATTATATAATCTGTAGATTAATTAGACCAATATCGACGGTAAAAGGGAGATATGATAAGAGAAAGGCAGCCTTTATCCTATATTTTATTACTTGAAGATGTGAGCGCTAAGATTCCGAACAAGGGCTTGTACATTTAATGTGGACAACTTTAGTGCCAATTTGGAAATGTGGGAAAGGTTTGAGGACATTGAGAAGCTGTTGACACTTAATTATCGCCTAAGGATCTCTCATTATTAACAAAAGAATATGGGATAAGTTCATTAGAAGTTCAAAAACTTATTACGAAAATGTAATTAAATTCCAAAATTTACCAACAGTGCAATTAAATTTTAAAACTTGTCAAATTGATTCAATCGAATCATTTTGTCAACTCCGTCCAATTTAGCTAATGGACAGTGCTAATGTGTATTATTTATTACTTTCTTAAGACATGTGACGCACACTAAGCATCACATTAGAAAATATTAAAAATACAAAATAAATTAGATTAACAAATGAAAAGCAAAAAAATTGAAAAAAGAAGAAAAAAACAAACTCACCCACGATTGGCCAAGCCCATGCCTATGGCCGCCACAATAGTCGTTGGGAAGGACCGGAACCAAAGTCTGGTGGATGAGCTATGGTCGTGCGGCCAGAGCGTGATTAACAGCACCGGCGGGTCCCTTCCGACCCCTCGGAGTCGTAGAGGATCGTTCTCAGTCGGAGTATCCGGCTGGGGTGGTCACACGGCGGTCTGACAGACTCCCCTATCTTTTTCCTCTGATTTTTTATGCTCCGCTCATCCTGCGGCATCTGGAGAGGGAGCATCAGCCCAGGAAAAGCCGGACTCAACGTGAAGAACACGTAGATGGGGATCTGGAGCTCGCTTGCCACATCGCTCGGCATCGTGCAGAAGATGTCGAGGACGGCCTGGTGAGCTCTGAGGTGAGTTGGGACTTGAGCAGGACTAGGCGAGTACGTTGGGCTTTGCAGCCTTCGGTGTAGAGGTTGCGGACCTTGCTAGGGTTGGTCTCGAAATGGGCCGCAACTGGGGGAGATCGATCAAAACGAAAGTGGCCGTGGCCGTCGAGTCGGCGACGCATCGCGTCCGGTTGTGAATGGCGAGACCGAGACTGGCGTGGCAGCTTCATGATCAGAGGCGGGTCACTGAGAGGTGCGAGTACACGAAAATCTCTTTCGAGCTGTATAGAACTTCATAGATAATAATTGATTTTTGAACACTTTGCATATCTATTGTGATTTTTGCAAATAACAGACATCACCATAATGAAGGGCGGCTCACGGCCGGACCCAGACGATCTGTTCTCTCCTTATGACATATTTAACATGGATTATAGTCACAAGATCACTACAACGCACACTCCCAAGTACTCGAAGATCCAAAATACTAAATTATAAAAGCAAGTAAAGAAAAGTAGTTAAACCAGTCTCCTAGCCAAACGAAGGCTCATTGTCTCCGGACATCCTCGATGAAGCGAGCCAAAGACAAGTAAGACGAGCCACCCTCCACCAAAGCCTTCCTACTCTTCTCGCTCGCCTCCTTCACCTTCTTCCTCCTCTCCTCGGCCTCATGGCTCTCCATTAGCTTCCTTATCCCTCCCTCTATCTTGTCTGCCGTCACGAAATTGCTCCCTTTGGCGAAATCTCTCCGATAATCCATCTTGATCTCCGCCGTGAGGCCGAGCTCCACCACCAGCTCGAATGCGTGGAGCTATTGCTCTGCATATTGTGGCCATGTGGCGACTGGCACCCCAAACCATATGTTCTCTAGGGTAGAGTTCCACCTGCAGTGGTACACGAAACCTCCGATGGCTGGGTGGCTCAGGATCGCGACCTGAGGGGCCCAACCGATCACTCTGCCAACCCCGGCTGTCCTGTCCAGGAACCTCTCGGGCAGGACCTCTGCCGGATGCGCATAGTCATGGGCGGCTTCCAGCTTGCCCTTCGCGGGTGGCTGACGTAGGGACCACAGGAAGCGGCGCCCGCTCTGCTCCAACGCGCGAGCAATCTCCTTCGCCTGGTCCTCGTCAAAGCTCCCAAAGCTTCCGAAGCACAAGAACACCACAGACGCTGCTGTCTGCTGGTCCAGCCACTCCAGGATCTCGAAACCCCGCGGACTATTATTATCTTCTGTCCCTTTTGCTCTCAACCTTGACGTTCACTATGGGGCCCACGGGGTACACCGAGGGCGCTCCGAGGCCTTGCCAGGGCCTCCACCGCATGTGGAGGTGAAGTTATCCAGCGAACGTTTCTAGTATCATAAATTAATTGAACAGAAACTTTCGACCGAACCTCAATTAAATTTTCATGTGAAGGTGAATTAAAATTTTGCAAAACAGTGAAGAATTGTAATGTAAAAATATAATAATTTCAACGGCTATTTTGAATTTAAAGAGATTGAACGTCACTGTTTGAATATCACTATCTTCATCTTGATACTAAAAATGTAAGTCTATTCGATGTGATGGATCATGCATGTCTGCATCACTATAAGGAAAATCAAATCGAGGATTGAAGAAATCTCTTGGTGCCCAAGTCACGAACTTGCCATGCCTGGTAAAACTAGTCCATTGTTTTGATCAGAGCTAGGCGATCATCCGTCCTTGATCTTAATGTAAGAAAGACGTGTGAGAAAGCTCTTAATTTAATTGCATCACTATTGTCGCGACCGAATTTTCGGGTGCACCACCTAAAATTAGGCTAATGGATTGCTAAGCCTAGACTTAGCTCGGGCTCTCCCAAGCCCATACAAACTCGCGATTAAAATTCAAATATCTAGCATGCAAAAGGGAGTCGCCACTAATCAATTTATGGTAGGTCGATTAGACACCTAAGTAAAATAATAGGAGAATCATTTTACTCCTACGAACCAGAGACTTTGGATACGGAGACTTGGTTACACTAGACTATCCTAGTGCTATTTCGGTCCGTTCTCTTTTATTTCGAAAAAATGTTTTGCAAGCAGTTTAAATTGATTTTAATTCACTTTTCTAACATGTGAGGTGATCATATGGGTGCGCAAACCATCAATTTAACACCCAAGTAAAGCAATAAATAAATTACAAAACTTACCTCAAAGCAACGAAGGCATTTGCAATGTTAAATAAGAATTCACATAAGTAATCTTAGATATGATTTCTAATTAACAAGCAATTACTCAATTTTTGCTTTCACTTTTTAACGAGGATATAGTCCATATGCAATGCAATGTTTCTAATCTAATATGAAATGATATGGCATGACAAAATGACCTAAACTATATGAATGATTAAAAAAACTAATGATTTTTTTTTAATGAACATGCAATAATTAAATATGCAATCTAAATTAATCAAAATGACCTAATTCTAATGACGTGTAATTTCTAATTAAATGAACCTAATAACAATCACTAAAATGACATGCATTTCATGGGTCTAATTCTATATGACGTGCACATGATTTTTCTATTCTAAAAAGATGCAATATATTCTAGAAATTGAAACTAATTTATCCTAAGACAAATTTTTATGAAATTCAAAATTAAGGAAAATGCAAAACATAACTATCTAGATTAAGATTCTATCTAGCTTATATTAAGGATCGATTGGACTAAATCATAATTTAAACTAAGATATTATCTTAACCTAGCAAGTTCTAACCTAAGATGCAAAAATCAATCTAAACTTAAAATAAAACATGCAATTTATTCTAATATGCCATGACGTGCAAATAATGCCTTAATTCCTAATTTTTTATGAAATTCAAAATTAAAATTTAACATGCAATTCAGATAATAAAAAAAAAAAAAAAAAAAACTAACATCCTAAATGAGTGCACTTTTTCTTTTTCTTTTTCATGACTCAAAATAAAATCCCTATCTTAAACATGCAAGATAATTAAAAAAAAAAAAAACAAACCTAATCTTTTTGGATTTTTCTTTTATAAAAATAAAATTGACTTAAACACCACGACATCAAATCAAACAAGATAAGATTGATATTCAAAAATTGGTGAACCATATCTCGCGCATGAGATCGGGTTGGTCAATTTTAAATAAATCGCGAATTGAATCCCGAGCGTGAGATCGGATTGGCGATTTTCTGTGCGATTGCGAGTCGGATTTCGGGCGCGAAAATCGGACTGTCAATCGTATGCACGTTGTGAAATTAGGGATTAATCTCCGAATTCATGAGAATTCAAAATATTTTTGGATATGGCAATAACGAACAAATATTCAAAATAAATTACGATCCCATGGATCAAGTAATAAAATATGAAAAAACTCGAATCAATCAAGAATCTTACCTAGCTCTCGATATCGCGCAGATAACTTTTCCAAATTGGGACCAAGTGCATCGGTTGGGATCGCGATCGGTTTCTCGACGGCGAACGACAGCAAGCGTCATGTGCACGGCGGCGATGCTTCACGGCGATGTGGTTGGCGGCAATAGCAACGAACGGCTCACAAGGGTGTTGCAATTATCGAACACCCGGACTCCTCGACGATAGACGATTGCTGACGAACTCTGTTGGATCGGCAAAGTGAAAGAACACCACCAGTGAGCAATCGAGAACAAAGTTTTTGTTTTTCGCCCTCTCTTTGTTTTTTCCCTTTTTGTCTTGTAGCCGTATCTCCTCTTCATGAAATTGTGGCCGTCAAGTAATGATGGTCAGATCATGGGATAACCCATGTGACCATCCATGATCAAGAGGAATTGTAAAAATAATATAGTGGAGTATGTGATTTGCTCGAAGAAAGAGGGGGCAGAGGCTTGAATGTGATGAGGGGAAGAGAGAAATATTGTAAAAAATCTGAATTGACGTAGTCGCTTCTCTCTCTCTCAATTTTGGCCGTATGTTCAATATGTGTGGCCCCCCACCAAAAAAACATACGCACATCCTCTTTTATATGTGAAAAATTAGGATCTCAATTTCTTCTTCGAATCCATATCCATAATATTTTTTCACCAATTTTGTCACATATTGATAAGGGCTCAAGATTACGATAAAATTTTTCCTTAAATCCAAATCTTACAAAAATATATTGCAATATCTTTTCACACATCTGCCTTATCCAAAGATATACTAAAAAAAAATCCAATCGCATCTCAAAAATTTCAAATTCCCATTTTTTCATGAGATAATTTTCGATCATTAAAAATATGGGCTTGGGCCGACTTGCTCATTTCATGGGCCTGATCCATCTAATTTGAACTCATTTGCTACCGGTCCAATAAAATGCAAACTAAATCTATATGCTATGCAATTAATAAAATTAACCCCTAATTTTCTATGCAATAAAATAAATAAATTAAATCACCAAAATTTAGGTGTCAACAGCTATATATATTGACCTTGTATATCGAGATTGATATTCCCTTTTATAAGTAAGAAAATCGGGAAGTAACAACCACTGTCATTTAGGTAAGTTGTGTTATGTCAAGAGAGATTATGTTCTTTGAATTATTTGTGTACTCTTTTTGCCTTTAGTTTTGTCAATGGTGTTACATTAATCTTACGAGACATTGGCCTATATGGGATTCTCTCTACCAACCGTTCGATGCAGACTTCCTCGTAAAACCGTCTCATCTGATGGGCAAGGAGGGGCTGTTTTAGCAAGTCTTATAATGTTATAATCGGTCCATGAATATGTGGATCCTTTGAGTTCCACATGGGGTCAAATCAAATTTACATTTTCGACTAAAGTTCAATTTCGCTAAATTTGCTACTCCGAAATTCTTTATGTTCTCCGCCTCTCCATTGCACGCCAAGCAAGAACAGAGGGCCCTAACTTTCAGAAGCAGGAATGAGAAGAGCAATGGACGCAAGAGAGATATAGGACAACAAGTCTTGGGAGGGGAAAGCAAGGGCAAAATGAAATTCATTCGTACTCGTAGATCAAGGAGCTGCAAGGACACGTAAATCTACCATATGGAATTTTACCAATGATGTCTTTTTGAACCCATTCTATATTTGTCGTTACCTTTGCAGATGGGCCAAACCCAAATTGACCGGTTCCACATAAAACACGTCAAGGGTCGACGAAAATCAACATGGGTTGTGGCCACAAAAGTACTAGAACAATCAAACATGGATTGTAGCCACAGAAACCCTAAAACAAGCCCTCCAATTAGTCATAGAATCAAAATACCAACAGTGCTCAAAGTACCAGCCAGCCCTGTCTCCAAGCTAAATGAAGGCTCATTGACTACAGATATCCTCGATGAAACGAGTCAAAGACAAGTGAGAAGAGCCACCCTCCATCAAAGCCTTCCTACTCTTCTCGCTCAACTCCTTCACCTTCTTTCTCCTCTCCCCGGCCTCTTTGCCCTCCATTAACTTCCTTATCCCTCTCTCTATTTCATCTACCATCACAACACCATCACTACCTTTGACGAGATCTCTTCGATAATCCATCTTGATCTCAGCTGCGAGGCCGAGCTCCACCACTAGGTGGAACGCATTGGACTGTTGCTCCGCATACTGGGGCCACGCGGCGACCGGCACGCCGAACCATATGCTTTCTAGGGTGGAGTTCCACCCGCAGTGAGACACGAACCCTCCAATGGCTGGGTGGGCCAGGACTGCGACTTGCGGGGCCCACCCAATCACTCTTCCGACCCCAGCTGTCCTATTAAGAAAACCCTCGGGCAGGACCTCTGCCGGATCTACGTAATCCCGGGGGGCTTCCAGCTTGCCCTCCGCCGGAGGCTGTCGTAGGGACCACAGGAAGCGGTACCTGCTCTGATCCAACGCGTGGGCAATCTCTTTTGCCTGTTGCTCGCCGAAGTACCCCTGGCTCCCGAAGCACAGGAACACCACTGACGCATCTGGCTGCTGGTCGAGCCAGTCCAGGATCTCGAAACCCTTTTTGCTCTCATCCTTGATGTTCAGTATGGGGCCCACGGAGTACACCGCCGGTGCTCCAAGGCTGGGCAGGGCTTCCATAGCGCGCGGTTCCAGCTCAGCGAACGTATTTACCAAAATTCCCTTGGTTTCCCTATACCTCAGGGCGAGGTCCAAGAATATCCGGCAGTCTTCTTCCATAAACACTTCCAAGAACAAGAATTTGGCAGCATGCAACGGGTTAGCAAAGCACGGGAAGTCCAGCTTGGCGTCAGAGCCCTTGAGCCTGGTCGGGTCCATGTGTTGCTCATCTCGGAGAGACTGGAGGTGCAGCATGACTCCGAGGATCGCCGCGTTCGACGTGAAGAACATGTTGGGGGCCGCCAAGGGCTTGCCTAGTGCTTGGGAGGGTTGCTGGGCTTTGGGAAGGCCCGAGTGACCTCCCCGTTGGCCCTTCTAGATGACTGGCGATGGCCACTAGCGAGGGCTAGGCCAAGCCGTGGGTGAGTTTTTATTTTTTATTCATAGCTTTTTTATTAGTTAAACTAATTTTGTTTGTGTTTTTCTTTAATTTTTTTTATGATGTGGTGGTTAGTGGGCGCCACGTCATTGTCATGTGTCTTAAGTAATAAAATAAGACACGTCAACATTTTCTATGAGCTAAATTGGACGGAGTTAACGGAATGATTTAATTATATTAATTCGAAAAGTCTTAAGACTTGGTTGCATTTTTTGTAAGTTTTAAGACTTTCACCGCTTATATTCCAAAAATATTGATATCGCAGAATTTTGCGGTCCATTCTATACTGCATTTTTCCAGATTTTAGATACTAGAGTCATTTTGCGTATGGATAACATGTCTGCATCGAATAACAGTGTAGATTGTATTCAAATTGGTCTGACGTGCGAAATCAACTAGAATTTAGAAGAAGGGGGGCCTTAAGGTAATTTAAATTTTCAAGAAAGACCGAGCCCACCTGAGCTCGATCTCTATCCGAAATTCTTGCTTGGCCGGATGAGCACGTGTCCGATGCTTATGTGGTGGTACATTTCGGAAAGAAAACGACGGCAAGATAAGAATATTCAGCGCTAGTACCATCCAGGAAATGCGAATCTGGCCAAAATAGAAAGGCACAGAGGAAAAACTTGAGTAGAATTCTCGATTTGAACGTGGATTTTCATGGTTGAATTGGGCAAGATATGGGGCCTGAGGAAGACCAAACAGGAGAAAAACAAAGAAGAACACGGTGAACTCGCCGTATAAAACACAACCAATCATGGAGCAAGGGAAGGCAACACGCTCAAGACAGAATAAAAAACAAAAGCAAAAGAGCCTGGTCAAACAAGGTGCAGAGGCGTGATCGGTGGAAGCGGTGAAAACAAAAGTTCACCTAACCAAGGAAATGGTGGAAGTTGGACTTTGTTTGCGTTCTCTCTTCAAAACTTCACACCGAGTATCTGAATGCAAATATGGTGTTTTCCGCGGGGGGGCAAAATGATAACATAAACGGGTGTTGGAGCTGGGGATCTTGGTGCACTCGTTGATGATAGGGATTTCGCTGGGGACTTCCGGGAGCGCAAAGACGGTGAAGCCATTGATGGCCGCTTTTACTTTCCATCAGTTCTTCGAAGGCATGGGGCTGGCGGCTGCATCACTAGGTAAATAATAAGTCATTTGATTTCATTCATTTTGACCTAACAAGCTTTTTCTCACTTTTTTTTCCCTAGAAATGCCTTAATAATTTTCAAGATTATAATAATTTTGAGTGGCCGAATTTAACTCAGGCTTTATCCGTTGTTAAAAGACTACTTGTTTGCGCGAGCGATATCGAAATGTCAAGGTAAATGCACGGCAATAACTTGAACACGGTATTCACCAGCGGTGGACACGCTGGTTTATGCCCTGCCCCCTCATCCGGCAGGGGAGAGATTCGAAACTCTGTGCCTCCATTGTGCGACTTAAGCGGAGTGCTGTGGGAGGTGGGCCCCGCGCTATTAGTAGGGTGAGCGCAGTTCTCGGGTAGAACTGGGAACCGGAGAACCTTACCGAAGGTTTCGGTTCGATTCCCAATTCTAAAAGGACCAGTTCCAGTTCTTGGTTCCTTTTTCTTGAAACCGGCGGTTCCGGTTCGGAATCGGAATCGGTTAGGGCTCCAAAACAAGCCCCAAATAGATGACCTGATGATGCTTTCGTGCATACGAAACAAGCCCTTTTCACGGAGCAATGAGCTCACCCCTTCTCTAGCCTCCACGAGCCTGCCACCATGCCGCCCCCGGACTGTGAACCTTGCGCACGCCGTTGGCGAACGATGAAAACGCAGCAGAGCGGAGCCGCCAACGCCGAGCTCCCAGCCGAAGCTCCCGGAGACCCGACAGTGGCGGTCGGGGTAAAGCTGGATCCGCAGAGCAAGGAGCTGCTGACGTGGGCTCTGGTCAAGGTCGCCGAGCCCAGCGACCGCGTCCTCGCGCTTCATGTCCTCGGGAACAACGGTGAGAGAGAGAGAGAGGAAGGCTCGGTGTTGTTTTTTCGAGGTTGGGTGTGATTGATGAGCCTTTTCTCGTTTGCAATGCAGAGATCGTGGACCGGGATGGGAAGTCGTCGTTGCTCTCGCTGGTCAAAGCGTTCGACTCCGTTCTAGCTGTTTACGAAGGTTTCTGCAACTTGAAGCAGGTTTTTTGAGCTCTCCTTCTGTTTCATTGTTTTAACTGCCCTCGAGATTTGTCCGCAGAGGAAACAGAGGACTGGGACAACAAAATGCAATCAAGCTTTGATTTTGACTTACTTTGATTCCTAATGAACTGTAAATGTTTCAGGGGATTTAGCTTGTGAATTTTCACTGTTAACTCGGTCATCTTGTTGTGCACACCTTTGTTTGTGGCGCGTGCTCATGGAGTGCGAGCATTTCCCGCTTAAATAGAAATTTACTTTTCAAAGTTTTATCTTTTGGTGTGTAATTTTGATTGTGGATTTTGCAGGTTGATCTTAAGCTCAAGATCTGCAAGGGAAATAAACTAAAAAGTCCAAATATTACTCTTCCTATCAAGTTCAGTCTCATTGTTGCATACGAAACAGAAACTATTGTTTTTATTGAGGAATAGAAGAAATTAACTGAAGGAAGCATGTTCATGTCTGGAAAATAAATGAAATTTGAGACAATCCATCTTCATTTCTCAATTTTATATTCAGCTTAAACATGGATTATATGACATGTCTCTGAACCTGATTCCATTATCTTGGATCCTTTTAGGCTAGTCCCTATGTTTAAGATTTTCTTAAAAGGCGATTCAGACACTTGGATATGCACCTGACCTAGTCTTGGCACCCAAGTCCGATCAACATATTAGTTTGCAATATAGTAAAAATGCCAAATAGTGAGCATGGTGTTTTAGCCCAGTATGCAAATCATTATTTTTCCTGGATAATTTATGCTGATTTCTTCCTTTGATGAGGTCATCTATGTACAGGTAGTTAAATATGTGGCCACTTCTGTGATGGTCACTCAACTTCTCCTTTAGTCTAAATGGTTACTCTTTTTAGCTAAATGAAGGAACACAGATAAATGAAGCATGAGAAGTTAACAAATTTATTTTCTGTTCTTTGTGCAACAATCATGTGGTAGTATCTAATTGCTGAGTGGAATGTCCACCCCAAATCTTGTGACTAAAATGAATCAGGAGTACTTCTCTGCATGGTGGTCTTGTTTCTTAATAGGATTTTCAAATCCTGTTGCATCACAGCGGAACAAAGTAGTAGTTACGTTGTCCGATTTACCAAAACAGTTATCTGTGCCAATTGCAGGCTGAAGGCAGTGGTCTTGCATTTCTTCAAGGTAGTCCATCACAAGAGAAATTTACTCAAGAAAAACATCTCGTGGGTTGCTTGCATTTGTAAATGGTGATCATGAATATGTCCTTTTTGATCCGTATGGTGATGAAGCAACTGAACATGGTGTTGCTCACCGGAAGGGCCTTGTTTCTGAAGAAACAACAGAGGTACAGAACTGATCTTACGGTAGAGATTTGGTGCTGTGGTGAATCCATGGACATTAAAAGTGGATAATAGTGTTTTTTCCACTAGGATGTGATCAATGATCGTTGTACACACTCTGCTAGTACCTTTAAGCAAATTAGAATCCCATTGTAGTAGTTTCTTCTTTTGTGGTTGATCTTTATTTGGAGACTGTGATTATTGTAGAGAAGTATGGGTACTCGTCCATATATGGGGAGCTACAGGAGTTCAACCTTGAGAGAACCAGATAGCTGAGATCACTATCACTCCATCTAAGAAGCCTTGGGCTACCTTATTCAGTGGATCGTCATAAACACATTCACAGAGAATCCACCTACAGGGGAAAATATTGGTTGGCATTGTTGTTGGTACTTTTAGTTTGGATTTTGGAGTACTTGATATTTGACTTATTATCCTATTATGATTTGGAAAGCTTCAAGTCTTAGTCTTTGGTTTTCTCTTTCTTTCTTCGTTATAGTTCAAATTTGAAAATGAAAAAAAAAAAAATCTATTGGAACCTAGAACCGACCTTGGAACCCGTGAAATTGGACGGAATCGAACCAGAACCGGGAACCACTCACCCCTATGCACTAGTGCTCCTCCCGGTTTACGCCGTCGGCTGCCGGCTGTACGGTGGTTCCAGAGTATCAAAAAAATAAAAAATAACTTGAACACAATTTGATTAAATTCATGATGCATGCATGCCTTGTCTGTGGAATCAAACATGACATAACATTTTATAAAGGCAATTTTACCTTTTTATGGGCTTGATGCGTTGTTTCTATGACTTTAGGGAAAAAAAGGGGCATTTAATATTGAATTGAAGAAGAAAATGTGGCACTTTGTCTCCCAAAAGGCATGTAGACAGAACATAAATCTTTCAAAAGCTCTGAATTTTAATGTGCCACCGATCCCGAAATCAAAGAAAGGTGAAAGGAAATTTCTGTAAAACCTAAGACGATTTGCAGTTTTGCGACGATTTTTCACTATGCTTAAAATGTCTTTTTAAGAATACTCAACCCCGTTTCATGGTACGATTTAAAAGATTGGTTTACGAATGGGTGCATTTGGATTTCTCCCAAGGCTTTCGATCTCAATTCAACCTTCCAACAAATTGACCTGCTTGAGGGCTATGGAAAAGATTGAGCTGCCTACATCAAGTTGAGAGGATGTCGTTGACCTTCGGCCTCCATTGACTTAAAGCAGGTGCGGGTGGGTCCCGGTAGACGAATTATTATTATTATTATTTTAACGAATGAATTATAATTATCATTATTTAAGCTTTGATTAATCAGTCTTTTGATTTTCCACTTTTTTTTTTTTGCAAAGGCCAAGTTCAAGGCAAGAGCAACAATAATAATGGCCCTCTTCTTCGGCTCACCATGCTCGGCTGGGATCGCCATCGGCATCGGGATATCCGACACGTACAATGAGAGCAGCCAAAGGGTATGCAGCCTTACCTATATCTTTCATCTCAAAGTTGGAGGATAACCAACTCTTGACAGTATTAACAAACTCCATATTACTTCCGGCAATTAGTATATCATCAACATATAATGATATGATCACAAATTGATCTTTAGATCTTTTGATATATACATAATGATCCTCATTGATCATTGTAAAATCATATGCCATTATGGTATTATGAAAACGTATATATCATCGTCTCGACAACTATATATCATCGTCTTGACAACTGCTTAAGGCCATAAATCGATCTCAAAAGTCGACATACCTTTCTTTCTTGGTCTTCCATAATAAAACCATGTTCCATATATATTTCTTCCTCTAATTCTCCATTGAGGAAAGCAGTCTTTACATCCATTTGATGTAACTTAAGATTCATACTAGCCACTATTGCCAGAATAATGTAAATCGAGGTAAATCTCACTATAGGAGAAAATGTTTCTTCATAATCAATTTATTCTTGTTGATTATATCCCTTTGTCACAAGGCGAGTCTTATGCCTTTCTATCGAGCCATCAACTTTATGCTTTATTTTGAGAACCCACTTGTTCCCAATAGCTTTGCGTCCTTTTGAAAGGTCAACCAGTTTCTAAACTTGGTTTGACTTCATTGACTCCATCTCCTCTTCCATTACATGTATCCATTTTTTCTTACTAGGGCAATTTAAAGCCTCATTAACATTTCTTAGCTCATCTTCATCTTGTGGAGCAATCATAAAAGTTTCCCATTCAATGTCAAAATGTCGACGGGGAATACTTTTGCGACTTGTTCGCCGTATGGGAGATTGTGCACTTTGTACATCATTCCCTATCATGCTCCCACTTGGATTAGATAATGACGATATCATCTCATCATGTGATTGTAATTGAGAGTGAGTTGAATTAAATTCATTATTTCTCATGTTACTCCCATTTGGACGAACTCCACTAAGTTCATTATCTTGATCCAATGTTTCAAATATGGAGTAATCCTCGCATATTTTGCCATTCTTAGGAAATTCATTCTCTAAGAATGTGACGTCCCGTGATTCGAATTCAGTTATACTTCCATTTTCCTGCTCACCTATAAACACATATCCTTTCGAGTGTTCGGAGTATCTTATGAAAATACTCTTTTTTCCTCTGGGACCCAATTTCTCAAACTTGTGAGATAACTCGTGAGTATAGGCAGCATAATCTCATGGCTTAAGAAAACTTAAGTCTGGTTTTCTACCTGTCTATAACTCATATGGAGTGGAAGTAACTGATTTGGAAGGCACCCGGTTAAGTATATAGGCAGCAGTTAATAACGCATCACTCCAAAAGGTGATAGGTAAATTAGCATGCGCCATCATGGACCTAACCATTTCTAGTAGGGTTCTGTTTCTTCTCTTCGCAACACCATTTTGTTGAGGAGTATATGGAATAGACAACTGTCTTTCTATTCATTTTTCATCACATAATTTTCTGAACTCATCAGATAAATATTCTCGATCTCGATCAGATCTCAATACTTTTATTTTCTTGTCCAATTGATTTTTTGCCAAGTTCATAAATTTTTTGAAACAACTCAATGCTTCAGATTTATGAGAAATCAAATAGACATATCTGAATTGAGTATAATCATCTATAAATGTGATGAAATAAACAGCCCCGTGCCTTCCTCTCACATTCATCGAACTACAAACGTTAGTATGAATTAAATACAAAGGAAATTCAGCTATTTTACCTTTTCCAAATGGTTTTCTTGTCGTTTTCCTTACTAGGCAATGCTCACATATGGGCAAATCGACTTTTTCAATATTGCCCAATAAACCCTCTCTGGCTAGTCTATTTATATGTTGTTGGCCAATATGACCAAGTTTAGCATGCTATACATTCACATCATTAAACATTTAATATAATAAAATCATCTAGAAAATAACCACAACCATAGTAGTTTGTATCCAAATACAAATCCACACCACTATTATGGAAGGTCATATTAAAACCAAGCTTAACCAACATTAAAACAGATACTAAATTCCAACGAATCTCCGAAGCATAAAACACATTATATAGGAACAAAGTACATCCACCACGCATGTTCAATTGATAGATGCCAATTCCTTTTACTTCTGCGCTAGAGTTGTTTCCTACATAGATCCACTTAGTTCCAGTCAGTACTCGTTGGAATTCCACGAAGGATTCTCTATCTTTCGCTACATGGTCTGTCGCTCCTGAATCTATAGTCCACAAAGGATTAGATTCAATTAAGAATACGAAAATTGACACATAAGCAAAGTTCTCAAAAGTACAAGGGGTGTATACCTTCTTTGGCTCGCGACAATCGAGAGCATAATGACCCTTCTTGTCACAATTGTAACACTTCACCCTTGTCAGCTTCTTCATTCGAAGACGCTTTCCTCTTTCATGTTGGTCAAGCTTCGGTTTCTTCCCTGAAGAACTTGCTCCCTTGCCTTTCCTTTTATCAAACCAGTTAGGACGTTTGCGCTTGGAGCTCGAAGCTCCATGTGAGCTGGAACCAACATGGTAAATTTCAGTTTTCGGCTTAGCCGCCAAGATGCGGTTCTCTTCTAGCTCAAGATGACGCACAGCATCCTCAAAGGTTTTGATATTCTCATTATGGGTCAAGTGCACCTTCATATACTCCCAACTCTGAGGCAAGGAACGAATCACTGCTTGCACTTGCTGCTCATCAGTCAGGACATGGCCAGCATCTTTCAACTCATTAATCATGTTTGATATCTTTCTAATGTGTTGCTTCATGGTCTGACCATGAGGCTTCTTATAAGAGTCAAACCTAATAGTGAGTTGTCTCAGTCTGGTCACCGAAGTATGACCAAATCTTGCTGCCAACGCTTCCCACATTTCCTTGGCATTCTCAAAACGCTTGAACTCTCGCATGACGTCATTTTCCATGCTACTCAGCAATGTAATGCGAGCAAGGGAGTTCTTTCTTTTCAATGCAGCAAAAGTATCCTTATCTTTCTTATGCTACGCAGTGTTTCCTTCTTCAAGTTTTACCATGGTCAGGTTAAGAGCTTCTAGTGCCTCTTGCTCTTCCATCACATATTAGATTTTCATGTGTCATATTTCATAGTTATCACCATTGAGCTTCTCACATTTGTTTAGCTTAGCGACTATGCTCTTTGTGGTTGAAGCTATTGATATGAACATATCAAACATATATGCACGAATTATTAATGCCTATAATTTATGCATTTTGCACAAAACCATCATATTAATGAATAATTTCAAGTAAGGTTTCAGAATCAAAATGTCACTATGTTTCCAATCTTCATCCAAAATCCTAACTTGGAGTTATTATTAATATAACATTCTATGCAAAATAAATTCTTTGAAATTACAAAAAATTCTATGAACTACCCACAACAGATAAATTCTTTGAAATAAAAAATTTCTATGAACTACCCACAACAGTTAATAATAACAGAAAGCAAATAATATTTGATATCAAACAATGATATAATAATAATACTTTCACATAATACAATTAACATATCAGTTGCTACACCAACAATAATTAGGTAGAAAAACATTTACATAATATATCCATCAAGCATACTAAAAAAAAGACCAGAGAAAACATCTAACACCAAGTAAATATATGAATTAGGAAAGATAATTTTTTCTTCAATTTCTTGATCTTTTCTTTTGTAACAATCCAGTAATATTCATCTATAAAAGCCATCACAAGTCTCTTATACGAAGTATCTCTGTTGACTTCTCATAAGCGATTCAACACTCCTTGCCATTTTGGCGGAAGAGTGTTCATGAAAAATTGCACCATCTCAGATTGTGGCATGGGACGACCATTCCATATGACCTTTTGTATTTTCCCGTTGACTTCAAGAACATGATCAATTAAGTCGCCACTCTTCCATCGATAATCAGTCAGCTCAGCTATCAACCTAGAAAGCCTTTCCTTTTGTTCATTGGTAATTACGCGAATAGGCGTGCGCAACTAAAGGGAAGGCATTGTTCTTGCAACAAATGCATAACAAATTAGGGATTACATATAATCCACATTGACTTAATTAGAAAAACAGAAGCAAATCATTTTTTTGGTCAACGGTCAAAGTCAATGGTCAAAGTCAATGGTCAACGGTCGCGGTCAACGGTCAGCCGGGTCGGAGTCAACGGGCGCTCGGGTCGGACCGGACGGGCCGGGTCGGACCAGACGGCTCGGTTGGACCAGTTGGGCCAGTCGGACTGGGTTGGACAAACCAACTGGCATGTGCCACGCGCGTGCGCGTCTGACATTGCGATGACGTCAGTTGGCACGTGTGTCGCACGCGCCTGGGCCGAATCGGCGCATTTGATGCGCCACTTGCCGCGTGCGTGCATTGCACGCGCCTTGGCCGAAACGGTGCATTCGACGCACGCGCTTGCGAGGGACCAAATTGGCGTGTGCACGCACGTGCCGATGACCCCCGTTCGTTTCGGCCGCGCGTGGCGGCATGTCCAGCGGCCTCTGGCGGCAATCCGCGACTCGTTTTTCTCGTATCGACAAAAGCTTCGACCTTGCGCTATCAAAAATGAATTTCGACTTGCATAAAATCACAAAACAGGGCGAACAGTGCGCGGGTGTCGAGTTTTTCCGTCCCCAATTGACCGGCAGTGGCTTTTCTCGAATTTCGACCACAAAAATAATTCAATAACATAAAAAGGGGATTGGGAAACATGAACTACGGCTCTGATACCAATGTTGGGAATTATTGATTCCCTAAAAACGGATTCGACACTAAATCGAACCCCTAAAACGAATGCGGAAGACTAGCCCAAAAACAAAACATGAATCACCGATCCTGAGGCACATCACATAATCGAATATACCTTGTTTCCACAGACTAAACACTGATGTTGCAATTCAAGGAGGAAACCGGACACTGTTCTTCATAGGAGAATTCTTTTCTTCGCTTAGGGAGAGAAGCGATGTGAAAAAAGATGTTGCTTTAGAGGAACTGTTGTTTTGTTGGTTTTTGGGAGAGTGAGAGAGAAAAAGAATGTACGTAACATCCAAAAGGTACGTTCCCTTTTCTTTTATATTTTCCCTCGAAACGTCTCATTCGAAGGACGCAACTCCTCAACGTAACACCCCTTCCAAAAGACACAACCTCTCGTATATAAACAATGCAACCTTTCACATCGCAACTGTTCCTCCATGGGCCCTCATCTTGCGGGCTAGGCTTTTAGGCCTAACATGAGTGGACGGGCCCACTTAGGCCCATCAACACATAAATAAAAAACCATCATGTTCTTCATGCCGGGGGCGGCGTTCCTCGGAGTCATGCTGCACCTCCAGTCTCTCCGAGACGAGCAACACATGGACCCGACCAAGCTAGAGGGCTCCGACGCCGAGATGGACTTCCCGTGCTTCGTTAACCCACTGCCTGTCGCCAGGTTCTTGCCCTCGGATGTGTTTATAGAAGAAGACTGCCAGATACTCTTGGACCTCATCCTGAGGTATAGGGAAACCAAGGGAATTTTGGTAAATACATTCGCTGAGCTGGAATCCCACGCAGTGGAGGCCCTGGCTAGCCTTGGAGCACCTGCAGTGTACTCCGTGGGACCCATATTGAACATCAAGGCTGAGAGCGAAAAGGGTTTCGAGATCTTGGACTGGCTCGACCAGCAGCTAGATACGTCAGTGGTTTTCTTGTGCTTCGAGAGCAAGGGGGCTTCGACGAGCACCAGGCAAAAGAGATCGCCCACGCGTTGGAGCGCAGCGGGTACCGCTTCCTATGGTCCCTACGACAGCCACGGGCGAAGGACAAGCTGGAGGCCCCCCGTGACTATGCAGATCCCGCAGAGGTCCTGCCCAAGGGGTTCCTTGATAGGACCGCCAGGGTTGGGAAAGTGATTGGGTGGGTGCCGCAGGTCGCGGTCCTGGCCCTCCCGGCCACCGGAGGGTTCGTGTCGCACTGTGGGTGGAACTCCATCTTAGAAAGCATATGGTTTGGAGTGCCGATCGCTGTGTGGCCCCAGCATGCAGAGCAACAATTCAATGCGTTCCAATTGGTGGTGGAGCTTGGCCTTGCAGCAGAGATCAAGATGGATCATCGGAGAGATCTCGTCAAAGGTAGTGATGGCGTTGTTACTGCGGATGAAATAGAGGGAGGGATAAGGAAGTTCATGGAGGGTGAGGAGGCTGGGGAGAGGAGGAAGAACGTGAAGGAGGTGAGCGAGAAGAGTAGGGAGGCTTTGATAGAGGGCGGCTCTTCTTACTGGTCTCTGGCTCGCTTCATTGAGGATGTTTGTAGTCGATGGGCCTTCATTTAGCTAGAGACAGGGTTGGCTTATAGGTTGAGCACTCTTGGTATTTTGATTCAGTGACTACTTGGAGGGAGTGTTTTAGGGTTTCTGTTGGCTATAGAAACCATGTTTGATTTTTCTAGTGCCCTTGACGTGTTTTATGGGGAACCAGTCAATTTGGGTTCGGCCCACGAGCTGTAATCTGCAAAGGTAACGACGAGTATAGAATATGTTCGAAAAGACATCATTTGTAAAACTCCATGGGTAGATTTTCGTGTCCTTGCCCCTCCTCGATCTCCGAGTTTAAATGAATGTCATTTTGCTCTCGCCTTCCCTCTCCCAAGGTTTGTTGTCCTTTTTCTCTCTTGCGTCCACTGCTGTTCACATTCCGGCTTCTGAAAGTTAGGGCCCTCCTTTCTTGCTCAACGTGAAATGGAGAGGGGAAGAGTATAAAGAATTTCGGAGTAGCAATTTTAGAGAAATTGAACTTTAGTTGAAAATGTAAATTTGACTTGACCCCATGTGGAGCGCAAGGGACCCGCATAATCACTCCCTCCTTGTCGATCAGATGAGACAGTTTTATGAGGAAGGCTGCATCGAACGGTTGATAGAGCGAATCCCATAAAGGCCGACATCTTGTCAGATTAATGGAATGCTCAATAGACATAAATAAAGGCAAAATCTAACATGCTAGTGTTTAAGGGCATGGATATTTGAGAGTGCACAAATAATTCCAAGAATATAATCAAACTTAATACAATTCACGCTGGTTATTACTTCCCGATTGTCTTATTTACAAAAGGGAATATCAACTTCGATATAAAATTTAATATATGTAGGGGTGTGATAGAATTAATAACATTTTTATTTGTCATTTTTACATTAAGATCAAGGAGGGATGATTGCGTAGCTACGATCAAAGTAGTGGACTAGTTTTACCATGCATGGCTAGATTGTGACTTGGGACCAAGAAATTTCTTCAATCCTTGATTTGATTTTTCCTTATAGTGATGCAAACAGCTCGTGATCCATCACATCGAGTAAACTTATATGTTTAGTATAAAGTCAAGAAATTGATTTTTTTATTTTATTTTATAAGTCATTTATTTATTATAGTTGAGATGAATATAGAAAACTTCCCACTAGAACAAATTCCAAGAAACTGCAAACAAAACAAAACAAAACCCAAAAAAACAAAAAAAAGTATAGCTTATAATTATAAGTATGCTCTCATCCTTAAAGACCAGATTTGTCATAGCATAAAAAATAATTAGAAACTAATTATCGGAATCATCGAGTGATGGGCATATACTGTTGGGATCTTCTCATCCAGAAACTACGGCTTGCAATGCTTGCCTAGATTTAACACCCTCAACACTATCACCATAAGAAGAAAACAACAACAACCACAATTTGAACTATCACAAATTGAACACCTCTAAAAAACTCTCATATCGAGATTTAGATTGAAAGAGAAAATTGAGCACTTCTTAAAAAACTTATAGATCTAGATTTAGATTAAAAGAGAAAAGTTTTGAATATAATCTACAACTAAATTGGGAGATGAGAGTTTCCATCGAATCTTGAAGAAGTCATAAAATCATGTCCTGAGCATCTTACTGGACAGATTGTTGATGACTTCTCACAAAATTTTCAGTTACAAGTAGATTTATTCACTACGATGAGAGAAAAAAAAAGCAATAACAATTAGCAAAAGAAAAGCCAAAAAAAGAAGAAAAAGACTGCCAAATTAAATCGGGAGAGAAATAAATAAAAAATCAAAACCTAGAAAGAAAAGCAGAGCAAAGCGAGCTCTCAGCTTAAGAACTTGAAGCCTCTTGCGGGGGGAAGGTCCTAAGGGTCAATCTATACCCCTCTATTTTCTATTGCAGTCATTCTCAGAAATAAAGACTGACAATCGCTCCATGCACTCAATGAGGAAAAGAACAAATGGCAAAATGGAAGGCCAGTTTTGGAAAATTGAAAGCTGGTGATTACAAAAAGAAGGCGGAGGTTTTTCAAATATAAAGATGTAATACCCTAAAAAACCTCAAACTTTACCTTTTGTCCCAATTCTATCGTTTCATAAAAAACCTTAAACTTTTAGTCATGTCTCAATTCTGCCATAATTTTTTTTTTGTACCATAAAAACCCCACAATTTTAGATCTAGTCCCATATTTACCCTAAACTTTTTGTCTTATAAAAAATCCTTCACTTTAGGTTCCACACCAATTCTACCATAAACTTTTTTTTTTTGTCTCACAATCAGCTTTAGGTTTAGTTTTAATTTCACTCTACATTTTTGTCTCATAATTACCAACTTTTAATTGAGTCCCAAATATGCTCTCCAGTAACCCTTTGTCTTAATTGCCCATAGTGATTTTGCACTCGTCGCGGTTGGAGAGCTTGCGCTCGAGATGCTTGAACAACTCGTGTTTGGAAGTTTTCTATCTCTTGGTTGTTAATGATAAATTTTGGATCTAGGGTTATGGGGGTAGATTTGTGACTCAAGTAAAAGTTTGTGGTTTTTTATGACACCGTAAAATTTTTTGGGTAAAATTGGGATAAGACCAAAAATTGGAGGTTTTTCATTGGATAAAAAAAGTTTACAATAGAATTGTGACATGACCTAAAATTGAGGGTTTTGTATGAGACAAAAAATGTTTATAGGAAAATTGAGACTAGACTTAAAGTTGAAAGTTTTTTATGAAACAAATGGTAAAATTAGGACAAAAACTAAAGTTGGAGGGTTTCTAGGGTATTAGGCCTTGTGTGAATTATAAATCAATTTTGCTAAATCAATCATATGTTAATAATTTGTAAGACTAACGTTGGATCTCTTTAGTACTCTTCTTCTATTTAAAGAGGCTTGATCTTATAAAAAAACATTTAATTTTAGGTTTTGTCCCAATTCGACCTTAAATTTTGTTATCTAAACAAAATCCCAATGTTAGTTTCAATCCCCAATTTGCCGCAAGCTTCAACTCTAGTTCCAAATCTATTCCTGTTAGTTCTTTGTCCAAAAATTGCCATTAGTTGTCCTTAATTTCCCTAATTTTAAGGTCAAGGAACAATTCTGTTTTGCAGATAATTTTCCATGCCACATTGTTGATGTAAATTTTTTACCAATGTGAAAATGCCACGTCAAATAATTGATGATGATTTTTGAATGGAAGGTTAATAAATGAAAATTTTTTCATCGTTCATGAAAATAATTAGGGATATATTGTTATCGATGATGAAAATATTTTCTGTTCAACTAATTTTTCTTAACGATATAAGTAGTCATTTTTTAGGAAATATTCAAATCAATATCAAGTTTTGAGCTTTTTAGGGATGCCTATTTTAAAATAGGGTTAATACCCCGAAAAATCCCAAATTGGTACACTTGTGACAAATTTACCTCAAATTATTTCTTTGATCACCAAAAACCCCAAACTGGTTACTTGTGACAAATTTACCACCTGTTAATTTTTGTTAAATTTTCAAATTATTAAGTTAAATGACACGTGACAGTTGACAGGTATACAAATTTGGAATTTTATGCTTTGTGTGTCACAGTTTATAATTTTTGTGATTTTTTTGTGGTATTAATCTAATTTAGTGAATGGTATATTTGTCACAAATTTACCAGTTTGAGGTTTTTTGCAGTCAAATAAATTAGTTTGAGGTAAATTTGTCATAAATATATAAGTTTAGGGTTTTTTTTTTTTTTATGTTCGTAAGGGTAAATTTGTCGGGTATACCAGTTTGGGATTTTTTTTATGGTAAAAAAAATAGTTTGGGTAAATTTGTCATAGGTTACCAGTTTGGGGTTTTTAAGGTATTAACCCTTTAAAATAATAGATTAGATTTGTTTTTGGTGGTCCCGACCGTCCATCCAGGGACTCTCTCTCTCCAGCAAGGGGACAAGAAGAGAAGAAAATACATGATCACCTCAATTAAAATAATACGAATCCCCCATTGCCAAGCTACTAAACAATTAAAAGACAGAAAAACAAAAGAGAAGGAACCGGTGGAGGGAGAGGTGTAATATTCTTTACATAAATTTTATATTGATTCTATTTCCATTTTCATTAAAGATTATTTAATTATATTCCATTCATATCACTTTTCTATTCGCGAAGCGCACTTGATAAGTGCGACCTCCAAAATGTCCCACATTGGAAACTCGCTCAAAGGAAAGTGGGTATTTAAAGGAGAGAGCGAGGGGAAGAGGTCACGACCTTACTTAAACAGGATCTGTTCTATAGGCTCGTACCTCTGTGTCCTTGAGACCTAAGGAGACAGGAACCAAAGTCTGGTGGATGAACCATGGCCGTGCGACTAGAGCGTGATTAATATCTCTGGTGGGTCTCTTCTGACCCCTCGGAGTCGTAGAGGATCGTTCTCAGCCGGAGTCCGACTGAGGTGGTCACACGGCTGTCTGACAGACTCCCCTATCTTTTTCCTCTGATTTTTTATGCTGCGCTCTTCCTGCGGCATCTGGAGATGGAGCATCAGCCCAGGAAAAGCCGGACGCAACGTGAAGAACACGTAGATGGGGATCTGGAGCTCGCTTGCCACATCGCTCGGCATCGCGCAGAAGATGTCGAGGACAGCCTGGTGAGCTCTGAGGTGAGTCGGGACTTGAGCAGGACTAGGCGAGTACGTTGGGCTTGCAGCCTTCGGTGTAGAGGTTGCGGACCTTGCTAGGGTTGGTCTCGGAAATGGGCCGGAACCGGGGGAGATTGATCGAAACGAAAGTGGCCGTGGCCATCGAGTCGGCGAGGCATCGCGTCCGGTTGTGAATGGCAAGACCGAGACTCGCGTGGCAGCTTCATGATCAGAGGCGGGTCACTGGGAGGTACGAGTGCACGGAAATCTCTTACGAGCTATATAGAACTTCATAGATATTAATTGATTTTTGAACACTTTCTATATCTATTATGATTTTTGTAAATAACAGACATCACCATAATGAACGGCAGCTCATGGCCGGACCCAGGCGATCTGTTCTCTCCTTATGACATATTAACATGGATTATAGTCACAAGATCACCACAACGCACACTCCCAAGTACTCGAAGATTCAAAATACTAACTTATAAAAGCAAGTAAAGAAAAGTAGTCAAACCAATCTCCTAGCCAAACGAAGGCTCATTGTTTCCGGACATCCTCGATGAAGCAAGCCAAAGACAAGTAAGACGAGCCATCCTCCACCAAAGCCTTCCTACTCTTCTCGCTCGCCTCCTTCACCTTCTTGCTCCTCTCCTCGTCCTCATGGCTCTCCATTAACTTCCTTATCCCTCCCTCTATCTCGTCTGCCGTCACGAAGTTGCTCCCTTTGGCAAGATCTTTCCGATAATCCATCTTGATTTGCGCCGCAAGGCTGAGCTCCGCCACCAGCTCAAATGCGTTGAGCTGTTGCTCTGCATACTGGGGCCACGTGGTCACAAAATTCGATTAAGAATTTTGATCTTTGAATTTTTTAGTGTTAGGTTCTAAATTGATCAAAAATAAAAATTACTTTTATTCTAGTTATAATTAGTTGTAGTCCATTATTTGACGTTTGGATTAGGGATTATCTTAAATCTACTTACGCATTCAATTTCTCAATTTATCAAGTCAAAATACGAATTGTCGTTTTGAGCCCTAATTAGGGGATGGAAATCGATCCTTTATAATTTGTGAATGGATGATTGTTTCTCACTCATTTCCTTAAGATAAGTCCAAATTTGAAATCGATTTTGTGAAATTCACACAAGAACTTATCAATTTGAAGAATTTTATCCTCCAAGGCATTAGAAAATCAAGCAACTAAGCTTCAATCAACAAAATTTGAATTGACCCATTCATGGCTATGGTTTAATTTGATGAATCTAGGTCCAATTTTAATATTAGGCTTAGATCCATTTTTGACCTAAGCTTGAGCGCTTCAATTCAAGGTCAATTTGAATATGATAAGTGATTTTACATATGGGTAGCTCATTAGATAGGGCAATTGTGACACTAATTGAGTTCAATTTTAGTTAATTTGTAATTTTGCCCATTGAATTGTAAATTTTACCATTTTAGCCCTTTAGGCACAATTCAAAGCACTCATGGTTTTGACTCGTTTTTTTTTCATGATAATCATTCAATAAGGTCAATAAAAGACCCTAGATCACGTTCGTAAGATTTGATTAGTTTAATTGTATCTTAATTGACTAATTTCTTTTTAAAAAGGATAATTTTTTTTTTTCAATTTGGTCATTTAGGGACCAAATTGCATAAATTTTTGACCCACATGGATCCTAAGTGGACAAAACAGCCGGAACCGGACCAAACTAGTCAAGAATATGTCAAAATCCGATTGAATCGGACCGGATCGGTCTGACCAGTCTGATTGGCCGCAGGCGGGATTGGCCGGTTCAGGCTCTTTCCGTCCAGTTCCTGACCTCTGGTAACCAGTTTTGGAACCCTCTCAATGTCAATTTCACTTCGCACCTTCAATTTCTCGAAATTTTACAAGTTGACTCTCGAATTTTATCAAATTGCAAATTAACCCATAATAAGACATTTTGACGCAATTCTCGATTTTGGCTTGAGTTTTTACAAATCAAATCCATTAGATCAATTACCCATCATCTCAAGATCATGATTAAGCCTTCGAAGTCGATTTTTGACCGTTGGATCGAAATTTCAATTGTTGAATCAAACCAACGGCCAAAATCCCTTAATTTGGGGAGTATATAAGTGAAATTTTCCTTCTATTTCAAGGGGTTTCATTATGCATGAATATATATAAATATATATATATATATATATATATATATCTCTCTCTCTCTCTCTCTCTCTCTCTCTCTCTCTCTCTCAAAATTGCCGTCGGTTTCGCCCCTCATCGGCAGCCACTTGATCGGAGCCATCAGTTGAGAGGTCCCTTAGCTCCTCCTATCCTCGATTGCTAGCATAGGTTACCAGAGAGGCGGCCATAGCTCAATTTGGTGGCTTCTCGATTGTGGCACCAAAGATCGATAATCAAGCCGGTTTATTCCCCGATTAGCCAGTTCAATCGGATCAACGTCGATCGCCGATCTTCCTCCCAAACAATATTTAGTCCTGGGAGGTTTGTGAAGATTCAATCAAATATTCGGCGAAAGTTCTACTCAATCGTGATCGAGATCGAGGAAAACCGCTTCAAAAGGTAATTTCTCGGTCTTGAACCCCATGAAGGAAGGCTAGATTAGCCGATCAGGACTAGTGTTCAATATTAGGGATATATGTTGATCATTGATGAGTTGTTGAAGTTTGAATTTGAATGATTGTGCTTGATTAGTCTTAAATTTGCAATTTTGTAGCCTTAGGACTGACTTATTGTTTTGACCAAAACAAGATCTGAAACGACCTCGTTTTAACTCGAGTTTTTTTAGGATTAGATAATAGACATCCCAAGCTTTGAAATGGTAGATTGCATGCCCCAATCAAGCAATGTTTGACCCTCGAAAATATCTTCGAAGATGAGTGATTCTACTGTAGATCAGTTGGATTTTCGATTATGTTTTTACTCCGAAATGAGACTTTACTATTTTTGTGTAACATTTTGTAATGATTTTGACAGTCTTGAATCATAATGTTTGTTCCAAATCCTTTTGTGCACATCCTGTAATTTGTTCATGATTTTTGGATGTGCTTAGGCCAATATGTTCTATATTGATCTCTTATTTTTCCATTTTTGTATTGATTTTTATGTTGAGTTATGGAATAACTTTTCTTCATAAAAGTTGCTCATATTAGTGTTGTGCATGTGCTGTATTTTTTTTTTTTTTTCGAAATGTTTAGATATGTTTAACTAGGTTAAAATTGCTTAAATCTGAACATATGACAGTTTGTCCTGCATTGGTCCGAATTCTGTTTTGATTAAATTGAGTCCACAAATGCACTTACTTGGTCTCAAATCTTCCATGAGAGTTGAAATACATGATACATATGTTCAATTGATGTATGCTTTGTAAAGTCTTGATGCTAGCAAGTGAGTAAATTGTATGAGTTAAAGTTAAAATGTGTTGCATCGGTACATAGTCTAAATGTACATATCTGTTTTGTCATTTTTGCTGTGATTCGTGCGATCACATTTAGGTTTTGAATCCTTAATAAGAGACGTTTATCATTGCATGTTCTGTATGTAGGATTTTTTTATAATAGTTTTGCATGTCTTGAGATGGTTGAAATTGTACACGTTCTGTGAAATCAATGCTAAAATGAAATCTTGTCATTTGTGCATCTTACCATGCTTGCTTGAGACATTTAGAGACTAAATTTTGAGATAATATCTTCTTGACACTTAAATTACATGTTACAAGATTTGAATACACGTTCGTATTATTACATTTGAGTATCACTTTGCATGTTAAAGTTGTGCCGCAAGAACTTATGTTCATCAAGAAACTCTCAAGTATTTCATCATGAATCTTGAGTCATCTTGTTTTGTTATTGAATTGTATGACATCTTCTTATTCTGACTTAGGGTTAGATGATTACCCAAATTGTTTTTCGCATTTAATTTTAATTCACATGTGATCTTTTCATGCTATTTGTGCATTATTGAATGATTTTGAGATTTATTAATACATATTTGTGTTCTGATTTTTAGTTACCGACATGCGCACTTTTTGAAATCTTGATCTCAGAGCACCTAATTGACTTAGTTTGGACTTGAGCCCTTCTAGGAAGTCGAAAAGCACACTTAAAAGTTTCGAATGCCACTAATTTCATACAAATCGCTAATCATTTGGACCACTTTCCAATTTTTTTTTTTAAAACTAGATTAGAATTTAGATATGGGATCAAATTCGGACTCCTATTCTAACCCCTGTTTAGATAGACATTTGATATTTTTGTTCTATTTTTTCTGTTAAGATTTTGCACTTGGCCTCTTAATGAAACTTGTTCGTCAACATATTGGCTGTGTTGTGTGAAAATGTGGTGAGTTTTAGACTTGTTTTGATAAGACAAATCCTTGCGATATTGGCTGAGTGTCTTGTTGATTTGACAAATTTTTGATATGCTGTTGCTCGTTGTTTGATTTTTGCAAAATCATGTGTAGCTTGTTTAGGAAAGCTTCCTTCATGAAATTTATTCATTATCATGTTGTATATATTAGTTTTGTTTTCTATAGTTAGATTGTCAATGGGTATTACTCAATTTTGTTGTCGTTAGATGCTTGTTTTGAAATTTGCTAATATAAGCATGATTGTGATTGTTTAGTTATACCTTTTATATCATTTTCATGGAAGTTGTTGTAAATGCTTTGATCTTTGTTGTTAAATAATTAGTCTTTCCAAATTGCGTCTTTCAAAAAATACTTTGGTACGCGCGATGTTTCTCAAAAATAATTATATCAAGTTCTTCTCCAAAACTTGATTTGGCTTAAGGAAAAATCATGATTTGGACCATATTCAAAATGCTTTCGACGCTTGTGAGTATATTGATGTGAGCCCCAAGCTAGCATTGACAATTGAATGTATTCCATAACTTAGATATTCCTCAATACTAAATATTTTCAAATCTTTTTAAAATCCCGTTTTGACGTCGTGAAAGTTACTGTTTGAATTATATTCAAAATGCCTGCGACACTTGTGAGTGCATTTATGCGAGCCTTGGGTCAGCCTTGGCAATTGAATGTCTTTCATAGCTAAGATATCACTTTGTCTCATGAATGATTTTCGAAATGTGTTTTTTGAAATATTACATGTACCTTTTATACATATAGTTACACTATCCATTAGAAACGTATGTGTTTGTGATTGGAGCATGACTATGGTAATAAGTGATCCACTGACGACTCACTCATTTGTTTGATTGGTTGAGAAACAAGGTTCAAAAGTCCTGCATGTATGTTTAAATTTCCGCAATGCATGTGACTTTTAGATGTATGATAGGGTCGATACATGATATCGAGGGAAAATCCTGTGATCATATAGATCACTTAGTTAGGAGACTTATAATCATTATTAGCCATGCGAGAATACAATTTGTCAATAATTGCTATAAGTCATAAAAATGGATTAGGTAGGTGTTTTAGTGGGACCTTCGCATGAAAGACAAAGGCTGACCCCGAGGCCCCAAAATTTGACTTTCGCATTGAACTTTTTCTAAATGATTGATCTCGACATGATGTCGTGTTTTTGATTGTTTTGATAGGTATGCTTGTTTCTTTCCATTGTATGCACCTAGTTATAGGTTTCTAGATTAGGTTTAGATTAGGACTTAGAAGATGGAGAAAGCACGAAGATGGTAGAGGTAGATATCTATTTTGACAATTATCATGTACTATTCATTCCCCCGACATATGTCTTTGGTTCTATTTGTTGTATAAAACTCGACGAGCTGCGAATTTTCTCTCTTTTTCTCATCTTTTTCAATTGTGTTTCTCTTTTATATTTTCTAGGATTGAATGAAAGATTTACTATTTTCCTTGATTGTTTACTCATTGTCTCGTAATCTCAATTCAATTGATTATTTTCTTTTCTTATTTTATAGAAAAAGAATAGTATGAAAATGACCAACCACGCATGATTGCTTAGTTTAGGACTAATAGTCTCGAAAATGTAAGAAGAAATGTATTGACACATTAAGTAAACACAACATACTGTTTAGGTACCGAAATTGCACTAATAGAAATATTAGCGTAACTCAAGTCCCTAAACCTAAATATTTGGTTGCATATGAATCGAGGGAACACTCCTGACCATCGATTGGATTTTCTAGCTGTTGACACCTATTTTTAAACAAAACAAAACAAAAAGAAAAAACACACTAAGGGGGCCGGGTTGGGCCAAATTCAGAACCTCGGCCCAACCTGCCCCCCTTTTTCCTCTCTCGTGTGTCTGTGGCCCGGCCTAGCTTCTCTCTTTGTCTGGCCTCGCCCGTGCCCCAGTTGTCTTCCTCCTCCTGCCTTTCTTCATGCGCGGAACCTATAGCAGAAAAGACATCAGAGCAAGAGCAGGAGATGGGAGAGCAGAGAGAACAGAGTAGGGGCAGAGAGAGCAGGAGTAGAGCGGAGAGAGGAGAAGGGGAAGAGGGAACCGAAGGAGCAGAGGATGGGGATAACAACCAGGGGAACGCAAGAACGCAGGGGATCGAGGAGAGAAACAAGAAGAGAACAGGGGGAAAAGAAGGAGGACATGGCCGGTGGAGGTCAGCTAAGGAGCCCTTAGAACGCCTAGCCGCTGCCGATGAGCCGCCAATTGCCACCATTCCTACCGGAACTCAGGTTGGTATTTCGTCGAGCATTTGGTGTGCGTTTTTAAAATTGAGCCGGCCGGAGCTCATCTTGACCAATTCGGGTGAGCTCTGGCCACCACCCGTCCCCGCTGCACTTCCTGTTGTCCTGGCATGCCTTAGTAGCTCCCAAGGTTTGCGCTCGGGTCTCGGCTGAGCCCGAAACCCTTGCTTCCCAGAACGCCCACCACCCGTTCGTTAGAATGCTTGATCGAAAAGTAGTTTTTGACCCTCTTATTTA